>OY992881.1:104786548-104936548 GCA_963921405.1 Cepaea hortensis | reverse complement strand
AGTTAGTTAGTAGGTTAGTCAGATATTGAGTGTGGTAGTTAGTAATTGGTTAGTTAGTTAGTTAGTTAGTTAGTAAGTTGGTTGGTTGGTTGGTTGTTTGGTTGGTTGATTGGTTGGTTGGTTAGTTAGTTAGTATGTTAGTCAGATATTGAGTGTGGTAGTTAGTAATTGGTTAATTAGTTAGTTAGTTAGTAAGTTGGTTGGTTGGTTGGTTAGTTAGTTAGTTAGTATGTTAGTCAGATATTGAGTGTGGTAGTTAGTAATTGGTTAATTAGTTAGTTAGTTAGTTAGTAAGTTGGTTGGTTGGTTGGTTGGTTGGTTAGTTAGTTAGTTAGTTAGTATGTTAGTCAGATATTGAGTGTGGTAGTTAGTAATTGGTTAATTAGTTAGTTAGTTAGTTAGTTAGTAGGTTAGTCAGATATTGAGTGTGGTAGTTAGTAATTGGTTAATTAGTTAGTTAGTTAGTTAGTTAGTAAGTTTGTTGGTTTGTTTGTTGGTTGGTTGGTTGGTTGGTTAGTTAGTTAGTTAGTATGTTAGTCAGATATTGAGTGTGATAGTTAGTAATTGGTTAATTAGT
Organism: Cepaea hortensis; assembly: GCA_963921405.1. Taxonomy (NCBI): domain Eukaryota; kingdom Metazoa; phylum Mollusca; class Gastropoda; order Stylommatophora; family Helicidae; genus Cepaea; species Cepaea hortensis. Next base: position 104,935,971 of record OY992881.1, on the reverse strand, counting down.
TAGTTAGTTAGTTAGTTAGTTAGTATGTTAGTCAGATATTGAGTGTGGTAGTTAGTAATTGGTTAATTAGATAGTTAGTTAGTTATTATCGTTGCTAGTTTGTCCATAAGTGCTCAAATGACCCCCACAGCATCTCTTTTAGTGTATAGCAGCTGACCTCAGCACCTCTGTGGTTGTTGACTATTTTTTTACCTCATTGCGTACGTTCTTGTCTGGCTGCACCCTATTTCACCCTTGCATTCTGTTCATCAATTTACTCGTTTAATTCGTCCTGCCCCTCTGCAAGCATGCAATATATCAGCCGGGTCCATTCCGTGTCCGCTTTAACAGCACCAACTGCCAATTATACAAGGTTTATATGTTGGCAGATTTTTCTTCAAGGTTAGGTGGAATGAAGGTGTGCCTCTAAAGATGGAAAGATATACTTTTTTTTAAATTCTGGCAGTTATCCTTTTCACGAGCTTGGTCTTCTGTCTCAATGGAAGTGGGTTTACATAAACGATCTGTTGCTTTTTCTCGCCGTCTGCCAATTGCTATACTCTGCTATCATAATTTTATTATTCCATTGTCTCAGCGTGTGTCCAAGGCAAACGTATTTTCATCACCTCTCTTGTTTCTACGATGTGTCTAAATCTGTCGCTAATGCAAATATTCGTGAATAATTCTCCATTTGTATCCATTGACCCAAATCCACGTTTCCTCACGGTCACTAAGCAACCCGAACATATATTGACATTCATTTCACCCATCACATGTTTCATACTGTCATCTCATTTATTACATATAATAGTGTAAAGTTTCTGTTAAAAGCCTGTGGGGTTGTAAAGATAATAAATGAGAATAAGGACACGTTTACTAGGGGTATTCTTTATGGACTTGGGTCTCATTCCCAAACACCCCTCTAGAGGAAATAATATACTGGCTCAAGAAACGCCCAAGCATTGAACAGGACAGAAAAGGGTGCAAGTTCAACATTAATATAGAAGAAATGTTTCCCATAGAAGGCCGGGAGATCCGGGAAGTTCTACCACAGACAACCGAGTAACTAGTCACTTTACCAAGAAGGTGTGTCTATGTGTAAGTCCCCGCCCCACCTTTAATCTCCCACACATATATAAACAATGATTGGGTATCAACTGCCATGCACAACCACTGTATTACATAACAGGTGAGAACAACCACTGTCATATGCAACAACTGTACTACATAACAGATGGGATCAACCACTGTTAGACGAAAACAAACAATGAATTACTGTATTACATAACATATGGGAACAACCATTGTTAGACATCAACAGCAGCCATAAATTGACTATAAACATCAACTTTGGAACAAGACGTTCCCAATGAATTAACTTTAAGGGTTGTTTAAACCAAAAAAAAAGACGACTGTATTGTGAAAACATATGGGTCTTGGAAAAACCCTGGTGGCTGAAACATGGTGATATCTACATGAAAGAAATGATCATATTCAGGTAACTCACACAAGTTATACAACCAGAACAGACTTCACCAAACACCCCCCAAAAAAGGTTCACAACAAACAACATGTGTCACACTCAAAACAAAGCAAGTGAAAACTAATCCATACAAAGACATATATAAAGAAAATGTCTCTAATCTGCCTCTGGTACTGTCCTACGTGACTATTGATGACTCCTTCTCCTTCATTATCCATCAAAAAGATTTGGCCATAATCCCACTCGCTATAATCCATGAAACAGCTGACATATATTCCTACGTATCCAGTGAATTTGGAACTGTACACACACAAATTGGTAATCCAATCGAATAAAATATATATCCACTAAGTCACAGTTGCCAAGTAGCTGGGTTAGAGGCATACCGGCGTGGTGTAACAAGTCGAGGCATAACTCTCTAGCTGTCTGTATAATTGATACATCCAAGAGTTCTTAATTTTCCCGTGAGTGAGGAAGGATATCACAGTCTCTATAGTGTTTCATTAAAGAGTTAACCTGAAATTGGACATAACACTTCTAGTCCCTTTTTCTGGATGAGGATGTGGTAGATACTTTCTCCAGCTAAATTCACGACTAGCATTGACCTGGATGAGTATAGTGCTTGATTGCCCATGGCTGGGATATGCTGGATGATGAGATTCAAAAGAAGCTGGGAGTTGGCAAAAATAGTCGGCGAATCCATACTGTTAATTGCTGGTGAACCCCAGACTAATCACGAGCCTCTTGCATAGGCCAGAAGAACGTGAAAATCATGGATTGGTTTAGTAAATAGGGTATCGCTCTGTGTCTAGATGGGCCAGGCATATCCTCCAGCTCTTGCATATAATGAGCACCTTCTGGAAGCTCCCAGATGTAGGGAATCCACTTCAACATGGTCAAAGTCCAATAAGTACCCAGGCGCTGAAATACAGGTCCAGTGTGTGCGGCAGTCAACAGTAGCACTCTTCAAACTCTAGCAGGTCCATATTAGTTGTGGGCTGATGACCCAGCTTCCCGCATCTAAATACAAGCGTGTTGACTATAAATCTATTGCCAATACTCCACCCGAATCTCTCCAGCGCCTACATAATGAAGAAAAAAACAGGGTCGATATACATTAGTAATAAAACCCATGAATTATTAATATCGTATCATAATAAAAATAAAGGAAACAAAAAGGAAGAAGAAAGGAGGGTGTTTTCCGTTTCATATCCCTCGTCTCCTTCTGTAGAGCGTTGCCTCACTCCAAAAGTGAGTGAGGTATCTACTCAATGTGTACACTGTCAACAACTCAATTGCGACAGGCATACAAGGATTCCCTTCTTTTGCACCACACGAAAATGACAACTCGTACTTTGTACAAAAGGATACATTTTATTTGGAGCAGATAGCACATGAGCTCCGCGAGCGGAATACACATCGGTATTAAACATCATAGTATGTTATAAAGATGTAATGAGAAGATGATGTTGAGAGTAATCACTAATGAAGCTAAGCTTAAGTCCTAACTATTGATACTGTCCTTCTTAGCAACAAAGTATTCACAGCGGATATACAGTCCGTCGCCTACGCCGTCGAGTCCCAGTCTGACGAATCTCCCAGTGGCGTGTTCAGCCACGAGCAATAGACTCTGCGTGCATTCGCTGATTTGCGCGCTTGGAGTTCCAGCACCAAACAAAAACAGTTAGAATTAGACCAAGCTACAAAACAAAGAGAATTAGAAGTAAAACAAAAACAGATAGAGATGGAAGACGCCACAAAGCAAAAGCAAACAGAGTTAGAGTCACAAACTAAGTTAAAGATGAAAGAGATGGAAATTGACTCAAACATCCAGATAGCCTCTACTAAACAGAAGAGTCAGGAAGAGCAGAATAAATTTTCTAAATACAAGGGGATCATCAAGCCCTATAGTCAAGGCGATTCGATCTCAGCATGGACTGAAAATATAGAATTCCAGCTTAGAATTCAGAAAATACCAGTAGAGATTGGGCTATGATCTACATGTGAAATCTCAGTGGGGAGCCATTAAAAGTTATCGAATCGAATCGAAAGTTTGGTTTCATCTCTCTCTAGAGCAGCTTTTCTTTCCGTTTCTTCTCTGTATTTTTGTTCTGCCCATTTCTATAATTTATCTCCAGTATGGCCTAGTTCTTTGCCAGCCTGGATGCAGTCATTTAATGATGACATTATATGGATTTATGTTCTTACATAACTGCTATCAAATATAACTTTACAATATAATTTTGAAGTTAATATGTGTTAAATGTTTACAATCTTCACTGAAAAAGAAGATGCATGGTTAATGGTTGTTATCAAAATTAGTGGAAAATATACTCATCTAATCCGATGAAAAATACGGCCCCGGGGATGTCACACCGCTTATCTGGAACCTGTTCTACACACAATTGATAGGCTTGCTTGTAAAACTGATGTCTCTGTTTAATAGAGCATCAACAGTTTAGAAAAATGCATGTAATATACAATACATGGTTGTTATTAATTTCACCAATATAGTTTATACGGATGGTAACTTGCAAATGTGATACAAATATAATGAATGGTGTAAATGATATGAATGTTATGATAGTAAGAATGAATCGTCAAATAAATGTCAATGTCGTCTTGTCTTCACTTTCTATCGTCTCTGACTGAGCTGCGCTGTATGACTTTAGCTTGACCTCTGATTTCTTTCTCCTGTGCAAGAAGAATTTGCTTTTGCACAAGAACATAAATGAATGTGATGAAACTTGACATTATGACTGTATCAAACGAAATGTTTCACAAATGATAGTTAAATTCGTAATTTCGATACATGTTTGCAATTTGAACACATCACAGTTTATATTTCATACATTTCCATCAAAAGAATTCACACTAATAATATAAATAACATTTTACAGAATTTCCGAATTTATGTGGGAAAATGGTAGATTAAAGTGCTTGAAGGTGGTTCAAGCCCCATCTTCTGACACCAAATCGGATCCTGTCTGTCAACAACTCAATTGCGACAGGCATACAAGGATTCCCTTCTTTTGCACCACACGAAAATGACAACTCGTACTTTGTACAAAAGGATACATTTTATTTGGAGCAGATAGCACATGAGCTCCGCGAGCGGAATACCACATCGGTAATAAATATCATAGTATGTTATAAAGATGTAATGAGAAGATGATGCTGAGAGTAATCACTAATGAAGCTAAGCTTAAGTCCTAACTATTGATACTGTCCTTCTTAGCAACAAAGTATTCACAGCGGATATACAGTCCGTCGCCTACGCCGTCGAGTCCCAGTCTGACGAATCTCCCAGTGGCGTGTTCAGCCACGAGCAATAGACTCTGCGTGCATTCGCTGCTTTGCGTGCTTGGAGTTCCAGCACACTGGTCACTTGGTTAAAGTAACCATTGTTGCATGGTCACTTCTCGTGATGCGGGTTTCCCAGTCTCTTGGGTAACCCCAGCTCACTTACACTCAGTGACCTCCTTGTTGACACAAGTGTGTCCAGTTAGAGAACTATTTATAGTTCTCACTCGTGCTAGTGTCCCTTCTGTCTGGTTTCCTAGATCGCTATGTTACTTTCCTCTTCTCTGCTCTATCTATCTAATACTTAGCTCTAAGCTCTTACGTAGCTCTTTGACATACACCTATTCTAGGCCAATAATGGAGCATCCTGAGTTGTTAGCCACCTCCTAACCATCAAAACATTCTGCTAGTACAGTTGTCACAACAAGGTCAGAATCCTTGAGCCAATGGCATCATGTCAACAATACCTAAATCTCTTTTCCATAGCTACAAACAGCATTAGGTAAGTACCACAGCCAAATGGCAGAAGGCTAGCTACTTGATCAGTCATCTCCTCCTTCATCATCCTTACCATCCTCCTCCTCCTCCTCCTCCTCATCATCATCATCATCATCATTATCATCATCATCATCATCATCATCATCATCATCATCATCATCATCATCATCATCATCATCATCATCATCATCATCATCATCATCATCATCACCATCATCATTATCATCATCATCATGTGTCTGTCTCTACTTGGGGTGAAATTGTGCCTACTCCAGCAGTAACAATCATGAATATATATATATATATATATATATATATATATATATATATATATATATATATATAACACTCATAACAGAAAAACGTGTAAGTCTTTTACTAATACATGGTATGAACCATCTAGTGATAATACCTAATATCTCAAAGTCAAAACGCAAGATCATAGTGTCATTTCCCTTATTTGACTGTTTGAATCAGGTGGTTTAATAAATGATGTTTTACCATCCACCAAATTCTGCCATCATAAGAAGTGCATTGACTTCACGAACACTCCTGTAGTAAGTCAAGCAATAAGAATGGTGTTGGTAAATCCCTGAACATAAATTATTATCCTAGGCACCTACAACAGGGGTACAATGCAGACGGAGAATGCACGTCCTGCTATTCCCTTGAATATTTAGTGCATGTTTTCTTTCGTCTCACTTGAGATTATATTACATAACATGGCAATACCATAACATCATATAAGAAAAAGACTACAAGACAATCACACCTCTGTGTATTTACAACAATGTAAACAAAAGATTAACTACCAAGGGCACGAGAAGTCAAGCGAGAACATTTCTTCTGCATAACATACTATTTATTTTGTACACAGATAGTAACATTTCTCCAGTATAAAAAAAAGAGATACAAAATATGCACTCGAAGATAACACTTTATAACACAGAGACAAGTTGCAGTTGATATGCATTTGAGAGTAATAAATGTTCACAAAGCCTATAAGAAAGATTACACATAGCGAATTTGAGATTGCAAGCCTTATGATAGCCTGCTGGACAAAATGACGAAGGGCGACCTTGTAGACCGCGAAGCTCAGGTCAACCATTCAATTAAATGTTCGTCTCACATTTTTCACAAACCATATATCCCATGATACTTGTTGCATCAAAGCCTTTATCCTAATACATAAAATAAGATATTCTTTTTTTTTTTTAATGCTTACCCAAAGCACAGAGAATAAATGAGCGATTAATTACCCCCACTAACAATGGGATGACTCGCTAACTTGAAGATAACATGGCGAGTGACGGGGCCAGCAGTCAGAATCGCCAACAATAAATTTTTCCATGGTTTCAGACAATCAATAGGCTGGATTTATAACAATGTTAGTTTCAATTAATTCTCCCGTGGGGAAAAAATTAATCGCTTGACTGTCTCTCTGAATCATGGTTGCACTTATAGCAACGTTTCTTGGGAAGCACTGCTGGATGACAAACAATACCACAAAGCTCTAATAATTCATACGTGTCATGTGTAGGCATGTAACACCGTATCATATTCGTCTCTATATTCTTAATGTGGATCTACATATTGTTATTGTTATTCTAGAAATCACTGTATGACACATCTTTTATGTCTTCCATGCTTCTTGAGATACGTTTGGGGCAATTTCACAATAAAAACAATTTCCCGTTTATGTCACAGGAAACGCAATAGTCTGTATTTCATGTTCCCAATCACATGCAATTTTTGCGATTAATCATACGAATGTCTGATATTTCAGTTGGCAAGTTTGTAGTTTTATGTAGGTGAAAGAAAATAGCCTGAGATCAACGATCTTTCAGATTCTCCAGTTACGCACATCAACGTCTTGTTGAAGAAATTTTATTTATTGTGTATGGCTGATTTATTTCCGACCCTTTATCTATAGACGCCCAGAACCGGTTCTTACGACATTACACGGCATGTTACAGTGATACCGTTCAGTCATTTAGGGTGCCGGTAACACATGACCGTTCGTAAATATCCTGTGCTTAATTCACCCCTTGTCTGAAACATCTTTTTAGTTCACAGAACAATAATTTATTGGTAACACACACTAACACTAGGTTCGTTATGCTAATTAGATTACATCTGACATACGTATATTTAGAAAATCACACCATTACACCTTAGGGATTTTAAAATTGATGTTTTGTTTTTTTTCAAAGCCACATCAAAACAATCGACGTTTTCTTGTTTGTTAGGTAGTCGACAGATCATTCTCATTGCACATCGAACCATTAAGTCCATAAGTGCTCGGATCCCCTCATCAGCAAATCCCGAAGCGTGTAGCGGTTAACGACACCAGTTCTGTGTTGGTTTATCAATCTTCTTTGGCTTCCTGCGTAGTGTTCTTGTTCTCTTTTAATTTGCTGTTCCCGCAGTCTGACCATGGTTGTAGAATCACAGCCATCACTTGATTCACGCAAAAGTCTTACTTCTCGTAGAGCATTCAGAATGTCAGCCTGGTCCATGGGGCATCCGCCTTCCACCGAGACCTCACCTGCGAACTTGCCAGCCCGCTCATTTCCTTGTACTCCCACATACCCTGGCACGATAATGAAACTAATCTTTGCCTGCCGAGACCACTCCAGAGACAGCAACCATTCACTTCGGATCCACCCCACCTCTATCTGCTTCATCATGTTCATTGAGTCGCTGAGGAAACATGCCCTAGTGAATGTTTGTGTCTCGAGACATGTTATTGCTTTACTTACTGCCATGACTTCCATAGTCAGGTTACTTGTGGTTTCAGTGAAAGCACCAGAGTCCTCCTTCACAATTCTCCCTCCGGCCCGAGTCGTAAAGGCCCATGAGCTTCTCACATGTCAGACGACCGACCCATCTGTGTAGATGACAGCATAACGTCTAGCGAATTCTCGAAAACCAACGTTTGTACTTCAGCTTCCACAGCAGCCGGATTTTCTTGTCTGCATTTTCTATCTAGTTGGAAGCAAACTGAAAAGGATGTGCAGAAATCTTTTGGCACTTGTACTCACTCCTCGCCAGATTCTAAGGCCTCAAGTCAACATACCTGTTGAAGAATGTCTTCGGCTTGACCCATCCACGATCGTCCTCTTTTTAACCTGCTGCCCTTCACCTTCATAATTTCACTATGCAGTGGATGTTGTGTGTTTGCGTTAACTCTGAGGTAGGCGCGTGCTCTGCACACTTGTTTTCTGTCTTCGATGGTTGGAAAATCAAGAAGATAGCGCATCGCCCTGCATGCTATATCTCTTTTACATCCAAGAATAATGCGCATAGCTTCATTCTGTATCCTTTGCATCCTTTCTATCTACTGACGGCTGAAAGTCAGGACTGCCATTGCATACTCAAAAACAGACATGACCAGCCCTTCGTACAGAAGACATAGATGGCGCTGCTCACAGTTTGCAGCCGCCATCACCCGCATCGCAGCCTAACCCTGCTGGGCCTTTGTTATCACCTGGGTTATGTGTTCATTATAAGCAAGGCTTCGATCAAACCGTATCCCCAGGTAATTCATTGCCTGCGTTCTTTCCGCCGTCTCTGAACACAGCTTTACAGTTGATGTTGGAGTGTTGACAATATGATTATTCAACGAGAACCAAGTCACTGTTGCATTTGTAAGGTGCCCATTGCCCCAGCTTCATCACACCAAGTAATTATGCGATTTAGTTCGGTTTGTAGTTCCACAGCAACCTGCTCTCTAACCTTACCCTGACGATACACTAAATCATCACCGGCATATGACAATGTCATACTAGGTCCAGTGATCTGCTCACTGGTGATTCTCACTGTGTAGGCGTTGAACAGCACCGGAGATAAAGGTGACCCCTGTGGTAGGCCAGGATATATTGTTGTTAGTTCCGAAGTCCAACTGCCACATCTGAAAACTACTTTCCGTTGGAAGAGGATGCAGCGATCCAACTAAGGAGGAATGGCCTTATTTTGAGTTTAAAAAGCTGAAGCATTAAAATATCCAATGGTACTCTGTTGTACGCGTCCTCAAGATCAGTCGCTGCAGCAAAGGTTTCAATGACTGAGTGGAAACCTTCATAGACATCATGGGCAAAATCTGATACATTCGTCCAGGTGTCTCTTTTTGGACGGTATCCACCATGGGTAGGTAGGAAAACACCTTGCCTCTCTAGCTGGCTTGATATTTTCCTGGCAATTAACTTCTCTAGCAGCTTGCCTATTGTATTCTGCATGGTTACAACTAGATATCCCTGAATTTATGTGTGGTCTTTGCCAGGCTTCGGCAAGGGAACCAGATAGCTGTGTAACCACTCCGCCTTGATGCTAGCACTCCCTATACTGTTGTTGTAATGTCTGCTAGTTTCTCTAGCTCGTTGTCGGTACACCTATTGATGTCGTCGTATCTTATGCCATCAGGCCCTAGAGCGCTGTTTTTTTATCGTCATAGCACAGCCTTGATTTCTTTCACTGTCACTGTGTCTTCATCCGAAGTGTTCTGGGCCTGCACCTGTCTGATGTGACCTCCTTGGCAAGATTTCGGCCTCCCATGTCTGTCTGGTTGCTCTGCTCTAGATAGCGTTCAAAGAGGGCTTTGCACTTGTCCTCGTCAGTCCTCTGCCAGATGAGGTCAGCACCTTGAAAGTCAGAAATGCTCTTATTCTTGACTACCCAACTCATGCTTTTATGTAGTCGCCAGAACAATTTCTGTGACTTGTCTGTGCTTACTCTTTGACACACCTCTGCCCATTTTTCACTTTTAACCACCTTGACCATTTTTTTTTTTTTTTTTTTTTTTTAAATAGCTTACTTTTGTGTACATCTCTCTTTCTAAGTGCATGCAGGGAATAGGATGGCCAGCTCTGTTCTTCTTGGCATTTTGCCATCGCCTTACAGCACTACGCTTTTCCACCCAAGCCTTCTCCACCTCGAAATTCCACCAAAGTGGCTGCTCCCAGCTTTTTTTTCTTCTGCCCTGACGCTTTCTGCGCTTGTCACGTCTTATTTTACTTACCACGTCTTGCCCTGTACTGTCATACTGGAAAGTCTTGACCGTTAGCTTATGCTGCCTGGTTCTGCCTTTCTCCACCAATATGCTGCAAGGGTGGTGGTCGCTGCGGTGGTGTCCTAGGACACCCTATCTATACAATGTAGTGAGTGAATGAGAAACCAGCGCCAGATCAATAGCACTGTCCTCATCGTCTGGACGGCTTGCTGTCCTGGTCACACAGCGACTGTTGATACAAACCCGGTCAATGGTTTTAAGTGCAATCTCGAGCTCCTCCCCCTGTGTGTTGGAGGAAATGTTTCCCCATGATCTGACTTTAGCGTTGAAATCGCCAAAGAAAATAACATTTCTCTCGTGACCTAATATGTCACATAAGCACTGCCATTTCTGGGAATCCATACTCGCGTTGCGGGCATAAAAATTAACCAACACGAATGGTAGACTGGATTGAACTCTTTAACGCCTGTATTTGTATATCGTCACTGTCCCAACTGGACATGCCTAGCTCTGAGGCCACCAAGCTGACTCTGTTTCCGTAACTCGCTACAGTTTCCTTTTTATTCCGTATCTGTGACACTTATGATGTCTTCGCCAATAGACCATTCTGTATACGGAGGAATACGACCGCTTCATCTTTCAGAAATCTTACGGTATTAGCCACTTGCAAGATTACGAAATGGTTGGCGCCGGGAAAAAAACCAACAAGGAGTGGTTATGATTATAGAGGAGTGTCATTAGCATAAGCTTATTTAAATTATGAATTAGCATAAGCTTATGTAAATTAGGATATACTGGTGCAACGAGGAGTCGGATTTCAAATATTCGTTGCAGTTAGCCGGAAACCCTTGAGGAGGATAGATGTGGTGTTATTCCGGGAAATTTTTGTAGGTAAATTCTAATTCCTTAAGACATCGCTTGTGGGTGCACATAATAAACAGACTTAAATTAGTGGATGGGATATAAAGGATCTGAACATTTAGTAGAGAGCTCTGTGATAATAGAAGTAGTGAGTTAGATCTAGAGAGATACTCGGATGATATAAGTGATTCTTTCTTTGACTTAGAATATCTATCTTTGCCACATTATGAAAGAAGAACTTCTCATTCAGTCATGGTCTTCATGCTTACCTTATGATTATGAGAAGAGCTAAGATAATTTCTGAACTATCAATTATAATCGCTGTATATAAATATTAAAAAGATAATAATTTGCGTTATATATGTATTGCATGTCTCCCTGGTCTAGAGGTTACGCGCCCTTCTCCGTAATCTCGTGTACACTCGTAAGTAACGTTACTTTGCGCGAGAATCGGTAGCAGTTCTCTCCGCGTATGTAACTTACGTTACAGTTTCCTTGTGAGCTGGTTGCTCAGAAAGCAATGGCAAACTACTGAGTGCAATCTTGCCAAGAAATCAACAATCAGCTGAAAGATGCTGACGTTGACAGCGATTTCCTGTAAAGGATATGCGAAAAAAAAAAACTATTTGTATTAATGTATAAAGTAATTAACAATGAGTTTTATTTGTAAATGTATACATATGTGTCATAAATATGCTGTGATGTGGCCATTTATCCTCGAGGAAGGAAGTATTTCCAGGGTTGGGTGATGGTGTCATTCTTGCTGATAGCCTCCCAGATAAACTAGGCGACTGGGCACTGACAACACGAGAATGGTTAACCTGCAGAGCTCAGGAATGAAGAAGACATTTCATGGCGATGTGCGAGGTGAATGCCTACAACAGATGTTTGGGTGGGAGTATGGGTCACATCCAATTTCTGGAGTGATGGCACCCAACAGTGCTAGGTCTGGCTAGCCTGCACCTGTGTAACATTCTTTCCCTTTCTTCCCTTTTCTCTCCCCCCTCCTCCCCGCATATTCTGTGAGTATGGATGTATGTTTTGGTCTATGTTTTCAACAGGGGATGGTGGTCTTATGACTTACATAGGATATGTTCCTAAACGTGGACTATAAACCTCAGCATGGTCGACGTCTTCAATGAAAAGGCGGGAAATTGCCTTTCTAATGCAGGAGGAGCGAAATATCTTGAACAGTACTGACACCTCTAAACTCAGCGTTATCCCAGCCTCATGGACTCCGTTAAGTACCATAATGACATTCGTAATAATAGCAACGACCCACAACAGTAATAACCTGTTTTTCATGGATTCGGATGGATTAATAGCATAGCAATTTTGGTGTGTCGCTTGTGGTGAAATCAGAGACATTTTAGTTTAGCATTTGTGGTGAAATTAGATACATTCTAGTTAATCTCCTGGGATTGATCATAACAGTTTAATTAATTAATGGTGACGGATAGTAGCGTTATTATGTCTTTTGTGATTTTGAGTTTTGTGTACTTATGATGCCATTCGAACATGCACCCTCCCCATGTTTTCATATTATAATAATATGATTTATAGCTAGGAGTTGTTCACTTTTCTTGTTGATTTGTGTATGGTTTTGTTGTGTTAAGGGTGATAATACTTCATCAATTAACAAACAATCTGGATGTGGCTGGGAGACTAAACGTTTTCAGTTTACCCAGAGCGGACTTTCACCTCTCTGAAGTGCGGTGCTTTTCCTGGCTCTCTTGACCTTCTACATGAACATCGTTTTTATACCTATTAGAAACTTACCCTATGAACTGTTTCAGCACTAGGACGTCTCACGGTCCATTTATGGTTTTCTGTTAGTACACGGCCTCAACTAATTGGGATATCTATCTCTTTTTCTAAATCTACATACCACATTATCCAAGCCTGTTCTATATGCAGGATGACATGAAAAGCTCAACTCGCCGCTGATGTCTCAGGCTTTGACCTCAGTCGTTGACAAGTGACATCGAGCCGAGTATATGGTCCCTGGTACTCTGTCATTTACAATATGGTGATCGTATTTCTATTTACAATTGTAGAAATCTGCGAATGTTGAGAAACGGCTTGAGGTCAACAGTGATTTTTACAAGTGATGCGAAAATTAAATTACAAGGAGTGACTGGAAATGGCTGAGGAAAGAAGAACAGAAGAAGTCCACAACCAGTGTGTATTTATCATGTAAGGAGAAGAGAACCATTGGAAGACATCGTGAATACTGGACAGATCAGCGGTAGAAGAGGCAGCGGCAGGCCTAGAGAAATGACGGTGGGAGGGCTGGGACAGTAGCATTGAAGAATATCAACACAAGATTTGATCCAGAACACCAGGGATGGAGATGTTTGGAGTTGTATAAATGTCTAACCTAGTTGGTAAGGGCACAAAATAATGATGTACTTATTAATTATAGCATGTTATCTGTTAAAACATAAATAGGTAAAATACAGATACATATATAACAAAGTGTGTGGGGGAGGGGGTATGGGTGTGTGCAACTGTTTGTGTGAGTGTTAAAGGGGGTATATGTGAGTGTATTTGTCACTGGGTATACGAGGTCAGCAGAAACAGCTATTGAAATACATAGGAAGGGAGATATACGAAGAGAAAGAGAGCGACAGCGAGAATGAGAAAAATACAGATAGAGAGTGAGAGATCAAGTGAGAATTAGAGATGAGAGAGAGAGAGAGAGAGAGAGAGAGAGAGAGAGAGAAGGAGAGAGATAGAGAGAGAGAACGAGAGAGATAGAGAGAGAGAGAGAGAGAGAGAGAGAACGAGAGAGAGAGAGAGAGAGAGACAACGAGAGAGATAGATAGAAAGAGAGAGAGAGAGAGAGAGAGAGAACGAGAGAGATAGAGAGAGAGAGAGAGAGAGAGAGACAACGAGAGAGATAGATAGAGAGAGAGAGAGAGAGAGAGAGAGAGAGAGAGAGAGAGAGAGAGAGATGCTGGAATACTGACGTTTAGTCAAGTTTAGCTCGGTCTAGATAATGTATTATATTAATGCTAATCCCCAGCATGTTGAATATTAATAAGAACGCTCATTGCAGTCGAAAGGCTAATTATGCTATCGCGGTCTATTTAAGTCTACATACCTTATCGTGTGTGCACTTTTGAATCACATCTTAATTCATTTAAGATCATATAATTAATTTTAAAGAAAAATTAGAACATCGCCATTGCCTTGTGTAATAAATATGTGGCGCATTATTCCAAGTGGTGGAACCTATTTCACGTTACACCGCTGAAATACTCTGAATGATGGTATAGAATTAGGCGTCCCTATAAAGGGAGGGGGGGGGGGCTGAGTGGTCTCCAGGTATGGTGTCAGCCTCGAGTGCTGGAGGTCCCGGGTTCAACCCCCGGTGAGGACCGGGATGTTTTCACGTGGACTTCTAGTAATAAAATTTCCCCTGGTCTCTGGGTAGTGAGATCAGACACCCGTGTGTGTTGTTGCGCACGTAAAAAATCCCTTGGCAGTTGGAAATCGAAAAAGAGTAGCCTAACGGCGCTGCCTGGGCAAATTTTCTAGTTAAAAATCTACCCAAAGTATTTCAGGACCCTCGCCGGAGCTACGGAGTTCGTGCATTGAGCTGAGTTTCTCCGGACTCTAACTAACTAACAGTCCCTATAAAAGGAAACAGGTGTAAAAATTCGAAAGAGGCGCCAATGCCTAAATTGTGATGAAGATCCAAGAAATTATATTATGTGGTGAGCAGTGTATGAATCCCTGCAACTGCAATAGTCTGTATCTAAGTGTTACAGGCTACCTTGGGTTTATCTGCCCACCTACAACTATTTTATTTTAAATATATCAAGCGATCGCTTTTATTCATTCGTCACTTCAGCGTCTAATGATTATGTAAAGGCTGTGCAGGTTTATACAGGGGAAACAATTTGTGAGAATATTGCGGTATGTTTGTTATGTTATTATTTCCCTTGAAATAATTTTAACACACTAAATCAATTTATAAAGTACTAGCTGACACGGCCCGGCTTCGCCCAGACTCTGGTGGGGAGCATCTCATTTAATTCATATAAGTAGTCATATAAGCTCCCGTTCCCGACTGTCTGTCTGTCTGTCTGTCTATCTATCTGTCTGTCTGTCTGTCTGTCTGTCTGACCCGGCCCAGCCCATGGTGGAGAGCATCTCATTTAAATCATATAAGTAGTCATATAAGATCCCGTTCCCGACTATCTGTATGTCTGTCTGTCTTGGGTAAATGGAGGAGGGAGGAGGAAGAGGGAGGTGGAGGAGGGAAGAGGAGGGAGGAGGAGGGAGGAGGAGACAGGAGGAATAGGAGTGAGGAGGAGGGATTAGGAAGAGGAGGGAGGAGTAGGTTGGAGGAGGAGGGGGAGGAGGAGGGAGGAGGAAGAGGGAGAAGGAGGGAGGAGGAGATCGCAGGAGGAGGAGGAGGAGAGGGAGGAGGAGGAGGGAGAGGGAGGAGGAGGGAGGAGGAGGAGAGAGTAGGCGGAGGGAGGAGGCGGAGGGAGCAGGAAGAGGGAGGAAGAGGGAGGAGGAGGAGGGAGGAGAAGGAGGAGGGAGGAGTAGAGAGTGGGAGGAGGGAGGAGGCGGAGGGAGGAAGAGGGAGGAGGAAGAGGGAGAAGGAGGAGGGAGGAGAAGGAGGGAAGAGGATGAGAGGGAGGAGGAGGAAGAGGGAGGAGGAGGAATGTGAAGGGAGGAGGAGGGAGGAGGTAGAGGGAGGAGGAGGGAGGAGGATAGAGGAGGAGGAGGGATGAGGAGGAAGAGGGAGGAGGAGGAATGTGAAGGGAGGAGGAGGGAGGAGGTAGAGAGAGGAGGAGGAGGGAGGTGGAGAATGGAGGAGGAGGGATGAGGAGGAGAGGGAGGAGGAGGGGGAGGAGGGGGAGGAGGAGGGAGGAAGAAGGAGGAGGGAGGAAGACGGATGAGGGGGAGGAGGGAGGGGGAGGAGGGGGAGGAGGAGAAGGGAGGAGAAGGGAGGAGGAGGAGGGAGCAGGAGGAAGGAGGAGGAAGAGGGAGGAGGAGGGAGGAGGAAGAGAGAGGAGGGAGGAGGAATAGAGAGGAGGGAGGAGGAGGGAGGAAGAGATAGGCGGAGAGAGGAGGAGGAGGGAGGAGGAGGAGTAGGGATGAATAGGAGGGAGGAGAAGGGAGGAGGAGGGATTAAGAGAAAGAGGGGGGAAAGGGGAGAAGGAGGAGGGAGGAGGGAGGAGGGAGGAGGAGGAGGAAGAGGGATGAGGAGGGAGGAGGAGGGAGGAGGAGGAGGGAGGAGGAGGAGGGAGGAGGAGGAGGGAGGATGGTGAAGGAGGAGGAGGAGGAGGGAGGAGGGTGAAGGAGGAGGAGGAGGGGAGGAGGGAGGAGGAGGAGGAGGGAGAAGGAGGAGGAGGGAGGAGGAGAACGTAGGTGGGGGAGGATGAGAAGGGAGGGGGAGGAGGAGGGAGGAGGAGGAGAGAGGAGGAGGGAGGAGGTGGAGGGAGAAGGAGGAGGGAGGAAGAGGTAGAAGGAGGAGGGAGAAGGAGGGAGGAGGAGACAGGAGGAATAGGAGGGAGGAGGAGGGATTAGGAAGAGGAGGGAGGAGTAGGGTGGAGGAGGAGGGGGAGGAGGAGGGAGGAGGAGAGAGGAGGATGAGGAGGAGGAGGAGAAGGGAGTAGGAGGAGGGAGAGGGAGGAGGAGGGAGGAGGAGGAGAGAGTAGGCGGAGGGAGGAGGCGGAGGGAGGAGGAAGGAGGAGTAGAGAGTGGGAGGAAGAGGGAGGAGGAAGAGGGAGAAGGGAGGAGGAGGGAGGAGGTAGTAGGATGATTGATTGCCATCCCACCAGGTTAATATGTTATCGCGGACCTCAGAGAGAAGTGTCTATGTAGAAGACCATTTCCTGGACGTACGTATTTTGGGAGGGGGAGGAGGGAGGAGGAGGAAGAAGAAAAAAAAAATATGACAGTTGGCTGCTCTGGAATGAAAGGAAGGCGTGTAGAAAATTTCATCTCAATCGGATGGGCCGTTCGCGAGCGCATAAAGGACATACGGACAGACAGACAGACAGACAGACAGACGGAGATCCTTTTTTATATATAAGATTTCTAGTTATACAATTACTAGCTGACCCTGCCCGGCTTCGCCCAGTCCCTGGTGGGAAGCATCTCATTTAATTCATATAAGTAGTCATATAAGTTCCCGTTCCCGTTACCGACTATCTGTCTGTCTGTCTGTCTGTCTGTCTGACCCGGCCCGACATCGCCCAACTCCTGGTGTGAAGCATCTCATTTAATTTATATAAGTAGTCATATAAGTTCCTGTTCCCGACTGTCTATCTGTCTGTCTGTCTGTCTATCTGTCTGCCTGACCCTGTCCGGCTTCATTAAATTCATACAACAAAAAAAAAGTAACTTAAAAGAACGTTCTACCACACACCATCCATTATTTTTAATGAAAACTCTTTCTAATCACCTGCATGACTACAGTAACTTCTTAAGCAAAAAAAGATGAGTTACAATGTTATGCATTGTGCATCATTTTTATGAAAACTTTGAAAATGCCTTACAGATTGTATCATTATTTATTATAACTCATATGCCGGTACATAACTATGGACAAAGAGTTTATAAATCTTTGAAAACGATGCCACAATATGACTATAAGTTATACAGAAAAGTTATGCCCCTTGAAATAACTTTTACAGAGTTAGGTCCCCTGAGATATATGAAATTATGATGAAAAATGAAAAATGAAATAATACTGAGTAAGCAGGCGATTTCACACTAACAAAATATCACAGTTGACAGCTCTGGAATGAAAGGAAGGCGTGTAGAAAATTTCATCTCAATCGGATGGGCCGTTCGCGAGCAAATAAAGGACATACGGACAGAGATACGGACGCACAAGTCTTTTTTATATATAAGATTTAATGATAAACTAGAGAAATAAAACGTGCATAATCTTAATGCATGGAAACCGTGTTCGTAAGTTATTTAACTGTATGAACATGAGTCTTATTTAGAACTGTATGTTTTAACTAAAGCAGTGGTTTTCAACATTTTTTGGCCCATAATAACACATACTAAAACACGTCTAGACGTCTACATAAAACGTGACTAGCGGGTCTACTTACGTTATGAAACTAATTTACGAAGGGTGAGAAGTTCAGAACCGTAAAACAAGGAGTGAAAAACAATATCAACTAATCGGTGTTTGTGTTATCTAGATCTTAAAATAATATTCACTTCCCCTATGTGTTCATGTGCTCTGTTGAATTACATTCTTCATCTAATGCATCTTGTGTTCTTTTGAGTTACATATTCCAGTTAAATTATCATGTGATCTGTTGAATTAAATTCTCTACTTAATGCTTCATGTGTTCTGTTGAGTACATTCCTGAGCTAATGCGTCATGTGATCTGTTGAATTAAATGCGACATCAAATGCTTCATGAGTTAATTTCATTGCTCGTCATGTATAACACTATCAAACGTGTCTGATTTCTATTGTTTCATGGGTGACCCATTTTTTAAAACAAAATTTTGCACAGCAATAAAGGACTCTTTTTAAATGTCTAGAGACATATAGGGCATTTGAGCTGGCTCCATATTTTTGGTGACCACTCGGTCATAGATTGTGATGTGATAGATATCACGCCGGCCATCTGTTCTTCGCATGGCACTTCCTGGCACCCATTTTAGATTGGGTCGACACGGATGCCTAGATTAACTGTAAACATCAGCCTCAATTCAAAATCGAATCAATGTACACCAAGGTTTTCAAACTATGTCCACCTCTAAATGCGAGTGTTGCGAGGGGTCAAAACGTCGGCATCACAACAGTGAGTGTTGTAGGTGTATTCGACAGTTGGTAAGTCTCGTTAAGTTTTATTAAACAACTGCCAGCCTATATACTGCAAGGCGACTGCTTTTGCAAGGGAATGGACACAAGAGTAATTTTAAAGCTACTGCAATGAAAGTAACAACAACAAATGCAATGTACACGTAAGGACTACATATGGGCATGAGCAGGCGTTACGAATAATTCCAACACTGAATTCTACATGTCCACGTCATTATTCACAAGTTAAAGAAATACGTTATGAAGCGTATTGGGTATATAATAAGTTGCTTGCTTGCTTGTGTTCATTGGCTTGAGCTCCAACGCAAAGTCCTGTATGTCGGATGAAGGCATCCTGTTGTCCAACATCAGTGTGATGTCATACAGGACCTGAGGTTTGCGTGAGTATCCGTTGTCCCATGTCTGGCTTATTGGTGTGCAGACTGGTGGTTCCTCGCCATACAGGCAGACACTCTCCGACTTCGGAGGAATCGGCGATCCTATTGACTTCAGCCAGGACCCCGAAGGGACCTGTTGCCCAGGACGCTCGGCGAGGACGCGTCAATAGGTCTTGGCCAGTATATAACCCGGCCCTGGTGCCTTGGAAACACCTCTGCGTCCCTATATGGTACGTAAGAGTAATGCTTTGAATATTGAGCATATGGTACTAGCCCCAAGTGTCTACATATTTCTAAACAGGCAATGGGTAATTTAGACAGTATCACCCTGATGGCCATGTTTTTCCCAGGTCATGTTCCTGGTACAGAATAAAAGGCTGACTGGAAGAGAGAGTCTAAGTCAGAATGTAAGGCTGGCTGAAAAAGGGAACTTTGAGTTAATTATTTTTAAAAGAAAACCTTCAGAGTTAGAATTTAACCATGTGGTTCGCAGACAGACAGTGAAATCGCTGTTCCTAGTTTTCACATTATTTCTAACACTAGTTTGATGTTGATTAATTCTCGCCATCATTGTGGAAGCATATGTTCATATGCGATCAGGTTATAAAAACATAATCTCAGCATTGTACTCATTATGTAGCGCAGCTGGGGTCCCAGCTTTGTGTAAACCAGAATCTCACATGTTATAAATAGCCATTTGGTGGTAGGTTTTTTAAATTGTGCAATTTTGACCTAGAAGTGCCCTCGCTCGCTGTGAATAAAATACGGTGATCCGAGTGAAGTGTGCGAAACAAACAACACAAACCTTCTGAGTTTCAAGTCTGTGCCCGAAAAGGCTAGACGCCTTTTCCGCTACCCTAGTATTAAAGGACATTGTGCCATACATTTCGTGCTTTTTAGATCATACATTTAATGAATTGGGCATGGGTCAGATGTGGACAATATGACCTCTAAACTACCCCGCACTCTTGTAAATGAAGATTTGCATTATAGCGATGTAAACGTGTTTACTAAAAATATGTTCATGAGGAAAACAAAAGAATGTCACCATATGCAAATAATGTATTTCAATACACCGTACACCCCCACCCCCTTACCGCATCTCCCCACAATTAGAAATGATCGACACCAGGAATATAACCGTGTTCATGTCGTGGATCATTCACTGGAGATGCTCACCCTGATTATTACAACAAGACAATGCCGTAACATCTTAACATTAAACGTTACCGTTCACATGTGATACAGTAATTAGTTACATAAGACTGACTCACTAGGTATACCATACACATGCTAAAGAAATATACCAACGTAATTATAACTTCTCTTAGGTGTCGGATGCCTCTATAGCGCAGTGGCTAGAACACATGCCCGCTGATCCATTCTTGCGTGTTCGAATCCCTTTCGAGATGCGGATGTGTTTTTTTTTTTTTTAATAACCTGCCCTCAAAGATCGTACCGTCTTACAATATTTCTGGACATTAAAGAACTTCGGTGCGACTTTGATGATATCACCAACAGAGTGTCCATGAGTCTAAAGATGGGGTTAGCACCAAATACGCTACAGGCTCCTAATTTCGTTGAGATCACAAACAATATAGTCATAAATATGTTAGGTGGTATATTTATCCAGTAACAACTTGTGTATACAGAGATCACTGCCCTGGTCCATCCAATATTCTTCTAAGGCATTGCACACAATCTGTTGCGCAGGTTTAGGAATTCGAGATCTGGTCAGTTTTCATATAATTAAGATGTACAATCATTAAAATGTATTATCCTTCGTTATTGTTTTAACTACCATAATGTTCCACACGGGAATTGTTATAACGGTTTTAACAGTCTAACCATGTTCTAATCAAGGTCGATAACTATTTTTTTTTTCCAATTTGTATGTTGTCTATTGCGTCCTCTAGTCTTTACTTCTTCTCCCTACTTATATGGACGCCAAACAATATACGTGTGTTTATTTTATAGACACACGAAAAACCACCCATGGGTCAAGGTTGAAGTTGGTGGAAGGGATTATCCTATCACATTTAAAAAAATAAATCCCTGCATTCCTGTCTGTGAAATATTCAACGATTTTAATAGACAGGGGTTGGCGTCGTGGCCTCTCAGCTGCTCCGCCCCATTATTTTTATAAATGTAAATATGTAAATATGATGTAAATATAAGATGTAAATAAAAGATGTAAATATGTTTAAACAATAATAAATGTATACATTGATTAGAAGCAAATACTACTAGCAATCGGAAGTAATTTAATACAGCCTACCCACCATCTACGCGATGATAAGAATGCTTGAAGATCTACAAATTGATGGATGAGACCTTAGACTTGTAAAATTTAAAAACAGCATATATTGGAAACTAAAAGCTTCAAGAAGAATTGATAACGAAGTAGTTCAGTGTCAGCATATTAAGAGAGATGTGAGACAGGGATGTGTAATGTCTCCAGATCTGTTTTTTTCCTGTACACTGAAAATGTTTCCAGAAATATGGAACATATGGAAGGAATCATCAGTCGGGGATAATACATCAATAACCTTATGAGACAGTATGGGAAATGACTTTCACAAATCGCCCAAGCTTACCGGGGGGACATGGACTGGAATATTTGTGAAACAGAATGTTCAAGGACCAGGATTGGTTTAAAAATATTCAGAGGTTGAGCGGGAGTGCATGGCCGAATAGCCGCAAGGTCAACTTCCATTGTTAACTAGTGGCTTCTCAGGGAGAGGAATGCCGGATGTAATTTACACTTTGGGTTCAAGCTGTCAGGTGGACAATGGTGAACTTTGGAGGCAGCAGAATTTATGAGTACAGGCGGGATCGGAAGAGACCGGGGCTGTCGGAAAGGAACGCCATACTCCAAATTTATGGCAGCGGGAAAAGTACGTGAATTCAGGACCATGAACTCCATAAACAAGGTCGTAGCAGGTTGAAGAGGATTTGGGTTAATGGTATGATGCAGAGTTACAAATTAATCAGGATACGCGAGGTACGGATTGGAGGACCTTCGCGGGATGAGAGAGAGAGCGTGATCACGAGATTCCAGAAAGGCGTCAACTCGAGAAATGATATATACTTTAGGATCCAGTCAGTTTGGACAGTGTGGAACGAGCAAGAGTACGGTTTAGCAACACGGCCCAGTGGGTCGAGGGCTGGGCTATTGCTCAGTCCAGGAAGTATGGGTTCGGAACTTCGGCGATGGTGATGTCCATATCCCAGGCTGTTTAGTGTTCAGAAAGATGATGAGGTAGCATTGAACACGGAAAAGATGCACATATCACAGTTCCGTCTAGATCACCAGGACAAGCAGATGATCAAAGATCTGTGGACCATTTATTCCAGGTAATTAGGCCTGACGGAGTGGAACGCAAATTCCTAGGATAACAAAATAGCGTGCAAGCCATTTGAGAAGGACTGTTGGCTAAGGAAACCGCTCATTAGTTGCATATGATGGCTAACGTCAGATAGAACAACCACTGGCCAGAGGCACTGCAAATCGGAATCACACAGGAGACTAAGATCGATCGGAATCACACAGGAGACTAAGGTCAAACACGACTGGAAAACGTCTGGTGGGATCCACGACAAACGAGAGGTTGAAGAGAGCAATTATATTTCAACTATGGAACCCAGAAGGATAACGGGACGGCAGAAGCTGAACGTAAGTTGCTTAAGATTTAGACCTCATTAGTATAATTGTATATTATAATCAGGTACCTTAGTTTAGAAAGCTATGGCAAACTTCCGCGGAAGTTTGGCCAAGGAATCATGAGCAGTCAATCAAAGCTAGGGCTGACTGCGACGTCCTGCAAAGGACCCACATCTAACTAGCTAGCTAACTATAATAGCAGTCTAAACAAGGAAGCATTGGCAAAACACTAAACGTTACCCCGCTAAGGAATAACGACCCGGCAAGGATCAGGACTGAATGCGACGTCCTGCAAATGACATATATCTAAATGGCTGAAATAGAGTGATGGGAGTCAAATTTTATCGATTAGATTAGCTAAGTGTCAATAAACTATGTATGTATATGTAAACTAAGCAATTAGACGTACAAAACTAATGAGAACTAGGCGAGTGCAACAACATGTAATTATGGAACTAAAACCGTACACGGCAACCAAACACAGTAACGGACAGAAGAAAGTATGAAGGCGCTCGCGATCACTAGGTCAACCAGACAATAAGGACAGGTAAGATCGTCGGCCTGAGACGGAGCGGGCACAAGAAGGAATGCGTGTCTTTTGTCCGACTAGACGGAGGTGACGCGGGGTCGCGTTTCTGTTGCTGTGTAGTTAATGCGGCGAAAGGCTGGCCTTGCGAAGTACAGGCGGTGATTACAAATCTACACGAAAGTCCGGGTAAATGGTTAAATACATTTAGGTTGGGTTTGACTGTAGTTGGCGTACGGGGAGATAGGAAATAATAACGTTAGTTAAATATAAGTAGACGATAAATAACTGTGTTTAAAATACTGTTGTCGATTTATACCATGGCTAAGATATAAAATCATATATGTAGTAATAATGGGGATGGATAATGATGATGTTGCTGATAAGGCTTAATGCTAGTATAAATAAAGGAGCAATAGATGCTAGGGACTCTGTAGGTAGTGAAAGACTAAGGTTTATTTTGACGTAACACTCACGGGTATTGTTTTTTTTTTTCATGTTTCAGGCGTTTGCCTGGGTAAGTCGGCGTTACCCGAATAAACAGTTACCCGCTGAACAAGTTGGACAGGAGCGAATTAACTCCCTGGGTATTCGGACTAAGTAAATGGGCCACTTATAGGCCTGCAGAAAGGTTACAACGAGAAAGGCAGAAGGCCGGTGGAAATCCTAGCTCTAATTCTTTGCTTCATGCGGTTAGTAGGTGGTAATAGGTAGCACTTACCCAACATCCAGTTGTATGGCCTACTATATTATCTACCTCTCCCTTGTGACGTCATGCATTAATGTATTCTGCGTTGGTTATACAATATTTGTCTGTAACAGATGTAATGGTCACCTTATTTGGTTATGTTTTGCTTTGTCACTCTATTACTGTTCAGAAGGAAATAAATATATGTTTGAGTTGCCTTTTATTTCGACTTGTCAGTCTGAGGTAATATACGTTAGAGTAGCTTAGAGACCTTGTGAGGCTGTACATCTCTTCTATAACCTGATAACATACACCGCGAGACATTGATGGTGCAATAGTATGATTAACAATTGTTCTCACGCGGAGACACGATCCTAAATCTGTTCTATCCCTTATCTATCTTCCTTTACCTCAATTCCCTCTTCTTTCTCTCCTCTCTCCCCTCCCCTTCATCTGTCTCTCTTCTCCCTCCTTTTCTCTCTGTCACAATTAGATAAGCAGATGATACAGTCTTGAACAATGCAGACAATGAACATGACCAGCAACGCTTAGCAGATGCGGTTGTTGCACACAGTGAACAGCTGGGATTAGAGTTGAATTGTAAGAAGTCACAGATTATGGTTGTCACTGGGAAGAAGGAAATACCACAGTTTAATATACAAGAAAATTGCCATATTCTTGAATAAGTGAATCGGTACAGTTGTCTCGGAACAGTGTTGATATCAGATTGGAGATGCCTTGTACAGATTAGAACAAGAATTGACATTGCGAAGGTAGCCTTTTGAAAGATGAAAAATATACTGACCAATAAAAACATCAATTAAAAAGAGAAACAGAGTGTTGAAGTGCTGCATAGAACCTATACTTTTGTATGGATGTGAAGCTTGGAAAATGAGCAGACAAGCTGAAAAACATCCGATGGCTGTGGAAATGTGGTTTCTGGGGGAAATGCAAAGAATACCATGGACAGACAGAAAAACTAATGAACAAGTCCTGTAAGAAACAAATTAACTGTAAACTGATTAGAGATATCAGTCACAATTTATTGTCATTTTATGAGAAGAAATAAATTGGAAAACTTTGTGACAAATGGCAAGATCGAGGGAAAGAGAACAAGGGGAGGTCAGAGAAGTAAATACTTGGATGACATCACCGCGAGGCATTGTCGAGACAAGAACACTGAGCTGATCTACGTCGCTTGTGATAAGTTGCTAAATAATTATCTTCCCGTTCAATAGCAAAGTTTGGCTCATTCTCTCTAGTTTAGTTTTCTCAATGAAACAATGTGAACTGACTAACAGAACTGTTCAAATGGTCATGAACAACGCTGACAGCATGGCTTAAATTCCGAGTCTGTATTTATTTCGGGCAGTATCCCATGAATTACACTAAATGCAGGCCATCTAAATGATTTCCTTTCTCGCATTACGTAGTCTCTCTTCATGCTGACCCTATTTAATAAGACTGATAATTATTGTCAAGCATGTCATTTGCTCTATCCCATATACCTACAGAGTTCAGATTTCACATACATAGTTTCAATTACTCTACTCACGCCACCGAACTTCTTTTATTATTTGTTGTGTGTTCTCTCTGTCATCATTCGACTTGAATACCGGTCCATCAAATCCTATTCCATTCTTCAGCTTTTGATCTGTGTGTCGTGCCTAATCGCTCTCAGTTCTCACTGTATCTTCAATTCTTCCTTCATTCCATCCTTGTATTATGTCGTTCAGATGTTAATCATTTCTCTTGTTCGCTTCTTAAGATCGTGCCCTGATGATATCTCCGTGCCGTACTTCTTTCATCTCTGTTGTCATCCGTCTGTTTCTCTCTGACATCTTGGTTTCCGCGTTTTCCCGTGTGCGTTCACTGTCCGCGCCGCACTTATTGTTGTTTTTAACTTTCCAATCTTTGTTGTTCGTGTGCGCCGCTTGGCATTCCCCCCCCCCCTCTCAAATTGAAAATGTTGTAAACATTTTTCTCTATAACCTCAGACTTCCAGTCTTTGACATGCGTCGCAGTAGTCGAACACATATGTCATATTGAGTCTATGGTCGCACAACGCCGTCTACATTGTCCACTAAAGGTCGAACATATCCGTCTATTTACTTAGTCGCACATCCCCGGCCATGTTTAGCTGTAATAAAGCGTATCAACTATCTTTATAACCCCATTCCCTTGTGAATAGTTGAATTGCGATAAACATCATCACACATAAATAATTTTATAAATCGGACACATTTTCCATCTACCCCGTAGACAATGTATGGCTCAAAACTCCTTTGTATTTCAAAGAAATGAAGTCCAGCATCACTGAGATCCAATGTCTCCCCCGACATCCCCAGTAGCTCCTTAATTGTGTGTGTTCACCACATCCAGCCTCCACTGACATAATTAGTAATTGAATCGCTTATGCTTTTCCTGTCCATCTTCCTAGTCGACCATTCTCTAATCCAATAAGCTTGTGAAATGACTACAGTTGTCGTAAAGAACACTGTGCTTCGACTGTTCCAGTGTCGTGACATTATGTGGGGTTTGCCACCATAACATATGTGCATATTCTTGCCGGCTCTTTATAACGTTGTTTCTGTATATTCTTCGTTGTCATCTGTGGCTCATGAGTATGGCTACCTAATCAATCAATCAATCAATCATGTGCCATGCCGGAAAGCTACCTAATATGCACCTGAAATATTCTTTTCTACTCTATCAACATATTAATAGCATTACTAACTTAAGTACTTAGATAGCTAATATTCCTTTCATTCACATTCAACCTGTTCAGCAAACATTTGAAAAGATATACATGTTACAGCTATGTATAACAATACAATAACTTATGCAATAATATCATTGAAATGAGATCAATGAATATCTAAAATTAAACAAATTGCATCATAAAACAAAATTTCTTTTCAACGTCGGTTGTCATTACTCTGTATGTGGTCCCAATGTATTGATATCCAAGTAGTAGCTTTTGATTTATCTGTCCTACCTATTATTTTTAAGGAACGTGACTTGTCGCATTAAACCTGTGGAATTTGTGTCTGATATGAACATAATACGTGTAGTGTCATGAAAACTATTGCATGTGATAACTCAATATTGAAAAAAACGAAATAATGACAACATCTTGACATGAATTGTTCTTTTCTTTTGTTTGTCTTTTTCAGTTGTTTTGTCGTGTCTTATCTTTTCATGTCTTATTTTCATTTTTTTTTCCATTTTGTTTACATGATTATATCATATTTTTATGAATTCATTTTGTTATTTTTTTTTCCTCCATGATTTTTTTCATGAATTCATTTTTTTTTTTTCATTTTGTTTCCATGATTTAATTTTTTTAATGAATTCATTTTTTTTTTCAAAAGTAGTGAAATATCATGAATATCTCATAATCATTATCATAACTTATCTTTAATACGACGATTTCGCTCGTAGATAACTTGCAAAGTGGTATTACATTTCGTCTGCTCGACAGGCTTCAGATCTCATTTTGATGACGAGACTATTACTGATACGTACTAATAACTATCCTTTCCACACTGATACTGACGTATTATAAATCTCTGTAATAATAATAATACTCAAATATGTATGTATCAGAACATATCAATAATAACACAATTATAACATAATTGCTAACATCAATTCACTATAAACTGTTTCCCGATGGAAGCAAATGTCCCGACCATTAATTCCGAGCATTCTTATTTGTTCAAGCACCCTTTGTGAGATATTACCTTGTGGGTAATTTCTAGCACAACTGTGATGGATCATGTAAATTACTGTCTTATAAGCGCAATATTCCTGAAGTATTGTGATGTATTTACTTGTCTGATATGTAATATCACTCAGAAAATAAATGACCGTAGACCCCGAGGTAGACCAAGAAGGCGGTGGAGAGATAATACATGTACAGACCTACAAGCACTTGGAATCAACGACTGGAAAGAGAAGGTCCACCAGAGAGACGAATGGAGACGGATTGTATTTGCAGCAAAGAACCTCAATGGCTCGGAACGCTGAAGAAGAAGAAGAAGATATGTAATATGTGTTTGATGTAAGGCCTGGTTGTAAAGAACTGTAGTTCCTAAATAGTATATGTAACCAATTGTATATGCAGTGTGTCGTTTAATTACAAAATAAGGGAAATTTATAGACAGTATAAATTCGACAGATTTATAACGAAAGAAGATAGTGTTAAGAAATACAATATTGTTTTGTCGCTGTGTAATGCATTTGACTTAATGAATGTATCTGTCTTGAATTGTGTTTTTCTAAGCTACGTTTCCTTAATGTGTAAAACTGGACAGTAATTAGCATCTGTTTGTGTGACATATGTTGTTACTGACTTAAAGTTATCTATTTGAAGTGTTCTTTCTTTCCGTTCTTCATCGGATATACCCATGCATTTCCAATATTAATTCCAATTTCTCATTTTCACATCCCGTGTTCTTTTGTCAATTTGAGTTTCGGGAACACCCTGTTGTTGCCATTCTGTTACTAAAGCGTCTGGATTAGTATAATGTACTTGTGGTATCTTTGGCGGAGTTTCGTCATGCCAGTTTAATTTTGTTTAATTCACCATATCTGTTTGTCGTATTTTGGCTGTCTTTTTCGACCGACGCTATTGCCTGTTGGTCTTTCGGTATGTATCCTCCTCCAAAAACATATCATCTGAGCTTGACTCATATCTTTTAGCTGCACAACCGTGTATGTGATCTAAGTATAAGCTACTGTTATTTAAGTACGGCGCGGAGAATTCTTTGATTATTGGTGTGCTGTCGCCAAATGAAGGACTAATACGCCTAAAATTTTCAATACCAAATGTAATCTTATCAAGTTCTTCTTGAGTTAAGTTCGATCTGATAGGTAATGAATCCCAAGTAATATCTGTATGTGTCAACTCTTGTAAACTGTTATGGCATGTCTTTTGTGTATTTTCTTTACTACAATCTGTCACCGTAGTGGTTAATGATTGATCAGTTTGTTTTTGATTTCCTATGTAGTCTTCTTCTGTTTCATAAATGTTGGTATCTATTTCTGAATCATAACTTGCGACAGGTATCTTTTTTTCTTCTGTCGGGAAAATTAATGCTGCGTAATTTCTTTCCTGTATTTCCATGTTGTCCTTTTCCCATTGCTCTACTTCTTGGGCGGTACACTCTTGTACTCCTGGAATATTTCCCCAAATGAGTTCGGTTGTTGGCTGTGGTAGTAATGCCGCTGTTACACTTCCTTGATAGTAGGGGCAATTAATGTCTATCCATGCCACTTCGAATTGTTCTAGCGATCCACCAAATGTTCTGCATATGACGTTCTTATCGGTGTAATCCTCCTCTTTCACTAGTTTTCGGTCAATTCAAATAATCGAGGTACCTTTTACCCTCACCATTCTGACTGCTAATTCGTTGACAACTGCATGTTCAATGTTCAGTCTTCCATCCATAATATATGCGTAGTTTGCCTCTTGCACGTACGCTCTGTTCTGATTGTTCTCCTGTCGTTTATATTTGTCAGACGCATTATCGTATTGCTGGTCATCGTTGTCGCTACTTGACATTACATAGGCTAAACCTGCATTTTTAATCATCTGTCGTAGTTGACAAAACTTGACTACATGTCCGAAGCTATCACGCGCGAAACATTTTAGGTTATTTTTGTAGTCTGTGTATTTATAGTTACGTTTCAATGCTAGTTCGTTAATGTAAGACTCGTACTCTGGGTTAGCATCACACATTTCCCCTGTTCCGTGTTGACGTCGACAATATCTACACTGGACCACCATGCCCTTTCTTGTGTTAGATAGTTGTTGTCTCTGTCTATATTGGTTCTGATGTTGAAATTTGATTGGGGAATTGCTATATGTGTGACTAGGTATTTTGGCGGATGCTCTTATGACAAGTTCTGGATGAACACTCTCTGCAAAAACGTCCTTATGTGCGTTATAAAATGATTATCCCCTTGCTTCCATTTTGGCTACTGAAGCACATTTGTTTTCTATAAGGAATGTTGCCATTGTGTGTGGCAGTGCAGAAATAGTTTATCTCTGAGCATAAGGTCTCTAAGTTTGTCGAAATCGTTTCCAACCTCAGCCGATTTTAACTATCTGTCAAAGAGTAATGTTTCTGAAACTAAATCTACAAATGTTTGGTTTGACTTGGGTCCCAGTTTCTTGTATGCTGTACGAAGACCTGCAGTGTCTAACGAGAAATGCGCAAGGACTTTTTGTTTTATGTATTGATAATCAGTACGTCGTTGTTTTGGTATTAGTTCGATTACTTTTAACGGCTCCCCCGACAAGTACCTATGAAGTAGCACGACCCACTGGTCAGCCGGTACTTCGTAGTGAGTTAAGAGAACCTCAAAGTTAGTCAACCATGTGAAAATGGATTCACCTTGGGAAACATTTCTAATGATCCCCTGATATCTTTTGACGGGATCCAGTGATTTGCAGGCCAACTTATTCCTAGATATTTCTGCCTTTTTCTCCATTTCCAACATTTTAACGCAAGTTCTTTTTTCTCCTGGAAAACTAAATTTTCTCTTTCCAATTCCATTTCTTTCTCCATCTTCTGTTTCTGTAATTCTATTTCTTTCTCCCTCTGTTTTTCTAGAGTCGACATTCTTTCTTTTTCTAGTTCCAATTCTTTTTCTTTCTGTTTTTCTAGAATAGCCATCCTTTCTTTTTCCAATTCTCTGGCCTCCTTAGCTTCCTTGGCTTCTGCTTCCTGTGCAATTCTGGCCTATCTAGCTGCTGCTTCTTGTGCTTCTCTGGCCTTACTAGATGCTGATCTCTCTTCTCTCTATTGTGCTTGAAAATCGGATACCTTGATCTCAGTCCAGGCCATTAGTTCGGGGCATGTTAAGCCGCACTTTTCCCCCAAGGCGATAAATTCACCCAAAGTGGACATAATTGGTGCACAATAAAATGTAACTAACTGTGACTCAAACCACAAACAATATTATTATCAATATATAAGATAATATAATGACGATGCGTGATATAGATCAATGTAAGGGTGTCTGATACTCTGGAGTGATGATCAAGTTACACACAACCAAAAGAAATACAACCTTATGTATCTGGTTCTGGTGCTGTTCATAATGTTCTCCAGATGTTAGGACCTGCTCCTTCAGATATTGGCCACGGTCTTGTGTATCTGCTCCCTGTAACGTCAGTGTCGTTCTTCAGCTGCGAGGATACGCTTCTTCAGATATTGGCTTCGGTCTGGTTCCCTAAGCTGCAGACTTCAGTTCGCTGACGGAAAGATGCTGACAAGTAGTACACTTTGTTTTCTGGAATGGACAATGACTGTACACATTATAACAGTGTTCGTTAAAGCGTTACTGAATATCGCTATATGTTCATTCACCGCCCAATGGTTGCCATACTTTGAAGTGGTGTAGGATCCATTCACATATTTTACTAGTTGGTGATATACATATGTGTGCAGTACCTTTATAAACACAACACTAATGTCTGTCATGTATACTTTTATTAAACATTCACGATAAAAAAAAACGTATTGTAAATCCAATCTGTGTAGGCTTTCCTTTGGAACGGCTGATGTTTTCATACACTGTCACAGGCGTCACTGTTTTTTTCCTTTCGAGTCTAGTCTTGTCCTTTGAGGCTAGTATCTTCTGAAAAGTGTATATATATATATATATATATATATATATATATATATATATATATATATATATATATATATATATATATATATATATATATTTACTTTTACTTGGCACCTTGCCGTCTTGACAGACGATAGTTTGTGCTTTAAAAAGGCATAATAACTTTTAACTATGGCGGTAGCGAGTGTGACTGATAAGGCCAATTTGCGCTGTAAATGTCCGTTCACAGTGGGTGCATGTGAACACGTGGTCATTTCCACCATCATGCACCATCTTACGTCTCAAGCGCTTGGTGTGTGACTTTTCTGCAATAATTTTCTCCTTTGACTTTATTCCATTTCTGATATTTGCCCTCCATGCAACACGTTCAGCGGCGACTTGCTCCCAATGTGCATTATCAATGCCTGTATCAATCATGTCCCGCTTACACACATCTTTGTATCGTAGTAGAGGCCGACCCTGAGATCTCTTACCCATCTGTAATTCACCAAAAAAGATATCCTTTGGTATTCTACCATCATCCATCCGCCTAAGATGTCCTATCCATCTAAGTCTACGAAGACTGAGCATGGAATAAACTGTCACACAACCTGATCTTTCCAATACTTCAGTATTTGTGATTTTGTCTTGCCACTTAATACCAAGAATTCTTCGCAGACACCGCATATGAAAGCTGTTTAAATTGTTCTCTTGGTGTGAGTAAGTTGTCCAGGTTTCACTGCCATAGAGAAGAGTACTAAGGACACAGGCTTGATAGACAAGGACTTTTGTTTTGGCAGTAAGCTTCCTGTTCTCCCAGACTCTTTTTCTTAACCTGTTCATTGTTGTTGCTGCCTTACCAATCCGGATGTTGATTTCCTGATCTAGGGATAATTTGCTATTTACCACCGATCCTAGATATGTAAAATGGTCTACTATCTCTAGTTCGGCGTCGTCAATAAAGATTGATGGTACCCCATGTGCACCTTGTGACATAATCTGTGTCTTCTTTTTGCTAATTGTTAAACCAAATTCAGAACAAGCATTGGAGAATGCAGATAGTAGACATTGCAATTCTTCCTCAGAGTGGGTCGTAACTGCAGCATCATCTGCAAAAAGCAACTCTCTGATCAGTACCCTCCTAATTTTGTTCTTAGCCTTCAATCTCTGAGCATTGTAGAGGCCGCCATCTGAGCGTGAGTGAATGTATATACCACCATCCTGATCACGAAATGCATATTTCAGTAGAAGTGAACAGTATATTCCAAAGAGGGTGGGAGCTAGTACACAACCTTGCTTAACTCCACTCTTGATTTCAAATTCTTCAGAAGTTGCACCATCAAACTTGATTATACCCTTCATGCCTGTGTGGAACGATTCCACAATGGACAGAAGAGTTGGTGGGCAGCCAATCTTCTTTAGTGCCTTGAACAGACCCTCACGACTGACCAAATCAAATGCCTTTGTGAGGTCGATGAAGGCAATAAACAGTGGTTGATTCTGTTCACGGCATTTTTCTTGCATTTGTCGCAATGAGAATATCATATCAGTGGTAGACCGGTTCTGTCGAAAGCCACACTGTGATTCGGGGTAGACTTGATCTCCTAGGACTTGAAGTCTGCGCAGAACAATTCTGGCAAATACTTTTCCAACAATACACAGAAGTGAGATACCCCTATAGTTGTTGCAGTCGCTCCGATCGCCCTTGTTCTTGTACAGTGTTATGATGCTTGAATCTTTGAAATCCTGTGGGACTTGTCCTTCACGCCAGCATAGCTCTATTAGCTGGTGGATCTGTATAGTGAGTGTGTCTTGCCCACTCCTGATAACCTCTATTGGAATCCCATCCTTACCTGGAGCCTTGCCAGATGCAAGTTCATTTATAGCACACTTAACTTCTGTTATGGTGGGAAGTGTGTCCAGGTGGTCAAGAGTTGGTAGAGCCTCTATGGCGTTGAGGGCATTATCCGCTAGTTTGGTCTCACTTGAGTAAAGCTCCAAATAGTGCTCTACCCATCTGTCCATCTGCTGTTTCTTATCAGTGATGACTTCTCCAGTCAAGGTTTTCAATGGTGCACTTCTTTTGATCACTGGACCACAGGCTTTCTTTATTCCTTCATACATGCTTCTTATGTCTCCCTTATCACTTGCGATTTGAATGGACTCACATAACTTGATCCAATAATCATTTGCACACTGCCTGGCAGCCTTTTGCACATCCTTCCTAGCTTGCCTTAGCTCACTCAGAGTGTTACGCGTTGGTCTTTCCTTGTTTCTTAAGAGAGCTTTCTTCTTCTTATCAATCAAGGGCTGCAGAGTCTCGCTGTTGGCTGCAAACCAGTCCTGCCTCTTATGATCCACAGTGCCGTAAACCTTTACGACAGTTTTACAAAGAGTTTCCTTAAGTTTATTCCATTTATCATTTACTGTACAATTTTCTGGTGTATCAGTGATAGCGTCTTCAAGTTGCTGTTGAAACTGAAAGCACTTTTCAGGATCATGAGTGTTAATAATATTAATCCTGGGGCT
This sequence comes from Cepaea hortensis, assembly GCA_963921405.1. Lineage (NCBI taxonomy): Eukaryota > Metazoa > Mollusca > Gastropoda > Stylommatophora > Helicidae > Cepaea > Cepaea hortensis. The sequence continues at coordinate 104,901,611 of OY992881.1, read as the reverse complement.
AGATTTGTGTTTAGCTGTGTAGATTCTCTTTGGTCTCAGTCTAACCCTTGCAACAACCAAAGAATGATCCGTATCACAGTCAGCACTGTGGTAACTACGAGTCAATGATATATGGTTCAGATGTTGTCTCCGTGTGATGATGAAGTCCAGCTGGTGCCAATGGCCGGATCTTGGATGTTTCCATGTGACCTTATGCATCTCTTTTGTTTTAAAAAAAGAGTTTGTAATACATAGGTCATTACTGGTGCAATGCTCCAGCAGTCTTTGCCCATTTTCATTCATGCGACCGATGTTGTATTTTCCAAGGCACACTGGCCATGAACTCGAGTCCTTGCCCACACGAGCATTGAAATCACCGAGCATATAAATGTAGTCGGATTTTGGAACTGCCTTGATCACAGAGTCTAACTCCTCATAGAACAAATCCTTCACATCATCAGAGGAATCGAGTGTCGGTGCATATGCAGTAATAATGGATGCAGTAATGCAGTAATAATATATATATATATATATATATATATATATATATATATATATATATATATATATATATATATATATATATATATATATCCATCTCCTGGGTCTAGCATCTACCGAGACGGTCCCCCACTTTTGCTAAATAGTTATCTTCCTGTTCAATAGCAAAGTTTGGCTCATTCTCTCTAGTTTAGTTTTCTCAATGAAACAATGTGAACTGACTAAAAGAACTGGTCAAATGGTCATGAACAACGATGACAGCATGGCTTAAATTCCGAGTCGGTATTTATTTCGGGCAGTATCCCATGAATCTAAATGATTTCCTTTCTCGCATTACGTAGTCTCTCTTCATGCTGACCCTATTTAATAAGACTGATAATTATTGTCAAGTTTATCATTTGTTCTATCCCATATACCTACAGAGTTCAGATTTCACATACATAGTTTCAATTACTCTACTCACGCCACCGAACTTCTTGTATTATTTGTTGTGTGATCTCTATGTGATCATTCGACGTGTATACCGGCCCATCAAATCCTATTTCATTCTTCAGCTTTTGATCTGTGTTTCGTGCCTAATCGCTTTCAGTTCTAACTGTATCTTCAATTCTTCCTTCATTCCATCCTTGTATTATGTCGTTCAGATGTTAATCATTTCTCTAGTTCGCTTCTTAAGATCGTGCCCTGATGATATCTCCGTGCCGTCCTTCCTTCATCTCTGTTGTCATCCGTCTGTTTCTCTCTGACATCTTGGTTTCCACGTTTTCCTGTGTGCGTTCACTGTCCGCGCCGCACTTATTGTTGTTTTTATCTTTCCAATCTTTGTTGTTCGTGTGCGCCGCATGGCATGAGTGGTATTGCAAGACAAGACCGCCCAGGCTTGTCGGCATGGTGCATGATGAATGAATCAATTCACAAACCAATAATACCGTTAATTTAAACACAAACGCACATACAGTAGTTTGCACGATTTATGTTTAGTTTAGTTTAGAAACGACATGACTGCACTCAGGACATCGCCCGCGCTCCGTCACCTCGTTCAACAGCCAGCTAAGAGTCTTACTAATAATCGTTCCAACTGCCATCTGATTGAAAGTTCTCCTGGTCTTACCTCTCATATTTGAAATTCGTCCAGAACACCTGTCGATCCCTGCATATCATTTTCATCACATACATGTTCTCAATCTGTTCCACAATTTTTTCCTCCGGGCCCTCAGACACCCGACCACCTCACTATTGTTCTTTGGTAATATACCATCGAGAAGAGCATTCCCCGGCCAGCCTATCATACACATTCCACCGAACTCCCACATGACCAGGGCAGAACGAGAATGCAATGCCCACAATCTTTCACCTCTGAAGGCAAACCGTTCTACAAGAAAAATTCCTGTATATGCCTTACTAAGCATACTCCGTAAATCCGCAATGAATATAATGTGTATTGCAGCATATCCTCCAACCATCAGAAGGCTGTTGTTACTGTTGTACACGTCCATTCTCATGCTGGAGGTTGTAGTTGCAAATGCCAGACGCTCCTTTTTCAAGAATCGTCCAATAGCCCCTCCAATAAATATTTCAACGAGGCGGAAATAGCACTCTATTTGAATAATGAACTTTCCTGTCAATCTAGGTTGCCTTTCTCATTATATTTATAAAATACTGATGATCAAGTCATACAAAGAGTCACTTAATACCATTACAATTGTTATATATGCTGTTAAATCACAACACATCGCAGATCATACTTACTTTCTGAAAATAAAGAAACGCAATCTGTAAGTAAGGTTTCTAGAAAATTGTCGTGGCTGTGCTGCTGACTTTAGCTTGCTTTTTCGGCTCGGTCTAATGTTGGATTTCATCTTGCGGCTTATCTGTGGTCTTTTCCGTGGCTTCTGCTGGTTTATATCGAATTAATTCTATTTCAGCTTTCAGTAGTCCTCTCTCTGATTCAATTATTCGTAGGATTTCTTCGTTTTGCTTCTTCAACTCGGCCATATGTTCCACTTCTTGCTTGAAGTTTTGCTGGAATTCCTTTATATCCGCCAGCAGTTTTTGTTTCCGCTGGTCGGAGTCGGCGTCAGCAGTGCCTTGACTTGCTTCTTCATTTCGTCTGTCTGGTTTGCAGTTGATCTCTTTCAGCTTGTGAAATACACGTGGCTGTCTCGCACCTCCGTATTACTTCGTTGTATGGTGTCTTTGTGGTGATGCGATCTTTAGGACGTCTCTGTGTCTTTGGAGGTACCGACAGCCCAGGTATCTCCCTCCTTCTTGTCCAGACAATTGGCGCACTTTCTTTTGTTGTTGGGTCTCGAAAATCCGTGTGCAGCTTAGCCGGCGGAAACTCATTGAAGGCATTGTGATCGGCGCAGTATCGGCAGATTTCCGTCTTACTGCGACATGTTGCTCTGCTGTGGCCCGCCCTCTGGCATCTGGAATATTGCGTGATTCTTTGTATGGAACTTTCAAGTTGTTGTACTTTCTTGTTTATCGATACTTGGCTTGGTATCTCATTGCCCTCAGTCGTCACTACCGCCAGCAAAGTAGGGATTTTGCAGTACGTCAGGATCCGCTCCGCTCACAAGATTAGGATTTGAAGATTCTGCTGTTGCAGCTGCTTTAGGATTTGTTCATCTGTCAGCTCCGCTTGGATACGTTTGACAACCCACCTGGTTGTCTGTGAGTCGGTATTTCCGACGCTGGTGTCTTTCGCCTCCTTCTTCTCAGCTGTCTTGGCTCTTGGTATATCATGTTATGATGACAACCCACTTTCACCATTAATGTCTATTTTCCCTATCGGCAATGTTCTTAATTTTTGGGTACTGCCCTCAGACTATGGACCACAACTTAGTGCCATCTTCTGTTAACATACTTGAATTTAATCAGATCTGATGGGAATTGTGTCTTCTTTCGCTGCAATACGTTGTTACAGGGGCCAGATACCGTCTGTGATGTTCTTCTGCAGCCATCTTGGACAGCAGACGTGTTTGTGTGCTCTCCTCCTGTTTGGATTATTTTTTTCTGTCTATCTTCATTAGAGCGCAATGGATTTTATATGATTGTGATCACAACAATGCCGTTCAACTAGTGAAATTGTGTTAATGTTGCTAAATGTGCAGTGTTGGATATGAATGCTAATAATGTTGTATTCAATACTATGGATAAACTATTCACGAAACGTAAAGGCAGAACGTGGGCGACGTGGGTTAAGATTAAGATCTACCAGAACTAAGAACTACACACTAAACAAAGAGAAAGCCGTTCAACTAGTGAAATTGTGTTAATGTTGCTAAATACTTATGTGCTGGAGGTAAAGGCAGAACGTGGGCGACGTGGGTTAAGATTAACATCTACCAGAACTAAGAACTACACACTAAACAAAGAGAAAGCCGTTCAACTAGTGAAATTGTGTTAATGTTGCTAAATGTGCAGTGTTGGATATGAATGCTAATAATGTTGTATTCAATACTATGGATAAACTATTCACGAAATGGAGAAGCGTCAGTGATAGCTTGAACTAGCCACTCACAACACTGGAATTTAAACCGAGTGCGGGCGCTGCTAAAATGTGTACCTGCGGGCGAAAATACAATACTATGTAGCCATGCTTGAACAGGGGGTAGCTTATGTGCTGGAGGTAAAGGCAGAACGTGGGCGACGTGGGTTAAGATTAAGATCTACCAGAACTAAGAACTACACACTAAACAAAGAGAAAGCAGTGAAAAGCAAGTTAAAAAATTGCTTTGGCTCTCAATCACTGTCTGTCAAGCGTATGAACGACGGGAAATGCATTTCCATAACTTTCAATAATACTCTGCATTATGAGGCATTTCGAACATTCCTGATCAAACATTATCAGGGCGACTATGTTGAGTACAGGGTGGACCAACACGGCGCTCAAGTCGAAATTAAAGTATCAGCTTCGTTACACACTTTGCATCTCTACAACTCGAAAAACAGTTTGCTTGCCCAGGGGGCAGTTGACGTCATGCCTGAGTGGCTCTCGACTCATTTCGTCGAAATTCAACAGACAGCACAGAAATTAATAGGTGATTCAATAAACACACCTGCCGATCTCAGCATGCAAGTGGCTGGCGAACCTACACAATCTGAAGCTGTAGCCATCACAGCATCAGGCCATAATGACACCATAGTCCAACAAACCAGGACTCAGCACAGCAACAACACGAATGAAACTTCTAACCGACCAGTGTTGCTAGCCATTGAGTACCCGATGAGTATGTGTGTAGAAGACAGTATGCAACCAAATGAAATAAATTCGAATCAAATAGAGGTTGCACCATCGGTACTAGATCATATCCCAGCTACTAACCAATACTCGTGCGTCTGTCAGCAGCATATTAAAAAGTTAGAGTCAGACATGAAAGTACTTTTTGATGCCGCCTCTGACAACACAAACAAGATCGAAACGATCATTAGTGACTATAACAACCTCAAGTCAGAGGTGACTCTCCTGAGAGAAGAAAATGCTAAACTAAAACACACCGTTGAGACGTTACAACGCTCGCCCACTACTGACCTGGCAGCACACGCAGATAGTCTAGAAGTAACAGAACCAGTCGTAGGCGCGTCAATTACTCAGCCAACCAAAACACATCAGCAAATAGAAAATGTTGCTCGACAGCACTCAAAATATCCTATCGAAGTAAAAGTCAGAAATAGATTTGAAGCATTACAAGAGCAACTATCAAACAACAGCCTGGACGACAGACCATTGCCGAGAGAATACGCCCACGTTCAAGAAACATATGATAATCTGCAAGAAGACAGACTACAGCTGGATTGTCACCAATTCGCAGAAACAGCGTGCAAGACGTGTCAGAACCCAACATACACAGAAAACATCGGCTGACTGCACCCACTTGATAATTGGCGACTCTTTGATTGGAGGAATTTACAGCGACCGCATGTCCTTATCAGACACCGGCAAACCCGCAACAATTTAGCTTCCAGGTGCAGGAGTAGAAAGACTAACAAACAGTATACGTAAACTGGAGGTTAATACAGCCATTGGAAAGACAACGATTCATATAGGAATACAAGACACTATGAAAAACCAAAGTATAACAATTTCTCAGTTAAGAACAATACTTGACTTACTACGTTACACTTTCCCAAATTCTACAGTTTTTTTCTCCTCCATCATACCACCAAGTTATGGCTCTCAGCGTCGATTGGCCTACATAAACAATAACACCCTAGAGACTTTTTGCAATCGGTATCGTGTACACTTAATCAACAACACACCATTCTTCACATCACAGACAGGAGCACCAAGGAAATGATTGTATAGAGACCAAATACACACAACCGCATTAGGAACTAGTCTTCTTGCAAAGAACATTAAATATCCTGAAAGGGTGCAAAACCTGACCAACACACAAATGCGAAAACACATTGATATCTGAAGAACCTAGGCCAACCCAGGCCAGCCGAAACTCCCCCGTTTCACCAGGTAAACGTCTGCTGACATCTGACCCCCGACCTCCGGCCACTCAAGAATCACACATGCTACCAAGAATAAATCAACCCATCCTTCCTACTCCCATCTTAGCACGGGAAAGAGATAACTACCCCAATAGTTTTCCTTCCCTCCCCTGCAAGGAACCTGCGTTACAAACATCGGCACACACACACACGGCAGTAATACCACTTTGACACAGCCCCCTCACGCCACAAATCGGCCACCTAGCAGACCGCAGGAAGTTCCGCATCATTGGGTTCCAGAACTTTACGCCAACAATGGGTCACATATCAGACAACAACAAGTTCCGCATCATTGGAATCCAGAACTGCTACACTTGATGCAATTTAGTCCGGCCGCACTGAATAAAGCTTTTATGATGTCTCTACAATACAGACTTGTAAGACAGGATACGTATTAAACACTGAGCCATATATGCAGTATACTAGGAAAAGAGATTCCTCCTTGAACTTTAAACTGCTTACTGTTTAGCGTTTTATCTCCCGTGTGGGATATCCAACTTTAAACAGGAACATTGACTTGTATAGTCAATTATTCATTCTTTCCGATATCAGCTGGTTACATAGTCATAGCTTGCGAAGTAGTTCGAGCTAATTAATTGTTGTATGTTCATACGCTTTAATTCTTTTTGTTCTGTATTTGCACTATACTTGTTGGTCTCATTAGTTATATCGTTATAATATTGTCATTTACATATCGATTTCTATTACTGGTATTTTGTAAAAAAATGTAATTGTGTATGTTTATGATCTTGTATTTTTACCTAATTTTGACTAATTTACATTTACTTCTTGGGTGAAATGTCTGAGAAGTGGCAACATTGGCTCAATAAATCAGGAATACGTTTTGGACACTTAAACATATGCAACTTATTCAACAAGCTGCCAGAGTTATCTTCTATTCTTAATCAAAATTTTCATGTATTCGGCCTTAGTGAAAGTAGACTAAATGAAAACATTGCAGATGAGGACATCTCTATTAAAGGGTACAAAGTGTTTAGAAGAGATCCCTGGAGAAAACAAGAGACAGGCATAGTAGGCTATGTTTCTAATCTACTAAATGTTCACCGTAGGCTAGACTTTGAAACTTGCGAAATAGAATGTATTTGGTTGGAGTTAAGACTTCGAAACCGCACACCCCTGATAATTGGCTACCTCTATCGAAATCCCAGGGCTGGATACGTTTGGTACGAAAACTTCACTACCATGATGGATGTGGTTTTCGCTTCCGGGAAGGAAATTATACTACTCGGAGACTTTAACATTGACACCAACAAATCCCATATAATCTGGGGAAATATAATTGCATCATACAACTTCCAACAAATAGTAAAACAAGATACTAGAGTAACAAACTCATCTTCAACACTTATAGATCACATTTATGTAACTTGCTCGGACAACATCATAGAATGCACCGTGTCCAATTGTGCAATATGCTGCACATGGTCTAAAAAAGGAATTAAAACTCCTAAACATAAAAACATAACTGTAAAATATAGAAGCTACAAAAATTTCAACCAAAACGCATTTTTACAGGACTTGCTCAGTTCACCTCTAAACAATGTTTATCAACTTCCAGACCCGGATGATGCTCAGGAATCCTGGATGAAGATCTTTATTGATGTGTTTGATAGACATGTGCCAATCAATAAAGTTCGAGTAAAACATCACGTCAAACCACCTTGGATCACCCAGGAAATTCTTGAAATTATGAGAGACAGAGATAAGGCACATAAAAAGAGGGATCTCAGCACATACCGTACTCTTAGAAACAAAGTTCAATATACCATACGAAAAGAAAAGAAAAATTACTTTAAGAACTTAGTAATAGATAAAACAAATAGTAAGGACATATGGAAGGCAATTAACACCTTGACAAACAAGCATAACTACTCAAATTCATTACCATCATATCCTATTTCATGCGACAAATTCAGTAACTTTTTTCAGAATGACATAGATCAGTTGAAGGCTACAATACCAAATTCTCCTTGCAACTTATCTTTACTGTCATCGTTTTGCCAGACTAGATGCCCCCGAGATATCCTTTCTGACATACCGCTAATGACAGTCACTGAAGTACTCACGTACCTCAGTAAACTAAAAAACACAAACTCATCTGGGTTAGATGGAATCAGCAGTCGGATTCTCCGCTGTGCTGCGCCAGTGATCTGTGTATCACTAACCTATGCATATAATCAGTGTATCACCAAAGGTCACTTTCCATCAGCTCTCAAAATCGCTAAAGTGTATCCTCTCCTTAAATCTGGTTCATTGGACACTGGTCTCCCAAGCAATTATAGACCCATTTCTTTACTAGCATCACTATCTAAACCACCAGAAAAACACATCCATAAGGTAACATTACAGTATTTAGATCGTAACAAGCTTATAGTTGACAGTCAATCAGGATTTCGACGAAAATATTCTTGCCATACGGCCCTAACAAACATGATAGAAAATTGGCACCATAATATAAATAACAACAATCTATGTGGAGCTGTGTTTATCGATTTCAGAAAAGCATTTGATATGATAGACCATGCAATTTTAATTAAAAAACTAGCGACAATGAAAATTGGCCCTAATGTTGTGACGCTAATAACATCTTTTCTGTCAAACAGAAAGCAAGTAGTATCATACAATAAATATCTGTCACAAACCACTACCTTCAATACTGAGGTACCGCAAGGCTCTATTCTTGGCCTTATATTATTCGCCATATATATTAATGATCTACCTTTGCATCTTTCGTCGTCCTGCGATCTATTTGCAGACGACAGTACAGTGTATACAAACGCTGAAAGCAGTAATTTGCTGGAGTCGTCTTTGCAACAAGAATTAAATAATGTAGTTAGGTGGAGCTATGCGAACCGTATGCAAATTAACATCACTAAAGCAAAATCTATTTTATTAACAACCAGACAGAGACTTCAGACTCTAAATTCACACAGATCACTTCAACTTCACATCGATAACATGCCAGTAGAAAGTGTAATTGAGCACAAAACATTAGGCCTCATCATTGATAGAAACATAACCTTTAATCCTCACGTTCAAGCGCTCACAAAACAAACAGCGAAAAAAGTCTACCAACTCGCCAAAATTAAAAATTTCCTTGATGAGGACACAAAGAAAATATTCTATACGTCTCACATACAGACACATTTTGACTACTGCTCTACGATCTGGGACGGTTGTTCCAATTCAAGCACCAAGCGACTTTACTCACTCCAGAAACGGGCCATGAGATTAATTTATAGCAAACATTTAACTGACAATCCTAGCCTGCATAAACGCCTTCAGTTACTACCACTCCGCAAATGTCTGCTTTTCAATAAGGCCAAACTAATTCACAAAATCCTACATCGGAATGCCCCAAACTACCTTTGGCCATTGTTTGAATATTATGCTAGACACAGTAAACGATTAAATATATTACACCTTCCGAAGCCTAGGATAGACAAAATAAGCTTAACGTACTCTGCAGCTCAGGTGTGGGACAATCTTCTACATGAAATAAAAGACATCATCAATCCCTATACATATTATCGCAAATTATTTGAACACTATCTCAGTACGGATTACCTTCCCCCTTAATAATAGAAGTAATAACATAATAAAACCCTAGTATAACAGCCAGTCCCCTTTTGGTAGGCCAGTATATTCCACATAGCTAATAAGTGCCACACCAGTTATTACTATTACTGAGTCGTGTAGTATTTATTTTTAATTTTTCCACATGCCTTTATAATGCATATCTTTTATATTGTTGCTGTTTTCAGTTAGCTTTGAATGATGTGTGAATGGTATAATGTATGAAAGAGAGTGATAAAAGGGCAGAATGTTAGACGGGCCTACTGCCCAATTCTTAACCCTTTCAAAACTAAAGTTTAGTTGTTGTTGTTGTTGTTGTTGTCTGTGGTGGGTTGTCGACGGTCTCCCTCATGGTAGCTTCTGTAGTATCGGTAGATTTAGGATCATTACTGCAGCTTGCATGCAGGCTCTCTCCGTTCGTCTTCTTTCGGATTTTGGTTGCTCTCACGCTGCACATCTTGTGGGTCTGGCATTTCTTATTGTTGGTCTTTCCTCGTGACATTTTCCTCCCACGTATCAGGCATCTTGTACTGTTCAGGTCACTTGTTCTTGACAGCACTCGCAAATGCGAATGCGAAACAATAATGTTTAACAGCAAGCTGATATGAAAATGAACCCCCGCCCCGTGTTGTCAAAACGGAACCAGCAAGCTCAGTTCAATTAATAAAACCCCATACGTTTTGGACTGCTAGCATAAATTATATGGCAACGAGAAAGGAAGTAAAGAAGGAAAAACTGAATAAAAGCGATAGGTTTATGGACACAGTTAACGCAATACAAACAGTAGATATTATCGTTAGGGCTACCCAATATTTAGGGGTCTTCTTTCCCCGCTGATTCTACCAAGCCCGTTCCCTTGGCTGTGGTTTCGCTAGATAGTAGATAGGGACAGTGGGAAAGAAGACCCTGTTGAGCTTGACTCTAGTCCGACATTGTGAAGACACATGAAGGGTGTAGCATAGGTGGGAGCGCAAGCGCAATTGAAATACCACTACTTTTATCGTTTCTTTACTTATTCAGTCTCTCGGTAGAGATTTGTTCGCAGCAGACGAGCATAATCTCCGGTGGGCCTATTCTCGCTGGTCGCGAGATCCGCACAGTGGAAGTATGGGAGATTTGCTTGCAAATAGACAGGCAATATCTCCTGTGGTAGCTATGGCGGGCCTATTCCCGCTGGTCGCGGGGGCCGCTATAAGTCAGGTGGGGAGTCTGACGATAGTGCACGCTTTACACAGGACCGGACACTTGTGATTGACAGATGTGCGCGCCCTTTTGGTCAGGGCTCGTACAAGGCCCTCACCTGTGGGACATGGCTGAACGCCTCTAAGCCGGGTCCCTTGGGTGTCAGGGTCTGGCCATAACTCGCCACCGGCTCGTGGTGGTGAGGTCTCGGTGGATTGACGCTGAGCCGCCAGCGTCTGCAGCCTACCTTGTGCCAGACGTATTGGTTACCCATTCCTCTGGAATACACAAGACTAGGCCGAGAGAGAAATCATGTCGTTTGGGCATCACATGATCTCTGAAGCTCTGCCCAGACATTGTGATGGAATATTGGCCACATTCCACTCACATACTTTAGTCTGTCAAGACTGCAAGGTGTCTACTACTACTACTACCCAATATTTATTGTATTGCATAGTGTAAGCGGATGCTAGAGATATCATTGGAGCAATCACCAACGTGGACCGCCGTGGATAAAATAATTATCAATATGGCGATCATTAAGTCTGGGTAATAATGATAGCAATGACATGATGAATTATGTCTGATTTACAGTTAGTGCATATGTGGCGCTGTTTGTTTTTGTTCTTGTCAATATGGGTTATTTATTCTGACCATGCTGTGGGCCGATAGTCCAAATCGCCACCAGGCCCTGAGATGCTGGTTAGGTACCTGTGTTGACACGTTTATTTGTTATATGCTATTGACAAGTCATGACATATTATTCGAATGATTGATAAACAAGTGACAATGATTCCTGTTGTACGCAGCAGTGTGTGGGAGAACAGTAAGGAAGCTTGCCATGGAGTGATGAATTGTCTGTGATTGTATGCTTATGGCTGATGCTGGCCAAGAGTGGCACTGATTGATGTAGGCATGTACTATTGGAGATAAGAAGCCATGGTGTAGCTCACTGACGCTGGGATGACTTTGTAATCAGGAGGACTACAGAAATAGATAGCTGGCTCCAGACTGCATGGAGAAGTCTCAGAGGTTAGGGTTCCCAACGAGAGAGGAGATATTGATGTCAGTTCACCTCACTGTTCTGCTGGGCTGAAGAAGAACGCACGAACGAACAATCTTTATTTCCATAGGGTTAAGAATTGCGCACGCAGGCCCGTCTGACATTCTGCCCTTCTTGTTGTCAATATGTTTGTTTATTCCGAACATGTATCGGTACTGTTGCAGTGCACCCGGGCATTCTACTGATTGGGACATACATTGTAGTATGATCATCCGCTTAAGATCCGGAATTTCTCTGTTATCTATAAAGTATTATTTTAAAAGAAGCGTTCTACGTTGTTGTAACTTCTTCCTCTCCCCTTTTCACTACTTTTCTTCTTTGGCCTAAGGAAGTCAGAATTGCGCAAATATTCCTCTTTACACCAATATAGGTTAGTATGTCGGTTGAGTGAATGAATGAGTGCTCCTCATTTATTTATTTACCCCCCCCCCCTCCTTTCTATTTAGCTTATTTTGTCTTTCTGATATGTATGATTCATTGGTGATTCACTTGGAAATACCCAAATAGCAAACTTAATGCCGATGCATCTGAAAATTACACGTTGCCTATAACAAGAGATACACGAGTGAACTTCTGTTATGTAGAATGACTCACCTGGTATACCGTACAATTAACAACGTCTGCTACCGAGATAATAATAACAACCTCTGTCATGTGTTGGGTGTTGCGGAAATTGGCCAGTACCTACGCCTGCCGCACCGCTGGCCGTGTGTTCAAATCCCTTTCGAGATAAAGATGTTTTATTTTATTTGACATTGTACGATTACTTATTCGTTTGTTAAAATTGTTTTTTGTTTTTGTTTCTTCGACGCTCATTGTATTCGTCAGTCTATGCAAAACATAATAACAATGTAACCTATCATGCATTTCATAAGATGCGACTGAGAATGGTTGTATGTAAAGCAGGGTACCTCGTCTCGTAGAAAACATAAATGTTTCTTTGGAAACCAAAAATACGAAATTAAATATGAACGTGATTCATCGTTGCGCAGCAACAAATGATAAAGGTGAGTCAGTTAAGGTGGAATCATACATGCAATTACAAAGTATTATGGGTCATTAAAAACTGGCAATATCGCAGTTGTGTTAATGGGCACCATTAATGCCATGATAGAATCAAATAACACTGGATGTGAAGAGATCGTGGGGAAACACAGACAATGGGTAATGAATTAAAGTTGATACACCTCATCAGTCTTAAGGCTGACTATACATTAAAATATGAAAGGAATAGAAGAAACACATTAGAAGACTGCAGTGAAGAAGTGCCACGGCTGGGGCTACTTTCGGTATATCTCCTACATTTCCGGATCAGGTTACTCCTCGCCTACAACTGTAGATGCATGTAGATGTAGGAGTTTTTCTTCACTGCTGTTTTGATAATAAATGTCTTTACAGACCCAATCGATGAACCTTGATAGTGAATGTCTTCACTGTTGTTCCGGTGACATCTAGATGACGAATGATTTGTTTGTTTGTTTGTTGTTGTTTTTTTAAATTTTAAAATTGACTTTTAGCAAACTGTTGCTGACAATAAGCTGTAAGGTTTTTTTTTGTTTCTTTTTCTTCATGATATTTTCTACTGGCACTAGAGTGCGTTCAGCACACAGCTACGGTTACAGATGGTATTTTTGGCAGGTGACTGCCATTTCACACTTTTTAAATATTTTAAAGATATTTATTTAAACATACTTGTGACACCACATACGTGGTCACGGATGAGAGGACGTTATGTTTCGCAATGTATTGCTTGTAAGAGGTTTTAGTAATAGTTGACTTTATGTGGCCATCAGTCGGTTGTGAATCTTGAATTCAGCTCACGCCAAAGATGCTCTTTCCTGTGAGTTTCTCTTTTACTTTTGTCAACATAAAGAGCACCCCATGAAACCAGACACATGCTTTGGCTCGTAGGTTAGTATTTGACATACGTAATGACGAGAAACGCTGACGATAGACTGACAGTAAACGCTGGCGTCCTAGGGCTAGTCAACATCTATAATACAAAAAAGGAATGCCATCACACGTGTTCACGCACTGCCAACGTGTTTCCATCACAGTATGTCAGATGGTACAAAGATTGTATTCGCATCCATGCGGAACCACTTGCCAATTCCTTCAAAGATTATGTCGCTATCCTCCAGCGTCCTGAGCGTAACTGGACCTATCTAATTGTCAAGAAAATCAGTCATTAGGTATCTCACTATGGCCTACTTACAAAACATGGTGGGCTGCGCCACAACCGGTTGACGTTTTGTTGTTGGTGTTCTGTTAGCCTAGTTTGGTGACGACCGTCATCCTGTGGCCACTACAAAGTGCTTGACATGTTTCATCATAACAGTTAGCTGCATTCCTAAAAAACCTGTTTCTAACTTGCAGCTAGCTTTCGTTGAGTGGTCTTGAGTTTGTCGCGCTGCTAGCTGAGATGTTTCTCCTACCGTACCTCTCAGTCTTACTGCTCTTTCTTTGTCTGTTCGGTCCCAAGTTGACTTCCGTCCCGTCACGAGACGTTTACTCTGTCACGTAACGTTTACTCTGTCACGTAACTGATTAATATGTGTGGTTTTGATTCTAGCTTCACTACTGCTACGCTGTGATTAGTGCTTATTTTATCCGTTCTACTATGCTATAGCCGGCTTCCTGGCCTAGAGATTAGCTACTTTTCTTCGTAATCTCGTATACTCTCGTAAGTAACGTGACGACGGTGAGAATCAGCAGTGGTTCGAATCGCGTCGGTAACTTACGGGGTATGTGAGCCGGCTACTTAGGAAGCAATGGCAAACTACTGAGCGTAATCTTGCCAAGAAATCAACAATTAGCTGAAAGATGTTGATGTTGACAGCGATGTCCTGTAAAGGATATGCAAACTGTTTGATGATCATCATTCATTTTGATATTATTTAACTCTTTTGTGATCTAGTCCTGTCTTCTCACATCTGCTACCGTGTGACTCTTTCAAGAGTCGATTCGAGTCGTGACGTTGTTTAGATCTCATTATGGTATATTACAGAGATCTTTTGGCTTAGGATTAATGCTGAAACCTTCTTAAATGGGAGAGCTCTATTGCGGAACGCTTTGGATCACATCATAATGAATCTCTCATTCTACAATTAAAATAAGCGTCTGCAAATATAGCACGCAGAATTGCGTAAGCAGAATAGCTATTGTTCGCGACGAACATAGGCAGGTTTGTTCAACAATTCATCATCATCATCATCATCATCATCTTCCACTTCTGCCGTCAAGCAATTATAAAAGCTAAAATTTGACGCGTTTTCATTTAGTGAAAGGATGTGCAAGGTTGTAATGACAACTTGAAACAGTTTGACATCAGACGAAATGCCGAAAACGTATCCCCAGTTAACATGTCGCCGTGAAATGCGAGACTTCGGGAAACTTTCAACCATATGTCGATAAGTCTTGATTATTATGTTGTTTAGAATGTCCTATGGGTTTATTTGCTAATACATATTCAGCTAAGTAACGAGACTTCACTTCAGTGGACTTCCATTTCGTCAGTCCGATGTTTGTTACATCATTAAGAGCTAGTATGTTCTAATTTTTTGTATATTTTTGTAGTACTATATATATATATATATATATATATATATATATATATATATATATATATATATATATATATATAATCCTTACCCCACATGTGTTAATAAAATGCTATGCTAGGACTAGTTTATATGCATATTATAAATCGTAATTATTATATAAGGAATGTATATTGTGTTCAGGATAGTTATAAAACACCAGCGTGAATGTTTCTTGTGATGTCATGGGTATATGGTGTGCGTAGCTTTTACAAGTACGTGATGAGTGTGCGTTCATCATAACTCACATGAGGGTGACGCAGAGACTGATCGCCGGTAAGTAAGCCGGAAGAGCAAGCTGTATTTTATTAACACAGCTGAACACGTAGGCAGCTGAGCTAAACCATCTTTGATAAAGGAGCGCCTGCAAGGAAATCGAGTGTCTGTATGAGAGACGTGGAATTATGTAATTCCGTTCCTCATAATATGTGAAGGCAGGAATTGTGACAATGGGACCTGTTCGACTACGGAAAGGTCCTTCTTACACGATAGAGTGAGAGAGATGGAGAGAGGAGTAGAAAGAGAGGAGAAATTGAGAGAAACCTGGATGAGAGCCATTTCAAGACAGTAACCGTACGTAGGATACATTTAAAAATAAATTACAAAGAGACACAACTGTGTGAAGGCAAAGTTGGTTAAATGTGCAGTGCAATAAAATTGTATTAAATTCTATTAAAGATGCAAGTCAGTGAGCTCACAGGTAGAATAATAAGAAAAAATGCATG
The DNA here is from genome assembly GCA_963921405.1 of Cepaea hortensis. Taxonomy (NCBI): domain Eukaryota; kingdom Metazoa; phylum Mollusca; class Gastropoda; order Stylommatophora; family Helicidae; genus Cepaea; species Cepaea hortensis. Next base: position 104,885,460 of record OY992881.1, on the reverse strand, counting down.
GTGTTTAAATTCAAAAACAGAAAATATGTTATTGGAGGAAGATGTTATACTGAAGAGGCGGAGTGAGTATATAAGATAGTGATATGGTAGAGAAAGGGACGAATTAACAGAAGAAAGTAACATAGAAGGTCCACCTATTCTAAAAGAGGAAGTCACTGACGCTAGTAAACATATCTGGGCCAGATGGAATAACAATAGAAAAATAGAAGTACTGGGAGAATTTGGAGCATGATCAATGGTATTTACATCAGTGGATATCAACCAAGTGATATGCTGAAATCTGCATTTATAGCTATTTAAATAATGAAGATATAAACCCTAGATTGTACGATTTTTCGCCTGGTATCTCGTCAGGTACATACAGCAGAATTCACACAAAATAAAATAAATTATCTAGGTACATCCTTCAAGATGAAATATGCGCTATGTTCGCATAGTAATATCAATTGTCTACCATAATAATATCAAACTGACTGTCATGTCTTTATGTCTGCATAAAACTAGCCTACGAAGATTAATCATGATGGCTTCTGCAAACTTTAACGACGATTATTTTCAGAGCTTCACGTCTATCTAGTGCAAACGGAGCTTAGTAAGGACCCTATTTGACAGAGCTAGGAAGAAATGCACCAAGGACATACTGACAGAAGAAATAGAAGCTCTGAAGAATGCCTTACACCTGAATTGGTACTCCACATACTTTATAAAGCGCCCCTGCCATCAGCCGAAACCAAAATAGGACGAAACTTCAGTTCCTATGCTCAAGGTATTAATCCAGCTAACCTGTCGAGGGGATGACGAAATGCAACGTCTATAGGGTTCCAAATGTTGCTGTATGTAGCCGAGGCGCGGTGTTGGGGTGAGCACCCAACATTGCTCAAATACCTCAATGGCTCGTGAATACATAACCTATGCAGCAAAAGTCCAACTCCTGGCCTTCACGTGGCGGACCTGTTTAAACTAACAGGAGAAGGGGCGACGGCGAGTCTCTGGCGCCGGAAAATAACCAGTATGCTCTAGATGTGTATGCACGTACATGCATGCGCAGACAGGTGTGTGCGCGCGTACACATCTACACTCGAGTGAGACCACAGTGTGCTCCAGCAAAGAAAGGTGCTGAAGACTGAGGCAACCAGCCAAGAGGCGCACCACAGAAATCAGGATGCCACGCAATCACGCAAAATGGAATATGTCGACTACTGCTAATCGTTATGGTGCTCGCCCTGCTTTGGACCCCCAGGCAGGTGCAGTGCCGGGCCCTATGTCTCGAAAGGGTCCAACCCCAACTACTGGAGGTCCTTCTCAGATGTCCTGTGGAGCCAGGGGACATGAGAATAGGACGACTGGCCATACTAAACGAAGACTTAAAATAATGCACTGGAATGCGGAGGGAGTCAGCAACAAAAAAATAGAATTAGAAAAAAATCTTGGACCAAGAAAAAGTAAGCATATGTTGCTTGCAAGAAACTCATCTCAATGAAAATAAAGTCTTCAAAATCAGAGGCTACCAGTGTTACCGATCTGACCGAAAGAACAGGCGAAAAGGTGGGATACTGACCCTTGTAAGAAATAACATCATGGCTTCCCAAATCAAAGTCTACATGGAAGGGGCTGAGTATCAGACACTTAAACTTAAAACAGGTAATACAGATCTACATCTGATCAATTACTACTGTCCAAGTGACCGCCCACAGGCACTGGACACTCTACCACTAAAAGAAAAAATGATTGTGTGTGGTGATTTCAACAGCCACTCGCAGAGCTGGGGCTATAATCACATGGACCAGAGAGGAGAGAGACTGGAAGACTGGCAAGATGTGAATAGATTCATGTTGATTAACAAGCCGTCCGACCCACATACTTTCTACTCGAGATCATGGCACTCTACAACTACACCTGACCTGGCTTTTCATTCACCAGACCTGGAGTGGAACATTACACGAACTGTTGGGAAACAACTTGGTGGCAGTGACCATCGGCCAGTCTTTCTAACCATAGAAAATGAGCTTGTAAGTGAAAGCAGCACCCTCTCGAGGTGGAACTACAAGAAAGCAGACTGGGCAATGTACAAGCATCGCACCAGCATACTGGTTAGAAAACTGAACACTGAGAAAGACATAAATAAAGCAGTTGAAGAGTTTGGGAAATGCATACTACAGGCAGCGCGAGAAACAGTACCAAGAGGAGCCCGTAAACAATATAAACACTACTGGAGTAGTGAACTGGAACAGTTGCATAATGATGTTGAAGTGTGTAGAAAGCAAGCAGAGGCCACACCCAGCCAAGAGCACCACAATAAATTCCAGCATGCAAAAGCCAAATTTCAAAGGGCCAAGCTGCAGGCTAGACGGAAAAGCTGGCAGGAGAAAACGGAGTCTCTGAACTTTGAAAGAGACACAAGGAAATTGTGGAAGCTAATAAAACAGCTTAATGACGAGGGCACAGGGAGAAACTCAAAAATTGCACTACATAAAGATGGAAAAATCTTAACAAGAAAGCAAGCAGCTGACCATTTTGCGGACTCGTTCGCACAAGATAGCAATATCAAAATTAGTCCAGAGAAACAACAAGAGATTCTAGAGAAACGACAACATACAGGACAGAAGGAAATAGTACATGAAGTTCTGGAGGCACCCATCACAATCAGCGAACTGGAGCTAGCCATATCAAAACTGAAAATGAGAAAGTCACCAGGAGCTGATGGTATCTCCAATGAAATGATCAGGAACCTAGGAACGGAGGCCAAAACAAAGCTGTTGCAGATCTTCAATAACAGATGGACCTTAGGCAGTGTTCCACAAGCCTGGAGAGAAGCAATTATGATACCCCTCCTAAAATCAGGGAAAGATGGTTCCATTGCCTCTAGCTACAGACCAATTAGCCTCACCAGCTGTCTCTGCAAAACACTGGAGTGCATCATCAATCACAGACTGCAGTGGTACATTGAAAGTAAAAATATCCTTGTGCCACAGCAGGCTGGCTTTAGGCAGTGCTACTCTACGGAAGATCAGACAACCTACCTCTCTCAAGAAATTGAGGATGCATTCCAAGAGAAGAAGCTGGTGCTTGCGGCATGGATAGATCTGAAGAAAGCCTTTGACAAAGTCTGGAAAGAAGGTCTGATGAAGAAACTGAGAAACTGCAAAGTCAATGGAAGAATGTACAAATGGGTGAAAGCATACTTGCACAACAGAAGAGCCCGAGTACAGATAGACGGACTCAAGAGCAAGAAAGTACTACTGCGTCACGGTGTCCCCCAGGGCGGAGTCTTGTCCCCCACACTTTTTCTAATCTTCATCAATGATCTTGTTGCTCACCTACCGCATGGAATTAAAGCGGCAATGTACGCCGATGACCTGGTTCTATGGAGCACAAATGAATATGCATCAGTGGCCACCAGATTGCTACAAAGAGCTGTAGATACATTTGCTGCATGGGCAAATAGATGGTGTGTCAGCATAAACACTGACAAGTGCAGCACCACCCTATTTACCCTCTCTCCAAAACAAAAGGCAGGGATCATCCAGATAAATGGAACACCCCTAAGAGAAGATAAAGAACCAACATACCTTGGAGTAACATTTAATGGCAAGCTGACATGGAGAAAGCACATCAACAAAGCAGTAGCAAAATCCAGAAGGAAAATAGCCATCCTGAGAAAGCTAAGTGGAACCACATGGGGAGCCAGTACGAAAATACTTAGCAACGTTTACCAACAGAGCATACGACCACACCTGGAATATGGGTCAACTGCGTGGTGTTCAGCATCAAATACCACACTACAAGAGCTGGACAAGGTGCAAAATCAAGCACTTAGAGTCACCACAGGAGGGATGAGATCAACAACTATAGTGGAAATGGAGAAGATGGGGAGGACACAGGCACTGAGTTAGCGCAGAGATACGAAAACGCTAACACAAGCAGAAAAGTTCCTCAGCTTGCCAGGCCACCCTATGAAGAACAGATTTGAAAACCTAGCTATGGGGCGGTTGAAAAGAAGTAGTTTTATCCACCAGGCCAAACGACTCTGCAGAGAAACCACTGATCTGCCCACAGTTGGTATCCCCCTAACAACTATTCCAGAGCGAACTCCATGGAAAGATGAGCATAGACTATCGTTACAAATCCAGACAAAAGTGAGAGGAATATTTGACAAGGAAGAACAGAACAGTGTGCAGCGCAGAACAGCCACTCTCAGCTTCCTTGATGAAGAATACCCACAGGACCTCTGGATCCGAGTCTACACAGATGGGTCAGCACAAAATGCTGTTCGAAATGGAGGAGCGGGAGTGTACATAGAATACCCAAATAATACTAGGGACACAGCCAGAGTACCGACAGGAAAGTACTGCCATAACCATGATGCCGAAATTGAGGCAATCAAGATAGCAACAGAGAAATTACTAAATAACAGCAATGGTACACAACCTGTGGTGCTACTAACAGATGCAAAATCAGTACTCGAGGCGCTCCTCTCTGGGAAATTGCCAGTACTAAGGACACTACTTTCTGAACTTAGCAGTCAGCATAAAGTCACCATACAGTGGTTACCATCCCACTGTGGAGTACCCGGAAACGACAGAGCTGATCAATTGGCTAAGGAAGGAGCCAAAGAGGAACAGCCTGATGTGCCCGTTACATACCACCAAAAGAAAAGAATGATCAAATCAGTCAGAAAGCCACCAAAACCTGCTCAAGATGACTACCACATTATGGACAGACCAGAACAAGTCATTATTCTGCGCCTCAGAACAGGACACAATAGATTACGCAACCACATGTATACAAAATTCAAGATTGGTGAAACAGCCATGTGCACATGTGGATTGGCGTCGCAGACAGCAGAGCACATACTCCAAGACTGCCCAAAATATAACATATCTAGGCAAACCTTCTGGCCTAGAGAGACGACAGTGGAAGATAAACTTTATGGACCACTGTGTGAACTGAAAAAAACATTTCAATTCATGCAAGAGACGACATTGCAGATATAGACATATTTCAAGCGAACGAAAGAAGAAGAAGAAGCAACGTCTACAGGACCGGCTCATTACAGCAGTCGGCCGAACAGTCTGTGCTGCAAATCCAGTTATTAGGTACAGAACCACACATATTCCCACCCCAAAAGTAAAATAATATACCCCTTTTTAGCCAAATCCAATTGCATTTACGAATTCATATGCAGGTGGTATAGCATGTCCCAAAAAGAATGCCTTCATTCACGGTCAATTATTTTGAAAACTGTCTGTTGCACCGTTATGAAATTTTTCCGGCCGTCTTATATTTACCCCCACCCAAGGAATATGTCAGTGATAGGTATAAAAGCAACTTACATCATCCAAAGTGGCGACATTTCTTTGATGTTTTGCTGAAAAACTAGTGATTTCTCGCTAACAAATTTATGTTTACAGTAATGAAAACCCCGCCAATTCAGATGACACACAAGGCGTATCCGGATTCGTATGAGAGTGGGTGCAATGAAAGAAGTAGCTTAAGATCGACAGGGTCGGCTGCATTGCACCGGGTTTTTATCCCATATGGCTCAGTTTCTTTCCGCAGCGCGGAAAGCATCGCACAAAGCGCGAACTCCTTACCTCCAGCGACGACCCTCGGGAGTCTCCGAAAAAATGCACTCGTGAAATGAAGGACCCGGCCCGGAATCGAACATACAACCTTCGGAGCCCGGGTCAGACGGCTTGACCATTTCACCACGGAGAATCCCGAGAGGGGTGCAATGTGTAATATTAGTAAAGACAGAGAATTTACAGAGGCATGGGGTAAATAATTTGTAAATTGACAGGAAAGTAGAAGGAATATAGTTCTTACCTTATTTTTAATTTCCTTCTTGTTTCTTCAGCTGCTGGTTAATAAAGTGTACACAAGTATGCATGCCAGCTTTTTATATTGAGTTCGTGAAAGCTTCCAAATAGCTGTGCAATAATGTGCGTATGGAGTGACCAGAAATGATACCGCAATTTAGTCTCATCATGTTTCTATTTTTAAGAATCTGTTCAGCTGTCTGTGTAGTATGTTCACATATACACATGGGTGACAGACCCGCTTTGAGTCTACGTGAAAGATTGTCTACTCTGCTGTTTACCGTTCAGAGACGGAACATGATTACCTGTTTTGCACTATGAAAATAGTTGTCAGTGTCTCTGTAGTAGGCTTTTTTCTTAACGACCAACATGTTGATCCTCTTTTCATTGAAGTTTATAGATTGATTCGTATGCACGTGTGTTGTCCCTTAATTTGACAACGTGTTTGCTCTCACGTTTCTTGTTATGCCACAATATGTCAGTTTCCACAGCAATATTACTCTTCTGTTGGTATTCAATGAGTTTAGTGTATGTGTGTGTGTTTTGTTTTTGTTTTTTCAATACAGTTGTTTGTCACGGCTGGGGGCTTGCGGAATTGAAAATTCATCACCGTGGAATACAAACTGTTGCCATTGACATTATGCTGATGCTGTAATGTTTAGGGCCTGCAATTCTTCTGAATATTTGTAGCAAAATATCGCAGTTGGTGTGCACGTGGATTAAGGTCTGCGATCTGCTCAGACCTTAACTCTTTCGCTACCAGCGGCCTATACATCGCCACAATTGACCGACACTGGTGGCCATTGGGTATTCTATCACCACAGAATTATAAGTGGTTTATTTGATACATTTCTGCTCCTCTCCGGTATTTTAAGTGACAATAAACTGAACATTCACACAGTCGGAACATATCTATATCATTATTGTGCGGTCAAACATTTGCCAACATTGATTGGTGTGAATGTTTAAGTTTTAAAGTAGCGTTAATTTGTTTGTTTTGGTTTTTCCACAAATGGAAACGCCCAAGAGTATGCGGCCTCGTATAATGACTTCAGATCAAGCTATGTTATTGTTCAAAACAGTTTTAAACAATAGTGATTCCGATTTGAGTGAAGATTCAGAAAGTAGTTTTAGTTTTGAGTCTAAAGTTTTAGCACGTGGTGATAAAGAAACCAGTGAAAGTTTGTCATCAGCTGAGGTGTGGATTTTCTCAAAGTGTTTTTTGATGATGACATAGTGGATTGTTTAATTAAAAACGTAAACGAATATGCAGAAAAGATGTTGATGCAGAACACTCCTAAAAGAAAACATTCTAGTCTGTTATCCTGGACCCCACTCACGAAGCACGAATGGATGAAGTTTACGTCTGTCATCATTGCTATGGATCTTGATCCAAGACCATGTATCAAAGACTATTGAAGTACAAGTGCACATTTATATACTCCTTGGTATGCCACTATGTTTCCAAGGAATCGATTTAGATCTATTTATCACACCATGTTTTACGTATGTGAACCAGAGGCAGCAGTTGCAAAAAAAATCTTCTTTTTTTTTCTTCTGTTTGCTTCTGTTCGAGTTAACCAGTGCTCTAGTGGTGTAATGTATAAAGTACCTCAGAGTAACCATCAGCAAGTCATATACTGAGAGATGGTAATGGTGCCGACTTCACAAGAAATTACCTACATGCATTACCCCTATGAAGGCGGGCATACTAGACAGAGCGATTATCATACATGCCGCATGCTGGCAATGAACTTAAAGGTCGCACTCAACAAGCCAATGTCAAAAGCGCAGTCGGACTATGGCAGTAACACTCACGCTAAAATCAAGCCAGTGCTCCCAATCATAGTAGCAGCTACTAGATGTTGTAGAATGCGTGCAGACATCACTCGAGTTTAAAGATCACTAACTGTCAATTTTCTCGCTCTGAAAATATACTGACAGATTGCTATTAGTCCATCTCTTGGTATTAACATGTAAGCTCGCGTTGTTACAATCTTTGAATTTAACTCCAAACCTTCTTCCCAAGTCGGTTATGCCGTTTCCTCTTCATGATTATAATGATATAGCCGTTCATTTGTAGAAAGTCGTTTTCATAAGTGCCCTGGGAAAAGATTTTCTATACCAGTGGTTCAACCGGTGGGGAATTCTCCCCACACCCCCCTCCCTCTGGATGACTTTATGGTTTTGATGGGGAGGGAGGACTTAAGACTACAGCTTGGCAGACTCAAATTGGCTTCAGAACCGCACAAAACACAATAGTTCCCACTCCCACCTGTTTTGAATTATGTGTGAGCGAGTGGGTGTGTATATGTGTGTGTGGGTAATATATATATATATATATATATATATATATATATATATATATATATATATATATATATATATATACATATATATATATATATATATTCCATTGACACCTTGCCGTCTTGACAGACGATAGTTTGTGCTTTAAAAAGGCATAATAACTTTTAACTATGGCGGTAGCGAGTGTGACTGATAAGGCCAATTTGCGCTGTAAATGTCCGTTCACAGTGGGTGCATCTGAACACGTGGTCATTTCCACCATCATGCACCATCTTACGTCTCAAACGCTTGGTGTGTGACTTTTCTGCAATTATTTTCTCCTTTGACTTTATTCCATTTCTGATATTTGCCCTCCATGCAACACGTTCAGCGGTGACTTGCTCCCAATGTGCATTATCAATGACTGTATCAATCATGTCCCGCTTACACACATCTTTGTATCGTAGTAGAGGCCGACCCTGAGATCTCTTACCCATCTGTAATTCACCAAAAAAGATATCCTTTGGTATTCTACCATCATCCATCCTCCTAAGATGTCCTATCCATCTAAGTCTACGAAGACTGAGCATGGAATAAACTGTCACACAACCTGATATTTCCAATACTTCAGTATTTGTGATTTTGTCTTGCCACTTAATACCAAGAATTCTTCGCAGACACCGCATATGAAAGCTGTTTAAATTGTTCTCTTGGTGTGAGTAAGTTGTCCAGGTTTCACTGCCATAGAGAAGAGTACTAAGGACACAGGCTTGATGGACAAGGACTTTTGTTTTGGCAGTAAGCTTCCTGTTTTCCCAGACTCTTTTTCTTAACCTGTTCATTGTTGTTGCTGCCTTACCAATCCGGATGTTGATTTCCTGATCTAGGGATAATTTGCTATTTACCACTGATCCTAGATATGTAAAATGGTCTACTATCTCTAGTTCGGCGTCGTCAATAAAGATTGATGGTACCCCATGTGCACCTTGTGACATAATCTGTGTCTTCTTTTTGCTAATTGTTAAACCAAATTCAGAACAAGCATTGGAGAATGCAGATAGTAGACATTGCAATTCTTCCTCAGAGTGGGTCGTAACTGCAGCATCATCTGCAAAAAGGAACTCTCTGATCAGTACACTCCTAATTTTGGTCTTATCCTTCAATTTCTGAGCATTGTAGAGGCCGCCATCTGAGCGTGAGTGAATGTATATACCACTATCCTGATCACGAAATGCATATTTCAGTAGAAGTGAAAAGTATATTCCAAAGAGGGTGGGAGCTAGTACACAACCTTGCTTAACTCCACTCTTGATTTCAAATTCTTCAGAAGTTGCACCATCAAACTTGATTATACCCTTCATGACTGTGTGGAACGATTCCACAATGGACAGAAGAGTTGGTGGGCAACCAATCTTCTTTAGTGCCTTGAACAGACCCTCACGACTGACCAAATCAAATGCCTTTGTGAGGTCGATGAAGGCAATAAACAGTGTTTGATTCTGTTCACGGCATTTTTCTTGCATTTGTCGCAATGAGAATATCATTTCAGTGGTAGACCGGTTCTGTAGAAAGCCACACTGTGATTCGGGGTAGACTTGATATCCTAGGACTTGAAGTCTGCGCAGAACAATACTGGCAAATACTTTTCCAACAATACACAGAAGTGAGATACCCCTATAGTTGTTTCAGTCGCTCCGATCGCCCTTGTTCTTGTACAGTGTTATGATGCTTCAATCTTTGAAATCCTGTGGGACTTGTCCTTCACGCCAGCATAGCTCTATTAGCTGGTGGATCTGTATAGTGAGTTTGTCTTGCCCACTCCTGATAACCTCTATTGGAATCCCATCCTTACCTGGAGCCTTGCCAGATGCAAGTTCATTTATAGCACACTTAACTTCTGTTATGGTGGGAAGTGTGTCCAGGCTGTCAAGAGTTGGTAGAGCCTCTATGGCGTTAAGGGCATCATCCGCTAGTTTGGTCTCACTTGAGTAAAGCTCCAAATAGTGCTCTACCCATCTGTCCATCTGCCGTTTCTTGTCAGTGATGATTTCTCCAGTCAAGGTTTTCAATGATGCACTTCTTTTGATCACTGGACCACAGGCTTTCTTTATTCCTTCATACATGCTTCTTATGTCTCCCTTATCACTTGCGATTTGAATGGACTCACATAACTTGATCCAATAATCATTTGCACACTGCCTGGCAGCCTTTTGCACATCCTTCCTAGCTTGCCTTAGCTCACTCAGAGTGTTACGCGTTGGTCTTTCCTTGTTTCTTAAGAGAGCTTTCTTCTTCTTATCAATCAAGGGCTGCAGAGTCTCACTGTTGGCCGCAAACCAGTCCTGTCTCTTATGATCCACAGTGCCGTAAACCCCTACTGCAGTTTTATAAAGAGTTTCCTTAATTTGACCCCACTTTTCATTTACTGTACAATTTTCTGGTGTATCAGTGAAAGCGTCTTCAAGTTGCTGTTAAAACTGAAAGCACTTTTCAGGATCATGAGTGTTAATAATATTAATCCTGGGGCTAGATTTGTGTTTAGCTGTGTAGATTCTCTTTGGTCTCAGTCTAACCCTTGCAACAACCAAAGAATGATCCGTATCACAGTCAGCACTGTGGTAACTACAAGTCAATGATATATTGTTCAGATGTTGTCTCCGTGTGATGATGAAGTCCAGCTGCTGCCAATGGCCGGATCTTGGATGTTTCCATGTGACCTTATGCATCTCTTTTGTTTTAAAAAAGAGTTTGTAATACATAGGTCATTACTGGTGCAATGCTCCAGCAGCCTTTGCCCATTTTCATTCATGCGACCGATGTTGTATTTTCCAAGGCACACTGGCCATGAACTCGAGTCCTTGCCCACACGAGCATTGAAATCACCGAGCATATAAATGTAGTCAGATTTTGGAACTGCCTTGATCACGGAGTCTAACTCCTCATAGAACATATCCTTCACATCATCAGCTCTGATGATCTAATATATATATATATATATATATATATATATATATATATATATATATATATATATATATATATATATATATACATATATATATATCATGTGCCATGCCGGAAAGCATGGGCGGTCATGACTCGCCATTTCACTCGATCACCAGTGTCGTGGATCAGCTCAGTGTTCCAGTCCCGTCCATGCCATGCGGCCAAGCCATCCAGGTATTTTCCTCTCGGTCTTCCTCTTGGTCTGTTCCCTTCGATTTTTCCAGTTGTCACCAAGTTCTCCAATCCATTTCTTCTCATAACATGTCCAAAAGATTTTGACTGTCTACGTCTAATCTCTCCACTCAGCTTACGATGTTAATTTGTCTCTTGTAGTACATGGTCATTGGTTTTTCTGTCTGTCCATGGTATTCTTAGCATTTTCCTCAGAAACCATATCTCTACAGCCATCAGATGTTTTTCAGCCTGACTGCTCATTGTCCACGCTTCACATCCATACAAAAGAACAGGCTCTATGTATCCCCTCAACACTCTTTTTCTCGTTTCAATTGACATCTTTTTATTGGTCAGAATGTTTTTCATCTTGTTAAAGGCTACTTTCGCCATGGCGATCCTTATTCTAATCTCTTCAAGGCATCTCCCATCAGATGTTATGACTGTTCCAAGATAATTGTACCGATTCACTTGTTGAAGAATTTTTCCATTTACTTGTATATTACATTATGGCACTTCTTTCTTCCTAGTGACGACCATAACCTGCGTCTTTTTACAATTTAATTCTAACCCCAGTTGCTCACTGTGTACAACAACCGCATCTACTAATTGTTGCAGGTCCTGCGCATTGTCTGCAATTAATACTGTATCATCAGCATATCTAATGTTATTGATGTTTCTTCCACCAATGCTGATTCCATTGATATCCTCTACATTTCTGGAAATATTTTCACTGTATAGGGAAAAAAGATCTGGAGACATCACACATCCCTGCCTACGACCTCTCTTAATTGGCTGATACTGTCCCACCTCATTATCAAACCTTATTGCAGCTTGTTGTTTCCAATATATGTTTTTTATAAGTCTAATGTCTTTCCCATCAATTTGTAGATCTGCAAGCATATCCACCATGTTGACATGTCTAACTCTATCAAAAGCCTTTGTATAGTCAATAAAGCAAAGATGTATATCCTTGTTTAATTCTATAGCACGTTCAATAACTGTTCGCAGCATATACACAGCATTTACTGTACCCTTTCCTTCTACAAACCCGCATTGTTCTTCCCCTATTTCAGGTTGTATCTTCTTCCTCACTCTTTGCATGATAATTCTCAGCAAAATCTTTGTGATGTGACTCATTATACTAATTGTTCAATGTTGATCACATTCCAAGGTTCCTGATTTCTTTGGGATTGCAATAAATACAGAGTTACATAATTCAGGAGGTATATCTCCTGTATTATATAATGTGTTCAGCAGTCTGGTGACTTGCTCTAGTCCAAATTCTTCTAAAGCTTTAATTATTTATGCTGTGATGTTATCTGCACCGGGGGCCTTGCCAGCTTTCATATGCTTAAAAATATTTCGAACCTCCATCTCCAAAATTGGCGGTCCTTCATTATTAAATCTAATATCATACTGTTCGTCTCTGTTATCATCATAAAGGTGTTTCACATAATCTGTCCATACATGTAGAATCTTGTCTTTTTCTATTATGATTTTGCCATCTTTAGTTTTTAGACACTCTGTTGATGTACTTGTTCTTTTATTAGTAAGTTCCTGAATTCTTTTGTGCACTAATTTGGTATTTTGACTGTTGTGTTGGTTTTCAATTTCTAAGCACTTTTCCTCAAGCCATGTTTCTTTTGCCTCCTTACATAATATTCTGACTTGTCTCTAAATTTTTTCATATTTGACAGAATTATTTTTGTTGAGTCTTTTTGTTTCCATGACTTGTAAAATGTCTTCAGTCATCCATTTCTTACGACCCACCTTCTTTAATTTTGGAATAGTTGTTTCTGCAGCCACATTGATTGAATTCTTCAACGTTTCCCATTGATCATCCACATCCTGGAATAGGATCTCTAGATCAGACAATATTTCAAATCTGTTCTGTACTTCTATGTTGAATTTGTTTTGTATTTCCTTGTCATTACTCAATGTACACAAATAATATTTAGTGTTTCCTGTTATATACTTGACTTTCATCAACTTTATCCTCAATGTTCCTGTGAGTAATCTGTGGTCACTATAACGATCAACACTGGGAACTGTTTTTGCTACTGTTAGCGCGTTTCTAAATCTTCTGCTAATGAGAATGTAGTCAATCTGGTTTCTAATCCTGCTATCAGGACTCCTCCGTGTCCATAATCTTCTAAGGTGTTGCTTAAACCAGGTGTTTCCTACAATCATTTCCTCTTCTTTTGCCCACTATACGAGTCTGTATCCTCTTTCATTTCTCTCTCCTAAACCATAGTTTCCTACTGTGTTTTTATCCCCTTGATTTCCTACTTTTGCATTGAAGTCCCCTATTATGATGTTTATTTCTGAATTTTTACATTTCTTTAAGGCAGACTCTATGTCATTATAAAATTCTTCTACACTATCTTCACAGGATTCTCCTGTTGGGGCATATACTTGAATAATATTTATGATAAAAGGTCTGCGACTTAATTTAACTAGTAGAACTCTGTCCGACACGGCCCAATATCCTTGAACAGATTTTGATGTTTTCCGGTCCAAAATAATTGCCACTCCCCTATGACGATTTTCACCTCCAGAATAAATAATATTGAAATTTTCATCTATCTTGATGCCTGCTCCTGTCCATCTCGTTTCGCACATACCTAAAATATTAATTTTTTCCCTTTCAATTTCTTGTTTTATGTTCTCTAATTTTTCGTCGTCGTTTAATGTCCTAACGTTCCAAGCTGCTAATTTTAACGCCTCTGTCCTTGTCTTGCGATGATCAGTCTTTAAGCGAATAGTGATGTACTAGGAACTTTTAAAGAAGTAGTTTGCCGTTGCTTTCCTCTATGACAGTGACCTTACTGGTCGGAGACCTCAGCCATTGACTCAAGAAGAGCTCTTCTGTCTGCCGTCGTAAAACTCGAGACCATGACCAACCAATATCTGTCGGATGTCCTCAAAATTTCATCCACCACCTGCCTTCCGTGGCTTCTTTTGAAAACTTCCAATCAAAGAACACAAAATAACATCACATAATCCACAGGAAAACACTATTCACAGGAAATCCCAAGGAAATCACACGTAATCCAAAGGAAAACTCTAAATAGCGTCCCTCCGATAAGTAACGCGTCATTTTGTCGCCATCTTAGACAGGAAGACTTATATATATATATATATATATATATATATATATATATATATATATATATATATATATATATATATATATATATATATATATAGGTGTGTGTAAAGCGGGGATGGCATTTTGGAAAAAAAAAAAAGCATGGTGGGTGGGGAATGACAGTTTGGAAAGGGAGGGAATGACATTCTGAACATATGGTGAATGGGTGCGTGGGCCAAAATAGGTTAATAACCACTGCTCTAAACCTTGCCAGAGTCAGATATTACTAACTAGAGAGTATTGTCAACTCCAATCCGTTAGCTAATGGAGTTATAGCCAACATTGGCCTTGTAGTGGGTGCGGGTTCAGCTCCCCGACGCTCCGAATTCTAGAAAGCAAACTTAGGGCAAATGTCTCTTTTAGGCTGAATAAAGACTAAGTCCCTGGATACACAAGCACACAGCTGTACATGGCTCGTAAAAGAGTACAAGTAGCTGGTCTTGGTATCCCCCCAAGGAGTGGGAAGGATGTGGTTAGGAGCCTAAGTGTATATCTCTTAATGGACTACTAGGGAGGGAATATTTGCTCGCTGACATATCTACCTTCTCTGGTTAATATAACAAGTCCCCCACCATGTACTGTAAGTAACAGGTACACAAACACAATTACGTACACTTGGAAAATATTAAAATAGATCGATAAGTTAGACAAACTACCACTGTGTTTATTTTCAAGCAAATTAAATTATTCAGAACAAACACAGGAAAGGACGTCCGATCCCCAACATGGCGGATAGTCATTTAAAACATTAAGGCCTCTAGAGGTTTTAACGCTTGTGGCTACGGTTTGCATTCGCAGTTTCCTTATGTTGGACTGTAGTGCATGGTTTCGTCGCTCTGCTACTGAGTGGATGCGTGTTGCCACATTTTCAGCTGTGAATTTCGTGTGGAATGCTTTAACATCTGTCCTCGGTTGTTTGTAATGTGGGCTGCGTGTTCGGAGCGATGGTGGCCGGCTGTTACTGAATTGACTGGATTGCATTTTTCGGTTCACGGGTGCATTTTTTCTCCGAGACTCCTGGAGGTCGTCGCTGGAGCTACAGAGTTCGTGCTTTGTGCGGTGCTTTCGGCCTTCGTCCTGATGAAATAGACGATACGGAGCCATATGGGATAACACCCGGGTCAATGAAGTCTTTCTGGTGACGGCCGATTCCATCGACGATGAACTGTGTTTTTCGTGGTGGACTTTTGTGTTGGCATTCTGGCGGCGGCATTGTGCTCAGTGTACTTGTACGGGCTGTTGGCTTGCCGATACTCCTGTCTGTTTCACTTTTTACATTGGGCAGGGAGGAGCATTTTGTGTGACATGCACTGGCACAGGAATGGAGCTGTTAAGCTGGGACCGCGACTAACGAACTGACTAACTATTCAGAACATGATGAGTTTTTTTTTTTTTTAAATATATTCATATATACTAGGTAGGAATGTGAAATAATCGTCGTATTAAAATATGTAATAATATGATTTTACATCAACATGTACGATAAACTGTATAAATTAAAATGGTACTAGATAACAGGAATACATTTATCGGAATGATATTTCACCTTTGGTCAGCTAAGGTAGTGTTCTTTGCGAATGCAAGTCTTTAGTCCACCAAGTGTCTATTAGTTGTCACTGAACAAAATCGTGTAACCTGTCGCTCTGGTTGAGAGCTAGAAATAGACGATCACGGGTGTGTAGTTTATAATATCTACACATATAACACCCTATGTATATAATTCATATACCAACATACACATATACAAACATAGGCGTTCACGACTCTCCACAGATCTAGGTCTTTGGTTTTCTGGATAAACTCTGCTGATGATATTCCTTTATCCCAATCCATCCAGCATCATTTCTATTGGTTTACCTCTGCATCTCTTCCCCTCGATCTCAGCAGTTGCCACGATGTTCTCCAATGCTCTCGTTTCATCACATGACCAAATAAAGCTGTTTGTTTCTTTCTTATTGTTGACTATGGTGTTTTAGTTTCATTAGCCTCATTCAGGCAGTCGTTGTTAGTTGCTTTGGCAGTCCAGGAAATTCCCAACATTCGTCTCAGAAACCGCATCTCTGTTGCTTCCAAGCTCTTCCTAATTTGTTCATTTACATTCCAAGATTTACAGCCAAATAGTAAAACGTGTTCTATAGCAATCCAGCACTCTCTTGTTTACATTCAATGATAGGGATTAATTATATAAGATATTCCTCATTTTCTGAAATGCAGCTTTTGCTTTCCCTTTTCTGCTCTTAATCTATGTTGTACATCTCCCATATGATGTTATAAATGCTGCTAGGTATTTAAAACTATCTAATTGGTTATGAATATTCCCTTCTATTTCGATTTCACATTTTGGAGACACAATTTTCTTTGATTTCACCGTTGCTACTGTGTTCTTAATATTCAAGGATGCAATTCTTTGCATTCTCTATTACTATAATGTCCAACAACTGTTGTAGAGCTTTTGCATTATCCACCACCAATGCTTTGTCATTTTTTTTTTTTTTTGCATATCCTTTACAGGACATCGCTGTCAACACTAGCATCTTTCAGCTGTATGTTGATTTCTTGGCAAGATTACGCTCAGTATTTTGCCATTGCTTTCTGAGCGGACGGCTCACATACCCCGTAAGTTACCGATGCGATTCGAACCACTGCTGATTCTCACCGTCATCACGTTACCTACGAGAGTATACGAGATTACGGACAAAAGTCGCTAACCTCTAAGCCACGAAGCCGGCCTTTGTCATCTGCATAGAGCATATTGTTTATATTATTACCTCCAAATAGTATTCCTGGCTTCTCCTTGATTGGTCTCATTATTTCTTCGCTATAGAGGGACAAGACATCCGGTGACAAGACACAGCCATGTCGAACTCGCAGCCCTATTTGTTCATAATTGCCCTCTTTATTTCCCATTTTAATTGCTGCTACTTGGTTCCAGTAAATATTCTTTATTATTCTGAGATCTACACTGTCATTGTTAATATCTACCAATATTTTAATCAATTCATTCGTGTTTTACTTTATCAAATGCCTTTGTATAAACTATGAGGCACAAATATATGTCTTTCTGGTTCACTACTGATCTTTCTATTAGTGTCCGTAATGTATATATTGCATTGTTTTAACCCTTTCATTCCACAAATACTTACGTTTCTGTATTATTTTCCATTGTTATGTTCTTTCTTGTTCTTCTCATTATAATTATGAGTAGAAGCTTATTGACATGGTCTATGAGGTTAATTCTATGAACATCTTCGCATTCAATTGCTCCTGGTCTTTTTAGTATAGCTATAAATGCACAGTTCAGCTTATCGCACGACAGATAGCCTTGCTGTAAATATCATTCAAAATTTTAGTTAATATATCTACTCAAAATTATCCCAGTACTTCTATTTTTCTATTGCTATTCCATCTGGTCCGGATGTTTTTCCTTTCTTCATATATTTAATAGCGTCAGCGACTTCTTCTTTTAGAATAGGTGGACCTTCTAAGTTACTTTCTTCTGTTAGTTCTTCTCTTTCTCCATCATATAATTATCTTATATACTCATTCCACCTCTTCATTATAGAATCTTCCTCCAATAATATTTTTCCTTTTTTTAATATTTTATTTTAAACAACCTGTATGTATACGTATTTTTCTTCCCATTAGCACACCGGTTTGCCTGTGCATATTGTTTATATATTTACTAGCATTTGATGAATCTTTCTTGCACTGCTCGTTTAACCAACTTTTTTTTTTGCCTTCACACAATTTTCTCTTATTTCTTTATTTATCTTACATAGTGATATTGTCTGGACATGCATCTCATCCAGATTTACCGCGTTTAGTCTCTCCCCCCCCCCTCTCTCTCTCTCTCTCTCTCTCGCTCTCTCTCTCTCTCTCTCTCTCTCTCTCTCTCTCTCTTCTTCTCGTTCTCATATTATCTCTACCTCTCTCACTCCGTCGAGTAGGAAGGACGCTTATGTAGTCGAACATGTCGCGTTGTTACATCTCCTATGGGACGCAGAGGTGTTTCCAATACACCAGGGCTGGGTTCTATACTGGCCAAGACCAATTGACGCGTCCTCGCCGAGCGTCCTCGGCAACAGGTCCCTTTGGGGTCCTGGCTAAAGTCAGTAGGATCGTTGTTTCCTCCGAAGTTGGAGAGTGTCTGCCTGCATGGCGAGTCTGCACCCCAATAAGCCAGACATGGGACAACGGATACTCACGCAAACCTCAGGTCCTATTTGACATCACACTGATGTTGGACAACAGGATGTCTTCATCCGGCATACAGGACTTCGCGCTGGAGTTCACAGCCAGCGAACACAAGCAAGCAAGCAACATCTCCTGCCTTCACCTTATCCGAAATATCATGAGGAACGGCATGACCTAAGCGTACGTCTCTCATTCAGACACACGATTTCTTTGCAGCCGCTCCTTTACCAAATATTGTTCAGCATCTTACGTGTCTAGCGGTGTTAATACAATAGTGCCTGAACTTCCGGCTTACCAGCCGGTGATTAATCTCTGCGTCAAACCTATGAAACACAGTGCCTAAACATCTACCGCTGCTTTATCAAGGGTTTACTTAAGTTTACCCCACGTTTCACTTGCTGTACAGTTTTCTTTTGTCTCAGTGAAGCGTCTTCAAGTTGCTGTTGAAACTGAAAGCACTTTTCAGGATCATGAGTGTTAATAATATTAATCCTGGGGCTAGATTTGTGTTTAGCTGTGTAGATTATTTTTTGTCTCAATCCAACCTTTGCAAAAACCAAAGAACAATTCGTATCACAGTCAGCACTGTGGTAACTTCGAGTTAATGATGTTTGGTTCAGATGTTTTCTCCGAGTGATGATGAAGTCCAACTGATGCCAATGGCCGGATCTTGGATGTTTCCATGTAACCTTATGCATCTCTTTTGTTTTAAAAAAAGGAGGTTGTAATATATAGGCAATTTCTGGTGGAATGCTCCAGCAGCCTTTGTCAATTTTCATTCATGCGACTGATGTCGTGATTTCTAAGGCACACTGGCCATGACCTCGAGTCCTTGCCCACACGTACATTGAAATCACCGAGCATATAAATGTAGTCGGATTTTGGAACTGCCTTGATCACAGTGTCTAACTCCTCATAGAACAAATCCTTCACATCATTTGAGGAAGTGAGTGTCTGTGCATGTGCAGTGATAATGGTGGCATAACCACAAGAGGTTGCCAAGCGCAGGGATAACAGTCCGTCATTACCTCCAGCTGGAATTTCAATCATTCCCATTTGCGAATTCTTCACTGCAAAGCTCACACCGTGTTGACTTTTTCTGCCTGCCCTCTAACTTTCCAAGAAAGGTGTAATTGTTTTCCCTGAGTGACCCTTCCTCAGTGTGGCAAGTCTCCCACAGGCCAGCAATGGCAATGTTATGACGATTGAGTTCGGCATCAATCACAGCCGTTTTCTCACATCTTCAATATTCGCCAGGTCAGTGGAATATCCTGGACACATGGTTCGTACGTTCCAGGTTCATCATCATCAAGTTCCGTGCCATCTGGCGTAGGCTTTCATGGCTCTCCACAGATCTCAGTCTTTGGTTTTCTGGATCAACTCTGCTGCTGATATTACTCCGTGCCACCGTCTCAATCCATCCAGCATCATTTCTCTTGGTCTGCCTCTGCCTCTCTTCCCCTCTATCTTTCCAGTTGTTACGATGTTCTCCGATGCCTCTCTTCTCATCACTTGACCGAATAAAGATAATGCCTTAGTATAATCTATGAAGCACAAATATATGTCTCTCTGTTACTTTATTGAACTTTCTATTAGTGTCCGTAATGTATAAATTGCATTGTTTGTGCCCTTTCCTTCCACAAACCCATACTGCTCTTCACTAATTTCCATTTTTATTTTCTTTTTAGTTCTTCTCATTATGATTCTGAGTAGAAGCTTAGTGATATGGTTTATGAGGTTAATTGTACGAAAATCTTCACAATCAATTGCTCCTGGTCTTTTTTTGTATAACTATAAATACAGATTTCAGCATATCACTGGGTAAATAGCCACTACTGTAAATATCATTCAACATTTTGGTTAATATATCTACTCCAAATTCTCCCAACACTTCTAAGTCTTCTATTGTGATTTCATCTGGCCCAGCTGTTTTTCCTTTCTTCATACGTTTCATAGCGTCAGCGACTTCTTCTTTCAGAATAGGTGGACCTTCTAAGTTACTATCTTCTGTTAATTCTTCCCTTTCTCCGTCATATAATTCTCTTATATACTCATTCCACCTCTTCATTATAGCACCTTTCTCTAATAATATCTTTCCTGTTTTTGATTTCAAACACCCTGTATTTATTCTTATCTTTCTTCCTGTAAGCTCACTGATTTGTCTGTACATATTTTTTGTATCATTAATGGAATGTAATTCAATTTTTGTTGCATTGCTCGTTTAACCAACTTTCTTTAGCCTTCCCACATTTATCTTTTATTTCTTTATTTATCTTAGCGTATTCTTGTTTGTCATTTTTACTCTGTTTTCTTTTGTCCATCAGTTTTAAGATTTCTTCATTCATCCATTTTTCTTAGCTATTTTGCCTCTCTCCGGTAATACTTCTTTGCTAGTTTGATGAATGGAGTCCCTTAACATTTCCCATTGTTCATTTATATTCTGTATTTTAGCTATCACATTGTACCTATTTTTCACAGTCACTCTGTATTTTTCTTGCAGTTCTTTATCTATTTTCAGAACTTCTTTATTAAGTCTCATGTTCTTAAGCATTTTTCCCCTCTCTTTAATCTTACTTTTATTTGTCCACATAGTGGTACATGATCACTAGTACAGTCAGCACCAGGTATTGTCTTTACATTAATTAAATCATTTCTAAATCTTTTATTAATTAGTATGTAGTCAATTTGGTTGCGTATTTTCTTATCAGGGCTTTTCCAAATGTACAGTCGTCTGCTTGTTGTTGGTGCATATACCTGTATAATATTTATGTCTATTGGTTTGCCTTTAATTTTTACCATAATAACTCTATCTGAAAAACACCAGTATCCATTAATTGACTTGGCTGTTTTTTCGTCTAGTATTATTCCTACACCTTTTTCATGTGTGTCCCCTCCAGAATAAATTATTGTGTGTTTGTCGGTTATAATTTTGCCCGATCCCTTCCATCTCATCTCACTAATGCCTAATATATTCATTGTCATGCTATCCATCTCTCTTAGAACATTGGTCAACTTTCCTAGCTCATTTAATGTCCTAACATTCCATGTTCCCACTCTAAATTTATTTAATTTAGTTTCGATTTTGCCATCAGTAGCTCGATGACGGTCTGGTGTAACCTGTGGCTAATGACTGTCCCTACCGGACGAGGATGGCCTAAGACAGCCATTAACGTCGTTCACTAACTCTGATATATGTTTTGCCATGAAGTCTTGGGAAGATAATGTGGTGGTTTCCCCTTGGCTTCCACATTCACATGGTGGTCTTTTTACCTCTGCCTGTGACAGACATTTCCGACTGTAAGGACAAGTGAGTGCCCTGCTCTGCTCAGCTGCAGAGTTGTCCACTTATCCCGGTGGATACTCGGTCCCCAGAGCTGTGTTAGCCACACCATGGTGTGTTTCCATCCCCTACCACGAGGAGGTGCAGTTGGGATTTTCCCTTCCTAAAGTTATGGTCTATGACCAAACAAAGGGGTGAATTAAGCACAGAAAATATCCGAACGGGCGAATGTTACTGGAACCCTAAAGGACGGAACAGTATCACTGTAACACGCCGTGTATGTCTATAGATATCAATCAATCAATCAGGTGCCGTCTCCGCTATGAAGGTTGGATGCAATGGATCTCCAACACTGTCTGTCTCTCGCCTTGACTGTACATTCTGTCAGGCTGATGTTCGTCCATTTCTTGATGTTATCCTCCCACTTATATCGTTGTCTATCTCTTGCTCGCTTGCCCTCAATCTTGCCTTACAGTATGGTTTTTATAAGAGTATCATGCCTTTTAACGTGGCCAAAATATTTCACTTGTCACCTCTTTTTTTCTTTCATCAACTCTCTCTTTATTCCCAGTTTTTTCTAGAACCTCTGCATTTGATTGTTTTTGCTTCCATGAAATAAGACCTATTAGTATGTATATCCACATCTCTAGGGCTTCTACGCGACTTTCTAGTTGCTTGTTCAATGTCCAGGATTCAGCTCCATACAGTAGCGTTAAACATACGTATCATTTCACAATTCTCATTTTTAATGCGTTATTAAGAACCTCAAGAAAGAACCTCAATGGCTCGGGGGCTGAAGAAGATGAATAATTAATCTCTCTAGAACTTAATACTGATTTCATGCCGTTGAAAGCATTTTTGGCCAATCCTATTCTCTTTTTGATTTCCATTTCACTTCTGCCATTATCTGTTATTATATGTCCAAGATACGAGAAACTTGTTACTTGTTCTAGCATCTGCCCGTTTACTGCGATGTTCATTGATGGCCTTTCCTTTTCACTATAATACCAGATTATAGGAATGATAGACGGAGAGAAGAAGCAAAATAACGTTTATGTAAGCTAGGAATAAACCCAATGCTATAGAGATAGAAGCCCAATCTCGTGAAGAGGATAATTGCTAGAATAGAAATACAAACAATATCCTGCCTTCTTTTGAGGGAGTCTAATTTTTTCCACGTAACCTTGGAGAGAACCCATCAACAGAGAAACCTTGGATAATTGGCAATTGTTCCTGTTGAAAGCGGACACAAAATGAGCCTGTCTGATATACTGGATGCTCGCAGAAAGGCAGGTCGATTTACGTGTAAAGTGATTAACAGACTGAAAAGGTGAAATATGGTGCCGCGAGACACACACGTTGTGCAATGCTGTAAAATATAGTCTACAGACACAGAGGTGGTGACGTCAGCCTCTACAGACCAAAGGAGATGCTGAGAAGGTGATCTGAGCACGTGTGGATTAACTAGCTTCGATATCTAACATACTAACTCAATCAATCAATCATGTGCCATGCCGGAAAGCGTGGGCGGTCATGACTAGCCATTTCAATCGATCACCGGAGTCGTGGATCAGCTCAGTGTTCTTGTCTCGTCCATGCCACGTGATCAAGCCATCCAGGTATTTTCCTCAATGTCTTTCTCTTGGTCTGTTCCCTTCGATCTTACCAGTTGTCACTAAGTTCTCCAATCCATTTCTTTTCATAACATGTCCAAAAATGTTGACTGCCTACGTCTAATTTCTCTAATCAATGTACGATTTTCATTTGTCTCCTGTAGTACTTGGTCATTGGTTTTTCTGTCTGTCCATGGTATTCTTTGCATTTTCCTCAGAAACTACATTTATGCAGCCATCAGATGTTTTTCAGCTCATTGTCCAAGTTTCACACACATACAAAAGAATGGGCACTATGTATCCCCTAAACACACTTTTTCTCAATTTTTTTTTTTTAAAGTTTTGTATCCCTTACTGGACGTTGCAGTCAACACAAGCATTTTTTCAGCTGCTGTTGATGTACTAGGCAAGTGTTACGTTCAGTAGTTTGTCATTGCCTTCTGAACGACCGGCTCCCATGCCAGCACGTTACAACACAACGCGACACGGTCTGCTGCACATATTGGTCGCAGCTGAGCTTCGAACGCCTGGTATCCAGCTCACGAACCGCGTGCACAAGCCTTTGCCGTTTCAATTGACATCTTTTTATTGGTCAGAATGTTTTTCATCTTGCTAAAGGCTACTTTCGCCATGACAGATTCTTGTTCTAATCTCTTCAAGGCATCTCCCATCAGATGTTATGGCTGTTCCGAGATAATTGTACCCATTCACTTGTTGAAGATTATTCCCATTTGGTTGTATATTACATTGTGGTACTTCGTTCTTCCTAGTGACGACCATAATCTGTGTCTTTTTACAATGTAATTCTAACCCAAGTTGCACACTGTGTACAACAACCGCATCTACTAATTGTTGCAGATCCTGCACATTGTCTGCAATCAATACTGTATTATCTGCATATCTAATGTTACTGATGTTTCGTCTTTCAATGCTGATTCCATTTATATCTTCCACATTTCTGAAGATATTTTCGCTGTATAGGGAAACAAGATCTGGAGACATTACACATCCCTGCCTAACACCGCTCTTAATAGGCTGATATTGTCCCACTTCATTATCAATCCTTATGGCAGATTGTTGTTTCCAATATATGTTTTGTATAAGTCTAATGTCTTTCCCATCAATTTGTAGATCTGCAAGCGTATCCACCAAGTTGAGATGTCTAACTGTATTGAAAGCCTTTGTTTAGTCAATAAAGCAAAGATGTATATCTTTGCTACTTCTATAGCACGTTCAATAACTGTTCGCAGCATAACACAGCATTTACTGTACCCTTTCCTTCTACAAACCTTCCTTTCAGATTGTATTTTCTTCCTCACTCTTTGCATGATAATTCGTAGCAAACGCTTTGTTATCTGACTCATTATACTAATTGTTCTATGTTGATCACATTCCAAGGTTCCTGATTTCTTTGGGATTGCAATAAATACAGAGTTACATAATTCAGAAGGTATATCTCCAGTATCATATAATGTGTTCAGTCTGGTGACTTGATGTTGTCCATATTCTTCTAAAGCTTTAATCATTTCTGTAGTGATGTTATCTCCACTGGGGGGCCTTGCCAGCTTTCATATGCTTAAGAACATTTCGAACCTCCATCTTCAAAATTGGCTGTTCTTCATTATTAAATCTAATATCATACTGTTCTTCTCTGTTATCATCATAAAGGATTTTCACATAATATGTCCATACATGTAGAATACTATGTTTTTCTATTCTGATTTTGCCATCTTTAGTTTTTAGACAGCCCGTTGATGTATTTTGCCACGGAGCCTGTGCTGCCGCTGGTTAATGATAATTGGTAACAGTCAACAACAAAACGAAAGTATCTTCTCACCTGTCTGAAAAATGATCAAACGCAGCGAATGGAAATAACTGACGACAAACCGTGAGAACTGAAGGACGGCATTTATTCATGCACTGTAGAATCTTTCATAGATCAAACTACTCGAAGACAAATGAAGTGCCATTTAATGCATGGTCGGTCTTCATTCAAAACATCTAAGAACTAGTTGTCCAAAACAATTCTTAAAATCCTATGTCTCCGATTCCCAGTTATCTTCCTTCCACTTGTTCTATCGTTTTCTGTTTCAATATCGTCTAGGTCCTTTACAGAATGAATCTCCGTTGATACCTCATTCCTCTGGAACGCGCCTTCTTCCTTTTCTCACACTCCGAAGCACAACCGATCTGTTCCATGAAAGTCACAACCTCCATTGTCCTTCTACGTCAGAGTGACGATTCACCGTTTATCACCAGTCTCCTAGCTATCCGTAAGCTTTTGAGTTTCAGGATTCGCTACCTATTATTAATGACGTCAACCGCGAGTATCTGCCCTATGGCATATCGGTTATCTGCCTTATGGCATATACCCCCCTTACCTTTAAAATGATCTTATCATTTTACTAGACCATCAAGAATAAATCTGCTAATAATCGTGCAGACGAAATATATTAAAAGCTATGCCAAGTACGACTGTATGGTTCCCTATGTATCTTACACAAAATAAAAAAAAAATTATTATTGACGGGCATGCCCACCTGTCTACTATCCCGCGGTAGACGTCATGTAGTCAGCCCATGGGGAGGCTGTACTAACTAAATATATAAATCTATATAATTTAGTCCCTCATTTGACCATATGGCCAAGCGTCCTAACTCAAGCTAAGCTTGAGTAGGGGACGTGTTTGATTCATAGGTACCAAGCTGTCCGTCCTAGTGCTTGCTTTATAACTCTCGCTGTAATATATATCCCTTGCTATGATCTTTTCCGTATAGGTGAGGTCCTTTGCCTTGAATGTGGCCGTAGCGGTACTCCGTCATAGTTGTAATTCTATGTCGCATCCGTTGACTCTCAACAATTTCCTGGCAATTCATGGTGAAATTAACACGTGTCATAATCTTCGGCTGTGTGCTAGCGCGAACATAATGCCAAAGCATATCAATAAATACTAATAAATACATATTTAAATTTGTAAACAACATTAATTGACGACGAAACTAATCTAAATTAATCTAACTATTATAATAATAGTATCTCAATATCATTATTTTAATAATTAATTATCACTCTATATAAGTGTACATAATTGTTTTCTTGCTAATAAATAATTAATATAACATGTGTAGCTAATGTGTTCATGACTTCATAATCACAAACTAACTAACAAAGTTCAACATAAATGTCACCGAATCGTCATCAACGCGATTTCGATCTCTGTTGATCTGGACCAGTTCAATGTCCATATCATATAGTAGGAAATATTATAATCATCGACTCGATCTCATGAACACGATGACTGGCTTCATAATGTCTCTGCCAATAAACGAAAAATTGACAACATATGTATATACCTGATAATATTATGCAAATACTTTGTTGTTTGTTATGTAAATTGTTATCGAATCAAGTGCATTCAAATATATTCAATCAGCCTAACTAATATATAACTAACGTAGATAAACATTCAGAAATTGAACTGATTCCAACGATTAAGACGATTAAGGACATCTTTAAGAATATTCTCATTGATTAGAATTTTTCAGATCTTAAAATTTTGTGAAGAATCATACCTATTAAAGATTCAAGACCTCTAAAATTAAATCAGAAATTAATATACTATTTTGATTCAACAAGAATAAATATCTAAATCGAATAGTATATTAAGTTCTCCAATAAAGATATAGTTAAGAACCATTATCCAACGAGTAGAGAACTGAAATATTTTCCACACCACTGAGTGTAGAGATGCGAGATAGTGTGAACACCTCTGAAAAGTATAGATCTACATCAGTGACACCTGGCATAACCAAGTAATAAGACCTAAGACCCTAATGTGTCTGTAGTGTACTGTACTATGTGTTGATATGAACCTAACACTTTCATCCCATTTTATTTTTCTTTTTATTCTTTTCTTTTATTCTTCCTTTCATTCATTTTCTTTCTTTCCTTCTTTGTTTCAAACCTATAGAATCTCTCTTCTGCACGCATGCCAATATTTGTACATTGTAATTTTGTTGATTGGAACAATGTAATTGTTTTCAGCCTTGTGTATCTTCTGTAATGCATACGCTGCAATGACGTATGTTTGGTAAATGTGTACCAGAAGTAAGACAAATAACCAAAGTCAGCAAAGATAAGTGTAGTTCGTTTTCTGTAATATTCTTTGCATTCAACTCTTAATTTCGTAACGTATAGTTTTGTTTGTATGTCACAGTTTATTACCTTTGTTTTGACTTGCGCACAAGTGTTTGTGATGTATTTCTTGGTGTCTGTTAACCAATTTATAAGTTTCTTTCTGGTTTGTGTGTATCTGTTAGTGACATACTGTTTAACTTCAGCGTGCATGTATGTAATACACCTAATGATTTCTGTATGTACGTTTGTGACACACTTCTTGACTTCTGTGCGTATGTATGTAATCCATTTCTTGCCTTTTGTGTGTATATTTGTGCAATGCTTCTTCACTTATGTGTGCATTTTTATGATATGCGTTTTTGTTTGTATGAACCCGTTTACACTATGTTTTCTCGCTTGTGCGTACATGTTTTTACTGACATCAATTGCATATATCTTCGTTCGAATATAACTGTTCATGATGACGCATTCAACCTGTGAACTGTATGTCTTTGTCAAAGTTATGATGTGAGCAATAACCATGGTTATCAGCCCCAATTTTGATTGTTCAATAGGTTGTGCTTGTTGTGCATGTAACTTTTGCGTGTAACAAACAGTGCGTGTAACTTTTGGTCTCTTTTTCGAATGTTTCAAAAATATATCATGTAACGACAAATAATCTCGTTTGCCTTGTTTCTGATCATCATTTATGTTCTCGGACGTAGAATCAATTGATGAAGAATGTTTGTTTATCTCTTGATTATCCATGTGAACACCACTCTTTTCTGTTGCGTTATCACACATTTTAGTTATATCGTTTTCGTCACCAGTTGGTGTGATCTGTTCTAATTGCGTGTTTTCTATGTTTTCGTCATCGTCAATGATGAACATAGTGTTTGTTTCATATATTAGTCCCTGTTTCCTTTTCTGCTCCTTTACCAATTTTTCTAATTTTTCAGTTTTCTGTATTGCATAATTCCTGACCTCTGAACCGGTCAAACCATTCTTCTTCCCTAATTTCATGTATTCTTGAAATACCGACGACATCTTGTCCTACCTGTGCAATAACTTATCTAGCTGAAATATGATAAAAAGTGCAAAAATGCAAATATGTTCGATTCAGAGTAGACAATCAATATAACAACTGCTGAACCAAAATGTGAATTGTAACTCCACAGCAATGTAAAATTGAACAATAAAGAAATTCAGTAACTTCTTACTATATATATATCTTAAGTGTTATTATATGTAAATAACAGAAATTAGTATTAAAAATATATTCCGTATAAAGAATATTATAACAACAGATAAGTAACAGTTATGAGAAACAAGTGACAAGTGATGTAAATAGATATCTACTCTTATAAAAGAATAATACTGACTATTGATATATTATGTCTGCACTTGATCAAACAACAATGAACATAACCATCAACCAATTATACTGGCCTTATTTCCCTGTGTGTTAACGTGACATGTAGACCCAGAAATATTGAAGTGGGTCTAATATCTGACCAATGGTGGCTTAATGTTGGTATGGTTAAATACTGTGGATAAATATCCTGCCGTATGTGAAGGTAAGTATCCTTCGTTATTCTTCAGTAGTTGAAAGCTCCAAATCCTCCTGTTGTCTGTTGTGTGGTACGTATGTACTGTCTACTCGTGTCCCGTTGGAGAATATCAAGGGTAACATTCCATGTAGACGACAACTGTGTTGATCCTGAGCGAGCGAGGTGTCGGTTCAGTGTAATGTTCTACAATTTGTCCGTGATAACGTGTGCGGTGTATCCGTGTAAAGTCAGGCAGTGTCCAGTGTGAAGCGTTGATGTTGAAAAGTCCGACATTCCTTGTAGAAAATTCGTATGCATTGAGGTTGCAAGAGAGGTATCAATCCACAATAATGAAATGGTATCGTGAGAAGACTAAATGCAATAAGTCCCGACGTACTAAGTGCTGTGTCAACTGCTGGTCTAATTTGCCGTGTCGGAATCTAGGTGATGACGTGTATCCCTGTATTCTGTCCGATATTCGTAAGTATATGTTAAAGTTTCATGTGTATAGTAGGGTAAACAATGACGTGGTACTGTGACAAGTTCAATGTTCGTATCTGATAGTAATGGTCTTCCAGTGAGGATCGCTGTTGACAAATACTCGCATCTTGGTGTACTGTGTCTTTATCTTCTTAATATTCGTGTAGAAAAAATGTTCACAGTATGTATACTAGCGACTGTCTGATCCCGATGTAGGATGACTGATGTGTGATATGTTTTCCGTGAAGAGTAGTGACTTAAGATTCCAGTACTCCAAACTCAGTAAACTGTGTCACGATGTCCTCTTGATATCGATAAACATGTTGCTGAAATTCGATAACAAACTGCATAATAGTCCTATCTCGTTAAAGTCCCAGGACCGACTAGCAAAGTCCATCAACGTAATACATCGCATCAGTTACACAGTGGGACGCAGTAGTGATATAACCAGCATCCTGTCCAGATACATGCTAAGTAGTGACTGTTCTTCGTGCTGTTAATGTCCAGATGCCAAAGTATAGGTAAATAATGTCATCGTGTGGTATTGACTGTGTATAATAAAGTCTAGTATGATTTGCAAATGGAGACTCACTGTGGACTATGTTCGATCTCAACACATGTCGAAGTCAGTTCTGATAAAATCATAAGTATAAGTACTTGTGATACGTCTATGAAACGTAGACAATTCGGAGAGTATTATATTGTGCATTAAATGTACTTACTGCAGATCTGTCACTGAATATTCTTCAAATTAAAACGAAGAAAAGATCGTTTGTAGTTGTGACCATTTAATTTGACATTGTCAGACGTCTGGGCTACACTGCGGCTTCCGGTTTCCTGTTCAGCCGTGGTAGTGGATGGTATGCATACGAAATGAGATGCGTAGCGTGCAATCGGTAATGTAACATTGAGGCAAGTGGCGTATTTCTTTTGCGGTGCCTTAAAACTTAGTCCAACGGATTCACTATATACCCGGAACTCAAGTCCCCAAGTTGCCACGGAGCCTGAGCTGCCGCTCGTTTATGATAATTGGTAACAGTCAACAACAAAACGAAAGTATCTTCTCACCTGTCTGAAAAATGATCAAACGCAGCGAATGGAAATAACTGACGACAAACCGTGAGAACTGAAGGACGGCATTTATTCATGCACTGTAGAATCTTTCATAGATCAAACTACTCGAAGACAAATGAAGTGCCATTTAATGCATGGTCGGTCTTCATTCAAAACATCTAAGAACTAGTTGTCCAAAACAATTCTTAAAATCCTATGTCTCCGATTCCCAGTTATCTTCCTTCCACTTGTTCTATCGTTTTCTGTTTCAATATCGTCTAGGTCCTTTACAGAATGAATCTCCGTTGATACCTCATTCCTCTGGAACGCGCCTTCTTCCTTTTCTCACACTCCGAAGCACAACCGATCTGTTCCATGAAAGTCACAACCTCCATTGTCCTTCTACGTCAGAGTGACGATTCACCGTTTATCACCAGTCTCCTAGCTATCCGTAAGCTTTTGAGTTTCAGGATTCGCTACCTATTATTAATGACGTCAACCGCGAGTATCTGCCTTATGGCATATCGGTTATCTGCCTTATGTATTTGTTCTTTTGTTAGTAGGTTCCTGAATTCTTTTGTGCACTAATTTTGTATTTTGACTATTGTGTTGATTTTCAATTTCTAAGTACTTTTCCTCAAGCCATGCTTCTTTTGCCTCCTTACATAATATTCTGACTTCTCTGTGAATTTCTTCATATTTGGCAGAATTATTTTTGTTGAGTCTTCTTGTTTCTATTAGTTGTAAAGTTTCTTCAGTCATCCACTTTTTACGACCCACCTTCTTTAATTTTGGAATAGTTGTTTCTGCAGCCACATTGATTGAATTCTTCAACATTTCCCATTGATCATCCACATCCTGGAATAGGATCTCTAGATCAGACAAAATTTCAAATATGTTCTGTACTTCTATGTTGAATTTGTTTTGTATTTCCATGTCATTACTCAATGTAAACAAATCATATTTAGTGTTTCCTGTTATATACTTGACTTTCTTCAACTTTATCCTCAATGTTCCTGTAAGTAATCTGTGGTCACTATAACAATCAGCACTAAGAACTGTTTTTGCTATTGTTAACGGGTTTCTAAATCTTCTGATAATCAGAATGTAGTCAGTCTGGTTTCTAATCCTGCTATCAGGACTCCTCCATGTCTATACTCTTCTAGGGTGTTGCTTAAAATAGGTGTTTCCTACAATCATTTCCTGTTCTTTTGCACACTCTACGAGTCTGTATCCTCTTTCATTTCTCTCTCTTAAACCATAGTTTTTCACTGTGTATCTATCACTTTGATTTCCTACTTTTGCAGTAACTGACTAATTAATTAACTTACTAACAAACTATTAACTAACAAATTAACTAGCTATCTAGCTAGCTAGCTTACAAACTAACTAGATGGTTAGCTAGATAATAAACTACATAAACAACTATCATATTAGATAGCTAGCGCGGTAACTAACTAACTAACTAACTAACTAACTAACTAACTGGCTATCATAATTGTTCACATTTAGAAAGTAGCTTTCTGCTTGTCGGTTCCATTTATTTCACATAATCAAAAATAGTTAACCACGTAATATTTCATTCCTTTTGCTTTATAACTGTTTTTATAATATATGGCACACAATAAACATCTGTCGAAATGTGATTCTGTATTTGTTACTCATGCGATAGTAAATGAAGATATTCATTGATGAGTTTACGCCTTCCATTATATAAACGAACCCACTTAACGCTAACGACAGGTTAATGTATTTCCCATTTACTGATAGCTCGGGTTCAAAAGCAACGGCAAGCATGAAGATTGTAGTTGGAAAAAAACAAATCATAAACAGAGTGGAAATTGTCGCGACCATTGTCACAATTTTCTGATTTCTTTTTGACATTTTATGAGCCTGTGTGACATTGATTACTGTACTTGTCCATTCTTGTCGTCCACGTAGTTGTATTGTCAGAATTAATGTACAGATTGTAATGATTGCAAATGCAGAAAACGGAATCATAAAGTTATTGATAAAAAGAGTAATTGTCTCAACGGGAACTTTGTCTTCTCTGAAGAGAAGCCCAGCAATTGTTTTGTTTTTTACAGGTGAAAACTCTAAGCCTAGACTGTTCACAACATACACAGTTGTGTTGCTAAATGTAAAAATGTAAATACGATGAAGATGCCAACTGTTGCCATCGTTGTTCTTGTTGGGGTCACAATACTCTTTACCTAAATGTGAAAATCAAAGGAACACAACATTAATACAAATGTGATTGTTGCAAATAGTTAAAACACAGAATAAATGATGAACGAAATCAAAATGATTTCCATGATCTGATTAAGAAAAAATAATTAAACGCTTATTAAATTAATCTTATTTCTAGCATTCACAATAAAATGAAATACTCTCGTTCAATGTTATAAAATGATAGGAGATAAGAAATCGATGACGGAAGGCATCTTAAAATTCATGAAAATAAGAATAAATAACAAAAATAATAAAGAAACATATAAACGGATTCACAGAAAATTTAGAAAACTATGCAGAGTGTCAACAGCAGGATGGCTTGATGACAATTGCAGGGAAATTAAAGACCAACACAACACCCGGAATACCAAATTAATGCACACAAGAATTAATGACATCACTGACACAAGTAAACACACACACACACACTCACACACACACACACACATCGTGATTGTAACTGACTCAGAAAAACATGCTGAGTAGGGTGAGGACATGCAAGCTTCGTGCAGAGTGGCTTGCTTCGCTTCGAAAGTCATGGGTGGCAAGCATCGTCTGGATCTTTTCTCCGGGGTATGCTGGTGTGCTAGGGAATGAACAGTCAGACAGGTTGGCTGACTGCTAAACTTGGTGGAGTATTGATGCATGATAAGGCAGACGTGGTTGCGGCCTTGTGGGAGCACATGTACACCTCGGAGGAGCAAATGGATCACCATGGTCTGGCAAGAATGCGACAGCGAGGAGTGACGAGGGGATATGGCCGATGCTCGACGCTTAGAGGAAAGGCGAGAACCACATATAATCAGATTGCTACTGGTACTGTTGGAGTTGGAACTCTTCGCTGGCTTCTGAGGATGGGGACGAGGCGCTTATGGGAATGCCCCGAACTCTGTGATGTCGGTTCCTAAATCATTTAATCAATCAATTTAAGTCACAAGCAAGTATGTGTGCTACAATTTTCTCCAGTAGCTTGCCAGCAGTGTTCTGCATCGTAATGATTCTGTAACCGCTTATCTTGGAATGGTCTTTGTTCGGTTTTGGCAGCGGCAGCAAGTAGCTGTGTAGTCATGTTTCTTTGATCTGACCCCTCTGAATACTGGTGTTGAATTCTCTGGCCAGTTCTTCCATGTCATAATCTGACATCACCAGTAGGTCACCATATCGGATGCTGTCTGGGCCTGGGGCAGTGTTAGGTGATTTCTTGAGCATCGCACGTATTGTCTCAGCTGTGATTATGTATTCTTCGTCTGTCCCGACCCCATCGCACAACTGAGAGAGTGTCGTTGTGGTCCTCTGTCTCGCGGGCTCTTCTTTCTGGTCAGTCTGCTCATTGTAGCTTGCAAGAAGGGCCTTACCTTTATCCGCATCCGACTTTTTCCATGTGAGGTCTGTGCCTTGAAAGTCTGGAATACCCCTACGTTGTGCAGCACCGTTCATGCTCTTATGGAGGCGCCAGAATGTCGTAAGGGATCGCTCAGAGCACACCTTCATGCAAAACTCGCCCCATTTCTCGGCCTTGGCCTGTTTGGCGCAGAATTTGAATAAAGGCATCGCCCTATGGACCTCAATCTTCAGGTTCGCCAACTTGTAATTTACGTCCTCTTGTCAATAATGATCCATGTTCGAAACACAGCTAAGGGCGATTTGTCAGTAGACCGCCTTCAGTTGTTGTTTTTTTAACGAAAATGTATGGGTGGCTGGTCGTTCAGAAAGCAATGGGAAACTACAGAACGTAAACTTGCTAAGAGATCACAACAGCAAATAATGCTGGTGTTGACTGCCACGTCCTGTAAATGATATGCAACTAACTTTTATTTAGTCAATGATGATGAGTCAACATTTAATTCCAGTTAAAAGGTGACTGAAATGAACCCACTACGGCGCGGTCAGTCATTGTGAAGACCGAGCAAATTAATTGGTTCATAAACGAGTCTTACCGGCTCCGTGGCCGAGGGGTTAGCAGCTTTCTCCGCTAACTCCGAATACTCTCGTCACGTGACGCGACGAGAATTAGCAGTGGTTCGAATCGCAAAAGTAACTTATGAGAGTATGGAGCCGGTCGCTCAGAAAGTCGTGGCGTGCTGATGAGCGTAATCTAGCCTAGGAATCAACATACAGCTGAAAGATGCTGGTGTTGACCGCAATATCCTGAAACAGGATGGAAACGCGGAAAAAAAAAATAAAAAAAATAAACGAGTCTTAAAATGAAAACAAACTGTTGTAAACAATGATACACAATATTTATCTTTCTTATCTAGCAATGTGAAGTTGATTGTGTTGTTGAAATCTTGTTTCACACAATACACAATATTCATAATGTTTGTTACGATACCAACAATATTTATAAACTGACGTAGCACAGTTAGCAAGATGTAAGTACATATATGTGCTACTGCCTCATTTATCACTAAAGTTGTTGGAGACTCCTCTTGATTCGACAGGCTGTCTGACTCGAACACCGGTTGATTCATATAGTACACAATGTGCTCGTGGCGTAAAACCCGTGCTCGTATTTGAGTAAATTATTGTGCAAGTCAATCTTTAGCCCACGTGCCACGTGGATGTTGGAGCACCAGCGGAGTCGTGAATTTGGGGTTTAGTTGACCGGTCGGAGACTAGCTTGAATTTCGTGACAGGCAGTTAGTCCATATGTAATGACTGTGATCACAAGTCATGCCATTATAAGTATCATGGCGCACTATTCTTACCAAAGTATCATTTAAACATACAGCACAACCCACTACTGACAGTTGTATTTGAATCTCAAATCCAGGGGAAAACAAACAAACAACAAATAAATAAACTTATCATTTATTAAATGTTATGGTAGTCTAGAACACACCAGGCATCTTGTGATTAATTCGACCACAAAATACAATACACCATACACCATAGTTTATTATTATCTTATGTGATGAATTATATACATATGCTTTTATTGATTATTTAATGAACGCATTGCATTTGCTTGTCGTTCAATTGGCTCGCAAATAGCAACGTTATTGATTTATTACAGAAAACTATATATGTTATCCTTTTTATTAGGTACGTTGACATTTCGCATTATTGTAACTTTGTTTCCTACGTTAAAACTTAAATTTAAATGCATTTTACAGTGAGGCAAAACAGCAACTTACACACACGACAGTAATATTTACTTAAATACGAGCATAGGCGTAACATCACTAGTACAGTGTGTACTATATGAATCAAACAATGTCTCAGTCAGATAGTTTGTCGAATCAAGAGGAATATCCAACAAATTTAGTAATAAATGAGGCAGTAGTGCATTTATGTATTTACATCTTGGTAACTGGACTATGTCAGTTAATAAATATTTTTGGTATTGTAACAAACATTCTCAACATTATGTGTTTTGTGAAACAAGGTTTCAAAGACACAATCAACATTACTTTGCTAGGTAAGAAACATACAGAATGTGAGTGATTGTTACCTACATATGATACATTTATTTTAAGACATGTTTGTCAAACAATTAATTTGCTCCGTCTTCACAATGACTGACCGCGTTATATTGAGTGCATTCCAGTCAACTTGATTTAAATGTTGACTTCTCATCATTGACTCGTTCGTTCATGGTTAGATTCATTCATTCAATCAGTAGGATGTCTTTTGAAAAACCTCGCACACATAACAACCTTCTTTCGATAATAAGCAAGATTTCCCGAGTTCGATACCGAGCCATCTGGAGATCATCTGCCACATCCTGCATCTTCTCGTTGGCCTTCCTCTTCCTCGCTTCCCATACATATAATATTCCATTATTGTTGTCTGCAAACTTCTATGACGTTGTAAGTGACTAAAATATGTCAATTTTCTTTGTTTTATGTTAATAGCCAAACTTATTCAGTATTCAGATCTTGACTTATGGATGCATTTGTTCTCTTCTTTATCCAAGGTATTTTAGAACCAGCCTATAAACATTTGTATTCAAAGGTATTTATGCACTTTTCAGCTTGTTTAGTAAGTGTCCTGGTCTCACAGGCGTATGTTGCAATGGGGAAGATGCAGACTCATAAAAATCTAGTTTTTGTAGTTCTATCTGTCACACTTCACAATTTATTCAGTTGTTTTAGTCTTTGAAGAACAATATATATATATATATATATATATATATATATATATATATATATATATATATATATATATATATATATATATATATATATATATATCATTGGCATCTTGCCGTCTTGACAGACGATAGTTTGTGCTTTAAAAAGGCATAATAACTTTTAACTATGGCGGTATCGAGTGTGACTGATAAGGCCAATTTGCGCTGTAAATGTCCGTTCACAGTGGGTGCATGTGAACACGTGGTCATTTACACCTTCATGCACCATCTTACGTCTCAAACGCTTGGTGTGTGACTTTTCTGCAATAATTTTCTCCTTTGACTTTATTCCATTTCTGATATTTGCCCTCCATTCAACACGTTCAGCGGCGACTTGCTCCCAATGTGCATTATCAATGCCTGTATCAATCATGTCCCGCTTACACACATCTTTGTATCGTAGTAGAGGCCGACCCTGAGATCTCTTACCCATCTGTAATTCACCAAAAAAGATATCCTTTGGTATTCTACCATCATCCATCCTCCTAAGATGTCCTATCCATCTAAGTCTACGAAGACTGAGCATGGAATAAACTGTCACACAACCTGATCTTTCCAATACTTCAGTATTTGTGATTTTGTCTTGCCAATTAATACCAAGAATTCTTCGCAGACACCGCATATGAAAGCTGTTTAAATTGTTCTCTTGGTGTGAGTAAGTTGTCCAGGTTTCACTGCCATAGAGAAGAGTACTAAGGACACAGGCTTGATAGACAAGAAGTTTTGTTTTGGCAGTAAGCTTCCTGTTCTCCCAGACTCTTTTTCTTAACCTGTTCATTGTTGTTGCTGCCTTACCAATCCGGATGTTGATTTCCTGATCTAGGGATAATTTGCTATTTACCACTGATCCTAGATATGTAAAATGGTCTACTATCTCTAGTTCAGCGTCATCAATAAAGATTGATGGTACCCCATGTGCACCTTGTGACATAATCTGTGTCTTCTTTTTGCTAATTGTTAAACCAAATTCAGAACAAGCATTGGAGAATGCAGATACTAGACATTGCAATTCTTCCTCAGAGTGGGTCGTAACTGCAGCATCATCTGCAAAAAGCAACTCTCTGATCAGTACCCTCCTAATTTTGGTCTTAGCCTTCAATCTCTGAGCATTGTAGAGGCCGCCATCTGAGCGTCAGTGAATGTATATACCACCATCCTGATCACGAAATGCATATTTCAGTAGAAGTGAAAAGTATATTCCAAAGAGGGTAGGAGCTAGTACACAACCTTGCTTAACTCCACTCTTGATTTCAAATTCTTCAGAAGTTGCACCATCAAACTTGATTATACCCTTCATGCCTGTGTGGAACGATTCCACAATGGACAGAAGAGTTGGTGGGCAGCCAATCTTCTTTAGTGCCTTGAACAGACCCTCACGACTGACCAAATCAAATGCCTTTGTGAGGTCGATGAAGGCAATAAACAGTGGTTGATTCTGTTCACGGCATTTTTCTTGCATTTGTCGCAATGAGAATATCATATCAGTGGTAGACCGGTTCTGTCGAAAGCCACACTGTGATTCGGGGTAGACTTGATCTCCTAGGACTTGAAGTCTGCGCAGAACAATTCTGGCAAATACTTTTCCAACAATACACAGAAGTGAGATACCCCTATAGTTGCTGCAGTCGCTCCGATCGCCCTTGTTCTTGTACAGTGTTATGATGCTTGAATCTTTGAAATCCTGTGGGACTTGTCCTTCACGCCAGCATAGCTCTATTAGCTGGTGGATCTGTATAGTGAGTGTGTCTTGCCCACTCCTGATAACCTCTATTGGAATCCAATCCTTACCTGGAGCCTTGCCAGATGCAAGTTCATTTATAGCACACTTAACTTCTGTTATGGTGGGAAGTGTGTCCAGGTGGTCAAGAGTTGGTAGAGCCCCTATGGCGTTGAGGGCATTATCCGCTAGTTTGGTCTCACTTGAGTAAAGCTCCAAATAGTGCTCTACCCATCTGTCCATCTGCTGTTTCTTATCAGTGATGACTTCTCCAGTCAAGGTTTTCAATGGTGCACTTCTTTTGATCACTGGACCACAGGCTTTCTTTATTCCTTCATACATGCTTCTTATGTCTCCCTTATCACTTGCGATTTGAATGGACTCACATAACATGATCCAATAATCATTTGCACACTGCCTGGCAGCCTTTTGCACATCCTTCCTAGCTTGCCTTAGCTCACTCAGAGTGTTACGCGTTGGTCTTTCCTTGTTTCTTAAGAGAGCTTTCTTCTTCTTATCAATCAAGGGCTGCAGAGTCTCGCTGTTGGCCGCAAACCAGTCCTGCCTCTTATGATCCACAGTGCCGTAAACCCTTACGGCAGTTTTACAAAGAGTTTCCTTAATTTGACCCCACTTTTCATTTACTGTACAATTTTCTGGTGTATCAGTGAAAGCGTCTTCAAGTTGCTGTTGAAACTGAAAGCACTTTTCAGGATCATGAGTGTTAATAATATTAATCCTGGGGCTAGATTTGTGTTTAGCTGTGTAGATTCTCTTTGGTCTCAGTCTAACCCTTGCAACAACCAAAGAATGATCCGTATCACAGTCAGCACTGTGGTAACTACGAGTCAATGATATACGGTTCAGATGTTGTCTCCGTGTGATGATGAAGTCCAGCTGGTGCCAATGGCCGGATCTTGGATGTTTCCATGTGACCTTATGCATCTCTTTTGTTTTAAAAAAAGAGTTTGTAATACATAGGTCATTACTGGTGCAATGCTCCAGCAGCCTTTGCCCATTTTCATTCATGCGACCGATGTTGTATTTTCCAAGGCACACTGGCCATG
This sequence comes from Cepaea hortensis, assembly GCA_963921405.1. NCBI lineage: Eukaryota > Metazoa > Mollusca > Gastropoda > Stylommatophora > Helicidae > Cepaea > Cepaea hortensis. The sequence continues at coordinate 104,845,584 of OY992881.1, read as the reverse complement.
AACTCGAGTCCTTGCCCACACGAGCATTGAAATCACCGAGCATATAAATGTAGTCGGATTTTGGAACTGCCTTGATCACAGTGTCTAACTCCTCATAGAACAAATCCTTCACATCATCAGAGGAATCGAGTGTCGGTGCATATGCAGTAATATTGGTGGCAAACCCACAAGAGGTTGCCAAGCGCAGGGATAATAGTCTTTCATTTCCTCCTGCTGGAATTTCAATCATTCCCAGTAGCGAATTCTTCACTGCAAAGTCCACACCGTGTTGCCTTTTTTCTGCCTGCCCTTTACCCTTCCATAAAAAGGTGTAGTTGTTTTCCCTGAGTGACCCTTCCTCAGCGAGGCGAGTCTCCTGCAGGCCAGCAATATCAATGTTAAGACGATTGAGTTCGGCATCAATCACAGCCGTTTTTCTCACATCGTCAATATTGGTCAAGTCAGTGGAAAATCCTGGACACATGGTTCTCACGTTCCAGGTTGCAAGCCGTAGCTTGAGGTTTCTATTTATATTTTTGTTTGTACCTGGTGCATTGGTTTTACAGCCTGCGATTCAGATTTTGTCCTAGCCCCAAGCACCCATTGAAGCAGGCAGGCTGTGGCGGATCAGCACCCAATTGGCTGGGGGCTGCCCAGCTTGAGGCGGGCGGTAGCTGATCAGTGACACCTATAGGTGTCTCCCACCGTCAGAGGCAACGCGTGGCGCCCCATGTCTACGCCAACTGACAAGGACTTATAACCCGTAACAGTTGCCTCTCGCTTTGATTCCGAGACTAGTTAAGACCAGGGATGGAGTTATTGCCTCTCCATAGCACAAAGCCTGGGCTAAAATATAGAGATCATGTGTTGCCCATGCAGCATGATCCCTCTCTCGGCCTGCCTAGTTCACTCCAGAGGAAAGGTAACACCCCTACATCTGGAACAAGACAAGCTGCAGAAGCTGCCGGATCAGCAAAGCAATGCTCTAACTGTCCGCCTGTCGGAGCTTCGATCCTAGACCAGTCACCAACCAAGGCTTAGGGCCTGGTCTGCCCTGCCATGACAATTTTGTCTTTAGCTTGCATTTCCTCGCACCAGGGTAAGGCTTGTACCCTCCCAATTGCGCTCTTCCGCCCGAAGCCGTTGGCACAATGTGGGGTGTCGGGTTTGGTAAGCGCCGCCCAACGCTCGGCGCTAACAGAAACCAGGTAGTACCGTCTACTGTTATACGGTAGCTCAGTCATATCTGACTAAGACCTGACTGACACCTGACTGACATATATATATATATATATATATCTATATATATATATATATATATATATATATATATATATATATATATATATATATATATATATATATATATATATATATATATATATATATATGTCTTTTAATTAATTTCTTTGTGTCACCATTGTTGGTAATCACTGACCCAAGATATTAGAACATTTCCACCACCTCCAATTTTTTCATCATTAACATACGCGAGCCCGTCAATAAGTAAGTCACACAGTTCTGCGATGGCATGTAAATGTAGTTGGTGTTTTCTAAAGGTGTCATTAGGTGACAGCAACATCGACCTTTATATTCCCGTTCGTCAGGTGGCGCTAGGTGTCTCATACGCATGCGTAGCACATAAACAAAATGACGTCTGTACTTACGGAGTGAACAACCAAAGAGAAAAGTGATCGATTGAAATTTAAGATAGTGTGCTCAGGGTGGGTACCCAGACTATTGAAGGAGGAACACATAATGAACCGATGTGGCATGTCATTGCATCATCTCTGTCGATACGAATTGAAGGAGAAGACATGCTGACCAGGATTGTTACTGGGGACGAATCATGGGTGCATCACTACCAGCCCGAATCAAAGCGTGCTTCAATGCAATGGAAACATGCTTCTTTGTCCTGTGTCCGAAAATTCAAGGTTACGCCATCAGCAGGGAAGGTTATGCTGTCAGTGTTCTGGGATTGTCAAGGGGTGCTTTTAACCAAATTCAAGAAGAAAGGTGACAATGTGAATTCTGAATAGGACTGTGAAGTTCTATCGAAGCTTTGTGATGCAATTGGAAGAAAACGTCCAGGACTAGTAGAGTGTTGCTTCTTCATGACATTGCCAGACTACATACGGCTTGAATGATTCAGGAGAAAATTAACCAACTAAAGTGGGAAGTTCTGGAAGATCCACCTTACAGTGCCGACTTAGCTCCTAGCGATTTCCACCCTTTTCGTCCACTGAAATCACACCTTGGCAGGAGACATTTCGCGAATGACGCCGAAGTTGAATGTGAAGTTAAAACGTGGTTTAGAAAACATAGCACGCAGTTATCTGTAGCCGATTTGGGAGGACTGATGCAATGATGGGATAAGTGCATCGATGTTGGTGGAAATTATGTTGAGAAATAAAGGGACAATGTATGTATAACAATAAATTTTTTCAAGTTGTTATCATATTTAGTTATTCTTCCACAACCATGTGTGACTTACTTATTGACTTCCCCGCGTATACTTTTTCTCCATAATACTTTTATTTGTATGCATTATGTTTGTTATTGCTGCATTAAGATATAAGTTGTCATCTTCACTATTTTTTTTAGGGTTGGTTGAGGTTATTACGTGTTCTATACCGTTCTGTGATGTATCATCATCATATCGAATCTCTGTTATTTCATGACCACCGATAGTTATGGCATCATATTGCTCCTTAGTTATATCATCTCAGACATTTTTCATTATATTCTCCGTGTATAGGTTGAAAAGTTAGGGGGACAACACACATCCGTGACGGACTCCTTGCTTGATGTCAAACCAATCTGATGTCTCGCCATCTAATATAACCGCTTTCCTTTTGGTCTAAATAGAGCATTGTTATGAGTTGTACTACATATGAAGGGAAGCTCATATTCCACATAATTTCCCCAAGTGGCTTATGTTCTACACAGTCAAATTCCTTTGAATAATTCCCAAAACATGAGAATAGGATTACATTAAATGTGCTGCACTTCTTTATTATTAAACGCATGTTGAGTATGTGATCTCTTGTTCCTCTTCCTTCCCTAAATCCCGCTTGAAACGAGTTAATTTTTTCCATTTTCTTAGTAAGTCTTCCCATTATGATTTTTACTAGAATTTTACTTGCATGACTGGTTTGGGCAAAAGTTATATAGTTGATGCATAATTTCAGCTTGCTCTTTTTTGTTTTTGGATTTAAGATAGTTCTCTTCCAATCTTTTGGCCATATACGATAATTCCATATCTTTTTACATAATGCGTGACAGGTTCATTCTTCGGGAGACACTGTTTAGTGTTTTCCTGTGGATTCTCATCTCATCTCATCATGTTCCTCTTGTACCTCGCTGTGTCGAGGTGAAGTATAAACTTCTCTCTAATACTGTGGATTATGTGGTGATATTTCGTATTCGTTTATTGGAAGTGTTCAAAAGAAGCCACGGAAGGCAGGTGGTGGATGCAATTTTGAGGGCAGCCGACAGATATTTGTTGATTATAGTCTCAAGTTTCGCGACGGCAGGCAGAAGATCTCGTTAGTGGGACAATGGATGCAGCCACCCGGCCAGTATGGTCACTGCCAGGAAGGAAAGCAACGGCAAACTACCTTCTTTAAAAGTGCCTAGTTCATTATGATTCGCCTAAAGACAGATCATTGCAAGACAAGGACAGAGGCATTAAAATTAGCAACATGGAATGTTAGGACGTTAAACGACGACAAAAAATTAGATAACATCAAACAAGAAATTTAAAGATAGAAAACTAATATTTTAGTGATGTGCAAAACGAGATGGACTGGAGCAGACATCAAGATAGATGAAGATTTTAAGGTTTATACCAGAATACGATCAGCGTTGCCAGTAGTGGGTTGTGCTCAATATTTAAATTTCAAATCCCGAAACAACCAAATAATCAATTTGATTATTGCTCACTGGATTTTAGGAGGCCTGGTGTTCCTTGCCAGTGAGAAGTCCTGATCGTTCGAGTCCACATCGATAGACGGACGTCAGTCACGGCGATTGGGCAATCTTGAGCTTAGCCTACGATGGGTGACGTTGTAATATTCTCTTATGATAATTTTGCGTGTCCAGCGTGTGCCGCGTGGTTACACACCCGCTTCTCACGCCAGTGATCCGGGGCTTGTTTCCGGATCCGGTTAGGGATATGCACTACTGACGAGCTCAAACGAGAGCGAAACTCGAGTATAGTGCTTCCATATTGACGTGGATAGGCCTTAGGTTCATACCAGAATACGATCAGCGCTGCCAGTAGTGGGTTGTGCTCAATATTTAAATGTTAAATCCCGAAACAACCAAATAATCAAGAAGATTTTAAGATTATTTATTCTGGAAGAGAAGCTCGACAAATGGGGTAGCAATTATCTTGGACCGGCAAACATCAAAATCTGTTCGAGGATATTGGGCCTTGTCGGGCAGAGTTAGACTAGTTAAATTAAGTGGCAGACCTTTTAGCATCTTTTATTCAAGTATATACCCCAACAGGAGACTCCAGTGAAGATAGTGTAGAGGAATTTTATAATGACATAGAGTCTGCTTTGAAGAAATGTAAAAATGCAGAAATGACAATAGGGGTCTTCAATGCAAAAGTAGGAAATCAAAGTGATAGATACACAGTAGGAAGCTATTGTTTAGGAGAGAGAAATGAAAGTGGATACAGACCTAGAGTGGGCTAAAGAGAATGACATGATTGTAGGAAACACCTTGTTTAAGCAACACTCTAGAAGATTATGGACATGGAGGAGTCATGATAGCAGGCCTAATTACCAGATTGATTACATTCTGATTAGAAGGAGATTTAGAAATGCGTTAACAATAGCAAACACAGTTCCCAGTGTTGATTGTTATAGTGACCACAGATTACGTACAGGAACATTGAGGATAAAGTTAAAGAAAGTCAAGTATATAACAGGAAACACTAAATTTGATTTGTGTACATTGAGTAATGACAAGGAAATACAAAACAAATTCAACAAAGAAGTACAGAACAGATTTTATGCATTGTCTGATATATAGATTTTATTCCAGGATGTGGAAGATCAACGGGAAATGTTGAAGAATTCAATCAGTTTGGCTGCAGAAACAACTATACCAAAATTAAAGAAGGTGGGTTGTATGAAACGGATGACTGAAGAAATTTTACAACTAATGGAAACAAGAAGACTAAGCAAAAATAATTATGCCAAATATGAAGAAATTCACAGACAAGTCAGAATATTATATAAGGAGAAGCATGAATTAAGAAAAATTGCTTAGACATTGAAAAACAACACAATAGTAAAATTACCTAATTAGTGCACAAAAGAATTCAGGAACTTACTAATAAAAGAACAAGTTCATCAGCAGGCTGACTAAAGACTAAAGATGGCAAAATCATATTAGAAACGGGACGCAGAGGTGTTTCCAAGGCACCAGGGCCGGGTTATTTACTGGCGTCCTGGGCAACAGGTCCCTTCGGGGTCCTGGCTGAAGTCAGTATGATCGCCGATTCCTCCGAAGTCGGAGAGTGTATGCCTGTACGGCGAGGAAACACCAGTCTGTACACCAATAAGCCAGACAAGGGACAACGGATACTCACGCAAACCTCAAGTCCTGTATGACATCACACTGATGTTGAACAACAGGATGCCTACATCCGACATACAGGACTTCGCGTTGGATCTCAAGCCAACGAACACAAGCAAGCATAATAGAAACAGATCAGATTCTACATGTATGGTCAGTTTATGTGAAAAACCTTTATGATGATAACAGAGAGGAACAGTATGATATTCGATTTAATAATGAAGAACCGCCAATTTTGAAGATGGAGGTTCGAAATGTTCTTAAATATACGAAAACTGGCAAGGCCCCCGGTGCAGATAACATCATAACACAAATGATTAAAGCTTTAGAAGAATATGGAATAGATCAAGTCACCAGTCTGCTGAATACATTATATGATACCGGAGATATACCTTCTAAATTACGTAACTCTGTATTTATTGCAATCCCTAAGAAATCAGGAGCCTTGGAATGTGATCAACATAGAACAATTAGTATAATAAGTCACATCACACAGATTTTGCTACAAATTATCATGCAAAGAGTGAGGAAGTAAATACAATCTGAAATAGGGGAAGAACAATGTGGCTTAGTAGAAGTAAATGTATAAGTTTGTAGAAGTAAATGCTGTGTATATGCTTCGATCAGTTATTAAAAGGGCTATAATAGAAGTAAACAAGGATATCAATCTTTGCTTTATTGACTACACAAAGGCTTTCGATAGATTCAACATGGTTGATATGCTTGCAGATCTACAAATTGATGGGAAAGACATTAGACTTATGAAAAACATGTATTGGAAACAAAAAGCAGCCATAAGGATTGATAATGAAGTGGGACAATATCAACCTAATAAGTGAGGTGTTAGGCAGGGATGAGTAATGTCTCCAGATCTTTATCCCTATACAGTGAAAATATTTTCTGAAATGTAGAATATATAAATGGAATCAGCATTGGAGGACGAAACATCAATAACATTAGATATGCAGATGATACAGTATTGATTGCAGACAATGAGCAGCATCTGCAACAATCAGTAGCTGCGGTTTTTGCAAACAGTGAACAACTGGGATTAGAATTAAATTGTAAAAAGACACATTATGGTCGTCACTAGGAAGAACGAAATACGACAATGTAATATACAAGTGAATTGGAATATTCTTTAACAAGCGAATAGGTACAATTATCTTGGAACAGTCATAATATCTGATGGGAGATGCCTTGAAGTGATTAGAACAAGAATCGCCATGGCGAAAGTGGCCTTTAGCAAGATGAAAAACATACTGACCACTAAAATGATGTCAACTGAAACGAGAAATAGAGTGCTGAGGGGCTACATAGAGCCTTTTCTTTTGAATGGAGTTGAAACTTGGACAACGAGCTGTCAAGCTGAAAAACATCTGATGGCTGCAGAAATGTGGTTTCTGAGGAAAATGCAAAGAATACCATGGACAGACAGAAAAATAAATAACTAAGTACTACAGGAGACAAATGAAAATCGTAAACTGATTAGAAAAATTAGACGTAGTCAAAATTTTTTTGTGACATGTTATGAGAAGAAATGGATTGGAGAACTTAGTGACAACTGGCACGATAGAAGGGAAAGAAGGGAACAGACCAAGAGGAAGACCGAGAAGTACATACCTGGATGGCTTGGCCACATGGCATGATAGAGACAAAAACACTGACCTGATCCACGACTCTGGTGATCGAGTCATGAACCCCCACGCTTTCCGACATGGCACATGATTGATTTAATGCGTGATACATGTGTATGCTTTCTTCTTCTCCCGCTTTAATTAGTTCAGCTGGCATTTCATCACATCCTGCTGATTTACCGTTCTTCGAGTTCTATATTGCCCATCAATTTCATATAATAAGGGTTCAGGTTTGGTGTCTGCTGTCATTGGTTCATTTATCTCATTAATATCCGCAAAGTCATTGTAACATCACTCCCTGGGGTGAGTGGAAACTGATGCCACACCTTACTAACGGGAAGTGATATGCCTGGCATTAGGTAACCTCCGTCTAATTTACCCCACCGGTCTCTGAATACCTATCTCAGTGTTCAACCAACCAAGGGATACTACCCTCTCACACCACGTCCTGAATGCATGACTCAACACTCAACCCTGCCATCTATATGGTAACAGAAGTGTGTATTGTACAAATGAGGATGATAATGATGGAGATGATGATGGTGAGATGGACCTATTAACCGATATGTCAGTCAAGACAGCAAGCCTGGGAGTAGCTTCAGGATGGAGCAGTCATCACTGGAAAGGCTTCGAGTAGACGCTACAGGTCATCTTGCTACTAGATCTGACCGGATGTAGCTAGTCTTCCATCAAGCTCTCGTCTTCGCACAGATGAAAGGATAATGATCTGTCTGCCTGGACTAGCTCCTGAAAACCTATTCCGTGATGCTCCGAATGGGTGTTCCACACAGATGACGAAATGTTCAAGGTCTTGCGGGTGGCCACAATATGAACACGGAGTTGCCCTCTCTTACAGAGTTCAAGAGAGTGTCCGAAATATGAGAGCAACCCTCAGGTGATGATGTGGGATGTTGGTGCTGGAGATACAGTCTCTAGACTCCAGCGGATTCATAAAGCAAAATGGCCCGGCACACAAAGTCAATGTCATCTGGTTCTAGCTGGTGGTGACTCTGTCTATAGTTGTGATACAAGGCACAATCACTCCATAAAGGTATTTGCCGTGAGTGTAGTAGGTCGGCAGATAGCGTTGGCATAGTGAACATACTTGGTAATGACAATAACCAAGGGTTAGCAGGAAACAACCTCCAGTGTAGTAAACTCTTGTGACCAGTAAACGGTAGGATTCATATTGTAGTTTTAGGTCCACTGCTCGCACTACCTGGTCCCAAATCACTGGACCCGTCACCAACTGATAAGACTTCACTCAAGAAGGTAGAACCTGTCAAAGACAACACTCAGTGAAAGTATCTGGAACCATGTTTACCCTAAGCGAGCTCCCTCTCACCTCCTTCATCAGCCATATAGACTCTTCCCATGAGAGTCCCGGTCCCTACATATGCTGCTCACAGGTGCCGGAAAAGAACTGGGTCTAGGACCTGGTAGGCTGCTAAGTGTCCCGCTTAATCTTCCCCGGACTGGAGTATAGCTTGGGCCAAGGTTGCTGGTCATTCGTCACTGAGGTATCGGCCTACCCTGCAAAACTTCTACATGACATATAGGGCTAGTGAATCATTAGTAATGGTAGGCAGAATGGCCCTGAAGTAGGGTCGGTGATGAGCATCTGTACCCCCTCCTGGGTCACGCCGATCTCCCTGGCTCACGTCCCTATTATCAGCCAGCGCAAATATAGTACCGTGCCTCAGGTACAAAATCCAAATCCAATAGTATATACATGGTCTTAATCATTCTCCATGTAGCAGAGATCCACAACACGTTCTCCCCTCACTCTTCAAAGGCCGGAACGGTGTCACTGCCCTTATATAACAGCCCTGTACATTCTCACACATTGTTCGCCTCTCCGGAATCCACTATATATTAAGCTGGCATTCCATTGAGGAACACTATCTATAAGGCAGATGAGAGGAAAGTGAAGAAGAAAAGTCAGTGGTCGTCCCACCAGGTGACAACGCATTTCGACTCAAGTCACGACCTTGAAACGACCTCCGATAGTTCTACCTATCTTCGCACTACATTCGCCTCGCCGAGCTGCGTCCATCAAGACTGCACATGCCCTAGTATAGGCAACGTCGTACACTACTTCCGGTTTCCTCCTAGTGACGTCAAATCCGCATCGACGACGTTCGATTTTAGGAAGCTGGGTCATGTGTGAACTCAAATTAAAGCTCTAGTTGTCCTGAACCCACTTAACCAAACCTAGAGTAGCTGTGAATAACCCCAGCGCCGCTAACACAATAAATATCCCTGTATTACACTGCTAGCAAATAAACGCTTCAACAGGTTTTGTCTTCAGTCAACGCCATTTGTCTGTTCACATGTGCCCAACTTTCCCGCGCCACGGTTAGTACACACCGCCTAGCACTATCGGGTCACCGAGTACCAAAGTTAAATAAACTAACGGGTACACATACCTTCAGATGGCTGAACACCTTTTCCTACTGGGGTAGCTGTAATGCAGCAGGACTAGACGTCGGGTTTCTTCAACAACCTTGAGACATCGGTCGCCCCAGCTCTCTATAATGAAAACACACTGTGCACAAAAGCGTCTGTTCACGAGCTCTGACAGCCAGAACCTGTCGTCTTTGTCCACCCGGCCTAATCAACTGCGCATGAGCCAACCATGCATTCCGCCTGTGAATCATGTTCACGCTTCCTCGGTGTTTAGAATCAACGAACACCAGCCAAAGGGCGATAATTTTCCAGAGAACCGGGTCGGTTAATAGTAGGGTTGTCTGCCTTCTACCTCACGACCGAATCAAATGGCGTCTATTTAGTGACAGTCATTCATATCATACATTCCATTGCAGTATTCCTGCCATCTTTCTAGAATCTATCTAGGTTCTGTTAAGGTATTTCCCAACTTTTCACAGATAATATTTAATTGAGGTTGAACATTTCTTGTCAATAACTTCATATCTTTGAACATTTAATAATATTTTGTGACATTTCTATATTCTAGTACAACCAATCTTGAATATTCTGGTGTTTGTACTTTATTGTGTTCTTTGCTGTTTCTCGTGTTAAAGAGTTATATTTCATCCGGCTGTTATCGGTTCCTAGTCCTTTCTGGTTCAGTTACCTTCGTTGTTTTGTTATTTCTAACGTGTCTCATATAATCCATCGCTTATTTTGCTTAATCTTGTTCGGAATTAGATCTTTGGCTGCTGTTATAAAAATATTTATATCTTGTACTGCCAATTTATCAAGTTACATTTCCTCCTGTATATACATCAAGACCCCCAGAAACGATTCTTCACTTCTACGCTGTATGTATCTGGTATTTGTGTGAGATCAAAACGAAGTTGCCTTGGTCGTCTGGTAATCTTTTTGAGTTTTACTTTCACATCTGCTTCTAGTAACTTATAATCTGTATCATAGAGTTTTCACTGTTGTTACGCTTGATCTCCATCTTCTTTGTATTAAAATATAATATATCTGGTTTCTGTTAGTACTCTCTCGGGACTTCCATGTGAAGAATCGTCTTGGATGTTATATAAATAGTGTATTGGCTATAGTTAACTCATTTTCTGTGCAAACTTCAAGTAATGTGTCACCTGCTTCATTACCTGTTCCCCAATCCAAATTTTCCTAAAATATGTCTCTCACTTTCAGCTCTTGCTGTACCTACTTTTGCTTTGCATCCCCCCTTAGTATTGCTATGCCATTATGACTACGTTTACTTAATGTGTCTTTCAGTGTGCTGTAAAAATCTTCTATTTCGTCATCCTGTGCTGTTGAAGTATGTGCATATATGTATGAAAGCTGTGTTTTTTTGGAAGACCTATAAGTATGATAGTGAGGATTCTATCATTAATCTGGTAATATTTAGTTAATAGTTTTGCTGTTGTTTTATCTAGATAAAATGCCACTCCGCGCTGGCCCCCGAAATCTCTACCAGAATTCATGAAAAGGCATCCATTTTGATTTTTAAAATGTTTCTTGCCTCCCTAGCGATGTTCACTAATTCCTTTAAATAAAATGAACATTTAACCTCTTAATCTTATCGCATACTATCTTACGCTTTCCCTCATACAGACGTCTCACATTTCACGTTCCTAGTATCACTCTACTTCTTAGTATGACATATGAGATTTCCTTGTTAACACCGTCGGGATTACCTCCGTCAGCATGATTACTAGTACTGAACCCTACATCACACTCTTCCCCAGTCTTATCTGATCTGCCTGGCATGGGGGCCTCACCACCAGATCTCTTTCTCCTTATGTTTTCTTGCATGGTTGTTAGGGTTTGTTGGCAAGTTTTTCAGAATGTAGTTTGCCGTTACAAGTGGGTTATACCGTATCAGCTTCCTGATTATTATGATGTAGCCGTTCATTTGCAGAACCTCGTTTCCATCACGGCCCGTGGAACAGATGTTTTAAACATTGCCCGTTCCCCTGCCACATGCAACCCCATGCTCACAATGTCCCCTAAGTCCTGTGTCTGTCTTCGTGGTGGTCGTCCCCTGCTTCTTCCTCCAGAAACCGTGTGTTGGATCAGAGTTCTGTCACAGTCAATGCTACGTTAACTTTGACCAGTGTATAACAGTGTCCCAGACGCGGTGCATTTATGAGCCCGTTTTCGCGTATGTCCAAGTTGTATTTGTCTTAGAATTAGCATGCAAAGGGTTAGGAAGAAAATACAACTCGAAATAGAAGAGGAACAGTTTGGGTTTGTAGAAGGCAAGGTTACAGTAAATGCTGTGTACATACTGAGAACAGTAATTGAACGTTCTATAGAAGTAAACAAAGATCCACACCTCTGCTTTATTGTATACACAAAGGCTTTCGATAAAGTGAGACATGTCGACATGATAAGGATGCTCGAAGATCTACACATTGATGGAAAAGACCTTAGACTTGTAAAAAATATATATTGGAAACAACAAGCTGCCATAAGAATTGATAATGAAGTAGGTCAATATCAGCCTATCAAGAGAGGTGTGATACAGGGAAGTGTAATGTCTCCATTTCTTGTTTCCCTCTACAGTGAACATATTTTTAGAAATATAGAAGATATGGAAGGAATCAACATTGGGGGACGATACATCAATAACATTAGATACGCAGATGATACAGTCTTGATTGCAGACAATGAACAGGACCTACAAAATTTAGTAGATGTGGTTGTTGCACACAGTGAACAACTGGGGTTAGAATTGAATTGTAAGAAGACACCGATTATGGTCGTCACTGGGAAGGAAGAAATACCACAATGTAATATACAAGTAAATAGGAATATTCTTCAACAAGTGAATCTGTACAACTATCTCGTAACATTTATAATAACAGTTATAACATCTGATGGGAGATGCCTTGGAGAGATTAGAACAAGAATTGTCATGGTGAAGGTAGCTTTTTTGCAAGATGAAAAACATACTGACCATTAAAAAGATATCAGTTGAAACGAGAAAACGAGTGTTGAAGTGCTACATAGAACCTGTACTTTCATATGGATGTGAGGCGTGGACAATGAGCAGACACGCTTAAAAACATCTGATGGCTGTGGAAATGTGGTTTCTGAGAAAAATGCAAAGAATATCATGGACAGATAGAAAAACCAATGAACAAGTCCTTCATAAAACAAATGATGATCGTAAACTGATTAGAGACATTAGACGTAGACAGTTAACTTTTTTTGGGCATGTTATGAGAAGAAATGATTTGGAGAACTTGGTGACAATTGGCAAGATCGAAAGGAACAGATCAAGGGGAAGACCAAGAATTAAATACCTGGATGGCTTGGCCACATGACATAGTTGAGACAGAAACACGGAGCTGATCCACGACTCTGGTGATCGAGTGAGATGGCAGAACATGACCGCCCACGTTTATCGGTAATGGCACATAATGGATGGATTTGTCTTATAATCTCTTATTCTTTGTCGATGACATATGAGAAATCTTTCTGTGACACCAACTTACATAGTGTGTTTCTTTATTATTAGGAAATGAATATGGTCTGCGATATGGTGTGATTTAACATAATAGAAAGCAATTAGAATGATGTTAATAAATTCATTGTAAGACTGTGATCATCGCAAGTTCAGAGTTTAAAAGGTACGTAGATTGCACGGAAACCTTACTATTCAAATAGAGTGCAATTTCCACAGTGAATCTTGGCAATACAGGATCTAAAGAACATTCCTTTCTAACCTGTCTTATATTGTTATTGTGGGTGGCTGTAACTGATAAGATATTACTTACTGCTCCTACTCTGATTATGGATTTTCGTGTACATAGTGTGTTTCTTTATTATTAGGAAATGAATATGGTCTGCGATATGGTGTGATTTAACATAATAGAAAGCAATTAGAATGATGTTAATAAATTCATTGTAAGACTGTGATCATCGCAAGTTCAGAGTTTAAAAGGTACGTAGATTGCACGGAAACCTTACTATTCAAATAGAGTGCAATTTCCACAGTGAATCTTGGCAATACAGGATCTAAAGAACATTCCTTTCTAACCTGTCTTATATTGTTATTGTGGGTGGCTGTAACTGATAAGATATTACTTACTGCTCCTACTCTGATTATGGATTTTCGTGTACATGCGTACATACCAGGCACATGCAGATTAGAATTAGTTAAATGGTCCATTTCACATATTACTTGGTTGAAATGAGACAGGTAGTCGATCTAATAAAGTTAACAGTAACTTTATTCAAACCAATGAATATCATACACGAATTTAATTACAGCAACCACGTGCATCTAGAAAATAGTTTATGTGCTTCTGTGTTTAAATTAACGTGATTGTTGGTGTTGTACAATTGATTAAATTGATTGTACAATTGCATTTTAATGTTCAGGTGACGTTAACGTTTTGTCATAACGTGCCCATTGCTGCTGATACTGTTGCATATTATTACGTATTGATTAGCTTTGTAAACTTCCCACGGGAATCTGGTTATATCTTCTTCTGCCTGTCCAGTCCAGTATTATTGCATAAATAGCTAATTCCTCTATACTGCTTCTTCTGTGTCCTTTCCTGATGGTTATGAAGAGTAATCTTATAACACATGCATACCTGATTTCATCAGTGTGTTTTCATGTCTTTCCAACATATTCTCAACATTCTCTAATACCTCATATCCACTTCCTCCATGTACGTCAAATTTCATTACTAATTATCAGTCATCAATACAGATGAAAAGGGCGTTCATGTAATCTCATTATTCAAATTATTTACAATGTCTTGTATTACCATAGTTAATTGTCACTTATATGACACAATGTACAGTGAACCATTTTATGTGTAAGCAATAATCCAATATCAGTTGTTTCTATTCAGGTTTATCAATCTCTGATTTGTGCAGCCTCATAACTATGGTGTGGACGTGCGTCTTTATAACCCCAGCTATTGTGGATGCAGATTTGCCATTCGAGAGTATGGAGGTTACTTACCTCGTGTCAGGAATGCCACATTTTGCCTTCACCCGAGTCAGCAGTTGCATCACGGCGATGATTGCGTTTGAGAAATGCATTAGTGTTGTAGCCCCGTTAAGAGTAAGTATTACACATTATAGACTATATGTAAACCCATTGGGAGTTAGTATTGCATGTCACATTAAGAGTATTACAAATTAAAGCCGGTCTCTGTGGCTAAGGGCTTGCGAACGCGGTTTGTGAGCCCGTATACCCGGGTTCGAAACACGGCGGTGCTGGTTTTTTCGAAAATGGTATAGGGGCCGGTCTTTCAGAATGCAAAGGCAAACTACTGAACGTAACACTTGCCTAGTACATCAACAGCAGCTGAAAATGCTGGTGTTGACTGCATCGTCCCGTAAGGGATACGCAACAACAAAAAAGTTCCGTTAAGCGAAATTATTACACATTACCAACTATATGTGGTCTAATAAAGAGCAAGTATTACACGGTGTATGTAGCTCATTACTGGTAAGTTTTATGTATTAAAGAATGTAACTAATAACACGTTCGGCTAGTTTATAACTGCAGCACGTTCGACAATGTGAGGGTACGATTTTGTTTTGATTGTAAGGATACATTTCCGTTAATGGTGAATATTATTTGAAGAGGTGCTTTACTAACCTAAAATTACACAAGAACAACACCAATACAATTTCAGCAGCGCCCGAAAATATTCACAGCGTTTTTAACTATAGCTAAACATACCATTCATTTCCATGTTGGGCTTCAGCATTTTATTATTTATTATGCATCTAAGATCAGGTGGACTATTGTTGATTATAAACAGAATGCAATGAGTTCACAGTTAGCTACGTTCACGTGGCGTTCATGTTTTATCTCCCGTATCTGTTGGAATGGACAACTAGACAATACATGTAGAGGGGAAGTTTTTCCTCTTCTGAGTCATGTATTTAGAACTCAGCGTGACCGACAAGATAAAAATGTATGCTTTTAAATGATGGCGACCGCAATTCTATACAGCGGCATTAACTTGGAAATAAACGTCGACTTCTCGTTCAGAAACCAATGGCAAACTACTTAACAGCGTTTTATAGCCTTTAGACTGCACAGCGATTCCTGAAGGCTGATTAACTTTCTTTTCAATTCACCCTGGCATATGTTCGGCTACTCAGCTTGCTAATTGTCTTTCCGCTCTACTTATGTACGTTACTTGGCACTGACATTTAAATTGATATATACGGTTTGATTTGGTGTACGTAGCAAGTGAGTATTTTACAGATGGTTTAGGTATGGGGGTGGATTTAGATCTGATCATTGGGTTGGGATCAAAGAATGTGTGGCTTTCTGTTGTTTTAAGTCGATCATGTATGCGTGTCATTACTTCGCCCCCTCGAATGGTCAGCTGAAGAAACACTTGCAGTTTGAGAACCGTTGTTTCTGAATGTGTAGGCATAGGTTGCTGGCAGTGACGATTGATAAACCGACTGGATATCCATTAGATTGTAAAGTCTGCTAAATGGTGTCCATCGGGGCAAATCATTCTGGCACGAATAAACAGCACACTAACCAGGCTACGTTATATATTCGATATGTGCAAAGCTATTGAAAATCATGCATTGATCCATCCATGTTTCTTTTTGATAGACTTCTTTGGATGGTGCCATTGTACCGACGTTGGATTCGGATTTTCATGAACGATACGGTGTTATTGTGTTCGTGTTCAAAATCTGTTCTTGTGGACTTGGTTCATGGTGGAGTATAACGAGTCTGCTTGTTGCCTGGCTGGTCTCTGTGATAAACAACACTGGTCTACAAACATTTTAGGTGTCTTACATTTTATAGCTGTTCGTGTGTAATTTTGTGTTGCTGATTCCAAAACATGTAATCGGATATTTTCAATCAGCTCTAGTTTTTGAGATAACTAAGAATGAATTTCTAAGTACGGCAATTGCTGTGTACGAGCCTAGAGTAAGGTGCCATCAAAGGCATTTTGTCTGTAATCAGCATTCATATTAAATATAATTACTGTGCATTTATTGCCCTCATGTAAAACACCAAAAAATGTATTAAAACTTTATCACCAGCTGTTTTGTTTTAAATCTGAAGTCGACACACAGACTATCTTCTTTTCGAGGACTTCCTGGAATGTGATATGCCCGGGCAGTCATGCTTAAGGATCCAACAATAATTTGCCATCTTATGGGTATGCCAAAGTCCCTAGTATCTCTCTTCCATTGTTTTTATATCTGTGTGAAACCTTTCAAATTTCCCTTCAGTAAAGTCACCAAGATTCTCGGGAAAGAAATGTAAATGGTTATGAAGGTAGCTCTATTTTATGCTCATTTTGCATCCAAGTTTACACAAATTCGACAACCTGTTTTCAACTAATTCAGAATAACTGATTGCCTTAAAATTACCCACAATGTTTTGCACAACTAAAACAACTGATTACCAGGCCATGGGATATGTTGTGTTCATCGAATAAATGTAATGTGGATTGTTTATTACCTTTCTAATTTGAGGTCTAAAAAAAAGCATCCATTTTAATTAGTTCCAATTTAAGTTTGTCTATGCTCAATTCCAAAAACTTTCTATATAAAGAATTAAAACAGGTGCCATCTTTGTTCGGTGCCTTAACAAATGGATTCATCAATCAGAGTTTTATATATAATGGTAGCAATATAATTCTTTGTAGATCAATATTTTCTTCTCCAACATTACTGAGTACTGGAATTGTCGTAGGGAAAAGCAGCTAGGACCAATAATGGAGAAACTGGTCTACAATGTCAATGTCCTGATGTTACAAGAAGTGAAGACAAACTCTTTTAAGAGCCCTGGCTATAAATGTTACATTAACCCAACCAAGCAGGGTAGACATTGGCAGGCTCTGGTGGTCAAGGATGGTTTACAGCATTCAATACTGGATATAAGTGGGTGGGAGTCAGGAAAGTAAACGAGTGCAGGGAATGCAAATTAACATGAGAAAATACAACTGGTACCTAATAAATACATATGTAAGTAGGAAATTTTGCGTAAGCAGAGAGAGTTGGGACTGGTTTAAATGTTAAGCTGATATTCCTTGTACCAGGTATCTGATTGGTGGTGACTTTATTGCTCGTGCCAAAGAGTGGGATAGGTCTGGTGAGAACAGGCAGAGTATTTATCTTGCTCAGGCCTTGTCTGAGACAGATGTGGTATGTATAAATGACGGAACGCCAACTAGACTGGCAATGAGACTGGGGAACGATGGTACGGCCTTCGACCTGGCACTTGCATCCCAAGAAGCGGTATCAGACAAAATATGGAGTGTCTTTGGGAATCATAGAAGCGACCACCTGCCCTACTTTGTACTGATACCTAAGTAGTTGCTGGTTATGTCGCAGAATTGACTGGCTTTTGTTTATGCATAGATGTGTGGCTGCTGGTCTTCTATTGACTGCCGCTTCTATCGACGACTAATTGCGACAGCATTATAAGATGAATTGTAATTTCGTGGAGGACTTTTGTGTTGACATTCTGGCGGCATTATGCACAGTGTACCTGTGCGGCTTATGGTTGTCGAGACTCCTGTCTTTTCTAATTTCCAAATAGGGCAGTGAGGAGCATTTTAAGTGATATTCACTGGCACAGGACGGAGCATAATGGGGACGACCCGCGAAGTTTGATCCGCGACTAACTAACTAACTAAGTCCAGTACAGTCAGAGATAGTTAGTTAGTTAGATAGTTAGTTAGTTAGATAGTTAGATAGTTAGTTTGTTAGTTAGTTAGTTAGTTAGTTAGTTAATTAGTTAGTTAGTTAGTTAGTTAGTTAGTTAGTTAGTTAGTTAGTCGACAGATCATCCTCATTGCACATCGATCCATTCAGTCCATAAGTGCTCGAATCCCCTCCTCAGCAAATCGAGCAGCGTGTAGCGGCTAACAACGCCAGTTCTGTGTGGGTTTATAAATATTCTTTGGCTTCCTGCGTAGTGTTATTGTTTGGCTACACCTCTTTTAATTTGCTGTTCTCGCAGTCTGACCATGGTTGTAGATTCACAGTCATCACTTGGTTCTCGCAAAAGTCTTACTTCTCGTAGCGAATTCAGAATGTCAGCCTGGTCCATGGCGCGTCCGCCCTCCATAGTAGCTTTACCTGCGAGCTTGTCAACCCGCTGATTTCGTTGAACTCCTGCATGCCCTGGCACGAAGCTGAAGCTAATCTTTGCAAGCCGAGACCACTCCAGAGACAGCAATCACTCTCTTCGGATCCACCCCGTCTCTATCCTCTTGAGCATGCTAATTGAGTAGCTAAGGAAACCTGCCCTAGTGAATGTCTGTGTCTCGAGCCATGTTATTCCTTTACTTACTGCCATGACTTCCATAGTCAGGCTGCTTGTTGTCTCAACAAAAGCACCGGAGACCTCTTTCACAATTCTCCCCCCGGCCTGAGCCGTAACGGCCTATCAGTTTCTCGCGCTTCGGACGATCAACCCATCTGTGTAAGTTATAGCTTCACCGTCTACCGAATTCTCGAAAATCAACGCTTGTACTTCTGCCTCCACAGCAGCCGGATTTTCTTGTCTGAATTTTCTGTCTAGTTGGATGCAAATTGGAAAGGACGTACAGAAATCTGTTGGCACTTGTACCCACTCCTCGCCAGGTTCTAAGCCCTCAAGTGAACACACCCGTTGAAGAATGTCTTCGGCTTGACCCATCCACGACCTTCCTCTTTTTAACCTGCTGTCCTTCACCTTCCTAATTTCACTATGCAGTGGATGTTGTGTGTTTGCGTTAACTCTGAGGTAGGTACGTGCTCTGCAAATTTGTATTCTGCCTTCAATGGTTGGGGAATCAAGAAGGTAGCGCATCGCCCTGCATGCTGTATCTCTTGTACATCCAAGAATAATGTGCATAGCTTCGTTCTGTATCCTTTCCATCCTTTGTATCTGCTTACGGCTGAGAGTCATGATCGCCATCGCATACTCCAAAACATACATGACCAGCCCCTCGTTTAGAAGACATAGATGGCGCTGCTCACAGTTTGCTGCCGGCATCACCCGCATCGCAGCCAAGCCCCGCTTGGTCTTTGTTATCACCTGGTCTATGTGCTCATTATAAGCCAGACTTCGATCAAAACGTACCCCCAGGTAGTTCATTGCCTGCGTTCTTTCCACAGTCTCTGAACTCAGTCAGAGATCTAAGAGCCCGCAGAGCATTCAGTTATGATTGAGACCACTCTTCTCTCTAGGTCTAAACACAGAGCGGATCACAGAGATCACAGAGACGGTCTAAACCAACAAGAAGACTCAACCAGAGGTGGTGACATCAAGGGAGGAAAAGAGGGCGGCCATAAGGAATTAGCAGAGAGTGCGGAAAGCAACATTTTCATTTGCCTTTTCACTTCAATTACACTTCATAATTGGAGGAGACGGAAAGTTATAAAACAATAAAGGTGCAGGATTTTAAACTCCAGCCAGCGGAGGCAAAAATGGTGAAGTGGGAACAGTTTATAAATTAAGTCGGCGGGGATGTGACTTTGGGTACATTCTGGAAGCTGCACCAGCAGATGAACAGATAGACGATGCCTGGTACACATTGTACTGTTTATGATGATAACAACCGACCTATGACAACTGACCAGGACAAAGGGGGGGGGGGGGGGGGCTTTTCTTGCAATTTTTTATTTTTTTAATATTTTTTTTAAACAGACGGATCAGCAATATAAATCTGTTAGATATATGGTAAAAGAAGCCTTGTCACCGGTCACTAGGAAGGGGGACTGTGAAGTTAAGGTGGAGGATGTTAGACAAGTACTGAAGAGGGCTAAAGACACAGTGCCAGGCCTGGACGGGGTGAGGTTCTCCCATATTACTAGCATTAAGGATGGTGACTTGGAGGAGATGGCTCTTTGTTTCAACCTAAGCATGAATACGCAGCTACCTGGTCCCACTCCCAAAGCTATTTGAGAATCACTCCAGACTTAATGGATACTGAAAAATAACCCTGCAAAATACCTTTGGCACAGTCCTGGAAAAGATAGTAGCCGCAGTCCCCAGCGACATTTGGAAAGTCGTAATCTGCTTTCCAAAGGGCTCGGGAATTACCGGCCTGGGAAGGACACCTGGGTCAATGCTGGAACTTTTGCATTTGATGTCTACGGGGCTTCCAGGATAAACAAGAGCCAGTGCTCTGTAATGTCTACACCAGCGAAGTCGCATCAATTTAGACACAAGGTGTTGGTAGAATCTTGACATTTGCAGATGGTGCGCTAGTGTAAAGACAGGGCGGGGATAGGGAAAGTTTGGCTGCAGATTTACAGGTGGCAGTAAACAGGGTGACAGAGTGAAGAAGGGACGCATGGGCTGTTATAAACCCAGAAAAGGCATCGGTTGTGTGGTACTCCCTGGATAACCAGATTGTGAAGGCAGATGCCCTATGTAGTATGTTGAATGGATGTCCTCTTAGTAGAAAAAAAATGTATTGCATATCCTTTACAGGACATCGCTGTCACCAGCAGCATCTTTCAGCTGTATGTTGATTTCTTGGCAAGATTACGCTCAGTAGTTTGCCATTGCTTTCTGAGCGGCCGGCTCAGTTATCCCGCAAGTCACCAGCGGGGGACGAACCGTTCCCAGTTCTCGCCCGCTACGAGACTCTGCGTGATAAACGGGATTAATGAGAAAGTGTTGTAACCCCTCGGCCAGAGAGACCGGCCCTCTTAGTAGAGAGAGAGTAAATTGAAATACTTGGGTATCACCTTCGACAGGTGTGTGTCTTTTAAGATCATGTGGCGGCTTTGGTAGTAAAGGCTGGTAGGGGACTTAAGGCTTTGGGGGCGATGGCAGTAACCGGGGTAGAGAAGGGGATGCTTTTTTGGCTCTTTTAAAAGTTAATAATTTCAGTAATTAAGTATTGTTTGGGGCCCCTGACAGTAACATAGAGCCAGCTTGAAAGGTTGGGGCGCACACAAAATGCGGCCACGCGTGAGATTCTGGGGTGCACAAAGGACGCACCAATTATATATATATATGCATGAGGCATATCCTGGCGATACCAATAAATATACCGGAGAGGTATACTGTCCTTCAGACCAATTGGTACCTGAGATTTGCTGCAGATAGGGATCACCTCCTGCGTGAAGCCATGAATGTGGTCAAGGGTCATAGACTAAGACGAGGCGGGTCGCACATAGTTTGAACTACAGCAACTGATCCAGAGTAATACACATCAATGTGACATAGTGATCTATACTGATGGATCAGTCATGAGAAACAGACTCAGTGGTCGGGGTTTCATTGCGAAGGCTAATAGACGATTCTTGAAAGTAGAGAGTATGGCATTTGAGGCTCCAACCTCCAGCATGAGAATGGAGGTGGAAGCAGTCACATCGGCATTCCGTTGGTTAGAGGAGACTGCAACACACATTGTCTTCAGTACGTACTCATGGATTGTAAGAATTATATGGAGTTTTTGCCTTGGCCATGCGGGAGTGCGGGGGTATGAACGGGCTGATAGGCTGGTAGGGAATGCACATCTTGGTGGTCGATTACTTATGGACAAGGAGGGGGCGGTGGTGCGTCTTTGGGACCAGGTATAGAAAGTGGGGGAACAGATTGAGAGCCCCTAAGTGGAAAGGGTGAGATTGCTGGGGATTGGCAGAGATTCTGGTAGAATCTCAAAGCTGAGAGGGAAAACCAGGAGAACTTTCAATCAGATAGCAGTGGGAACGATTAGTAGTGTGACTCTTCGCTGACTGTTAAACGAGGGGATTTAGCACGTAAGGGAATGTCCTGAGTGCAGTGATGTCAGTCCTTAGCTCAACTTAGCTCAGCACAACTTATCCCTCAACGGCCATTTCGTTGTCCAGCGCGTATCTTTTGTCTGGCTATCCCACAAATATATATAGAGCAAGGGTATTTGGAGAATCGTGTACCTGTCCAATCTAGAAATGTATCATTTTAAGAATTACACAAACCAAGCAGGTATTTTCTAACTACTTAATTTGTTTTCCCCATATATTTGCTTATTGTAGCATACTCCTCCTTCATTGTAGTAGAATGGGCAATTGAAATTGAACCATAGTTGTTACCATTGTGTTACACATTGTGTCTGACATTCCCTAAGACGACCTTCCACATCCGTGAGGGTTTCTCATGCATCAGTCGCAACGTCATCTATGCGATTACCTGCACACGTTGCGACATGAGATATGTCGGTGAGACAGGCTTTCGTCTTGGGGACAGATTTAGACAACATCTTTCTAATATCACCAGCGGCGCCCAGAAACCAGTATCCATGCATTTCAACAGTCCTGACCACCATGGCGTAGCCGACATACAGTTCACGGCCATCAAATCATGCGAATCCCACGAACGGGATCGGAAGACATTGGAACACAGTCTCATCTTCCAGTTGGGCACACTCTCCTTTCATGGCCTTAATGTCCAACACAGCTTCATTTAACTCCCTACCCCACCCCTCCCACCCCCTAGCTTACAGTCCACCATCTAGGTACGTGCAGGTCCTTTATAGGACATCACAGTGAACTTTCTTGGCAGGTTTGCGTTCTGTGTTTTGCCATCGTTTTCTGAACAACCGCCACTCATGCCCCTCTGTGTGGGCCAACACTATGTAGTTTTCTGCAGCGGTGTTTCGAGCGCTTAACGAGAATTGCTAATTGTCAACTGCGTCCGCGACATCCTTGCCGGTCTTAATTTTCACTTTTCCGCACACATGAGCGGTTCTCCACCCCACTCCCCTCCCGCTTGACCTTTGACCTGTGTACCATACATCCGGTCTATTAATCCACTGGAGCCCCACGCGTGTCAGTCTTTCCAAGCAAGGACACATAATCAGATGAGTACATTTAATTAGTTTAATAGGTTAATATTGTCATAGTGTGTTTCATGTAGGTTTGTGGTGGTTTGTATTTGTTTGTCCTGTGCTGACGAAGGCTTTGGCCGCAACGTCCAGTTTGTCTCTTGTAGTCGTGTTTTAGTAAAGCTCACAATCTACTTCTCGTTGTTTTTTTTTGTTGGGGGGGGGGGGGGGGGGGTGATTCATTGATTGCCGAAAAAAGAACAGTGCATGCATTGGGTTTGAGTAAACGGTCATTTCGTCGATAGGTGCAAAAATCTGGAATTAAACCACCACGCAATAACCAAACGGTAGGTAGAAATGTTATTGTAGACAGTTTTGACAAAGATGTCATAAGGCAAGCTATTATAAAAATGCTTTAAAAAGTCGCTTAAAAGTCGACAGGGTCGACGTCATTGCACCGGAGTCTATCCCATATGGCTCAGTCTTTTTCCGCAGCTCGGAAAGCATCGCACAAAGCACGAATTCCGCAGCTCTAGCGACGACCCACAGAAGTCACCGAAATATTTAACTCGTGAACCGAAGGTTGCGGCCCGGAATCGAACCCACAACCTTTTAAGACCTAGTCAAAAGGCTTGACCACTTCGCCACGGAGACTCCTAAAATTATAAACATTTTGGATGTTATATCCAGGATTATCGAGCATTATAAAAATGCTATATGTCAAAAAAAATACAGCGACTGTAAGAAAACTTAGGGTTTGAGACAGAACAATAACATAGAGCTATCCAAAACAACTTTGTAGAAAATTATAAGGACATTATCTTCACTTTTAGAAAATACAAGGGAGGTAGAAATATTCTTTGCGAGCATCCGCATTTAGGAGCTATGAGAAGCAGATACCTATGTGAAATAATTGAAATGCGCAAAGAAAATTATGGCATAGTGTATTTGGATGAAATGTGGATCAATGCGCACCACACAAGTGATAAGGAATGGCAATCAGTGGATGGACAGATAAAGCGATATGTGCTCAGTAGTATAGGGCAGCTTTTGGTCATGGCCCATGCTGGTAATACGCATAATGGCTTGCAACAGAATTCTGGGCTCGTGTTCGTATCAAAGCATACAGACAATAGGGATTATCATAATAATATGAATGGTAATGTATTTAGAGATTGGCTCGAGAATACTGTGCTTCCATCCCTAGATAGACCGTCGTGTCCAATTATGGACAATGCATGTTATCAATGTTGTTGCCCAAGAAGACAAAATACCTACAGCATCGAGCACAAAGGGAGCAATAAAGATATTGCTCCGAATGGAAAACATACCATTTCCAGAAAGGTATTTCTAGCTAGAATTGTTGTCCCTTGTAAAACAGTCGCCAAAAAAGCAAGAATTATCAAATCGACAAGTTGATAGAAGAGCTTAAGACTTCCGCCGCACCACTCTAATTATAACCCTATAGAACTTGTGTGGGCTAAAATTAAAGGACAGGTGGCAGCTGACAATACTATATTCAAATTGTCTGACGTCAAGATACTAATCCAGTCCGCGCTATTAAATATTGATAAAAGTTACTGGGAACATGTAAGGACCATGTGTTGAAAGAGGAAGAGGACTATTGGAGAAAGGATGGATTGAATTTTATGCAACCGAGAGCAGTCATCAACCTACTGGAATCGTCCGACACAGACTAAGGTCTGAGCAGATCGCAGACCTTAATCCGCGTGCACGCTTACTAGAATATTTTGCTCCAAACATTCAGACGAATTGAAGGCCCTAAACATTACAGCATCAGCACAATGTCAATGGCAACAGTTTGTATTCCACAGTGATGAATTTTCAATTTCGCAAGCCCTCAGCGGTGACAAACAACTGGTATTGAAAAATACACACAGACAAACGCATTGAATACCAACAGAAGAGTAATATTGCGGTGGAAACTGACATATTGTGGCATAACAAGAAACGTGAGAGCAAACACGTTGTCAAATTAGGGGACAACACACGTGCATACGAATCAATCTATAAACGTCAATGAAAAGAGGACCAACATCTTGGTCGTTAAGAAGAAAGCCCACTACAGAGACACTGACAACTATTTTTATAGTGCAAAACAGGTAATCATGTTCCGTCTCTGAACGGTAAACAGCAGAGTAGACAATCTTTCACGAAGACTCAAAGCGGGTCTGTCACCCATGTGTACGTGTGAACATACTACACATACAGCTGAACAGATCCTTAAAAATGGACACATGATGACTAAATTGCGGTATCATTTCTGGTCACCCCATACGCACATTAACGCACAACTATTTGGAACGAACTCAATATAAAAAGCTAAATGCATCCTAGCAACATGAATACTTGTGTACAATTATTAACCAGCAGCTGAAGAAACAAGAAGGAAATGAAAAAAGGTAAGTAATATATTCCTTCTACTTTCCTTTCAATTTACACATTATTTACCCCATGCCTCTGTAAATTCTCTGTCTTTACTAATATTACACATTGCACCCCTCTCGGGAGTCTCCGTGGTGAAGTGGTCAAGCCGTCTGACTCGGGCTTCGAAGGTTGTATGTTCGATTCCTTCATTTCACGAGTGCATTGTTTTCGGAGACTTCCGAGGGTTTTCGCTGGAGCTACGGAGTTCGTGCTTTGTGCGACGCTTTCCGCCCTGCGGAAAGAGACTGGGCCATATGGGATAAAAACCCGGTGCAAGGCAGTCGACCCTGTCTATTTTTAAGCTTCTTTTTTATTGCACCCACTCCCATACGAATCTGGCTACGCCTTGTACTTGTGTCCTTACCAGAAATAACGCGGTTTACTGTAAGACTAGTTTGTTAGCGTGAATTCACTACATTTTCCCCAAAACATCAAAGAAATGTCGCCGCTTTCGATGATTTAAGTTGCCTTTGGACCTATCAAAGGTATATTCCTTGGGTGGGGGTAAATATAAGACGGCAGGAAAAATTTCATAACGTTACAACAGACAGTTTTCAAAATAATTGATCGTGAATGACGGCATTCATTTCTGGACATACTATAGCAGAATATCATCATCATCAAGTGTCGTGCCAGCTGGCGTAGGCGTTCATGGCTCTCCACAGATCAAGGTCTTTGGTTTTCTGGATCAACTCTGATGCTGATATTCCTCCATGCCACCGTCTCAATCCATCCAGCATCATTTCTCTTGGTCTGCCTCTGCCTCTCTTCCCCTCGATCTTTCCAGTTGTAACGATGTTCTCCAATGCCTCTCTTCTCATCACGTGACCGAAGAAAGATGTTTGTCTCTGTCTTATTGTTGTATATAATGTTCTAGTTTCATTAGCCTGTTTCAGGCAGTCATCGTTAGTTACTCTGGCAGTCCAAGGAATTCGCAACATTCGTCTCAGGAACCACATCTCTGCTGCTTCTAATTTCTTCTTACTTTGTTCATTTACATTCCAAGATTCACTGCCATACTGCAAAACTGGTTCTACATAGCATTTCAGCACTCTCTTTTTTACATTCAGTGATAGTGACTTATTGCACAAGATACTCTTCATTTTCTGAAATGCGGTTTTTGCCTGCCCTATTCTGCTCCTAATCTCTGTTGTACATCTTCCATCTGATGTTATAAATGCCCCTAGGTATCTAAAGTTATCCACTTGGTTAAGGATTTTTCCTTCTATTTCTATGTCACATTTTGGTGTCACCATTTTCTTTGATATTACCATTATTACTGTTTTCTTGATATTCAAGGAGAGTCCTTTCCTTGCACTCTCTGTTACTACAACGTCTAATAATTGCTGTAGGTCTGTGAATTATCCGCCACCAATATTGTGTCATCTGCATAGCGTATATTATTTATATTATAACCTCCAACTAGTATTCATGGCATCTCTTTGATCTCTCTCATTATTACTTCGCTATACAGGGAGAAAAGATCTGGTGACAAGACACACCCCTGTCGTACTCCTAGTTTTATCTGTTCGTAACTACCCTCTTTATTTCCCATTTTAATTGCTGCTACTTGGTTCCAGTAAACATTCTTTATTATTCTTAAATCTTTTCCATCAATGTTGATATCTTCCAACATTTTAATCAGTTCATCATGTTATACTTTATCAAATGCCTTTGTATAATCTATGAAGCACAAATATATGTTTCTCTGTTTCTCTATTGACCTTTCTATTAGTGTCCGTAATGTATAAATTGCATTGTTTGTGCCCTTTCCTTCCACAAATCCATACTGTTCTTTACTAATTTCCATTTTTATTTTTTTATAGCAGCATATACATTTGTTAATTTCCACTTTTGTGTTTGTTTCCATTAATTTCCTCAATGTTGACAACACAGAAATAACAGACATCATTGCGGTTCTTGAGCTCTCTCCAAACCATTGGAGATCCACATTTAGTAAAAAGACTACATGGCAATATTGGTGTTTTTTCTTTCATATATGACATATTGTAATAATACTAATTAAATACACAAATGCTTGTATCTAAAATTAAAACAAATAAAAAAAAAAAAGACAACATCATTAAAAACAAAACAAAAAACAAAAAAACTAGAGCTGCTGAAGACAAATAAATGTGATTTTTGGATTTAGCAGACCCCATTTCTGCAAAATCAAATGTAACATGTTTGGCATCCAAACATTTTGGAGAAGGGGGGGGGGGGATAGAGTTGTGTAATATATTATCAATAAAACATAATAGTTTGGGTCGGAAAGAGAGTTAATCTCTCAGCCTGAGGCTGATCGCAACGTCCAGCACATTATGTATTCTGTAGTCAAGATTTTGATAATGCACTGTTTAATTTTTTAATATGTGTCTTAAAGAGCTTAAAGGTTAACTTTGAAACATAGCTTTGTTTCCCCATATCCTTTACTGGACATCGCTGTCAACACCAGCATTTTACCGCTGTTGTTGATTTCTTGGCAAAATTACGCTCAGTAGTTTCCATTGCTTTCGGAGCGGCCGGCTCATTTATCCCGTAAGTCATAAACGCGGCTAGAACTGCTACCAATTCTCGCACGCTGCGTTTCCCTACGTGGATAAACGGGATTACAGAGAAAGTCGTTTAAACCTAGGCCAGGAAGACCGGTTTGAAACAGTATTAACCCAGAATATAAAATGTATTAATGTAACGAGAATTGATATATTTTATAAGTCGACCGAATACCACCCCTTACCCCCCCCCCCCCTCCCCCTCCCAAATCCTTACTAATAAATAAACGTTTTATTTATCGGAAATTTGTATTTAGTATATTGGTCTCCGTCGCCCCCCCCCCCCCAACCCCCCAAATGCAATTTCTTTGTTCTAGTGGAGACAGTCTCTTTTGTTCCCAAAATTGGGTGGACGTAAGAAACATGTTTATTTACTGATTTTTATGTGTCATATTACACCGCATAGGCACGATATCGAACACACAAATGCTAATAACATCAACCTAGAGTTTATCGCCACGACTTGCAAACGACTTATATCATTAGTGTATACTCCACTGTGAACGTGTTGTTGGAGCAAGAGTGAAGAACACGTTAACATAGTACGATATAAAATGACACAAAGTAGTGCAGCTTTAGATAATAGATTTACGACACATACAGGACGTTGCGGCGATTAGCCTTAATCAGAAAACAAACACATTCACAAACAAAACATATAGTCAAGGAGATCTCCTGTGACTACATCAAAAGGTGCGGCAGGACGAGAAGAAAAGGATGAAAAAATGAAAGTAATGAAGAGAAAATAAGAATTGGAAAAAAAATGTCATACTTACCTTACAATTCCGATCTGTGGGTAACTCAGAATATCGCCGATGTCTTATTTTTATACCCAACCGAGGGAGTGAGATTGAGGATGATAACGGGGTTATAGGTGTTACGGTTTAGTGAGCACATTGAAAGAAGGGGAGGGAGCGAAGGCAGGAGGGCAGGACGGCAACCTGTGATAATGGTCTGATAATGGTATAAGAGTAATCTCAGTTGATGTACTAACGAACCATGAGTGGGCGCAAGCATGATGGTGGTACTAACCAAAACGGCACTATGCACTCATTTATGTTATTTTGAGGCGAGTCCTAAAGTCTGGGTGGACTGATATGCGTGAGCGCACACACATACATATACACCGCTCAACAGACATTCATGCATTAGTGTACATGGGCATGTGAAAGGTTTATATAAGAAGAGAGAGAGAGAGAGAGAGAGAGAGAGAGAGAGAGAGAGAGAGAATGAGAGAGAGAGGGAGGGAAGGAAGGAAAGCGAAAGAGAGAGGTATAGTTCCAGCGACACGCCACATTGGGTAAGCGGAGTAGGTCGGTCTACAAATACAAGGCTTCACTCATACTGTTCCCTATGAAATAGAGTCAGTAATTTTGATTGTTATACCACGTATTATAGGATCAAATCACCCAGTGCTTGTGTTATTGGGGCTGTATAGGATCCGACACCAGCAATACCCATGGCATAGGTAGGCACAGGGAAGCAAGATTGTTTGGAGAGAGAGAGAGAGAGAGAGAGAGAGAGAGAGAGAGAGAGAGAGAGAGAGAGAGAGAGAGAGAGAGAGAGAGAGGAATCGTGCCTACGACATACCACATGAGGTATGCTGAGTAGGTCGGTCTACAAATACGAGGCTTCACTCATACTGTTCCCTATGAAATAGAGTAAGTAAGGTTGATAGTTAACTACGTCGATCATAGTAACATAATACGAGCGTATTTCATTTCTTTGGGAATGATAGAAGTACGATTTCCTTTCTTTAAAATTTGAATCAGACCATAGTAATTTTTTTCATCATATATTCTTTGTTTTAACTATGTGCCATAATCGCATTTGTATTGATGCTTTGTTCCTTTGTTTTTCACATTTAGGTAAAGAGTATTATGACCCCAATCAGAACAACAGTGGCAACGGTTGGCATCTTCATCGTCTTTACATTTAGCGGCACGCCTGTGTATGTTGTGAACAGTCTAGGCTTGAAGTTTTCACCTGTCAGAAACAAGTCAATTGTTGGGCTTATTTTCAGAGAAGACAAATTCGCTGTTGAGACAATTACTCTTTTGATTAGCAACTTTATGATTCCGTTTTCTGCATTTGCAATCATTACAATCTGCACATTAATTCTGACAATACAACTACGTCGACGACAAAAATGGGCAAATACAGTAATCAATGTCACACTAGCTCATAAAATGTCGAAAAGAAACCAGAAAATTGTTAAAATGGTCGCGACAATTTCCACTCTGTTTATAATTTGCTTTGTTCCAACTACAATCTTCATGCTTGCTGCTGCTTTTGAACCAGAGCTTTTAGTAAATGGGAAATACATTAACTTGTCGTTAGCGTTAAGTGGGTTCGTTTATATAATGGAAGGCATAAACTCGTCAATGAATATCTTCATCTACTATTGCATGAGTAGCAAATACAGAATCACATTTCGACAGATGTTAATTGGGCGTCACATAGTATAAGAAAACATGTATATAGCAGAACACATGATATTCTTCTTCTTCATCTTTCGGTCGCTTGAAATATATCTATAACTGGTATGTTGTCTCTTGTATGAATTTAACTGTCTTTTTTATTTCACTCAGCGGTACATAGAGTTTATCTTCCACTGTCGTCTCTCTAGGCCAGAAGGTTTGCCTAGACATGTTCTAATTTGACAATCTTGGAGTATGTGATCTGCTGTCTGCGACGCCAAACCACATGTGCACATGGCTGATTCACCAATCTTGAATTTTGTATACATGTGGTTGCGTAATCTATTGTGTCCTGTTCTGATGCGCAGAATAATGACTTGTTCTGGTCTGCCCTTAATGTGGTAGTCGTCTTGAGATGGTTTTGGCGACTTTCTGACTGATTTGATCATTCTTTTCTTTTGATGGTATGTAACTGGCACATCAGGCTGTTCTTCTTTTGCTCCTTCCTTAGCCAATCGATCAGTCCTGTTGTTTCCAGGTAGTCCACAGTGGGATGGTATCCACTGTATGGTGACCATATGCTAACTGCTAAGTTCAGAAAGTGGTGTCCTTAGTACTGGCAATTTCCCAGACAGGGGCACCGCGAGTACTGATGTTGTATCTGTCAGTAGCACCACGGGTTGTTTACTATGGTTGGCATTTAGTAATTTCTCTGTTGCTATCTTGATTGTCTCAATTTCGGCATCATAGTTATGGTAATACATTCCTGTTGGTACTCTAGCCGTGACCCTAGTATTTTTTGGGTATTATATGTACGCTCCCGCTCCTCCATTTCGTACAGCAATTTGTACTGACCCGTCTGTGTAGACTCGGATCCAGAGGTACTGTAGGTATTCTTTATCAAGACAGCTGAGAGGGGAGGTTCTGTTCTGCGCTGTACACTGTTCTGTTCTTCCTTGTCAAATATTCTTCTCACTTGTGTCTTAATTTGTAGTGATAGTCTATGCCCATAATTCCATGGAGTTCGCACTGGTATAGTTTTCAAGGGGATGCCGACTGTGGACAGATCGGTGGTTTCTCTGCAGAGTCGTTTGGACTGGTGGATAAAACTGCTTCTTTTCAACCGCCCCATAGCTAGGTTTTCAAATATGTTCTTCAGAGGGAGGCCTGGCAAGCTGAGGAACTTTTCTGCTTGTATTAGCGTTTTTGTATCTCTGCGCTCTCTCGGTGCTTGTGTCCTCCCTATCCTCTCCACATCTTCTCCATCTCCACTATAGGGGTTGATCTCATCCTTCCTGTGGTGACTCTAAGTGCTTGATTTTGATGGTTTTTGATGCTGAACACCACGCAGATGACCCGTATTCCAGGTATGCTCTGTTGATAAATTTTGCTAAGCATTTTCCCCACTGGCTCCTCGTGTGGTTCCACTTAGTTTTCTCAGGATGGCTATTGTTCTTCTGGCTGTGCTACTGCTTTGTTCATGTGCTTTCTCCATGTCAGCCTGCCATCAAATGTTACTCCAAGGTATGTTGGTTCTATATCTTCTCTAAGGGGTACTCCACTTATCTGGATGATCGCTGCCTTTTGTTTTGGAGAGAGGGTAAATAGAGTGGTGCTGCACTTGTCAGTGTTTATGCTGACACACCATTCATTTGTCCATGTAACAAATGCATTTACAGCTTTTTGTAGCGATCTGGTGGCCACTGATGCATGTTCATTTGTGCTCCATAGAACCAGGTCATCGGCGTACATTGTCGCTTTTATTCCACGCGGTAGATTAGCAACAAAATCATTTATCAAGATTAGAAAAAGTGTGGGGGACAAGAATCCGCACTGGGGAACGCCCTGGCGAAGTAGTACTTTCTTGCTCTTGAGCTCGTCTATATGGAGTCGGGTTCTTCTGTTGTGCAAGTATGCTTTCACCCACGTGTGTGCGTGTGTGTATGTGTGTGTGTGTGAAGACGGTTCCAAGTGATGGAAACTTTTTCACGTTACACCGCAGAAATCCCCATAATTCTGGGATAGCATTAGGCGTCCCTTTAAAATAGCAGGGCGTCAATGAAACCGCCCTTTTCACCCAAAAAAGTAGAAGCAAACGGGCGTCTATGCCTGAAGTTGAATCCTACAAATTCGAAAGAGACGCTAATGCCCAAATTGTGATCAAGATCCAAGTGTTGATATTAGTGTTGAGCATGGTACGAATCCCTGCAACTTCAATAGTTTGTAGTCAGGTGTTACAGACTTAGTTAGTTACAGACTACCCTGGGGTTTTCTGCCCACCTACAAATAATTTTTTTTTATATACAAAGCGATCGCTTTTATTTATTCGAAGACGTCAGCGTCTAATGATGATGTAAAGACTGTGCAGTTGTATAAAGAGGCAGCCATTTGTGAGCACATTACAATATATTTGCCTTGTTATTATTCGGAATTTGTGTGTGGGTAGGTGCGGGATATGTGAGTTGACGGGGAGATGTGTGTGTGCGTGGGGGATGTGTGGCTGAGGAATGTGTGTTTGGCTGGGTGGTTGGAGGTGTGTGGGTGGAGGAGGATATGTGGGTGAGTGATTGTTGGTGGGTAATGGGACGGGTAGAGGATATGTGAGTGGGTGGGGAGATGTGTGTAGGTGGGTGGATGTGTGTGGGAGGGGGATGTGTGGGTTGGGGAATGTATGTGTGCTTGGGGTGTGGGTGGATAGGATTTGTGGTGGGTGAGAGGTGTGTGTGGGTGGGGAGATGTGTAGGTGTAGAGATTTAGTGGATGGGTGGGGGAATGTATGTGTGTGTGGGTTATGTGTGTGGTTGGGTGGGGATGTGGAGTGAATGGGGGATGTGTGGGTGGGTGGTGGATGTGTCTGATGACACAGTAATATGCATTGTTTATGTTTACAAAATTCATGCGACAATGTTTTTTCCTATGCACTGTTGATGAAAGAAAGATGAGTGGTTGGAAGGGCCGAATGTAAGACGGGTCTGCGTGCCCAATTTGTTACCCTTTGATTATAAAGTCTGTTCGTTCGCTCGTTCCCTTGAAATAATTGGATCATGCACTAAATCAATTAAATGAATATTTCTAGTTCTCCACATCACGAAGATTTTGCTGATAATTATCATGCAAAGAGTTGGGAAGAAAATACAACCCGAACAAGGATAAGAATAATGTGGGTCTGTAGAAGGCAAGGGTACAGTAAATGCTGTGTATATACTGAGAACAGTAATGGCATATTCTATAGAAGTAGACACAGATTTATATCGTTGCTTTATTGACTACACAAAGGCTGTCGATAAAGTGAGACATGTCGACATGATAAGGATGCTTGAAGATCTACAAATTGGTGGAAAAGACCTTAGACTTGTAAAAAACATATATTGGAAACAACAAGCTGCCATCAGAATTGATAATGAAGTAGGTCAATATCAGCCTATTAAAATATGTGTGAGGCAGGGATGTGTAATGTCTCCAGATCTATTTTCCCAGTACAGTGAATATATTTTCAGAAATATAGAACATATGGAAGGAATCAATATTGGGGGAATATACATCAATAACATTAGATATGCAGATGATACAGTCTTGATTGCAGACAAGGAACAGGACCTGCAGCATTTAGTAGATGTGGTTGTTGCACAAATTGAGCAACTAGGGTTAGAAATGAATAGTAAGAAGACACTGATTATGGTCGTCATTGGGAAGAAGGAAATACCACAATGTGATAGTAAACGGGCATATTCATAAGCACGTTAATCGGTACAGCTATCTCGGAACAGTCATAACATCTGATGGGAGATGCCTTGAAGAGATTAGAACAAGAATTGCCATTGCAAAGGTAGCCAGCCTTTTGCAAGATGTAAAAAAACAACAACACATTCTGACCAATAAAAAGATATCAACTAAAACGAGAAAATGAGTGTTGAGGTGCTGCATAGAACCTGCACTTTTGTATGGATGTAAAACGTGGACAATGAGCAGTCAAGTTGAAAAACATCTGATGGCTGTGGAAATGTGGTTTATGGGGGAAATGCAAAGAATACCATGGACAGACAGAAAAACCAATGAACACGTCCTTCAAGAAACAAATGAAGATCGTAAACTGATTAGAGAAATTAGACGTAGACAGTCAACATTTTTTGGGCATGTTAGGAAAGTAAATGACTTGGAGAACTTGGTGACAACTGACACGATCGAAGGAAAGAGACCAATGGGAAGACCGAGAAGTAAATACCTGGATGGCTTGGCCACGTGGCATGGCCGAGAAGGAACACGGAGCTGATACACGACTCTGGTGATCGAATGAGATGGCAAAACATGACCGCCCACGCTTATCGGCATGGCACATGTTGGATGAATGGAATTAAGTCATGTTTATCTGACATACAACAAGGTAGTGTTTTTCGACGAATGTTTATCAAGACCCACACATCTCAATATTGGTTAACCTAAGGACTCAAAACAATGTCCGCTGTTTTTTTTTTCTAGTTTATATTAACGATCTTCCTGTATAGTTCAATACTCATTGTTACTTTGCCGTCTTGACAAACGATAATTTGTCACATTGCGCTTCAAAAAGGCATAATAACTGCACCCCATGGCGGTAGCGAATGTGACTGATCAGACTAATTAGTGCTGTAAATGTTCGTCCACGCTGGATGCATATGAACACATAGTCATTTCCACCATTACTCACTATCGTACGCCTCACACGCTCAGTGTGTGACAAATCTGCAGTCATGGTCTCCTGTGCCTTTATTCCATTTCAAATCTTTGCCCTCCATGCAACACGTTCAGCGGCGACGTAATGTCAATGTGCAATATAAATGTATGTATCAATCATGTCCCGCTTACACACATCTGTGTATCGTAGTAGAGGCCTACACCGAGATGTCTTACTCATCTGTAATTCCCCCCCAAAAGATGCCATTTGGTATTCTAGCATCATCCATACTCCTAATGTGTCCTATCCATCTAAGTCTACGAAGACTGAGGATGGATCAAACAGTCGCATTAGCTGATCTTTCCAATGTTTCAGTATTTACGATATTGTCGTGCCACTTTATACCAAGTATTCTTCGCACACACCGCATTTGAAAGTTTTTTTTTCTCTAATTGTTAAACCAAATTCAGAGCAAGCATTGGATAATGCATATAGTCGACGTTGTAATTATTCCTCAGAGTGGGTCGTAATTGCATCATCATCTGCATAATTCAACACTCTGATTAAGTACCCTCAGAATTCTGGTCTTGACCTTCAGTCTATGAGCATTGTAGAGGCAGCCATCTGGCTGTGCGTGAGTAAATGCATATACCACCATCCTCATCACAAATGGCATATTTCCTTAGAAGTGAACAGCATATACCAAACGTCAAACGGGGTGGGAGCTAGCACACAAACTTGTTAATTCCACTCCTGATGTCAAACTCTTCTAAAGATGCACCATCAAACTTGATTATACCCTTCATGTCTGTGTGGAACGATTCCACAATGGACAGAAGAGTTGGTTGGCAGCCAATCTTCTTTAATACTCTAAACACACCCTCACGACTGACCAAATCAAATGCCTGTGTGAGGTAGATGAAGGCAATAAACAGTGGTTGATACTGTTCACAGCATTTTTCTTGCATTTGTCGCAATGAGAATATCATATCAATGGTAGACCGGTCCCGTCGAAAGCCATACTGTAATTCCGGGTAGAATTTATCTCTCAGGACTTAAAGTCTGCGCAGAACGATTCTGACAAATACTTTCCCAACGATACACAGAAGTGGGATACCCTTATAGTTATTACTGTCATTCCGATCCCCCTTATTCTTGTACAGTGTTAATGCTTGAATATTTTCAATCAAATGGGACTTGTCCTTCTCGCCAGCATATCTCTATTAGCTGGTGGATCTGTAGAGTTAGTGTATACCGAGACCGGTATAGACCAAGGATGGAGTTATGCTTCGCCATAGTACAAAGCCTGGGCTGAACTGTAGAGACCATAGAGGCCTGCATAGTTCACTCCAGATGAAAGGTAACACCAATACATCAGGCTGTCCGAGCTTCGACCCTATACCAGTTGCCAACCAGGACTTATGACCTGGTCGGCCCTGTCATGCCAATTTTCCTTTCGGTTGCATTTCATCACACCAAGCCAGTACTCTCCATATAGCGTTCCTCTGCCCAAAGACGTTGGTACTATGTGGGGTGTCGGCTTTGGTAAGCGCAGCCCAACATTGGCTCTAACAATAAGCAGATAGTACCGTCTGCTGTCATACGGTAGTTAAGTCATATCTGACTAAGACCTGACATCAGCGCAATACTACGTGTGATCTATTTGCAGGCAAGTTAGTTGCATACCCGTTTATATGACGTTGCAATTATCCTCTGCATTTTTGGGTGTTTATGATGTACTAGCAATGTTTCTTTAACGTTCAGTAGTTTGCCATTGACTTGTGGAAGATATGAGAGGAATGACAATTGGAAGGCGTAACACCTAAACAATTAGATATGCGGATGATACAGTATTGACTGCAGACAATGAGCAGGATCTAAAACATTTAGTATACGCTGTTGTTGCAAACATTCAACAACTAAGGTTATAATTAAATTGTAAGAAGACACAGATCATGTTCGTCACTAGAAGGAAACACCACAATGTAATATGCAAGTAAATGTGTATATTCTTCAACAAGTGAATCAGTACAATTATCTTGGAAAAGTCATACGGAAAAAAATAATACCACCTTAATACGGATTCCAACACATGCTAGCCTGGCCGTTTGGAAGCCTGCTAGGCACTGCATTACTGCTGCTCCCTTTCTTCACAAGTGGATACCCATCCATTTCTAGCAACAGTTCTATGTTATTGCGAGGCTACATTCCGTGTGTGTGCTCGTATGTTTCCTTGATCGGGCCCCCCCCCCCAGAATCAGCACCGTTCGTTAACTTCATATGTGCTTCTACCTGACTCAAACATGCCGCAACCGTTTATTTTATGTGTATGATTTATTCTTGGTGACAACTGGCAAGATTGAGGGTAAATGAACAAGGGAAAGCGGGGAAGTAAACATTCGGAGGCTTGGCAACGTGGAATGGTCGAGAAAAGAATACGGAGCTGACTCTAGCGATCGTGTGAGATAGCGAAACATGACTCCCACACGGCATGACACGTGTTGATGATGATGATGATGCTGATGTTTTCTTATTTGAAATGTAACCTAGGCAGAGCCTAGAATTAAATCAGATCGTTTCGGCTCACATCCGATGATCC
The DNA here is from genome assembly GCA_963921405.1 of Cepaea hortensis. NCBI lineage: Eukaryota > Metazoa > Mollusca > Gastropoda > Stylommatophora > Helicidae > Cepaea > Cepaea hortensis. The sequence continues at coordinate 104,807,492 of OY992881.1, read as the reverse complement.
ATTTGTAATGTGTGCAACGATCCTGTAATTCCATTGCCGCTGTAAACGAAGGCTAGATATTCAACAAACGTACCCAGGGACAATATTAACGTTCGGGGAAGGGATTATTCCATTCACCATTTAAAAAAAAAAATCTTTATAAGACATACCTCTGCATAGTCCTGTCTGAGAATCGAACACAGATTTCAATAGCCAGTGGGGGACGTCGTGACCTCTGAACTGTCAAAACCTTCCCACCCCACCCCCAGCCATAGCTACATTGTTTGTATCACATCAATGTAAGTACTCGTGTACTCTCTCTCTCTCTCTCTCTCTCTCTCTCTCTCTCACACACACATACACACACACGCACACACACACACATTCACAGACAGACAGACAGACGCGCGCGCACACACACACACACACACATATATATATATATATATATATATATATATATATATATATATATATATATATGTGTGTGTGTGTGTGTGTGGTGTGTGTGTGAGTGTGTGTATGGTGATTCACTTGGGAATACCCAAGTAACAACGTAATGCCGATATATCTGAAAATTGCACGTTGCCTTTGACAAGCGATACAAGAATCAATTGCTAGCCTTCCAAAGAATGACGCACCTGGCATGTCGTACATTTAATAACACATCGTATCGAGATAATTATAGCCCCTGCTATGTGCTGCGTGACGAGGCAATTCAGTTGGCCGGTACACATACCTACCGGACCAGTTATCGTGTGTTCAAATCCCTTTTTAGGTGAAGATGTTTTCGGACTGGTCTTGCCTTGCAGATTACCACATCTTGAACTCGTAATGATGAAATGTCCTGGGTAGTAAAGACGATCGGCGTGATAATAATACTACATACATTCACCACCTAGTGTGAAATATGGCACCATATGCCCACTAGGTAATGTGACATTGACAGGGACCGATGATATTGTTCGTTTACTGATTCATATGTGATAATGTAAAGGAACATTTTATTTTTTCCTTTCAGAGCTGATTGTAATCACCCGTGTATGCAAATATTAGTAAAAATGCAAAGTATCATCCATTTTGTCTCATCTCATCTCCATCATGTTCCTCTTGTACTTTGCGGTGTCGAGGTGAAGTATAAACATCGTGAGAGTGCCCGATTATGGGCTTCATATTTCGATATTCCCATGGTCTCTGATATTCCCTGCGTCAATCGTTTACGTGGTCGGCCTCTTCCCCTGTTTCCATCTGGTCTTACATCATTGCTTGTTGTGGTTTGCTGTTGGATGGTAACCTACTTGCATGACCAAACCATTTGACTTGCTGCTTTCTAATAAAATCTAGTGCACCTATAACCCCCACTTTAGTCCTGATTTCTTCATTTCTGATCTTATCTCTTCTTGATACGTTGAGTATTCTTCTCAGGAATCTCATTTCTGCTGTTGTGAATTTTCTTTTATCTTTTTCTGTCATTGTCCAGTTATAAACGGGCATCCATTTTGTAATGGACGATTTTGTAATGGTTACAGTTAGGGTAAGATACCTCTTCTCGTAGATAAATTCAGCCGCAAAATTAAGTCCACCAAGAACAAGTCACATAAAGGAAACAATAACGCAGCCAAACAATAGGAACGAACGCGCTTCTGTAAGGGATTTGACTGGATTTGGAAAAACGACATGGAGATTGGATCCCTGATTGCCACCACTTGACTCATTAATATCAACCGAAATGTTAAAAACACTGTATGAATGGATTAAGGAAAACAGCACAGATGGTAAATGCAATTACAATATATTGACATTTAAAGAAAGAAAGAGAAGGCAAACGAGTGTTTAGTCAAAAGTTAACCTGTTGTTGTCAAGTTATTCAAAGGAAAATCGCCCCCCCCCCCCAACTCCTCCTTTTTCATCGCCTCCTATTGAAGGGGAAAACGTAATTATCTTTAGCAAGACAGATAAGCCATCAATAGCATGAGGAGCGGTGGGTTCGAGAAAAAACCATTTACACCCACAACGAGATCGAGTGTTTTACACCAGAAAATGATGCATATCAATCAGTTAACGAGGAATTGTACATGCAATCTAAAAGAAAAATAGGTAATCATCCATCAATCATGTGCCATGCCGGTTAGCGTGGGCGGTCATGTTTTACCATCTCACTCGATCACCAGCGTCGTGGATGAGGTCCAAGTTTCTGTCACGACCATGCCACGTGGCCAAGCCATCCAGGTGTTTACTTCTCGGTCTTCCTCTTGGTCTTGTCCCTTCGATCTTGCCAGTTGTCACCTAGTTCTCCATTTAATTTCTTCTCATAATATGTCCAAAATTTTTTGACTGTCTACGCCTAATGGCTCTAATTAGTTTAATATCTTAATTTGTTTCTCTAAGGACTAGTTCAGTGGTTTTTCTGTCTGTCTATGGTATTCTTTGCAGTTTCCTCACAAACCATATTTCCACAGCCATCAGATGTTTTTCAGCTTGTCTGATCATTGTCCACGCTTCACATACATACAAAAGGATCGCCTTCGCAATGGCAATTCTTGTTCTAATCTCTTCAAGGCAGAGTTTGGATATTGCAGGAAATAAACGGTTTCCCTAGCATTACCTGCTTGCTAGGGAAGAGGCAGGGGATGTCCCGCAGGAGGCTATACGCCTGGTGCCGCCCCACACGCCTGACTGACGTCCAACGTTCACGACCAGTTAACCCATGGCCATCCAGTTCCTCAGCACGCTGGTCCACCTTGAACTTGGGGGTTTATATTTGGAGCTTTCCGTCTCCTAGATGGACTGCTGTCCAAAGCTAACGGGTTCCACCTACCCGGGGGTAGAAAAGGCGCACTGTCTCAGAGAGTCAGCATATAGAAAGAATGGAAGACAATAGGGAAACAAAACTCGCTTACACTCAAGAAATAAATGACCGTAGACCCCGAGGTAGACCAAGAAGACGGTGGAGAGATAATATAATACAGACCTACAAGCACTTGGAATCAACGATTGGCAAGAGAAGGTCAACCAGAGAGACGAATAGAGATGGATTGTATTTGCAGCAAAGAACCTCAATGGCTCGGAACGCTGAACAAGAAGAGAAGACGTCAGCTCGCCATGCAAATGCAACTTTTAAATAGTAGTATAAATCCCGGGTCCAGAACACATCTGAACAGAAATGATCTATACCTTAGAAGTACACGAAACAGATCAATTCATCAGACTGCTGAACACAATACATGGCACTGGAGATACACATCCTGAATTATTTAAAAACACATAACTTTGTTTGGCGCTCATACAAGGAGGAGAAGAAAGTGGAGATTAGACGACGCACTAGACAACATAAAATTTGAAAGCTATATAGTTACCAACCAGGATTATGTCTCATGAATTTTGTAAGTCTATACATATTAAAATCCCGAAGAAATCAGGAGCCTTGGAGTTTGATCAACATCGAACAATTAGTATAATGAGCTACATCACACAGATTTTGCTAAGAATTATCATGTAAAGAGTTTGGAAGAAAATACAATCCGAAATAGGAGAATAGAACATTAATTGACCGTTCTATAGAAGTAAACAAATTCTTACATCTTTGATTTATGGACTAAACAAAGGCTTTCGATAAAGTAAGACATGTCAACATGATGGGGATGCATGCAGATCTATAAATCTATGCGAAAGACCTTTGACACATAAAAACATATATTGGAAAAAAAAAACAAGCTGTCATAATGATTGAAAATGAAGTAGGTCAATACCAGCCTATTAAGAGAGGTGTGGGATAGGAATGCGTAATGTCTCCAGATCTTTTGTCCCTGTATAGTGAAATAATATTCAGAAATGTTAAAGATATTAAAGGAATCATAAATGGGGGACATAACATAATTTAAATTAGATTTGCGGTTGATACAGCATTGATTGCAGACAGTGAGCAGGATCTGCAATATTTAATAGATGTGACTGTTGTACAAAGTGAACAATTTGAGTTAGAATTAAATTGTAAGAAGACAAAGATTATTGTCGTCATTACGAAGAACGAAATATAATAATGTAATACACAAGTAAATGGGAATATTCTTGAACAAATGTATCAGTACAATTAAATCGGAACAGTCCTACCTGCTGATGGGAGATGACTGGAAGAGATTAGAACATAGAAGTGCTATGGCAAAGGCAGCCTTTTGCAAGATGAAAAACATACTGACCATGAAATAATATGTCAGTTGCTACGAAAAAAAGAGTGTTGTGGTGCTACATAGAACCTGTGCTTTTGTATGGATGTGAGGCGTGGACAATGAACAGACAAGGTGCAAAACATCTGATGGCTTTGGAAATGTGGTTTCTGAGGCAAATGCAAAGACTACCATGGATAGACAGAAAAACCAATGACCAGGTTCTACACGAAACAAATGAAAACCGTAAACTACTTAAATAAATTAGACATAGTCACAAAGTTTGGTCACGTTATGAGAAGAAATAACATTGGAGAACTTGGTGACAACTGACAAGATCGAGGGGAAGAGAACAAGGGGAGGGCAGAGAAGTAAATGCCATGATGGCATGACCGCTTGGTATTGTCGAGACAAGAACGCTGAACTGATCCACAACTCTGTTGATCGAGTGAGATGTCGAAACAATACCACACACGCTTATCGACAAGTCACATGATGAATGAATCAATTCACAAAACCAACAATAACGATAATTTAAACACAAAAGCACATATACTATTTTGCACGATTTATCTTTAGTTTAGTTTAGTTTAATGTATTTAAATTAAGAAACGACATCACCGCAAACAGGTCATTCCCATACGGTCTCCGTCAACTCATTCAACAGCCTGCTAAGAGTCTTATTAATAATTGTTCCAACTGCCATCCGATTGATAGTTCTCCTGTTCTTTCCTCTTATATTTGAATTTCGTTAAGAACATCTGCCAATCCCAGCCATATCATTCTCATCACATTCACGTTCTTAGTCTGTTCCACCAGTTGATACAACGGTCCCTCAGGCGCCAGACAAAATATCCCTTGTCCATAGGTAATCTACCACAGAGAGGAGCATCCCCCTGCCAGCCTATCATATGCATTTCTCAGAACACCAGCATGGCCAGGGCAGAACAGCATACATTCCGACAATCGTTGATCTATGAAGGCAAGCCGTTCTACAGGAAATATTCCTTTCTAAACCCTTGACCATGCACATGGCTTCATATGTACCCCTTTCTGCAGCAATTCCCAGGTACCATTTAGCTTGAAAGACCTTGTGCCTGTCCTTAATTGTTGATAATGCAAGGATATGCCGCATGCATATAACTGGTGCGTCCTGTGTGCACCCAAGAATCACCCGCATGGCCGCATCCTGTAAGCGCTAAAACCTTTCAAGGTGGCGGCAATTGCACTCTATTGGAAATTTGAGCTTTCCTTTCAATGTGCGTTTCCTGTCTCATTATATTTATTCAATATTTATGATCAAGTCATACATATAATAACTTAACAACATTATAATTGTTTTTATGCTGTTAAATCGATGTTAATGCACAACGCAGATCATTCTCACTTTCTGATAATAAAGAAACATATTATGTAAGTAAGGTTTACATAAACGTTTTTCAAAAGTCGCGACACAAAATAAGAAATTATAAGCCAAATACAGCATCGATACACGCACTAACAGGCTCTTAAAAGCACAGTTGATCAATGACTGGAATGAGCCCACTACAAAGCAGGCAAATTGTTTTTATTTTTTTTGACAAACATGCCTTAAAATGAATATCAAATGTATAAAACAATCATTCACATTCTTTATCTTTCTTACCTAGCAAAGTGATTGTGTCTTGAAACCTTGTTTCACAAACACATAATATTGAGAATGTTTGTTACGATACTAAAAATATTTATCAACTGAAATAGCACAATTTACAAGATGTAAGTACATATATTTCCGTAGACCCCGAGGTAGACCAAGAAGGCGGTGGAGAGATAATACATGTACAGACCTACAAGCACTTGGAATCAACGACTGGCAAGAGAAGGTCCACCAGAGAGACGAATGGAGACGGATTGTATTTGCAGCAAAGAACCTCAATGGCTCGGAACGCTGAAGAAGAAGAAGAAGTACATATATTTATTACTAAAGTTGATATGAGATTCCTCTTGATTCGACAAGCTATCTTACTGAAACATCGTTTGATTCGCATAGTACACTCTGTGATCGTGATGCTAAACCCGTGTCCGTTTGATTAAATGTTACTGGCTTTTCTGTAAGTTGATGATTAGCCTACGTACCATTTAATATGTACACCAAGAATTCGCGTGGTCCCTGGGGGTTGCAGCCCCAATTTGGGGTTTAGTTGACCGGCAAGAGAAAATTTGAATTTCGTGACAGGCCGTTAATCCAGATGCAATGATTTCGATCACAAGCCATGCCATATCACGATGCACTTGTCTCAGCACATAATAATTTATTTAATGTTATGGTTTTCTATAAAATACCTGACATCGTGTGATTAGTTCGACTAAAAATGCAATACCCCATACATCATAGTTTGTTATTATCTTATGTTTTGAATTGCATACTTATACACGTGTATGTTTGTTTAATGAGTACATTGCTTTTACTTGCCATTAAGTTTGTTCGCAAATAGAGATTTGTTAGTAATAATTTATTTCACACATAACTATATAAGTGTCCTTTTAAGTAACTATATTGAACTTCGCATGCGTTATAACTTTGTTTCAACTTCCATTCCGATGTTGCAGCTTAATTTAGTTGCACTTTACAGTGAGGCTGAACATAAACTTTTACACCAGACAGTAATAAATACTCAAATACGAGCACGGGTTTAACATCACGATCGCAAAATGTACTATATGAATCATACGATGTTTCAATCATATAGATTGTCGAATCAAGAGGAATCTCCAACAACTTTAGTCATAAATGAGGCAGTAGTGCATATATGTACTTACATTTTGATAACTGGGCTATGTCAGTTAATAAATATTTTTGGCATTGTAACAAACATTCTCAACATTATGTGTTTTGTAAAACAAGGTTTCATTACACAATCAACATCACGTTGTTAGGTAGCAAACATGCATAATGCGAATGATTGTTTACTCAATTTTATATTCACTTTAAGACACGTTTCTCTACCAATTAATTGTTTCCGTTCTTACAATGACTAATTCCGTTGTAATCGGCTCGCTACAAAGAGTTTTGGCAAGTCGGTTATGCCGTTTCATCTTCATTAGTAGTATAATGTAGCTGTTTATTTGCATAACGTCGCTTTCATCAAGGCCCGTGGAACGGATGTTCTAAACCTTGCCCGTTCCACTGCCGCATGCACCCTCATGCCCACAATGTCTTCTATATCATGAGTGTATCTTCTACCATTGCTTCTACCTCCAGAAACCGTGTGTTAGATCACAGTTCTGTCAAAGACAATGATACGTTTACTATAACCAAAGTATAACAAGTATAAAAGTACCTGAAGATATGTCCGACTGTCATAGGGTAACGCATAGTAACAAAGGGTCGTGAGTGAAGAGAATGGGCAGCGGGGCCGCACAGAGTTTGTGATGCAACAACTGACCCATGGCAGCACATATCAAGGTGACATAGTGGTCGACACTGATGGGTCAGTGGGGAGAAACATGCGTAGTGGCCGGGAGTCATTTGCGAAGGCTAATAGACGATGCTTGAAAAGGGAGAGCCTGGCATATGACACTATAACCTCCAGCATGAAAATGGAGATGAAAGCAGTAAAAGACGCATTCTAATGGTTAGAGGAGTCCACTGCAACACACATTGTATTATATACGGACTCACGGAGTATATTGCTTAAGGTGGAGAACGGAAAGTTCCTTGTAGAATGGCTTGCCTCGCTTCAGAGACCACAGATTTGAAAGAACTGCTGTATATATTGTATGTCCTGATCACGCAAGAGTGCGGGGGCATTACCTGGCTGATAGGCTGGCTGAGGATTGCAGCTATCGATGATAGATTAACTATGGACAAGGAAGAAGTGGTCAAGCGCGTGTAGGACGGGGACGTGAAAACGGTAGAACAGACTGAGAACCCTTTTATGGAGAGAATAATATGGCGGGGGATTGGTAGTTCTGGACGAATATAAAAAAAAATGAGAAGAAAGACCAGGATAACTTTCAATCAGATGACATCTGGAACTATTAGTAGTATGACACTTCGCTGGCTGTTGAAAGAGGAGACAGAGCTTGTGTTGGAATGTCCAGAGTGAATTAATATAGTTTCTTAGATAAACTAAACTACACAAAACATAAGTCGTGCACAATAGTGTATGTGCGTATGTGTTTAAATTACCTTGACGATTTGTGTTGTACAATTTATTCATACTTCGATTTAAAAGTTACATTTTTATGTCCAGGTAAAGTTAACGTGTTGTTAAACCCTGCCCATTGTGATTGATAATATAGCCAATTATTATTTGTTGCCTTGCTTTTAAGCTTCCCACACACTCTCGATATGTCTTTTCCTGAGTGTCGTGTCCAATATTTTCGCACACAAGGCTAATTCTACTACACCACCTCGTCTGTTGATCAGACGCTAGCAGTTGCATGTGTCCTTTACTGATGTTTTTGATGAGTGACCTTGTAACACGTGCATACCTCATTACATTTGTTTTATTTTCTTGTCTTTACAACATATTTTCAACATTCTCACAAACCACATTTCCACTTCCTCCATTTACATATCATTTCATTACTAAGTATCTGTCAGCAATACATAAGAAAGGTGAAGATATTTAATTACATTATTCAAATTATTCACAATGTCGTTTATTACTATAGTTAATTGTCACTTATATAACACAATGGGCAGGAGCCATTGGCTTATATTTGCCGCGTATGTGTATGAAAATAATCCAATGATGAATTGCTTCTATCCAGGTTTATCAATCTCTGATGTGTGCAGCCTCATAACTATGACGTGGGCATGCATCTTTGTAACCCCAGCATTTATGCATGCAGATTTGCCATTCGACAGTATGGAGATTACTTACCTTGTGTCAGCAATGCCACATTATTCCTTCACCCGGGTTAGCAGTCTTATCACGGCGATGATTGCGTTTGAGAAATGCATTAGTGTTGTAGCCCCGCTAAGAGTAAGTATTACCTATTGCATAATATATATATATATATATATATATATATATATATATATATATATATATATATATATATATATATATATATATATATATTCCGGTACTATGGCGACGACGTGACGCATCTATTCTTCGGGATGACGCTGTTTTAGTGTATTTCCTGTGGATTATGTGGTGTTATTTCGTTTTCGTTTATTGGAAGTGTTCAAAAGAAGCCACGGAATACAGGTGGTGGATGAAATGTTGAGGGCAGCCGACAGATATTGGTTGGTTATGGTCTCAAGTTTCATGACCGCAGGCAGAGAATCTCTCTCGAGTCAATAGCTGCGGTCAAATGACCAGTACAGTTACTGCCATAGAGGAAAGCAACTGCAAACTACCTCATTAAAAGTGCCTAGTGCATTATAATTCGCCTAAAGACTGATAATCGCAAGACAAGGACAAGGACGTTAAAATTAGCAACATGGAACGTTAGGACGTTAAACAAAGACGAAAAATTAGAGAACATAAAACAAGAATTTGAAAGAGAAAAAAAAAATTAATATTCTAGGGATGTGCAAAACGAGATGGACAGGAGCAGGCATCAAGATATATGAAGATTTTAAGATTATTTATTCTGGAGGTGAAGACCGACAAAGGGGAGTGGCTATTATTTTGGACCGGAAAACATCAAAATCTGTTCAAGGATATTGGGCCGTGTCGGACAGAGTTCTACTAGGTAAATTAAGTAGCAGACCTTTTAGCATAAATATTATTCAAGTATACGCACCAACAGGAGAATCCAGTGAAGATATTGTAGAAGAATTGTATAATGACATAGAGGCTGCCTTAAAGAAATGTAAAAATTCAGAAATAAACATCATAATAGGAGACTTCAATGCAAAATTAGGAAATCAATGTGATAGATACACAGTAGGAAACTATAGTTTAGGTGAGAGAAATGAAAGAGGATACAGACTCATAGAGTGGACAAAAGAACAGGAATTGACTGTTGGAAACACCTGGTTTAAGCAACACCCTCGAAGATTATGGACATGGAGGAGTCCTGATAGCAGGATCAGAAACCAGATTGACTACATTCTGATTAGCAGAAGATTTAGAAACGCACTAAGAATAGCAAAAACAGTTTCTAGTGCTGATTTTTATAGTGACCACAGACTACTTACAGGAATACTGAGGATAAAGTTGAAGAAAGTCAAGTATATAACAGGAAACACTGAATATGATTTGTGTACATTGAGTAATGACAAGGAAATACTAAACACATTCAACTTAGAAGTACAGAACTGACTTGATATATTGTCTGATTTAGAGATATTTTTCCAGGATGTGGATGATCAACGGGAAATGTTGAAGAAGTCAATCAGTTTGGCTGCAGAAGCAACAATTCCAAAATTAAAGAAGGTGGGTCGTACGAAATGGATGACAGAAGAAATTTTACACCTAATGGAAACAAAAAGACTCAACAAAAATAATTCTGCCAAATATGAAGACATTCACAGACAAGTCAGAATATTATGTAAGGAGGCAAAAGAAGCATGGCTTGAGGAAAAGTGCTTAGACATTGAAAAACAACACAACAGTCAAAATACCAAATTAGTGCACAAAAGAATTCAGGAACTTACAATAAAAGAACAAATATGTCAACAAGCTGTCTAAAAACTAAAGATGGCAAAATCATAATAGAAAAAAGATCAGATTCTACATGTATGGACAGATTATGTGAAAAAGCTTTATAATGATAACAGAGAGGAACAGTATGCTGTTAGATGTAATAATGAAGTGCCACCAATTTTGAAGATGGAGGTTCGAAATGTTCTTAAGCATATGAAAGCTGGCAAGGCCACCGGTGCAGATAATATCACAACATAAATTATTAAAGCTTTAGAAGAATTAGGACTAGATCAATTCACCTGACTGCTGAACACATTATATGATACTGGAGATATACCTTCTGAATTATGTAACTCTGTATTTATTGCAATCCCAAAGAAATCAGGAACATTGGAGTGTGATCAACATAGAACAATTAGTACAAGGAGCCACATCACAAAGATGTTGCTACGAATTATCATGCAAAGAGTGAGGAAGAAAATACAACCTGAAATAGGGGAAGAATAATGTGGGTTTGCAGAAGGAAAGGGTACAGGAAATGTTGTGTATATGCTGCGAACAGTTAGTGAAAGTGCTATAGAAGTAAACAAAGATTTACAGCTTTGCTTTATTGACTATACAACGGCTTATGATAGAGTTAGACATGTCAACATGGTGGATATGCTGGCAGATCTACAAATTGATGGGAAAGACATTAGACTTATAAAAAAGCATATATGGGAAACAACAAGCTGCCATAAGGATTGATAATGAAGTGGGACAATATCAACCTATAAAGAGAGGTGTTAGGCAGGGATGTGTAATGTCTCCAGATCTTTTTTCCCTATACAGTGAAAATATTTTCAGGAATTTAGAAGATATAAATGGAATCAGCATTGGAGGACGAAACATCGATAACATTAGATATGCAGATAATACAGTATTGATTGCAGACAATGCACAAGATCTACTACAAATAGTAGACGCAGTTGTTGTACACAGTGAGCAGCTGGGGTTGGAATTAAATTGTAAGAAGACATAGGTTATGGTCGTCACTAGGAAGAACGAAATACCACAATGTAATATACAAGTAAATGGGAATATTCTTCAACAAGTGAATCGATACAATTATCTCGAAACAGTCATAACATTTGATGAGAGTTGCCTTGAAGAGATTAGAACAAGAATCGCCATGGCGAAAGTAGCCTTTAGCAAGATGAAAAACATTCTGACCAATAAAAAGATAACAATTGAAACGGGAAAAAAAAAGTGTTGAGGGGATGCTTGGACAATGTGCAGTCAAGCTGAAAAACATCTGATGGCTGCAGAAATGTGGTTTCTGAGGAAAATGCATAGAACACCATGGAAAGACAGAAAAACCAATGACCAAGTACTACAGGAGACAAATGAAAGTCGTAAATTGATTGGAGAAATTAGACGTAGACTGTCAAAATTGTTTGGACATATTATGAGAAGAAATGGATTGGAGAACTTAGTGACAACTGGCAAGATAGAAGGGAACAGACCAAGAGGTAGACCGAGAGGAAAATACCTGGATGGCTTGACCAAATGGCATGGACGAGACAGGAACACTGAGCTGATCCACGACGCTGGTGATCGAGTGAAATGGCCAGTCATGAACACCCATGCTTTCCGGCATGGCACATGATTGTTGATTGATTGAATATATGTAACCTCATTAGGAATAATTATTGCGTATTACAGACTATATGTAGTCCGATTAAGAGTAAGTAGTACACATTAAAAACCGTAGTCCTGTTAAGCGTAATTATTACACATTATAGAATATATGTGGCCCCATAAAGATTAAGCTAGTTTATAATGGCATCACGTTCTTATATATATATATATATATATATATATATATATATATATATATATATATATATATATATATATATATATATATATAATACAATGTCTGTCTGTCTGTCTGTCTATATGTATATTATTTATGCGTTCGCAAACGGTCCATCCGATTGAGATGAAATTTTCTACACGTGTTCTTCTCATTCCCGTGTTGCCAACTGGCATAGTTTGTTAGTTTACAAACTGTTATTTACGTAATAAAAATTAATTTTTTAAATTACATTATAATTTATATATAGCGAGGGGACTTAACTTATGAAAAGTTATATCAAGGAACGTAACTTTTAATAGCATTCCTATATATGTAATTAAAATAATTGTTGCATATTTCTAATCATAGGTGGATCCTTTCTCTACAGCTATCTACAGGCATATGCCTTATAATGTATACAGATAAAATCTTTAAGGCATTTGTAAAGCTTTTATAAAAATAATGCATCTATTTTAAATACGTGAAAATTTTCTATCACATCTTTTTATTTTTCTTAAAAAGCCCTTTAGATCATGTAGCATGATGAAACAGAATTCCTCATTCCCAGTCCGACACATTTCATAAAGATACTTTAAGTCTTAACGGGGACCATCCCAAATATAAGGGCTATTCTTAGATCGAATGTTCTGGAACGAGTTGGGGGAGGCGGCGGTATGCACTTGTCTTTTGATTGGTTCATAAGGCCCACGCTATTCCTGGGCCATATTTTAATATCTAATTAGTAGGAGCGGGAATTTCACCAGGAGCGGTCGCTAGTGTGATGTGATGACCCAACAATGCCCTTAAAGATTCAATAATATATTGTTCTCTGGACAGCAGGTACCACTTTAAAACATACTTTAATGTTGTAGTTGTGCCTGATAAACGAATGAGAAGAATGTATGAGTATTTTATGAATAAAATGTGAAAGTGGAAAACCTAACTTCTGTGCGCCAGAATTCTGAATACTGCATCTTCAACCTTGACACGTCTTTCACGTTGTATACTCCAAATGCATATCAATCCCTTGTTGTGACTGGTTGAGTCTGCTTGATGAATGTATGACACACTCATGCAGATTCGCAAACCCAAACCCCTGGTGCATTCTTCATGCCTAGGATGACTTATTCTTAAATCAACTGTACCTTTGCTCTCGCGAGTTAACATATGGCAGTTTGGATTGGAATGAGTGATGTAAACATGTACAAGTTCCTTGGTAAAACGCTGAAAATAATGGAGTGAGTGAGTTGGTGATTTAATAAATAGCCTCTCACATCTAGTGGAAGGAAAGATGCTTCAAATATCCATATGTAAACAGGTTGTGTGTGGCACGCCAGAATTGCTAAGCTCATGTGATACCTGGTGGTAAATTAAGCTCACGAGAATACCATTTCTCTCTGCAGCATTACACTGTTACCTCTACTGTTGGATGGTTCATATAAACTAGTTCCTAAGAGAACCATAGGTGTGTGAACCTGTGTCTTAGTTGGCTGAATATATGTATGGCTCATGCAAATTTACAAGGACTAAACATGTTTTTCCACATATGTGCTTGGTGCATATGTGAACAGTTGTTATGCAATTGAGCTTCTGTTACCTGCTGTGAAAATTACTCAGTGGGGAAAGAGCACATGATGATGATGATGTACCTGTGAGACAAGTCTGGTGAAAAAGGGGTGAGGTCTGGCATTGCTGTGTGAATATGGAATAGGACATTCATGCACCAACATCACAGCCATAGGAATGGATGTCTGGTCTGCTGATTGGGTGAATGCCATTAGTTAATACATATTGCATATTGCAGTTGTAAATGCCTATTTTCCATTTCCCTTCACAATGCCTGTCCCATGTTGCTATGTCAAAATGATTGCTGTACTGTGTCTGGTCCTCCTTGTGCCCAGGTTTACTGTGGTTCAAACATGGTGGAACTTAGACCACATGAATGCTTGTAATTGTGTTAAGCTACCCCTGTCTCAACATATGGTCTTGTGATTACCACAGATAAGGGTGAATGGAACACATATCACCCACAGTACATCAGAGTGAAATACACGGCATCATCAAACTAGGAGAGGTGTGTTTGGATCACACCCATCCTTTTCCTCCCCATCCCCAATCTGTGTCTGTTGATGTATAATAACATTATCTTTTAACATATGTAAAGAGATGTTGTGCCATTTTATATGTCGACAGAGAACAGTATGGTGGAGAGGCCATCCATATATCATCTGGGACAACTAAACAGAAGTCCTAGATCCAGGTGTGACTCCCTATCAAAATGTAGGAATCTCAAGAAGAGTTTCTCTCTCAGCTCTCTAACAGCTGAATGCATAAATGGGAGCATGACACAATCTGAAGCACTACAAATGTGGTGAACTGGACAGTGATCTTTGAGTCAGTCAAAAGGTCAAATGAGACTAACATCAAATCTTGTTCTATGAACTACATTCATGGAGAACTGTGGAGTAACTTGGGAGTGTTTGTTTATCTAAGACAAAACTTAGAAAATATCCAGCCTGATGCTCACACAGTGATTCTTGAAGAATGTGAGGAACAGTAGGGAAGTTGATCTGGCTAAGTGAGTAGCTGCAATGTATGGGACATTAGGTATGCCATTATTGAAGTACCCAGTGACAGCCTTCACTAA
This sequence comes from Cepaea hortensis, assembly GCA_963921405.1. NCBI lineage: Eukaryota > Metazoa > Mollusca > Gastropoda > Stylommatophora > Helicidae > Cepaea > Cepaea hortensis. Next base: position 104,792,273 of record OY992881.1, on the reverse strand, counting down.
CAGCCTGATCAACCGTGAGATGCAGTACCATATCATCATACCAAATCTTGTCTTCAAGAGGAATGAATCTGCCATGAAGCTTATTCTGGGGAAGCTGCTAACTGGAGCTAGTCCAACATCCATGCTGATGATAAAAGGATTCAACAGACCTAGAACAGTAGTTTCTTCCTTGAGTTGCCCATGGATAGGATTTCCTAAATTCTCAAGAGTCAGGAAATGATGATAGATACAGATACTGTAACGGGATGGTGTAGTTAGATATTAGAGAGAGGAGGAGAGTTATTGATGGCTGGTGGAGTAAATAAGAAGTGTTGTATCTTGTTTATCAACCTGCATGTGTGACATATTTTATGCATTTTCTATGCAATAAATGAAGTGTTGACATTACAGGAGTTGAGGCAATGGTCACCACTCTACTCACCAACTCAATAAATTGTGTATTTAAAGAACCAGTGATTGAAGTACATGTCCCCAGTGAATTTCGTGTACAGTTGCTGTCAAGTGTTGTCTCTGGTGACTGTCTTAAGTGCTGTGGTTGGTTATACATATTGTGAAAAGTCCTGTATAGATGTTGTCAAGTATCACATGATGTCTATCTTGTACAATTGTGGTGTAAACAATTCCTTGTGAATGTATGTCCCACTTTTGGCAGGAAACTGTCATGTAGATGTCTTGTCTAACAGATGTAATGTACCGTTATTGTTGAAGTTTGTTTGTCTACAAATAAATACATGAGTCCTAAAGTCCTAAAGACTAATTGAACTGATATAGGTCAAAAAATGACAAAAAATATAGGGAAAGATCTATGTGACGGACGAATAGCACACTGGCAACATTATGTTGAGTGAGAGGGATCCTCAGTTGTACAGGCGCTAATAGTTCAGATCTTCTCTGGCCTTTGGTGAACTAGTTACTTCTTATATAAATTTCTGTGTGGATACATAGTGGTCTCACAGTGGGGGTTTGAGCCAAAGAAAAAGGTTCTCCAAAAAGGCTATTGCGGGAATGATTAGCTCATTTGAGTGACCTCTAGACAAAACGTGCTAAATCATAACCTTTATCTTGTTATTTATTATTCAAGATATATCTCCAGAGAACACTACAAACTAGGTCCTCTGTCAATCATCAAATAATTTGTCACATAATTGGTAGGCTCTTTCCGGGATATAAACCCTGGGAAAACCTGGTCACATAACTGGGTTTCCTCTTTCCAGGCTATAAACCCTGGGAAAAAGAACACTCGTCTCGGATTTAAACCCTGGTAATAACCTGCTAGGGGCTCACATACCTGTTGCCCTGATGACGGGATACAAACCTTGGGCATACCCTGCATAAGACTCACTTTTGGGATCTCTATGTTGGTATTAAAATCCGGGGTGACCTCTCGCAAATCAGACCCAATTCTTGAAGGTTTTATGGTGTTGTTTAATGGACCCTGTCTCTTATATGAGGGCAACTATCCAGACATGTAAACCCACAATAAATCTCTAGAAGGTTTGATTTCATTAATAGTGATAAAATTGCATGTATCACTGTTTTAATATATCAGTTAGTATTCAATGTAGCAGACTGAAGATGGTGTATAAATATCTTATGGGTCAACATAATTGCTTGTATCCATGATATTTGTTTTTCTCAGAATGATATGATTTATTAGCTTGTCAATATTGTTGTATAATTTTTTGCATGCTGGTTGTTCAATATATGTATCCAAAAATTAAGGTACCTGAAACACCAGAGAACACAAATTATTTTAAATATAACTGAGACAGCTAGTACAGGGAAAAATTCATTTTTGTCCCTGAAATTAAGACACTTGATCCAGTAAATGAATATGGGGCCTACTCCATCTCAAAATTAATTGCTGGCATGGGTGAGAGAGGGGAAATATTGTTGTAACTACAACATTTTTAATGTCACCACATCACATAAAATAACAACTCCCTATATTCTCTTCTCCCCATAACATGCTTGCAACACTGAGAGTAGAAAGTGTGAACCCTGATGGAAAATTTGGGCAACCATTAAGACACCTCACTGACAATCTCTCTCGGTGATAGTCAGTATTCGTACCGGCTAATGTCCAGTGTCGATTCGACATCTGGGTTTATTCTTCAGTTGTGTAACCCTGTCAGTGGCCCTGATCAAGCAACTGCGCGTGAGCACACTTGAATCTCCAGGAGAAAACATCCTTTTCAACTCCGTCACTTGCCATTTCTGAAGTAGTGGTATTATTAAGCGTACTTGATACGTAATGGACGAGAGGAAGGGAAGATTCTACCTGATGTCATGGGCGGTCATATAAAACCGACCACAGTCTGGTGTCTATAAGACATTAGTCTATTGTTCGATGGTGTAATCTCTCTGGTGTACTAGGATCCACGTCACCAGGAGTTAACTCATTGAATCTCCAGGAAGGCCATCAAAATAACTGGACCCCTAGCCATTTATATGGAAGTGGAGAGCATACGCAAATTATGTGTCCAGGAAACGATGGATAACCAACCTGATGTCATTGGCATATCATACGACTAGGAGCATAACGTGGACAACCTGAAAAATTTCATGAAGAGATAAAACAGGATCCGTCTCCGACGTCGGCCGTCAATTCATCCTCAGTTGAGAAAGCGTTTCTGCCTTTAAAATGGTGGAGATTAAAGGACGGACAAAGTTGAGTACAACTGATGTCATTCCCCTTTTTCATTCTCAATTGGGAAGACCTTTCTGCCGGAAGAAGGTAGGAATGTAATAAGGATTACTGTCTCCAAACAGTTAACTCTTATATGGTAGAGATCACTGCAACTCCAGCAGCTGACACTCTATACACAATGTCTGCGAAAGTGGACTAACGAAAGATCAGTTTCAAACAGCTGACTCCTTTCAAGATAAAGATCCCTGCACTCCAGCAGTCGACTCTTTATATAATAAGAACAATGCATTTAGCATGTGGAATCTTATATTATTACTGAGATGCGAGGTATATTCACAAGACCTGGCCAGTCCTGTCCTCAAAGTCAGTAAAATTGCTTCCAAAATTCGAGTCAATATTGGGATATAAGAAGTAACCCACATAATCACACCCCTTCAAAGGTGGCTGTGATAATGACGAACTTCTCTGTGCTGAGAGGATTCGCCCAATTCGCCAATAGTAAACGTTTTGCTCATGTGGGAGAGAAAGAACGAATACTTCCCAGTCACTCAAAAGCACTTAGCTAGAGCATGGCTGAAGACAACTAGTTGGAAGTTCCACCTGGAATTATAGATTAGTAGTAGTAGATGTCAAAGTCTGGTTGCATCTACAAACTCAGTTGCTGCGTTGGAAACAGCTTAATTAGCAACTAAGGAGAGAAAATGCTGTCACTTCTCACAACACATCAAAATAGAGGCATAACGGAATGAGAGAATCTCAACCGACAAGCACCTCTAAATCTATGGTAAGACTACAGAAATAAGTCAAGGAAATATAATGGGAAATTGCTACCATCTGCAAACACAAGAGGCTTATTGGAAAGGTAGACCCTGTGTCCAACGCTAACCAAATTTACAATAGTAGATTTTAGCCTTGACAGTTCACCCGGAAGTGATTGTCGTTGCTCCGGTGATGATCAAAAATTTTAACCCAGTTCCAAATGCCAAGATTACTGTTGGAGAAAGTGTTCAGTTAAATACACTCTCGCAGGATTATCGTTCTCCAGTGGCGAGGGGAAGAATGAAGTTCTGATAAGGTGAAAGGTTGAGAGATACATGGAATGCAACCATTCTCTCTAAACCTCATCTAGAAGTTGGCTTAATTGCAAAGCCATTACTTCACATAATGAATCTCTATGGAACATTCATACATTACGAAATGGTGTGACTCAGAGAGATCATTTATCACAAACAGGAAATATAGCAAGGATGTCAGCAGTGGAACATTGTCAGAGGTAAATAGAAGAGCAGTTCACAGATGAGTGGAGTCAGGACTCCTGATGCTCCCAGTGACTCAAAGGAACTTAATGCAGGGTTAACTTCATGGTCTTTGCGTTTGCCACCAAATTCATCAACAGATACAATGTTGGGGCAGATTTTTTTTAAGGAGAAAAATCACTTAGTTCCAAATGTACTACTCTAGTAGGGTAAAGGGAGACAGGGAGTAATTGACAAAACCCACTTGAGGGATCTGAGAACTGTGGATTTCTGAAAAATCATCTGTCATTCCTATGAAAGATTTAAGAGAGGGGCCATGTAGTATGATGAAACAGAATTCCTCATTCCCAGTCCGACACATTTCATAAAAATACTTTAAGTCTTAACGGGGACCATCCCAAATATAAGGGCTATTCTTAGATCGAATGTTCTGGAACGAGTTGGGGGAGGCGGCGGTATGCACTTGTCTTTTGATTGGTTCATAAGTAATGAGCCCACGCTATTCCTGGGCCATATTTTAAAATCTAATTAGTAGGAGCGGGAATTTCACCAGGAGCGGTCGCTAGTGTGATGTGATGACCCAACAATGCCCTTAAAGATTCAATAATATATTGTTCTCTGGACAGCAGGTACCACTTTAAAACATACTTTAATGTTGTAGTTGTGCCTGATAAACGAATGAGAAGAATGTATGAGTATTTTATGAATACAATGTGAAAGTGGAAAACCTAACTTCTGTGCGCCAGAATTCTGAACACTGCATCTTCAACCTTGACACGTCTTTCACGCTGTGTACTCCAAATGCATATCAATCCCTTGTTGTGACTGGTTGCGTCTGCTTGATGAATGTATGACACACTCATGCAGATTCGCAAACCCAAACCCCTGGTGCATTCTTCATGCCTAGGATGACTTATTCTTAAATCAACTGTACCTTTGCTCTCGCGAGTTAACATATGGCAGTTTGGATTGGAATGAGTGATGTAAACATGTACAAGTTCCTTGGTAAAACGCTGAAAATGATGGAGTGAGTGAGTTGGTGATTTAATAAATAGCCTCTCACATCTAGTGGAAGGAAAGATGCTTCAAATATCCATATGTAAACAGGTTGTGTGTGGCACGCCAGAATTGCTAAGTTCATGTGATACCTGGTGGCAAATTAAGCTCACGAGAATACCATTTCTCTCTGCAGCATTACACTGTTACCTCTACTGTTGGATGGTTCATATAAACTAGTTCCTAAGAGAACCATAGGTGTGTGAACCTGTGTCTTAGTTGGCTGAATATATGTATGGCTCATGCAAATTTACAAGGACTAAACATGTTTTTCCACATATGTGCTTGGTGCATATGTGAACAGTTGTTATGCAATTGAGCTTCTGTTACCTGCTGTGAAAATTACTCAGTGGGGAAAGAGCACATGATGATGATGATGTACCTGTGAGACAAGTCTGGTGAAAAAGGGGTGAGGTCTGGCATTGCTGTGTGAATATGGAATAGGACATTCATGCACCAACATCACAGCCATAGGAATGGATGTCTGGTCTGCTGATTAGGTGAATGCCATTAGTTAATACATATTGCATATTGCAGTTGTAAATGCCTATTTTCCATTTCCCTTCACAATGCCTGTCCCATGTTGCTATGTCACAATGATTGCTGTACTGTGTCTGGTCCTCCTTGTGCCCAGGTTTACTGTGGTTCAAACATAGTGGAACTTAGACCACATGAATGCTTGTAATTGTGTTAAGCTACCCCTGTCTCAACATATGGTCTTGTGATCACCACAGATAAGGGTGAATGGAACACATATCACCCA
>OY992881.1:104726548-104781548 GCA_963921405.1 Cepaea hortensis | reverse complement strand
CAATACGATAATTGTTTACGTAGTTTATTAGCTAGCTAACCGTCTAGTTAGTTAGTAAGCTATTTAGCTTATTAGCTAGTTAATTTGTCAGTTAATAGTTAATAAGTTAATTAATTAGTCTGTTAGTTAGTATGTTAGATAGCGAGCTAATTAGTCCAAAAGTGCTCAGATTACTTTCTCAGCATCTCCTTCGGTCTGTAAAGGCTGACGTCACCACCTATGTGTATGCAGACTATTTTGTGACCGCATTGCAGAACGTGTGTGTCACCCTGCATCCCATTTCACCCTTGCAGTACGTTCATCACTTTACGCGTTTAATTTGACCTGCCTCTCTGCGAGAATGCATGCGCATTTCGTGTCCGCTTTCAACAGGAACAATTGCCAATTATCCATGGTTTCTCTGTTGATGGGTTCTCTCCAAGGTCACGTGGAAAATGATACTGCCTCAAAAGAAGGCAGGCTATTGTAGGCTATTTCTATTATAGCAATTATCCTCTTCACGAGGTTGGGCTTCTAACTCAATGGCATTGGGTTTATTCCTAGCTTACATAAACGTTATATTGCTTCTTCTCTCCGTCTATCATTGCTATAATATGATATTATAGTGTAATGGCATTGGGTTTACTCCTAGCTTACATAAACGTTATGTTGCTTCTTCTCTCTGTCTATCATTGCTACAATATGATACTATAGTGTTATCATATTGGCTCAGTGTATGTCACATCCAAGGCAAACATCTTTTTTTCAAATCTTGATTTGCTATACTATGTTTACCTCTCTCGCTAAGCTAAACATTCGAGAATAATTCTCCACTTGTGTTCATTAACCCAAGTCCTTGTTTCCCCACTTTCACTTCGTAGCCCGATCATATCTTGACATTCATGTCAGCCATCACGCGTTTGATTTGTCATCTCTTTTATTACATATAGTAGTGTATACATTGGCATCTATCCGTCTTGACAGACGATAGTATGGCACATTGTGCTTCAAAAAGGCTTAATAACTACGACCCATGGCGGGGGCGAGTGTGGCTGATAAGGTCAATTCGTGCTGAAAATGTTTTTCCACAGTGGATTTATGTGAAAGCATGGTTATTTTCACCATCATGCACCATCTTACGTCTCTCACGCTCTATGCGTGCTTTATCTGCAATCATTTTCTCCTTTGTCTTTATTCCATTTCTGATAGTTGCCCTCCATGCAACACGTTCAGCGGCGACGTGCTTCCAATGTGCATTATCAATGCCTGTATCAATCATGTTCCGCTTACACACATCTTTGTATCGTAGTAGAGGCCGACCCTGAGATCTCCTACCCATCTAGAATTCACGCAAACAGATGTTCTTTCATATTCTACCATCGTCCATCCTCCTAACGTGTCCTGTCCATCTAAGTCTACGAAGACTGAGAATGGAACACACCGTCAAACAAGCTGATCTTTCCAATACTTCAGTATTTGTGATTTTGTCTTGCCACTTAATACCAAGTATTCTTCTCAGACACCGCATATGAAAGCTGTTTAAACGTTTCTCTTGGTGTAAAAGTAAGTTGTCCAGGTTTCACTGCCATACAGACGAATACTAAGGACACAGGTTTGGTAGACGAGGACTTTTGCTTTAGCAGTAAGCTTTCTGTTCTCCCAGACTCTTTTTGCTAACATGTTCATTATTGTTGCAGCCTTACCAATCCTGATGTTGATTTCCCGATCTTGGTATAATTTGCTATTTACCTCTGATCCTAGATATGTAAACTGGTCTACTATCTCCAGTTCGGCGTCGTCAATAAAGATTGATGGTACTCCATGTGCACCTTGTGACACAATCTGTGTCTTCTTTTTCTTAATTGTTAAACCAAATTCAGAACTACTAATATCTGAATAGTATGTAAGGTTTATGTTAAAAGCACTAATAATTCATACGTATTATGTATTGATACGTAACACGTGAGCATATTCATTTCTATGTTCATAATGTGGATCTAACTGCTTGTATTATTATTCTAGAACTCAATGTATCCCACTTGATTAATGTCTTATCTGCCTCTTGAGATAACATTAGGGCAATTTCACAGTAAAAATCAATTTCCCTTTTTTGTCGCGGGAAATGGAATAGTCTGTATTTCATGTTCTCTATGACATTAATCACACTAATGTCTGACATTTCGGTTGGCAAGTTTGTAGATTTACGAAGGTGAAAGAAAATAGCATTAGATCCGACACCTTTCGGATTCCCTCATATTACATCAACGTCGGGTTGAAGAGCTTTTATTTATCCTGCATAGCTCATTTATTACCGTCCCATTGTCTATAGACATACACGGCATGTTACAGTGATACCGTTCCGTCCTTTAAGCTTCCAGTAACACTCACCCGTTCGGATATTTTCTGTGCTTAATTCACCCCTTGAACAGAACAATAATTGTCTAGGTAACACACACTAACAATAGGTTCGTTATGCTAATTTTATTGCATCTGATAAACGTATATTAATAGTATCACACCATTACATCTTAGGGATTTTAAAAATGAAGTCTTTTAAAGCCACATCCACACAATCGAAGTTCTCTGTTTCCGTACCTCACTACAGTCTCCCTTTATGTGATCGCGTCAGTATCTAAGCCTGTTCTATATATTTCTCTATAATTTAGCTCAGGTTTTATGCTATGGTGAGGTATAACCCCATCCCGGATCTTAATTGGTCTCGGAATCAAAGCGAGAGGTAGCAGTTGCGGGTTATAAATCATTGTCTATTGGAGTAGACATGTGGCGCCACGGGTTGCCTCTGACAGTGGGATACACCTTCAGGTGTCACTGATCAGCTACCAACCTCCTTAAGCTGGGCATCCCCCGGTCAATTGCGTCGTGATTCGCAACAGCCTCAATGCTTCAATGGGTGCTTGGGGCTAGAATAAAGTCTGCATCGCAGGCTGTAAAACAAATGCACCAGGTAATATTAACAAGAAAAATAGAAACCTCAATATTCGGCTGACAACCTGGAACGTAAGAACCATGTGTCCAGAATTTTTCACTGACCTGACGATTATTGACAATGTGATAAAAACGGCTGTAATTGATGCCGAACTCAATCGTCTTAACATTGATATTGCTGGCCTGCATGAGACTAGCCATGCTGAGGAAGGGGCACTCAGGGAAAACAATTACACCTTTCTTGGAAAGGTAGAGGATAAACAGAAAAAGGCAACATGGTGTGAGCTTTGCAGTGAAGAATTCGCTAATGGGAATGATTGAAATTCCAGCCGGAGGTAAAGACTATTATCCCTGCTCTTGGCAATCTCTTGTGGTTATGCAAGCAGCATAAGGTCACATGGAAACACCAAGATCCGGCCATTGACATCAGCTTCATCATCACACGGAGACAACATCTGAACCAAACATCATTAACTCGAAAAAACATCCATCGATCGGTCCAGCAGTCCACCGAACACTAAACCGGAAAGTGATTGCCGGACCGATGCAAATGAGGCTCTAAGGGATACTTCTTATTTGCGGTGAATTAAAATTGAAGTACCGACGCTTTTACTGAGACATCAGGAAATTGTAAAGCAAGTGAAAAGTGGGGTAAACTTGAGGAAACTCTTGATAAAACAGCGGTATGGGTCAAAAGGGGCAGGACTGGTTAGCGGCAAACAGCCAGACACTGCAGCCTTTGAATGATAAACGGAAGATAGCTTTATTAAGAAACATGCCATGCTATGACATTCTGTCTTTCCTCGCACCAGGGCTTGTACCCTCCCAATTGCACTCTTCCGCCTGAAGCCATTGGAAAAAAATTGGGTGTCGGGTTTGGTAAGCGCCGCCCAACATTCGGCGCTAACAGAAAGCAGGCAGTACCGTCTACTGTCATACGGTAGCTCAGTAATATCTGACTAAGACCTGACACAAGGAATCGTTCCCCACAGGCATGAAGGGTATAATCAAGTTTCATGGCGCAACTTCAGAAGAGTTTGAAATCAAGAGTGGGGTTAAGCAAGGTTGTGTACTAGCTCCCATCCTCTTTGGAATATACTTTTCACTTCTACTGAAATATGCCTTTCGTGATCAGGATGGTGGTATATACATTCACTCACACGTAGACGGCGGCCTCTACAATGCTCAGAGATTGAGGGCCAAGACCAAAATTAGGAGGACACGGATCATAGAGTTCTTTTTTGCAGATGATGCTGCAATTACGACCCACTCTAAGGAAGAATTACAACGACTGCTATCAGCATTCTCCAATGCATGTTCTGAATTTGGGTTAACAATTAGCAAACGGAAGACGCAGATTATGTCATAAGGTGCACATGGGGTACCATTAATCTGTATTGACGACGCCGAACTGGAGATAGTAGACCATTTTACATATCTAGGATCAGAGATAAATAACAAGTTATCCATAGATCAGGAAATCAACATCAAGATGAGGAAAGCAGCAACAACAATGAACAGGTTAACAAAAAGAGTCTGGGAAAACAGGAAGCTTACTGTCAAGAGGAAACTATTTGTCTATCAACCCTGTGTCCTTAGTACTCAATTTACGGAAGTGAAGCCTGGACAACATACTAATACCAAGAGAAACGTGTAAACAGCTTTATATATGCGGTGTATGCGAAGAATACTTGGTATTAAGTGACAAGACAGCATCACAAATACTGAAGTATTGGAAAGATCAGGTTGTGTGACGGTTTGTTCCATGCTCATTCTTCATAGACTTAGACGGATAGGGATCGTTTGGATGATGGATGATGGTAGAATACCAAACGACATCTTTTTCTTTTTGTGTGAATTATCAATGGGTAAGAGATCTCAGGGTAGGCATCTACTACGATACAACAATGTGTAAGCTTGACATGACTGATACAGGCATTACTAATGCACATTGGGAGTAAGTCGTCACTTGAATGCGTTGCATGTAGGGCACATATCAGAAATGGAATAAAGACACAGGAGAAAATGATTGCAGATAAGTCACACACCGAACGTGTGACACGTAAAATGGTGCATGATGGTGGAAATGAACATGTGTTCACACGCATCCACTGTGGACGTACATTTACAGCGCGAATTGGCCTAATCAGTCACATTCTCTACCGCCATGGGTTGTAGTTATTATGCCTTATTGAAGCACAATGTACAAACTATCGTCTGTCAAGTCGGCAATGTGCCATATCTATATGGATTATGACACGAAAAGCCCAACACACCGCTTATGTCTCAGCTTTGACCTCAGGCGTTGACATGTAACATTAAGTCTAGTAGAGTCCATTGTACTCTGCCATTTACAATAGTGTGTTCATATTTCTATTTCCAATTGTAGAAATCTGCTTGGGGGCAACGGGAGTGGGTTTTTGAGACGTGTGATGCGAAAATTAACTTACATGGTGTGTCTGGAAATGGTTGAGGAAAGAAGACAAGAATAAGTCTCCAGCCAGTGGATATTAGTCATTTAAAGAGAAGAGATCCATTGACGGACAGCGTGACTGCACGTCAGATCAGTGTTAGGATAGGCAGAGGCAGATCGAGATAAATTATGGTGGGCGGGGTGAGACGGTAGCATAGAAGAATATCAACACACGATTTGATCCAGAGCACTAGTGACGGAGATATGTGGAGCTGTATAAATGCCTAAACTAGTTGGAAGGGGCACAAAATAATGATGTACTTATTGTGTCATGTTATCTGTTAAACATACATAAGTACAATGCAGATACATATGCAACAAAGACGTGTGTGTGTGTGTACACGCGCAAATATGTGTGTGAGTGTTAAAGGGAATGTATGTGAGTGTGTGTGTGTCACTGGAGATAAAGAGGTCAGCAGAAACAGCTACTGAAATGAATCGAAAATGAGATAAAAAGAGAGAAAAGGCGACATAGAGAATGAGAGATATATGGATAGAGAGTGAGTGATAAAGTGAGATGTAGAGATGAGAGAGAGAGCGCGCGCGAGAGAGAGAGAGAGAGAGAGAGAGAGAGAGAGAGAGACAGAGAGACAGAGAGAGACAGAGAGAGACAGAGAGACAGAGAGGGATAAAGAGAGAGATGCTGGACTACGACGCAAAGTCATATTTAGCTCAATCTAGAGAATGTATTATAACAATGCCCATTTCCTGCATGTTAATATTAATTATTTGTATTATCGCGGTACTATTTCAGTCTAAGTAACTTATCATGTGCGCACTTTTAAATAACATCTTAATTAATTTAAGATCATTTAACTAATTATAAAACATAATTTATAACATTGACATAGCCTTGTGTAATGCATGTGGCGCAGTTTTTATCTTTTCATGTCTACTATTTAACTTCATATATATATGAAGACTGGTCCAAGTGATGGGGCCTATTTCACATTACACCACTAAAATCCCCTGGGATAGGATTCTAGCGTCTCTATAAAAGGAAAGGGCGCCAATGAAATAGCCCGATTTACCAACAAAGCAGAAGCAAACAGGCGTCTACGCCTGAAGTCGAAACTTGCAAATTCGAAAGTGGCGCCAATGCCTACATTGTGATCAAGATCCAAGTATTGCTATTATATGGTGAAAAATGTACGAATTCCTGCAACTGCTATAATCTGTATTCAGGTGTCATAGACATTTTTTGTGGTATCTCCTTTACAAGACATCGCTGTCACCACCAGCATTTTCCTGCTGTTGTTGATGTCTTGGCAAATTTACGTTCAGTATTTTGCCATTGCTTTCCGAAAGACCGGCTCCCATGCCAATTCATTAAAACCCAGCGCAACGCGGTCTGCTGAAAAATCCCGAGCAGCAGTATTTCGAACGCAGGTAAGCGGGATAACGAATCGCGACCGTAACTCTTCGCCCACGAGACCGGCTGTTATAGACTACCCTGGGCTTTATATCCACCTAAAATATGTTTATATATAAAGTACTTATTCTTTTTGCTGTCACAATGCCTGTATGGTGTGCAATGTTATGCTTTTTTAAGTGTTGAACCGGATATCTCGCCATCAATTCATCGAAAATTGAATAACGAGAGCTTTTATTCCTATGACGACGTCACAGTCTAATGATTATGTAAATGATGTGCACATTTCAAAAAGGGCAACTATTTGTGAGAACATTGCGATATTATTGTCTTGTTATTAATTCCCCTGAAATAATTGGAACACGCACTAAATCACTTAAAAATGCATTTCTAGTGATTGATTTATTTAATGATAAATTAAAGAAATAAAACGTGCATAATGACAAGTCTTAATGCATAGACACCCTGTCATCAAGTTATGTAACTGTATTGGCCTGAGTTTTCTTTTGAACTGAATGTTCTAAATAATGCTTCGTGTGCTCTGTCGCACTATATTCTCCATTTAATGCTTCATGTGTTATTTTGAATTACATTCACCAGTTAATGATTCATGTGATTTTTTGAATTAAATGCGCCACCTAATGATTCATTAGTTAATTGCATTTCCCGACATGTACCACCCTATCCCATTTGTTGGATTTATTTTGTTTTATGGTAAACCATTTTTAAAACAAAAATATGCACATTAATAAAAGGCTCTTTATACATGCCTACAGACATATTACGCATTTGGGCTGGCTCCATATTATCGTAGAACACTAGATAATCGATTATGATGTGATAAATACCACGTCGGCCTTCTGTTCTTCGCATGTCAGTTCCTGGAAACCATTTTAGGCTTTGTAGACATGGAAGGCCAGATCAAATTTAGAAATCAGCCTCAATGCGAAATCGAAACCATGCATACCAGGCTTTTCAAACTATGTCCTCTTCTAAATGAGCATTGTGACAACGGGTCAAACATCGGCATCACAACGGTGAGTGTTGTAGGTATATTCGACCTTTGGTAAGTCTCGTGAAATTTTAAACAAATGCTAGACTGTATACTGCGTGGCCATTGCTTTGGCAAGGGGATGGACACTAGCGTAATATTAAAGCTACTGTAATAAAAAGAAAACAACAAATATAATGTACACCTAAGGACTACATATGGACATGAGAAGTCGTTACGAATAATTCCGTCATTGAATTCAACATGTTCACTTCATTATTCACAAGTTAAAGAAACACGTATTGAGTATATGATCAGTACAAGTAAAGGACACGTTCGCATGCTTTGAATATCGGGTTTATGACACTAACTCCACGTGTCTACATATCTCTATACAGTCAATGGGTAATTTAGACAGTATCACGCCCCCGGCGAGAAAAAGAGTGTTGAGGTGCTACATAGAACCTGTACTTTTGTATGGCTGTGAAGCGTGGACAATGAGTAGTCAAGCTGAAAATGGCTTTGGAAATGTGCTTTCTGAGGGAAATGCAAAGAATACCATGGAAAAACAGGAAAACCAATGGACAAGTCCTTCAAGAAACAAATGAAGATCGTAAACTGATTAGAGACATTAGACGTAGACAGTCAAAATTGTTTGGGCATGTTATGAGAATAAATGACTTGGAGAACTTGGTGACAACTGGCAAGATCGAAGGGAAGAGACCAAGGGGAAGACAGACGAGTAAATACCGGGATGGCTTGGCCATGTGGCATGATCGAGATCGGAACACGGAGCTTATCCAAGACTCTGGTGATCGAGTGAGATGACAAAATATGACCGCCCACGCTTATCCGCATGGCACATGATAGATGGATGGATGGTTCGGGGTACAGAATGTAAGGTTGGCTGGAAAAAGGAGTCTTGAGTCAATTATTATTTTTTTAAACACAACCTTTAGGGTAGGAATTTAACAAAAGGAGAAAATAACTTAGAAGGCTCACCTATTCTAAAAGAAGTTGTTGACGCGTAAGCATATGAAGAAAGGAAAAACAGCCGGGCCTGAAGGAATCACAATAGTTCACAAATTAGATGTAATGGGAGAATTTGGAGTATATCCGAAATGTTGAATGATAATTACAGCATTAGATATATACCAAGCGACATGCTGAAATATGTATTTATAGCTACAAATAAAGACCAGGAGCAATTGAATGCGAACATTTTCGTACGATTCATCATCATCATCAACATCGTCATCATCTTCCACTTCTGCCGTCAAGCGTCGTGAGGAGGAATAATTTGCTCTCCAGCTACCGGTGGGCGGCACTAGATAGTGTCATTCCGTGTGATTGTACAATGTCTTTGATGTCGTCAATCCGTTGTCTTCTTAATCGTCCTCTTGGTCTCGTCGCAGATGATCTTTGACGTAAGTCTAGTGATGGTAGTTGTTGGTGTTGCATTCTAACGACATGGCCAAACCACTTGATCTTATGTCTTTCAATAAATGTGGCACAAGATGTTAATCCCACTGTCTGTCTGATATCAGCATTTCTTACTCGGTCTCGGATTGTTAAGTTGGCAGCTCTCCTCAGGCATATCACCCTGCAGGTGTTGATTTTGCGAAAGTGTTGTCAGAATCTCCGAGGCGGCATCATCTCCCCCGCCTGGCAACAACCAGGTCCGACCGTGAACTAGACTAACAGCTACTACGCAGGCGATGGCCAGAGGTCAGCGTGGTGCACGCAGACCACGAGAACGGAAAGCAGGGCCAACGAGGGAATCACTGCTGGTAGCTCAGAGAGCCTTGGACAGCGAGACCGGACGGACATGAAAGAGTGTTGCTGTGTATGAGTCGAGACTGATGGAAGAAAGCCTGTATGCTTTGTTTGAGTAGAGTGAAGATTGCGTGAGTGATATATTCATTTGTATTTATGATATTATTGATACCTTGCATTGTGTGTGGTTTTAACAATGGCATTATCGATAACTTTGAGCGATGCCTGATGTGACTGCGTTTTGAGAGGTGCGATTAAAGTGTTTGAGTTATATCGCCGTGTGTTTGTACACTCATTATGTGTGTGTGAGTGTTTCACGCCTGTTAGTGAACACGAGCCTTTGGTCATCTGACCAAGACCCTGACAAGTGTGAATTGGATAAAGTCCAAGTGTGAGATTGGTAGCATAGGGTTAGTGTGAATATGTTTATTAGCTGTCGTTTTGCGGACATGGGTATATTTGGATGTTTCAATTAGGGTGATAGTTGATATGTAAATGTACTAGCTTTTTGACATCCGATTTTGATTTCTCTGTCCAATCTGCCATCTTCTGTGATCACACTTCCAAGATATTTGAATTCCTTAACTTGTTTCAGAGGTGTGCTATTTATCTGTATACTTAGTGGGCCCGGCGATATGCTAACTTGCATTCATCGGTTTCGTACGATCTTCTTCTTCTTCTTCAGCGTTCCGAGCAATTGAGGTTCTTTGCTGCAGATACAAACCGTCTCCATTCGTCTCTCTGGCTGACGTTCTCTTGCCAGTCGTTGATTCCAAGTGCTTGTAGGTCTGTGTATATATTATCTCTCCACCGTCTTCTTGGTCTACCTCGGGGTCTACGGTCATTTATTTCCTGAGTGTAAGCGAGTTTTGTTGCCCTATTATCTTTCATTCTTTCTATATGCCGCAGCCATTGTAGTTTATTAGCCTTCATGATACCAGTGATTAGCGGGGATTTAAACAGATCATAAATGTCTTTGTTACTTCTTCTTTTCCACTCTCCACTTTGTGTATCCCTAATGGGTCCAAAGATGCGTCTTAAAACTTTGTTCTCAAAGGTTTGTTACAGGGCTTCGTTTCCTTTCGTTGTACTCCAAGTTTCAGAGCCATACAGCACAACTGGTCTGATCAGTGTTTAGTATATTGTGATTTTGGTGTTACGAGATAGCGCATTTGATTTTAGTAGATGTTGTATTGCATATTATATCTTATTTCCAGAGTTGATTCTAGTTTGTATTTCTTCCCTTATGATGTTGGAGCAGTTGAAGATTGTACCCAGGTATTTGTATGTTTTCGTTCTTTTAATGGTCATATTATCTATGTGTATGTGGCCAGAGTTTCTAGCCATTCCGTCTCTTGAAATTACCATATATTATGTCTAATCTTGGTTGATAACCAGCTCCATCTGTTGGGCTTTTTCCTTTAAGTGAGTCAACATTTCTAATGTCTTTTGTTCATTTTCCCCTATAATATCTATATCATCTGCATAACCAAGCAGCTTGGATGTTCCTCTAATATCACATTCCTCCTTTACCTTCCTTACAACTTTCTCTAGAGCCAGATTGAAGAGTAGCGGCGATAGTGCATCACCCTGCTTCAAGCCAGATGTTATTTGGAAAGGGTCTGATTTCCTGCCTTTATATTTTAATATATTATAAGTATCTTCCATGTATAGTCTGGTCATGTTAATTAACTTCCTTGGTATTCCAAATTACTGCATAACATTCCATAGACCAGGGGTGGGCAAACTACGGCCCGCGGGCCGCATGCGGCCCGCCAAGTAATTTTATGCGGCCCGCGAGGGCATTTAGAAATAAACATTTTAAATTCGTTTTCAAGTTATTTTTTTCTATTTTACAGAATTTCATTTACCGTTATGATGAGTGTCAATAACAAACGTAAGATTGAAAATGAATGCCGTGTTTTTAATGATGAATAGACAACTAAGTACTGTTTTATAAAAGTTGGTAGCAAATCAGTTTGCTTGTTGTGTCGTGCGTCAGTGGCTGTCTTCAAGAAGTACAATTTAAAAAGACATTATCAAACAAATATTCCAATTTCGGATACAATTTAATGACCGAAGAGAAGGAAAGGAAATGCCTTGAGTTGGTGAAAAATTTGGAGAAACAGCAAACTGTTTTCACTAAACAGTCTTCAATTCAAGATGCTGCAACTGAAGCTAGTCTTGTGCTGTCACACAGAATTGTAAAACAGAACAAACCATTTTCTAATGGTGAGTTTGTCAAGGAATGTTTTCTAGATGCAGCAAACATTATGTGTCCAGAACAAACAAACCAAAAAAAAAAAAAACAGATTTGACAACATTACTTTATCAAGGAGAACTGTGGTCAGACGTGTTGACAAGATCAGTGACAATTTTATGCATAAAACTTCAAGATGCAAGCAAACAATTTTATTGGTACTCTCTTGCATTGGATGAGAGCACCGATGTACATGATACTGCCCAATTATTGATATTTATACGTGGAATAAACACTTCTTTCAAACTCACTGAAGAGGTACTGAATGCTGAGTCACTCAAAGACACAACCACAGGCCATGATATATTCAATACTTTTACTAACTGTACTGAAAGAACTGGGTTAGTTTGGAACAAGTTGGCAAGTGTTCCAACTGACGGAGCTCGTGCTTTGACTGGAAAAAAATGTAGGTCTGGTTAAGTTGATAAGTGATATGATTAAAGCAGGATATCCAGACCACACATTATTACTTCATTGTGTGGTTCATCAAGAAAGTCTGTGTAAAACTGTTTTGAATATCAATAATGTTATTGACCCAGTTGTCAGTGTCATCAACCTCATCCGATCAAGAGGACTTAATCACAGACAGTTCAAGTCATTACTTGACGATTTGGAAACTGAACATTCCGATGTCCTGAACCACACCAATGTTCGATGGCTGAGTCTCGGCAAGGTGTTGAGGCGAGTGTGGGAACTCAGAGAAGAAATAGTGATGTTCCTAGAGATGAAGGGCATTGCATGTGACTTTAATACTAACATTGTAAATAAAGAGTGGCAGTTATACTTTATGTTTGCATTGAAATTATGAAAAGTTAAATGAACTGAATGTCAAACTTCAAGGCAATGGTGTGTTTGCACATGAATTGTATGTATATGTAAAATCATTTCAGGCAAAACTCTCACTGTTCTCCAGACAAGCAAGTGAAAAAAGATTTTGTCACTTCCCTTTGCTGAAACAAGAAACAATTTCTGATGAAATGACTGAAAAATACAAAGCCCAATTAGATACATTGATTGAAGAATTTAGATGGAGATTCCAAGATTTCAAGAAATTAGAGCCATAGTTAAATATTCTCAGTTCACCTTACAAGCAGTTCATGATCTGAAAGAGAAATTCAAATCAGATGGTTTGCTGTATTTATATGGATCTTTATCACAAGAATCATTTCCCAACTTGAAAAACTTTGCAGCTAAACTTTTATCATTATTTGGATCAACATACATTTGCGAGGGAAACAAGCTGTGGGAAATCCTTAAACAATATGGAGTGAATACACATCTAACAAACCTATGTAG
Source organism: Cepaea hortensis (assembly GCA_963921405.1). NCBI lineage: Eukaryota > Metazoa > Mollusca > Gastropoda > Stylommatophora > Helicidae > Cepaea > Cepaea hortensis. Next base: position 104,768,455 of record OY992881.1, on the reverse strand, counting down.
AAGTTTATACAACAACAGTGAATGCATAGTGAGAGCAACTGGAGGACACTCAGAACCCTTCACCATAAGATCTGGAGTACGACAAGGTTGTGTCCTGTCCCCTCTCTTGTTCATAACATATATAGAAAACATATGTAAAGCAACCAGCCAAGCAGAGACAGCAAGAATACCGCATGACGAGAACACAGAAGAAGAACCATCTGCAAATCTAACCATTAGAGAACTCCTGTTTGCGGACGACCAAGCACTAATAGCAAAATCAGAAGCTGAATTACAAGACCACATGAATAGTCTAAACGAAATGTGTAGGGAACATAACATGAAAATTAGCACAAGCAAAACAGAGGTAATGACTATAACTAAAGAAGAGCAAACAGCAACAATTCACCTAAACGAACATCCCTTGAAACAAGTAAAGAACTTCAAGTACTTAGGAAGTATAATATCATCAAATGGCAGATCAGAAGACGAGATCGAAAATAGGTGCAATAAGGCAAATCAACTCATTGGACAAATGGCACCAATACTAAAGAACAAACATGTATCAATAACTACTAAGAAAGCACTTGACAACACAATCTTCCTACCAACTCTGTGCTACCAATGCCAAACCTGGACAATGACAGAAAAAGAGAAAAGAAAAATCACAACAACAGAAATGAGGTTCCTGAGAAGAATACTCAACGTATCAAGAAGAGATAAGATCAGAAATGAAGAAATCAGGACTAAAGTGGGGGTTAAAGCTGCTCTAGATTTTATTAGAAAGCAGCAAGTCAAATGATTTGGCCATGCAAGTAGGCTACCAGCCAACAGCATGCCACAACAAGCAATGATGTACAGACCAGATGGAAACAGAGGAAGAGGCCGACCACGTAAACGTTGGACGGAGGGAATAACAGAATCCATGGGAATGTCGATATACGAAGCCCATAACCGGGCACTCTCACGAAGTTTATACTTCACCTCGACACCGCAAGGTACAAGAGGAACACGATGAGATGAGATGAGATGAGATACATTTGCGAACAAGCATTCTCTTGCCTGAAGATCAACAAATCTAAGAATAGGTCATTATTGTCGCACTGCAACTTGCATGCAGTCATGCGAATTTCAACAAGTAAACTTGCTGCAGATTTCAAGAATATTGTCAAAAATTGCAAGCATTATAAATCAACAACTGTAGTGACAATGTAGTTGCTGTGTGTCTAAATTAAAGCCATTGATAGATAATAAAGAATATTTGTTATAATAACAAGTTGTAAAATCGTGTTAAAAAATTAGTAAAAGCTTTTGTCCATATTGTCAAATATAATGTATAAGTGTATTAGTAAAATAAAATTGCAATAATTAGTTATTTATACTGCTTAATAACCTATATATAATTATTAATTACTTATTGTGATAGGTTGCTGTGATCAAAATGGATATATATATATATATATATATATATATATATATATATATATATATATATATATATATATATATATATATATATATATATATATGTCAGGGTCTTACAATGTAATGAATCTGGCTCGCTGGACCTAACATATGTGAGACATACACAAGTACAGAATGACTTGACGGGACCCACAGTAACACTAAGTTTGATGGTTTTATTTACACTTCACATGCAACACAATCTAATTCGGCATGTGGCCATCACAAGGTGAATATCACAACCTATACATAATACATCAATGCACTCACAAACTCAAACCCACAGCTATGCAGTCTTTCTATCTTCTTCAAAGAGCTACGAGCAATCTACATTCAGGCACAGAAACACAAGAGCCGCTTTCATACACGTCAGTCTCGTCTGATGCCCCTAGCCGTGTCTGGCGTTTTCCGCTCACAGTGCTTGCCCTGTGGATTCGAGCGCCGCGAGAATTGCATGCGTCACGCTTGTACTGGCTTGACTCTGGCGGTCGCTCTCTCTGTCGTCAGCGAAACCTGTGAGTAAGTCACTGGTGTTCGCCTGGCGGGCGTAACGATGTCGCGGCATATCAATGGGGATTATGACACCCTCCCCGCGCGTCATTCATGAAAGATTCTATCTTTCATGTGTATTCTCTGTAAATTCAGGGTTGCTATTCTTACCCAAGTCAGAATCTTCCCATTGGTTGTCATGTACCTTTGCATATGCAATAGAAATACATAAGTATTGTAAATTATACATATTAAGTCGTAATGTATTCAGACTTTAACACTTGCCAAGTATCATCCTCTCTATGGATGATCACCTGTGTTGCAATTTTGACCCAGTCAGACCGGTAGCACCCGCAATCAATGCAACTACCTCGCAACCAACAAAAAAACGTATAATATGTCTTTAGACATCAGGTTAGACCGTAAAACGTCCTAATATGAGACGAATTCAACTGTAGAGTTCCAACCAAACTTGGTAGGGAGCTCTCATGTTGGTCTACAACATTGGCAATCTTCTCCATGCCCAGCTGATGCAATCTTGGCGTGTCGACAATCTGGCAACACAGTGACTATTTTTATACATTACACATTACTATCTATTTCGATTTACCGCCCTTTTGTGTAATTGGTGACACCTATTAAATGAAAGGGAAATAATGTAAACAGATGTTAAATCTAATAAATTATAATTATAAATTTATTTCTCAGCGTCATAGCTTGATACTTCTTTACAATAGCGAAAAAATGTCGCTACTGTGAATTAGTTAATCAAGGTATGATTCTCAGATTACAGTAGTTTCAAAAATATTAATACACAATTTGTATATTTCAAATTCGTGTTTCACAAATATTTTACAAGCGTCATTAATTTTTAAGGTTTTGTTCATAGTCTGCTAGATTTTTGTTTAACTTTCTAACTTTCCGGAAGTACACACGAACAGCTGATGTAAGCGATAGTTTTTTCACACACTTTGGAATATTCGGAATGTAACGTTGTGCTATTCGCTGGTGTTTTCGGTGTTTCATTGGACTTCTGGATTACGATCTTCTACAGTGGAGTAACTGTCCCAGTTTAGTTCACTCAAATGTTCAATTCACACGGGATAAAATGTTGCTGGATACTTCCAGTTTGCAGATACCACGGATAACTTAAATTGTTCTTGTTCACTTGAGGTAAGTTACGACACTGACCTGTGGCACTGTTCTTAGTTTATAATATTTATAATTACTATTGTTCACTTTCTAACACATACTACGCACTTATACATAACAATTTAACAATTAACACCTTATTTTAGAAACCTTAATAATATTTACAGTGGGAATTGATCCCTATCACAATGATGTAGTTGACACTCACAGCTTTTCTGGAAAAAAATACATTAATGGCTGTGTTGGTCTGAGTGTTTTAACATACTGCACTCAGACTTATTTGGCTATTGGGTATCATCGGGACAACGCGACAAAAGATCAGCCAGTGTATTCAATCTGCCTGGGATGTGTTTCACTTCAAAGCTGTAGTCCTGGAGCAAAAGTGACCATCGCGCTATCATATGGTTAGTTGGCACTGCAGATGTAATAAACTTCAAAGGGCTGTTGTCAGATTCTACTACAAAATGCCTTCCAAGGAGGAATCTAGACAATCTCGTTATTGCAAACACTAATGCAAGGGCTTCTTTTTGAGGGGTCGACCAAGTGCGTTCTCTTGGTTTAAGTTTCCTGGATAGGTAATATACAGGATGTAAAATGCCATCATGTTCCTGTAATAGTACCGCCCCAATCGCCACGGAGCTCGCATCTGTGCCCAATCTGAAAGGAATATGCAAATTTGGCAATTTGAGAATGGGATTCTTTAAATTATTCGCAGAAAAATAGGACAATATCTTCTGGAATGCAAATTTTAGGCATTCGTTGTTCACAATTTTATTTGGGTGGTCTTTTTTTAGTATGTTAGTAAAACTTTCAGTCAGTTCAGCAAAATCTTTGATGAACTGCCTGTAATAATTTAGAAGTCCTAATACACTTCTGACTTGTTTCTTCGTAGTCGGAAGTGTCAGTTTCAGAATCTTTGACACGATGTTATCGTCAGTAGTGACAAAGCCATTAGAGATCTTATACCCCAAGAAGGAGATTTCCTGGTAGGCTATGTCAACTTTGGCAGGTTTAATAGTAAGTCCGTGCTGTCTGATCCGTTCAAACGTCTGCTGTAATGTCGTTATGTGCTCTGTCATTGTCGTTGTGTGTACACATATATCATCCATATACGAAATGATATTCTTTATGTCCGTCAGTAATAGTCTTGTCATGCGTACGAATGTTGCCGGTGCGTTAACAAGCCCAAATGGTAATTTGCACCATTCGTACAGTCCCCAAGGTGTGGCAAAGGCTGTCAGATGTCTGCTCTGTTCGTCTACCGTTATCTGCCAGTAACCTTTTGTCATGTCTATCTTCGTGAAGTACCTAGAGTCTGTCAGCTTTGTCAGCAGTTCCTCGCAGTTGGTCATCGGCTCCAAATCCAACTGTGTAATTTTAATTAATTTTCTATAGTCTATGCAGAGTCTTATTGTGTCGTCCTTTTTGCGTATGATGACTATTGGAGAAGAGAAGTGTGATTGCGATCTTCTAATGATGTTGTTCTTTTCTAAGTCAATGATTTCTTGATGCAGTTTTTCTTTGTAATGTAATGGAATTGTGTAGGGTCTGCATTTTATTGGTGTGTTGGAGGTCAAAGTAAGGTGGTGTTGTATTAGTTCTGTGGTCCTGGGTTGTTGGAGAAGATGGTACTGTAGTCCTGTATGAGTTGTTTGCAGCTGTCGGTGTCTGCTTGAGTTAACTGCGGGTTTATCTTGATGTCTTGTAAGCAGTTCGTCGTGTTTAGTGCTGGTGTTGGTATTTCGTCGCTTTCTTCGTCGCCTTCATGGTCGATTATTGTTGTATTGGCTGCTGTATCGTCTTGTTCGTTGTCCCTGTTGTAGTATGGTCTTAGCATATTGATGTGGAATATTTTGTGTTTGTCTTTAATTTGAATTTCATAGTCCACCGGTGAAATCTGTCTTAGTACCTTAAATGGTCCTTGCCAAGAATCGGTCAGTAACTGTCGGTCACTAGGTAGGAGCAGTAGTACGTCCTGTCCAGGTGTCAGTGTTATCGTCCTGTTTCCTTTGTTTGCATATTGTCTATACACCGCACCAGATTGTTTTAGTGCATCTTTGGCAATAATACAAGATTTAATTATCCTTTCACGCAATGATGTCACATATACGTATGATGATATGGGTGTAAGTATAGGAGTTGCTTCAGTTAACATGGAATGGTATATACTTAATGGGCCGCGTGGTTTGGCACCATAGATAAGTTCGAATGGAGAGAACACAGTGCTTGATTGAGGGACCTCGCGATATGCGAATAATATGGCAGGCAAATAGATGTCCCAATTTTCGGGGTGCTCTTGGGTGACTTTGGAAAGCATATGCTTTAGATCCCCGTTAAATTTCTCTATTACTCATGTCGAGTGAGGATGGTACGGTGAGTTGAAACATTGTTTCACACCTAACATTTTAGTGAAAGCTTGAGTGGATGCAGCAATAAATTGAGTTCCACGGTCGGATAAGATAGTTTCCGGAAAACTTATCCTTGAAAATACAATGAAAAAGACTTCCATTATATCATTGGCAGTTATGTTCTTGAGAGGAATAGCTTCAGGCCAGCGGCTACATAGATCAATAATTGTAACTATAAATCTATTTCCTCTAGATGTTACATGATTTAGAGGACCTACGATGTCAACAGATATTTTCTCAAAAGGGTCGACTGGCTAAATCTGTAACCTGTAATTCAGCCTGTGGGTGTTTCCACTTTTTCACTAGTTTTTGGCAGATGTCACAACTTCTGCAATATTGTTTAATGTCATTACAGTATTTTGGCCAATAAAACTGTGAAAACAATCTAGATCTGGTCTTTGAATACGCCATATGCCCTGCAAGAGGTATATCATGGGCAAGATGTAAGGCTTGCTTACGGTATTCTAGTGGCAAAACAGTTTGCTCTGTGGTGGTGTCACCTCTGGTATAGTACCTAGTGAGGATGCAATTCTTGAGAGAAAAATGCCATCTTGCATTCTTAGTCAACCTTGGCTTTTGGCCTATCAGATTAAAATACTTATACAATGAAGGATCAGCCTTTTGGGCTGTTACAAAATTTTCCTTCATGGTTTTAGAAGGTAGTAATACTGGTTTTAGCATTTCTATAGCCTCAGTTTGATCAATTTGTTCTTGCACTCTAGCAGCAGATCTAGTTACTGCGTTCACACTTTCAGTGATATGAGATGATGGTGACATACTTGCATCAATGATTTCATGTGATGGTGAAACAATTGGATCAATGGTATCATGTGATGGTGATACAATTGGATCAATGATATCATGTGATGATAGTGCTGCATTAGCTAGCATACAATTATCTGATGATATCACACTTTCCATGATGACGTTCGATGGAGATGATGTTACATGATCATCAATACATGCAGATGTTATGGTGTTATGAGGCATCTCCTTCACTTCGGGAAGGGACCCAATGATAACATCACAGCAAGGATTGGTTAATGCTGCGCATTTAACCTTCCCAGTGAGGAATGCAGTCTCAATGTATGCCCATGCCAATGGATACTTCTCGATATTTCCCGAGAATGTTCTACATGCTACGTGCCTGCCTGTATAGTCTGTAGGCATTATGAAATCCCTTTTAAGACCTAAAAGAGTGCTCCCGCTGTCTCGTAAGACTGTAGCAGGCTTGCCATTCACATACCCATGGTGGATGTTAATTCTGCCTTTGGAATCTATTACCAACTTGGCTTCCTCATTGGCAATAGGTATCGAGTGGCCGCATGTTAATAGGCCATCTTCATGGAACTGATTACAGATGGTACATTTTTGTGGATTAAATGCATCTATGGCCTGTGCTGAGTTCACAGGATGATTTTCAAGATGTTCTTCATCTGATGAAGAGCTATCAAACAAGGCTGCATTCGCCTTCCTGGTTATCTGTTTCCCTTTACAAGCATGACGCCAGTGGCCATACGCTTTACAAAGGAAGCATTTGGTTAGCCGTTTGAAGCTTCTTCGCTCTTTATCTTGGTTATTTACATAGTTTTGCAAATATGTTAGATATGCAGGGTTCTGATCGCACATCTCATTCCGGTGGTGAGGAAATTGGCAAAACCTACATTTCTCAGTAATAGGCATAAATGTCTTTTGCCTATTGTATGTATCTGATTTTGATCTCTCATAGCTAGCAGCTGCTACGAAATTTACCTCAGTTGCTACACTAGCAAAACAATGTTTATTGGCTGTAAAATACGCCGACCCACGTTTCTCGATCTGTTCTACACTCATACACTCACTCTCTTGCACAAATTTTGAAAATAATGGTGGAAGGGATGTGATAATTTTATCCCTAAGGATGAGATCTTTCAATTTGTTAAAATCCTTATTAACTTTGGCTGCTGAAAGCCATTTACTGAATATATCCTGTACTACTGATATGTAGTCAGAGAACGTTTGAGTAGGTTTTGGAGTTAGTTTACTGAACTGTTCTCTGTAGCCTGCTTCATCTAACAGGAAATGTGACATAATTTTTGACTGTATGTACTGGTAATCTTTTCTGAGATATTTAGAGATAGTCTCTATAACTTTTAGAGGTTCCCCTGACAGACTTCTCATATAAATGATGTTCCACTCAGATACTGGGATCTGGTAGTGGTCCATTAAAGTCTCAAAGTTTTGGGTAAAGGCTGCTATTCAGTCCCCCGAGGTATAATTTCTGACAATACCTTGGTACTTTTTGTACTGGTTTTCGTTTTCCAGTCTTTCAGATTTACGAGATTCTTTTTCAACAGCTGTTTCAGCTTCAAGCTGTTTGATTTTCAGTTGGAGTTCAAGCTCTTCTCGTTTACTTTGAGCTGAAATTTCTGCTTTTTTCAATTCGGCCTCTATTTCTGACTGTTTAGTTTTTGCATCTATCTCTGACCGTTTCATTGCCATTTCTGCCTTCTTCGTTTCTGCCTCTATCTCTGACTGTTTCACAGCTCTTTCAGCCGCTCTTTCGTCGCGGTCCCTAGCTTTCTCCTGTACTAGGAGGTATTCTGAATATTTTGTCTCACTCCATTTTGTCAACTCATCCCCAGTTAACTTTAGTTTTAAACCCATCTCGATGAAGTCGTTTAGAGAAGACATGATGGAATGTTTCAATGAAAATGATTCCTCACACACGCAATTTGGTTATAAAGTGTTAGTAATGTAAACAATTTCTTTACAATATTTTTAAACTTACAGCGTGTGCCCAAATTTGCATCCAAAAGTATATAAAAAGGTAATACTCAAGTACTCTGGATACGCTGCTGAATGGTGAAAACCAGGGCCAGGAATTGTAGGGTCGCTACTACAACGGCAAATGACCTCTACGGGTAACAGTTTCAGATGGCACAGGAAACCTGGTTACTTTTGGGAGGAAATAAATTAGAATCTATGTCTGTGTGCTGTGTCTGCTTGTCATTTAAATTTTGGTTAGGTTTGTATGGCGTTGAGTGTTATTGTTGGTCGTAATGTCGTCGTTCAACAATTTTCACAAGTTGCTTTCTTTCCCGACCTTTCTGCTTCCACACGCTTTTTTCTGTACACAACTACTTTCACGAAGACAAGTTAGCCATGTTTAAACGTTCAACAACTATGATGGTACAACACATAAACTTAGATTACACAATTTTATCGAGACAAGTTTCACAATCACTGATGTTTATCCACGTTAACACATTCAAATGTATGTAATTTACGTTCACATCTAGGTTCAAATCTTAACTAAATTAAAGCCGGACGAAATCCCCCACGTTCACACATGTCAGGGTCTTACAATGTAATGAATCTGGCTCGCTGGACCTAACATATGTGAGACATACACAAGTACAGAATGACTTGACGGGACACACAGTAACACTAAGTTTGATGGTTTTATTTACACTTCACATGCAACACAATCTAATTCGGCATGTGGCCATCACAAGGTGAATATCACAACCTATACATAATACATCAATGCACTCACAAACTCAAACCCACAGCTATGCAGTCTTTCTATCTTCTTCCAAGAGCTACGAGCAATCTACATTCAGGCACAGAAACACAAGAGCCGCTTTCATACACGTCAGTCTCGTCTGATGCCCCTAGCCGTGTCTGGCGTTTTCCGCTCACAGTGCTTGCCCTGTGGATTCGAGCGCCGCGAGAATTGCATGCGTCACGCTTGTACTGGCTTGACTCTGACGGTCGCTCTCTCTGTCGTCAGCGAAACCTGTGAGTAAGTCACTGGTGTTCGCCTGGCGGGCGTAACGATGTCGCGGCATATCAATGGGGATTATGACACCCTCCCCGCGCGTCATTCATGAAAGATTCTATCTTTCATGTGTATTCTCTGTAAATTCATGGTTGCTATTCTTACCCAAGTCAGAATCTTCCCATTGGTTGTCATTTACCCTGGCATATGCAATAGAAATACATAAGTATTGTAAATTATACATATTAAGTCGTAATGTATTCAGACTTTAACACTTGCCAAGTATCATCCTCTCTATGGATGATCACCTCTGTTGCAATTTTGACCCAGTCAGACCGGTAGCACCCGCAATCAATGCAACTACCTCGCAACCAACAAAAAAACGTATAATATGTCCTTAGACATCAGGTTAGACCGTAAAACGTCCTAATATGAGACGAATTCAACTGTAGAGTTCCAACCAAACTTGGTAGGGAGCTCTCATGTTGGTCTACAACATTGGCAATCTTCTCCATGCCCAGCTGATGCAATCTTGGCGTGTCGACAATCTGGCAACACAGTGACTATTTTTATACATTACACATTACTATCTATTTCGATTTACCGCCCTTTTGTGTAATTGGTGACACCTATTAAATGAAAGGGAAATAATGTAAACAGATGTTAAATCTAATAAATTATAATTATAAATTTATTTCTCAGCGTCATAGCTTGATACTTCTTTACAATAGCGAAAAAATGTCGCTACTGTGAATTAGTTAATCAAGGTATGATTCTCAGATTACAGTAGTTTCAAAAATATTAATACACAATTTGTATATTTCAAATTCGTGTTTCACAAATATTTTACAAGCGTCATTAATTTTTAAGGTTTTGTTCATAGTCTGCTAGATTTTTGTTTAACTTTCTAACTTTCCGGAAGTACACACGAACAGCTGATGTAAGCGATAGTTTTTTTCACACACTTTGGAATATTCGGAATGTAACGTTGTGCTATTCGCTGGTGTTTTCGGTGTTTCATTGGACTTCTGGATTACGATCTTCTACAGTGGAGTAACTGTCCCAGTTTAGTTCACTCAAATGTTCAATTCACACGGGATAAAATGTTGCTGGATACTTCCAGTTTGCAGATACCACGGATAACTTAAATTGTTCTTGTTCACTTGAGGTAAGTTACGACACTGACCTGTGGCACTGTTCTTAGTTTATAATATTTATAATTACTATTGTTCACTTTCTAACACACACTACGCACTTATACATAACAATTTAACAATTAACACCTTATTTTAGAAACCTTAATAATATTTACAGTGGGAATTGATCCCTATCACAATGATGTAGTTGACACTCACAGCTTTTCTGAAAAAAAATACATTAATGGCTGTGTTGGTCTGAGTGTTTTAACATACTGCACTCAGACTTATTTGGCTATTGGGTATCATCGGGACAACGCGACAAAAGATCAGCCAGTGTATTCAATCTGCCTGGGATGTGTTTCACTTCAAAGCTGTAGTCCTGGAGCAAAAGTGACCATCGCGCTATCATATGGTTAGTTGGCACTGCAGATGTAATAAACTTCAAAGGGCTGTTGTCAGATTCTACTACAAAATGCCTTCCAAGGAGGAATCTAGACAATCTCGTTATTGCAAACACTAATGCAAGGGCTTCTTTTTGAGGGGTCGACCAAGTGCGTTCTCTTGGTTTAAGTTTCCTGGATAGGTAATATACAGGATGTAAAATGCCATCATGTTCCTGTAATAGTACCGCCCCAATCGCCACGGAGCTCGCATCTGTGCCCAATCTGAAAGGAATATGCAAATTTGGCAATTTGAGAATGGGATTCTTTAAATTATTCGCAGAAAAATAGGACAATATCTTCTGGAATGCAAATTTTAGGCATTCGTTGTTCACAATTTTATTTGGGTGGTCTTTTTTTAGTATGTTAGTAAAACTTTCAGTCAGTTCAGCAAAATCTTTGATGAACTGCCTGTAATAATTTAGAAGTCCTAATACACTTCTGACTTGTTTCTTCGTAGTCGGAAGTGTCAGTTTCAGAATCTTTGACACGATGTTATCGTCAGTAGTGACAAAGCCATTAGAGATCTTATACCCCAAGAAGGAGATTTCCTGGTAGGCTATGTCAACTTTGGCAGGTTTAATAGTAAGTCCGTGCTGTCTGATCCGTTCAAACGTCTGCTGTAATGTCGTTATGTGCTCTGTCATTGTCGTTGTGTGTACACATATATCATCCATATACGAAATGATATTCTTTATGTCCGTCAGTAATAGTCTTGTCATGCGTACGAATGTTGCCGGTGCGTTAACAAGCCCAAATGGTAATTTGCACCATTCGTACAGTCCCCAAGGTGTGGCAAAGGCTGTCAGATGTCTGCTCTGTTCGTCTACCGTTATCTGCCAGTAACCTTTTGTCATGTCTATCTTCGTGAAGTACCTAGAGTCTGTCAGCTTTGTCAGCAGTTCCTCGCAGTTGGTCATCGGCTCCAAATCCAACTGTGTAATTTTAATTAATTTTCTATAGTCTATGCAGAGTCTTATTGTGTCGTCCTTTTTGCGTATGATGACTATTGGAGAAGAGAAGTGTGATTGCGATCTTCTAATGATGTTGTTCTTTTCTAAGTCAATGATTTCTTGATGCAGTTTTTCTTTGTAATGTAATGGAATTGTGTAGGGTCTGCATTTTATTGGTGTGTTGGAGGTCAAAGTAAGGTGGTGTTGTATTAGTTCTGTGGTCCTGGGTTGTTGGAGAAGATGGTACTGTAGTCCTGTATGAGTTGTTTGCAGCTGTCGGTGTCTGCTTGAGTTAACTGCGGGTTTATCTTGATGTCTTGTAAGCAGTTCGTCGTGTTTAGTGCTGGTGTTGGTATTTCGTCGCTTTCTTCGTCGCCTTCATGGTCGATTATTGTTGTATTGGCTGCTGTATCGTCTTGTTCGTTGTCCCTGTTGTAGTATGGTCTTAGCATATTGATGTGGAATATTTTGTGTTTGTCTTTAATTTGAATTTCATAGTCCACCGGTGAAATCTGTCTTAGTACCTTAAATGGTCCTTGCCAAGAATCGGTCAGTAACTGTCGGTCACTAGGTAGGAGCAGTAGTACGTCCTGTCCAGGTGTCAGTGTTATCGTCCTGTTTCCTTTGTTTGCATATTGTCTATACACCGCACCAGATTGTTTTAGTGCATCTTTGGCAATAATACAAGATTTAATTATCCTTTCACGCAATGATGTCACATATACGTATGATGATATGGGTGTAAGTATAGGAGTTGCTTCAGTTAACATGGAATGGTATATACTTAATGGGCCGCGTGGTTTGGCACCATAGATAAGTTCGAATGGAGAGAACACAGTGCTTGATTGAGGGACCTCGCGATATGCGAATAATATGGCAGGCAAATAGATGTCCCAATTTTCGGGGTGCTCTTGGGTGACTTTGGAAAGCATATGCTTTAGATCCCCGTTAAATTTCTCTATTACTCATGTCGAGTGAGGATGGTACGGTGAGTTGAAACATTGTTTCACACCTAACATTTTAGTGAAAGCTTGAGTGGATGCAGCAATAAATTGAGTTCCACGGTCGGATAAGATAGTTTCCGGAAAACTTATCCTTGAAAATACAATGAAAAAGACTTCCATTATATCATTGGCAGTTATGTTCTTGAGAGGAATAGCTTCAGGCCAGCGGCTACATAGATCAATAATTGTAACTATAAATCTATTTCCTCTAGATGTTACATGATTTAGAGGACCTACGATGTCAACAGATATTTTCTCAAAAGGGTCGACTGGCTAAATCTGTAACCTGTAATTCAGCCTGTGGGTGTTTCCACTTTTTCACTAGTTTTTGGCAGATGTCACAACTTCTGCAATATTGTTTAATGTCATTACAGTATTTTGGCCAATAAAACTGTGAAAACAATCTAGATCTGGTCTTTGAATACGCCATATGCCCTGCAAGAGGTATATCATGGGCAAGATGTAAGGCTTGCTTACGGTATTCTAGTGGCAAAACAGTTTGCTCTGTGGTGGTGTCACCTCTGGTATAGTACCTAGTGAGGATGCAATTCTTGAGAGAAAAATGCCATCTTGCATTCTTAGTCAACCTTGGCTTTTGGCCTATCAGATTAAAATACTTATACAATGAAGGATCAGCCTTTTGGGCTGTTACAAAATTTTCCTTCATGGTTTTAGAAGGTAGTAATACTGGTTTTAGCATTTCTATAGCCTCAGTTTGATCAATTTGTTCTTGCACTCTAGCAGCAGATCTAGTTACTGCGTTCACACTTTCAGTGATATGAGATGATGGTGACATACTTGCATCAATGATTTCATGTGATGGTGAAACAATTGGATCAATGGTATCATGTGATGGTGATACAATTGGATCAATGATATCATGTGATGATAGTGCTGCATTAGCTAGCATACAATTATCTGATGATATCACACTTTCCATGATGACGTTCGATGGAGATGATGTTACATGATCATCAATACATGCAGATGTTATGGTGTTATGAGGCATCTCCTTCACTTCGGGAAGGGACCCAATGATAACATCACAGCAAGGATTGGTTAATGCTGCGCATTTAACCTTCCCAGTGAGGAATGCAGTCTCAATGTATGCCCATGCCAATGGATACTTCTCGATATTTCCCGAGAATGTTCTACATGCTACGTGCCTGCCTGTATAGTCTGTAGGCATTATGAAATCCCTTTTAAGACCTAAAAGAGTGCTCCCGCTGTCTCGTAAGACTGTAGCAGGCTTGCCATTCACATACCCATGGTGGATGTTAATTCTGCCTTTGGAATCTATTACCAACTTGGCTTCCTCATTGGCAATAGGTATCGAGTGGCCGCATGTTAATAGGCCATCTTCATGGAACTGATTACAGATGGTACATTTTTGTGGATTAAATGCATCTATGGCCTGTGCTGAGTTCACAGGATGATTTTCAAGATGTTCTTCATCTGATGAAGAGCTATCAAACAAGGCTGCATTCGCCTTCCTGGTTATCTGTTTCCCTTTACAAGCATGACGCCAGTGGCCATACGCTTTACAAAGGAAGCATTTGGTTAGCCGTTTGAAGCTTCTTCGCTCTTTATCTTGGTTATTTACATAGTTTTGCAAATATGTTAGATATGCAGGGTTCTGATCGCACATCTCATTCCGGTGGTGAGGAAATTGGCAAAACCTACATTTCTCAGTAATAGGCATAAATGTCTTTTGCCTATTGTATGTATCTGATTTTGATCTCTCATAGCTAGCAGCTGCTACGAAATTTACCTCAGTTGCTACACTAGCAAAACAATGTTTATTGGCTGTAAAATACGCCGACCCACGTTTCTCGATCTGTTCTACACTCATACACTCACTCTCTTGCACAAATTTTGAAAATAATGGTGGAAGGGATGTGATAATTTTATCCCTAAGGATGAGATCTTTCAATTTGTTAAAATCCTTATTAACTTTGGCTGCTGAAAGCCATTTACTGAATATATCCTGTACTACTGATATGTAGTCAGAGAACGTTTGAGTAGGTTTTGGAGTTAGTTTACTGAACTGTTCTCTGTAGCCTGCTTCATCTAACAGGAAATGTGACATAATTTTTGACTGTATGTACTGGTAATCTTTTCTGAGATATTTAGAGATAGTCTCTATAACTTTTAGAGGTTCCCCTGACAGACTTCTCATATAAATGATGTTCCACTCAGATACTGGGATCTGGTAGTGGTCCATTAAAGTCTCAAAGTTTTGGGTAAAGGCTGCTATTCAGTCCCCCGAGGTATAATTTCTGACAATACCTTGGTACTTTTTGTACTGGTTTTCGTTTTCCAGTCTTTCAGATTTACGAGATTCTTTTTCAACAGCTGTTTCAGCTTCAAGCTGTTTGATTTTCAGTTGGAGTTCAAGCTCTTCTCGTTTACTTTGAGCTGAAATTTCTGCTTTTTTCAATTCGGCCTCTATTTCTGACTGTTTAGTTTTTGCATCTATCTCTGACCGTTTCATTGCCATTTCTGCCTTCTTCGTTTCTGCCTCTATCTCTGACTGTTTCACAGCTCTTTCAGCCGCTCTTTCGTCGCGGTCCCTAGCTTTCTCCTGTACTAGGAGGTATTCTGAATATTTTGTCTCACTCCATTTTGTCAACTCATCCCCAGTTAACTTTAGTTTTAAACCCATCTCGATGAAGTCGTTTAGAGAAGACATGATGGAATGTTTCAATGAAAATGATTCCTCACACACGCAATTTGGTTATAAAGTGTTAGTAATGTAAACAATTTCTTTACAATATTTTTAAACTTACAGCGTGTGCCCAAATTTGCATCCAAAAGTATATAAAAAGGTAATACTCAAGTACTCTGGATACGCTGCTGAATGGTGAAAACCAGGGCCAGGAATTGTAGGGTCGCTACTACAACGGCAAATGACCTCTACGGGTAACAGTTTCAGATGGCACAGGAAACCTGGTTACTTTTGGGAGGAAATAAATTAGAATCTATGTCTGTGTGCTGTGTCTGCTTGTCATTTAAATTTTGGTTAGGTTTGTATGGCGTTGAGTGTTATTGTTGGTCGTAATGTCGTCGTTCAACAATTTTCACAAGTTGCTTTCTTTCCCGACCTTTCTGCTTCCACACGCTTTTTTCTGTACACAACTACTTTCACGAAGACAAGTTAGCCATGTTTAAACGTTCAACAACTATGATGGTACAACACATAAACTTAGATTACACAATTTTATCGAGACAAGTTTCACAATCACTGATGTTTATCCACGTTAACACATTCAAATGTATGTAATTTACGTTCACATCTAGGTTCAAATCTTAACTAAATTAAAGCCGGACGAAATCCCCCACGTTCACACATGTCAGGGTCTTACAATGTAATGAATCTGGCTCGCTGGACCTAACATATGTGAGACATACACAAGTACAGAATGACTTGACGGGACACACAGTAACACTAAGTTTGATGGTTTTATTTACACTTCACATGCAACACAATCTAATTCGGCATGTGGCCATCACAAGGTGAATATCACAACCTATACATAATACATCAATGCACTCACAAACTCAAACCCACAGCTATGCAGTCTTTCTATCTTCTTCCAAGAGCTACGAGCAATCTACATTCAGGCACAGAAACACAAGAGCCGCTTTCATACACGTCAGTCTCGTCTGATGCCCCTAGCCGTGTCTGGCGTTTTCCGCTCACAGTGCTTGCCCTGTGGATTCGAGCGCCGCGAGAATTGCATGCGTCACGCTTGTACTGGCTTGACTCTGACGGTCGCTCTCTCTGTCGTCAGCGAAACCTGTGAGTAAGTCACTGGTGTTCGCCTGGCGGGCGTAACGATGTCGCGGCATATCAATGGGGATTATGACACCCTCCCCGCGCGTCATTCATGAAAGATTCTATCTTTCATGTGTATTCTCTGTAAATTCATGGTTGCTATTCTTACCCAAGTCAGAATCTTCCCATTGGTTGTCATTTACCCTGGCATATGCAATAGAAATACATAAGTATTGTAAATTATACATATTAAGTCGTAATGTATTCAGACTTTAACACTTGCCAAGTATCATCCTCTCTATGGATGATCACCTCTGTTGCAATTTTGACCCAGTCAGACCGGTAGCACCCGCAATCAATGCAACTACCTCGCAACCAACAAAAAAACGTATAATATGTCCTTAGACATCAGGTTAGACCGTAAAACGTCCTAATATGAGACGAATTCAACTGTAGAGTTCCAACCAAACTTGGTAGGGAGCTCTCATGTTGGTCTACAACATTGGCAATCTTCTCCATGCCCAGCTGATGCAATCTTGGCGTGTCGACAATCTGGCAACACAGTGACTATTTTTATACATTACACATTACTATCTATTTCGATTTACCGCCCTTTTGTGTAATTGGTGACACCTATTAAATGAAAGGGAAATAATGTAAACAGATGTTAAATCTAATAAATTATAATTATAAATTTATTTCTCAGCGTCATAGCTTGATACTTCTTTACAATAGCGAAAAAATGTCGCTACTGTGAATTAGTTAATCAAGGTATGATTCTCAGATTACAGTAGTTTCAAAAATATTAATACACAATTTGTATATTTCAAATTCGTGTTTCACAAATATTTTACAAGCGTCATTAATTTTTAAGGTTTTGTTCATAGTCTGCTAGATTTTTGTTTAACTTTCTAACTTTCCGGAAGTACACACGAACAGCTGATGTAAGCGATAGTTTTTTTCACACACTTTGGAATATTCGGAATGTAACGTTGTGCTATTCGCTGGTGTTTTCGGTGTTTCATTGGACTTCTGGATTACGATCTTCTACAGTGGAGTAACTGTCCCAGTTTAGTTCACTCAAATGTTCAATTCACACGGGATAAAATGTTGCTGGATACTTCCAGTTTGCAGATACCACGGATAACTTAAATTGTTCTTGTTCACTTGAGGTAAGTTACGACACTGACCTGTGGCACTGTTCTTAGTTTATAATATTTATAATTACTATTGTTCACTTTCTAACACACACTACGCACTTATACATAACAATTTAACAATTAACACCTTATTTTAGAAACCTTAATAATATTTACAGTGGGAATTGATCCCTATCACAATGATGTAGTTGACACTCACAGCTTTTCTGAAAAAAAATACATTAATGGCTGTGTTGGTCTGAGTGTTTTAACATACTGCACTCAGACTTATTTGGCTATTGGGTATCATCGGGACAACGCGACAAAAGATCAGCCAGTGTATTCAATCTGCCTGGGATGTGTTTCACTTCAAAGCTGTAGTCCTGGAGCAAAAGTGACCATCGCGCTATCATATGGTTAGTTGGCACTGCAGATGTAATAAACTTCAAAGGGCTGTTGTCAGATTCTACTACAAAATGCCTTCCAAGGAGGAATCTAGACAATCTCGTTATTGCAAACACTAATGCAAGGGCTTCTTTTTGAGGGGTCGACCAAGTGCGTTCTCTTGGTTTAAGTTTCCTGGATAGGTAATATACAGGATGTAAAATGCCATCATGTTCCTGTAATAGTACCGCCCCAATCGCCACGGAGCTCGCATCTGTGCCCAATCTGAAAGGAATATGCAAATTTGGCAATTTGAGAATGGGATTCTTTAAATTATTCGCAGAAAAATAGGACAATATCTTCTGGAATGCAAATTTTAGGCATTCGTTGTTCACAATTTTATTTGGGTGGTCTTTTTTTAGTATGTTAGTAAAACTTTCAGTCAGTTCAGCAAAATCTTTGATGAACTGCCTGTAATAATTTAGAAGTCCTAATACACTTCTGACTTGTTTCTTCGTAGTCGGAAGTGTCAGTTTCAGAATCTTTGACACGATGTTATCGTCAGTAGTGACAAAGCCATTAGAGATCTTATACCCCAAGAAGGAGATTTCCTGGTAGGCTATGTCAACTTTGGCAGGTTTAATAGTAAGTCCGTGCTGTCTGATCCGTTCAAACGTCTGCTGTAATGTCGTTATGTGCTCTGTCATTGTCGTTGTGTGTACACATATATCATCCATATACGAAATGATATTCTTTATGTCCGTCAGTAATAGTCTTGTCATGCGTACGAATGTTGCCGGTGCGTTAACAAGCCCAAATGGTAATTTGCACCATTCGTACAGTCCCCAAGGTGTGGCAAAGGCTGTCAGATGTCTGCTCTGTTCGTCTACCGTTATCTGCCAGTAACCTTTTGTCATGTCTATCTTCGTGAAGTACCTAGAGTCTGTCAGCTTTGTCAGCAGTTCCTCGCAGTTGGTCATCGGCTCCAAATCCAACTGTGTAATTTTAATTAATTTTCTATAGTCTATGCAGAGTCTTATTGTGTCGTCCTTTTTGCGTATGATGACTATTGGAGAAGAGAAGTGTGATTGCGATCTTCTAATGATGTTGTTCTTTTCTAAGTCAATGATTTCTTGATGCAGTTTTTCTTTGTAATGTAATGGAATTGTGTAGGGTCTGCATTTTATTGGTGTGTTGGAGGTCAAAGTAAGGTGGTGTTGTATTAGTTCTGTGGTCCTGGGTTGTTGGAGAAGATGGTACTGTAGTCCTGTATGAGTTGTTTGCAGCTGTCGGTGTCTGCTTGAGTTAACTGCGGGTTTATCTTGATGTCTTGTAAGCAGTTCGTCGTGTTTAGTGCTGGTGTTGGTATTTCGTCGCTTTCTTCGTCGCCTTCATGGTCGATTATTGTTGTATTGGCTGCTGTATCGTCTTGTTCGTTGTCCCTGTTGTAGTATGGTCTTAGCATATTGATGTGGAATATTTTGTGTTTGTCTTTAATTTGAATTTCATAGTCCACCGGTGAAATCTGTCTTAGTACCTTAAATGGTCCTTGCCAAGAATCGGTCAGTAACTGTCGGTCACTAGGTAGGAGCAGTAGTACGTCCTGTCCAGGTGTCAGTGTTATCGTCCTGTTTCCTTTGTTTGCATATTGTCTATACACCGCACCAGATTGTTTTAGTGCATCTTTGGCAATAATACAAGATTTAATTATCCTTTCACGCAATGATGTCACATATACGTATGATGATATGGGTGTAAGTATAGGAGTTGCTTCAGTTAACATGGAATGGTATATACTTAATGGGCCGCGTGGTTTGGCACCATAGATAAGTTCGAATGGAGAGAACACAGTGCTTGATTGAGGGACCTCGCGATATGCGAATAATATGGCAGGCAAATAGATGTCCCAATTTTCGGGGTGCTCTTGGGTGACTTTGGAAAGCATATGCTTTAGATCCCCGTTAAATTTCTCTATTACTCATGTCGAGTGAGGATGGTACGGTGAGTTGAAACATTGTTTCACACCTAACATTTTAGTGAAAGCTTGAGTGGATGCAGCAATAAATTGAGTTCCACGGTCGGATAAGATAGTTTCCGGAAAACTTATCCTTGAAAATACAATGAAAAAGACTTCCATTATATCATTGGCAGTTATGTTCTTGAGAGGAATAGCTTCAGGCCAGCGGCTACATAGATCAATAATTGTAACTATAAATCTATTTCCTCTAGATGTTACATGATTTAGAGGACCTACGATGTCAACAGATATTTTCTCAAAAGGGTCGACTGGCTAAATCTGTAACCTGTAATTCAGCCTGTGGGTGTTTCCACTTTTTCACTAGTTTTTGGCAGATGTCACAACTTCTGCAATATTGTTTAATGTCATTACAGTATTTTGGCCAATAAAACTGTGAAAACAATCTAGATCTGGTCTTTGAATACGCCATATGCCCTGCAAGAGGTATATCATGGGCAAGATGTAAGGCTTGCTTACGGTATTCTAGTGGCAAAACAGTTTGCTCTGTGGTGGTGTCACCTCTGGTATAGTACCTAGTGAGGATGCAATTCTTGAGAGAAAAATGCCATCTTGCATTCTTAGTCAACCTTGGCTTTTGGCCTATCAGATTAAAATACTTATACAATGAAGGATCAGCCTTTTGGGCTGTTACAAAATTTTCCTTCATGGTTTTAGAAGGTAGTAATACTGGTTTTAGCATTTCTATAGCCTCAGTTTGATCAATTTGTTCTTGCACTCTAGCAGCAGATCTAGTTACTGCGTTCACACTTTCAGTGATATGAGATGATGGTGACATACTTGCATCAATGATTTCATGTGATGGTGAAACAATTGGATCAATGGTATCATGTGATGGTGATACAATTGGATCAATGATATCATGTGATGATAGTGCTGCATTAGCTAGCATACAATTATCTGATGATATCACACTTTCCATGATGACGTTCGATGGAGATGATGTTACATGATCATCAATACATGCAGATGTTATGGTGTTATGAGGCATCTCCTTCACTTCGGGAAGGGACCCAATGATAACATCACAGCAAGGATTGGTTAATGCTGCGCATTTAACCTTCCCAGTGAGGAATGCAGTCTCAATGTATGCCCATGCCAATGGATACTTCTCGATATTTCCCGAGAATGTTCTACATGCTACGTGCCTGCCTGTATAGTCTGTAGGCATTATGAAATCCCTTTTAAGACCTAAAAGAGTGCTCCCGCTGTCTCGTAAGACTGTAGCAGGCTTGCCATTCACATACCCATGGTGGATGTTAATTCTGCCTTTGGAATCTATTACCAACTTGGCTTCCTCATTGGCAATAGGTATCGAGTGGCCGCATGTTAATAGGCCATCTTCATGGAACTGATTACAGATGGTACATTTTTGTGGATTAAATGTATCTATGGCCTGTGCTGAGTTCACAGGATGATTTTCAAGATGTTCTTCATCTGATGAAGAGCTATCAAACAAGGCTGCATTCGCCTTCCTGGTTATCTGTTTCCCTTTACAAGCATGACGCCAGTGGCCATACGCTTTACAAAGGAAGCATTTGGTTAGCCGTTTGAAGCTTCTTCGCTCTTTATCTTGGTTATTTACATAGTTTTGCAAATATGTTAGATATGCAGGGTTCTGATCGCACATCTCATTCCGGTGGTGAGGAAATTGGCAAAACCTACATTTCTCAGTAATAGGCATAAATGTCTTTTGCCTATTGTATGTATCTGATTTTGATCTCTCATAGCTAGCAGCTGCTACGAAATTTACCTCAGTTGCTACACTAGCAAAACAATGTTTATTGGCTGTAAAATACGCCGACCCACGTTTCTCGATCTGTTCTACACTCATACACTCACTCTCTTGCACAAATTTTGAAAATAATGGTGGAAGGGATGTGATAATTTTATCCCTAAGGATGAGATCTTTCAATTTGTTAAAATCCTTATTAACTTTGGCTGCTGAAAGCCATTTACTGAATATATCCTGTACTACTGATATGTAGTCAGAGAACGTTTGAGTAGGTTTTGGAGTTAGTTTACTGAACTGTTCTCTGTAGCCTGCTTCATCTAACAGGAAATGTGACATAATTTTTGACTGTATGTACTGGTAATCTTTTCTGAGATATTTAGAGATAGTCTCTATAACTTTTAGAGGTTCCCCTGACAGACTTCTCATATAAATGATGTTCCACTCAGATACTGGGATCTGGTAGTGGTCCATTAAAGTCTCAAAGTTTTGGGTAAAGGCTGCTATTCAGTCCCCCGAGGTATAATTTCTGACAATACCTTGGTACTTTTTGTACTGGTTTTCGTTTTCCAGTCTTTCAGATTTACGAGATTCTTTTTCAACAGCTGTTTCAGCTTCAAACTGTTTGATTTTCAGTTGGAGTTCAAGCTCTTCTCGTTTACTTTGAGCTGAAATTTCTGCTTTTTTCAATTCGGCCTCTATTTCTGACTGTTTAGTTTTTGCATCTATCTCTGACCGTTTCATTGCCATTTCTGCCTTCTTCGTTTCTGCCTCTATCTCTGACTGTTTCACAGCTCTTTCAGCCGCTCTTTCGTCGCGGTCCCTAGCTTTCTCCTGTACTAGGAGGTATTCTGAATATTTTGTCTCACTCCATTTTGTCAACTCATCCCCAGTTAACTTTAGTTTTAAACCCATCTCGATGAAGTCGTTTAGAGAAGACATGATGGAATGTTTCAATGAAAATGATTCCTCACACACGCAATTTGGTTATAAAGTGTTAGTAATGTAAACAATTTCTTTACAATATTTTTAAACTTACAGCGTGTGCCCAAATTTGCATCCAAAAGTATATAAAAAGGTAATACTCAAGTACTCTGGATACGCTGCTGAATGGTGAAAACCAGGGCCAGGAATTGTAGGGTCGCTACTACAACGGCAAATGACCTCTACGGGTAACAGTTTCAGATGGCACAGGAAACCTGGTTACTTTTGGGAGGAAATAAATTAGAATCTATGTCTGTGTGCTGTGTCTGCTTGTCATTTAAATTTTGGTTAGGTTTGTATGGCGTTGAGTGTTATTGTTGGTCGTAATGTCGTCGTTCAACAATTTTCACAAGTTGCTTTCTTTCCCGACCTTTCTGCTTCCACACGCTTTTTTCTGTACACAACTACTTTCACGAAGACAAGTTAGCCATGTTTAAACGTTCAACAACTATGATGGTACAACACATAAACTTAGATTACACAATTTTATCGAGACAAGTTTCACAATCACTGATGTTTATCCACGTTAACACATTCAAATGTATGTAATTTACGTTCACATCTAGGTTCAAATCTTAACTAAATTAAAGCCGGACGAAATCCCCCACGTTCACACATGTCAGGGTCTTACAATGTAATGAATCTGGCTCGCTGGACCTAACATATGTGAGACATACACAAGTACAGAATGACTTGACGGGACACACAGTAACACTAAGTTTGATGGTTTTATTTACACTTCACATGCAACACAATCTAATTCGGCATGTGGCCATCACAAGGTGAATATCACAACCTATACATAATACATCAATGCACTCACAAACTCAAACCCACAGCTATGCAGTCTTTCTATCTTCTTCCAAGAGCTACGAGCAATCTACATTCAGGCACAGAAACACAAGAGCCGCTTTCATACACGTCAGTCTCGTCTGATGCCCCTAGCCGTGTCTGGCGTTTTCCGCTCACAGTGCTTGCCCTGTGGATTCGAGCGCCGCGAGAATTGCATGCGTCACGCTTGTACTGGCTTGACTCTGACGGTCGCTCTCTCTGTCGTCAGCGAAACCTGTGAGTAAGTCACTGGTGTTCGCCTGGCGGGCGTAACGATGTCGCGGCATATCAATGGGGATTATGACACCCTCCCCGCGCGTCATTCATGAAAGATTCTATCTTTCATGTGTATTCTCTGTAAATTCATGGTTGCTATTCTTACCCAAGTCAGAATCTTCCCATTGGTTGTCATTTACCCTGGCATATGCAATAGAAATACATAAGTATTGTAAATTATACATATTAAGTCGTAATGTATTCAGACTTTAACACTTGCCAAGTATCATCCTCTCTATGGATGATCACCTCTGTTGCAATTTTGACCCAGTCAGACCGGTAGCACCCGCAATCAATGCAACTACCTCGCAACCAACAAAAAAACGTATAATATGTCCTTAGACATCAGGTTAGACCGTAAAACGTCCTAATATGAGACGAATTCAACTGTAGAGTTCCAACCAAACTTGGTAGGGAGCTCTCATGTTGGTCTACAACATTGGCAATCTTCTCCATGCCCAGCTGATGCAATCTTGGCGTGTCGACAATCTGGCAACACAGTGACTATTTTTATACATTACACATTACTATCTATTTCGATTTACCGCCCTTTTGTGTAATTGGTGACACCTATTAAATGAAAGGGAAATAATGTAAACAGATGTTAAATCTAATAAATTATAATTATAAATTTATTTCTCAGCGTCATAGCTTGATACTTCTTTACAATAGCGAAAAAATGTCGCTACTGTGAATTAGTTAATCAAGGTATGATTCTCAGATTACAGTAGTTTCAAAAATATTAATACACAATTTGTATATTTCAAATTCGTGTTTCACAAATATTTTACAAGCGTCATTAATTTTTAAGGTTTTGTTCATAGTCTGCTAGATTTTTGTTTAACTTTCTAACTTTCCGGAAGTACACACGAACAGCTGATGTAAGCGATAGTTTTTTTCACACACTTTGGAATATTCGGAATGTAACGTTGTGCTATTCGCTGGTGTTTTCGGTGTTTCATTGGACTTCTGGATTACGATCTTCTACAGTGGAGTAACTGTCCCAGTTTAGTTCACTCAAATGTTCAATTCACACGGGATAAAATGTTGCTGGATACTTCCAGTTTGCAGATACCACGGATAACTTAAATTGTTCTTGTTCACTTGAGGTAAGTTACGACACTGACTTGTGGCACTGTTCTTAGTTTATAATATTTATAATTACTATTGTTCACTTTCTAACACATACTACGCACTTATACATAACAATTTAACAATTAACACCTTATTTTAGAAACCTTAATAATATTTACAGTGGGAATTGATCCCTATCACAATGATGTAGTTGACACTCACAGCTTTTCTGAAAAAAAATACATTAATGGCTGTGTTGGTCTGAGTGTTTTAACATACTGCACTCAGACTTATTTGGCTATTGGGTATCATCGGGACAACGCGACAAAAGATCAGCCAGTGTATTCAATCTGCCTGGGATGTGTTTCACTTCAAAGCTGTAGTCCTGGAGCAAAAGTGACCATAGCGCTATCATATGGTTAGTTGGCACTGCAGATGTAATAAACTTCAAAGGGCTGTTGTCAGATTCTACTACAAAATGCCTTCCAATGAGGAATCTAGACAATCTCGTTATTGCAAACACTAATGCAAGGGCTTCTTTTTGAGGGGTCGACCAAGTGCGTTCTCTTGGTTTAAGTTTCCTGGATAGGTAATATACAGGATGTAAAATGCCATCATGTTCCTGTAATAGTACCGCCCCAATCGCCACGGAGCTCGCATCTGTGCCCAATCTGAAAGGAATATGCAAATTTGGCAATTTGAGAATGGGATTCTTTAAATTATTCGCAGAAAAATAGGACAATATCTTCTGGAATGCAAATTTTAGGCATTCGTTGTTCACAATTTTATTTGGGTGGTCTTTTTTTAGTATGTTAGTAAAACTTTCAGTCAGTTCAGCAAAATCTTTGATGAACTGCCTGTAATAATTTAGAAGTCCTAATACACTTCTGACTTGTTTCTTCGTAGTCGGAAGTGTCAGTTTCAGAATCTTTGACACGATGTTATCGTCAGTAGTGACAAAGCCATTAGAGATCTTATACCCCAAGAAGGAGATTTCCTGGTAGGCTATGTCAACTTTGGCAGGTTTAATAGTAAGTCCGTGCTGTCTGATCCGTTCAAACGTCTGCTGTAATGTCGTTATGTGCTCTGTCATTGTCGTTGTGTGTACACATATATCATCCATATACGAAATGATATTCTTTATGTCCGTCAGTAATAGTCTTGTCATGCGTACGAATGTTGCCGGTGCGTTAACAAGCCCAAATGGTAATTTGCACCATTCGTACAGTCCCCAAGGTGTGGCAAAGGCTGTCAGATGTCTGCTCTGTTCGTCTACCGTTATCTGCCAGTAACCTTTTGTCATGTCTATCTTCGTGAAGTACCTAGAGTCTGTCAGCTTTGTCAGCAGTTCCTCGCAGTTGGTCATCGGCTCCAAATCCAACTGTGTAATTTTATTTAATTTTCTATAGTCTATGCAGAGTCTTATTGTGTCGTCCTTTTTGCGTATGATGACTATTGGAGAAGAGAAGTGTGATTGCGATCTTCTAATGATGTTGTTCTTTTCTAAGTCAATGATTTCTTGATGCAGTTTTTCTTTGTAATGTAATGGAATTGTGTAGGGTCTGCATTTTATTGGTGTGTTGGAGGTCAAAGTAAGGTGGTGTTGTATTAGTTCTGTTTGTCCTGGGTTGTTGGAGAAGATGGTACTGTAGTCCTGTATGAGTTGTTTGCAGCTGTCGGTGTCTGCTTGAGTTAACTGCAGGTTTATCTTGATGTCTTGTAAGCAGTTCGTCGTGTTTAGTGCTGGTGTTGGTATTTCGTCGCTTTCTTCGTCGCCTTCATGGTCGATTATTGTTGTATTGGCTGCTGTATCGTCTTGTTCGTTGTCCCTGTTGTAGTATGGTCTTAGCATATTGATGTGGAATATTTTGTGTTTGTCTTTAATTTGAATTTCATAGTCCACCGGTGAAATCTGTCTTAGTACCTTAAATGGTCCTTGCCAAGAATCGGTCAGTAACTGTCGGTCACTAGGTAGGAGCAGTAGTACGTCCTGTCCAGGTGTCAGTGTTATCGTCCTGTTTCCTTTGTTTGCATATTGTCTATACACCGCACCAGATTGTTTTAGTGCATCTTTGGCAATAATACAAGATTTAATTATCCTTTCACGCAATGATGTCACATATACGTATGATGATATGGGTGTAAGTATAGGAGTTGCTTCAGTTAACATGGAATGGTATATACTTAATGGGCCGCGTGGTTTGGCACCATAGATAAGTTCGAATGGAGAGAACACAGTGCTTGATTGAGGGACCTCGCGATATGCGAATAATATGGCAGACAAATAGATGTCCCAATTTTCGGGGTGCTCTTGGGTGACTTTGGAAAGCATATGCTTTAGATCCCCGTTAAATTTCTCTATTACTCATGTCGAGTGAGGATGGTACGGTGAGTTGAAACATTGTTTCACACCTAACATTTTAGTGAAAGCTTGAGTGGATGCAGCAATAAATTGAGTTCCACGGTCGGATAAGATAGTTTCCGGAAAACTTATCCTTGAAAATACAATGAAAAAGACTTCCATTATATCATTGGCAGTTATGTTCTTGAGAGGAATAGCTTCAGGCCAGCGGCTACATAGATCAATAATTGTAACTATAAATCTATTTCCTCTAGATGTTACATGATTTAGAGGACCTACGATGTCAACAGATATTTTCTCAAAGGTTCGACTGGCTAAATCTGTAACCTGTAATTCAGCCTGTGGGTGTTTCCCCTTTTTCACTAGTTTTTGGCAGATGTCACAACTTCTGCAATATTGTTTAATGTCATTACCGAATTTTGGCCAATAAAACTGTGAAAACAATCTAGATCTGGTCTTTGAATACGCCATATGCCCTGCAAGAGGTATATCATGGGCAAGATGTAAGGCTTGCTTACGGTATTCTAGTGGCAAAACAGTTTGCTCTGTGGTGGTGTCACCTCTGGTATAGTACCTAGTGAGGATGCAATTCTTGAAAGAAAAATGCCATCTTGCATTCTTAGTCAACCTTGGCTTTTGGCCTATCAGATTAAAATACTTACACAATGAAGGATCAGCCTTTTGGGCTGTTACAAAATTTTCCTTCATGGTTTTAGAAGGTAGTAATACTGGTTTTAGCATTTCTATAGCCTCAGTTTGATCAATTTGTTCTTGCACTCTAGCAGCAGATCTAGTTACTGCGTTCACACTTTCAGTGATATGAGATGATGGTGACATACTTGCATCAATGATTTCATGTGATGGTGAAACAATTGGATCAATGGTATCATGTGATGGTGATACAATTGGATCAATGATATCATGTGATGATAGTGCTGCATTAGCTAGCATACAATTATCTGATGATAACACACTTTCCATGATGACGTTCGATGGAGATGATGTTACATGATCATCAATACATGCAGATGTTATGGTGTTATGAGGCATCTCCTTCACTTCGGGAAGGGACCCAATGATAACATCACAGCAAGGATTGGTTAATGCTGCGCATTTAACCTTCCCAGTGAGGAATGCAGTCTCAATGTATGCCCATGCCAATGGATACTTCTCGATATTTCCCGAGAATGTTCTACATGCTACGTGCCTGCCTGTATAGTCTGTAGGCATTATGAAATCTCTTTTAAGACCTAAAAGAGTGCTCCCGCTGTCTCGTAAGACTGTAGCAGGCTTGCCATTCACATACCCATGGTGGATGTTAATTCTGCCTTTGGAATCTATTACCAAATTGGCTTCCTCATTGGCAATAGGTATCGAGTGGCCGCATGTTAATAGGCCATCTTCATGGAACTGATTACAGATGGTACATTTTTGTGGATTAAATGTATCTATGACCTGTGCTGAGTTCACAGGATGATTTTCAAGATGTTCTTCATCTGATGAAGAGCTATCAAACAAGGCGGCATTCGCCTTCCTGGTTATCTGTTTCCCTTTACAAGCATGACGCCAGTGGCCATACGCTTTACAAAGGAAGCATTTGGTTAGCCGTTTGAAGCTTCTTCGCTCTTTATCTTGGTTATTTACATAGTTTTGCAAATATGTTAGATATGCAGGGTTCTGATCGCACATCTCATTCCGGTGGTGAGGAAATTGGCAAAACCTACATTTCTCAGTAATAGACTTAAATGTCTTTTGCCTATTGTATGTATCTGATTTTGATCTCTCATAGCTAGCAGCTGCTACGAAATTTACCTCAGTTGCTACACTAGCAAAACAATGTTTATTGGCTGTAAAATACGCCGACCCACGTTTCTCGATCTGTTCTACACTCATACACTCACTCTCTTGCACAAATTTTGAAAATAATGGTGGAAGGGATGTGATAATTTTATCCCTAAGGATGAGATCTTTCAATTTGTTAAAATCCTTATTAACTTTGGCTGCTGAAAGCCATTTACTGAATATATCCTGTACTACTGATATGTAGTCAGAGAACGTTTGAGTAGGTTTTGGAGTTAGTTTACTGAACTGTTCTCTGTAGCCTGCTTCATCTAACAGGAAATGTGACATAATTTTTGACTTTATGTACTGGTAATCTTTTCTGAGATATTTAGAGATAGTCTCTATAACTTTTAGAGGTTCCCCTGACAGACTTCTCACATAAATGATGTTCCACTCAGATACTGGGATCTGGTAGTGGTCCATTAAAGTCTCAAAGTTTTAGGTAAAGGCTGCTATTCAGTCCCCCGAGGTATAATTTCTGACAATACCTTGGTACTTTTTGTACTGGTTTTCGTTTTCCAG
Source organism: Cepaea hortensis (assembly GCA_963921405.1). Lineage (NCBI taxonomy): Eukaryota > Metazoa > Mollusca > Gastropoda > Stylommatophora > Helicidae > Cepaea > Cepaea hortensis. Next base: position 104,738,705 of record OY992881.1, on the reverse strand, counting down.
TCTTTCAGATTTACGAGATTCTTTTTTAACAGCTGTTTCAGCTTCAAGCTGTTTGATTTTCAGTTGGAGTTCAAGCTCTTCTCATTTACTTTGAGCTGAAATTTCTGCTTTTTTTCAATTCGGCCTCTATTTCTGACTGTTTAGTTTTTGCATCTATCTCTGACCGTTTCATTGCCATTTCTGCCTTCTTCGTTTCTGCCTCTATCTCTGACTGTTTCACAGCTCTTTCAGCCGCTCTTTCGTCGCGGTCCCTAGCTGTCTCCTGTACTAGGAGGTATTCTGAATATTTTGTCTCACTCCATTTTGTCAACTCATCCCCAGTTAACTTTAGTTTTAAACCCATCTCGATGAAGTCGTTTAGAGAAGACATGATGGAATGTTTCAATGAAAATGATTCCTCACACACGCAATTTGGTTATAAAGTGTTAGTAATGTAAACAATTTCTTTACAATATTTTTAAACTTACAGCGTGTGCCCAAATTTGCATCCAAAAGTATATAAAAAGGTAATACTCAAGTACTCTGGATACGCTGCTGAATGGTGAAAACCAGGGCCAGGAATTGTAGGGTCGCTACTACAACGGCAAATGACCTCTACGGGTAACAGTTTCAGATGGCACAGGAAACCTGGTTACTTTTGGGAGGAAATAAATTAGAATCTATGTCTGTGTGCTGTGTCTGCTTGTCATTTAAATTTTGGTTAGGTTTGTATGGCGTTGAGTGTTATTGTTGGTCGTAATGTCGTCGTTCAACAATTTTCACAAGTTGCTTTCTTTCCCGACCTTTCTGCTTCCACACGCTTTTTCTGTACACAACTACTTTCACGAAGACAAGTTAGCCATGTTTAAACGTTCAACAACTATGATGGTACAACACATAAACTTAGATTACACAATTTTATCGAGACAAGTTTCACAATCACTGATGTTTATCCACGTTAACACATTCAAATGTATGTAATTTACGTTCACATCTAGGTTCAAATCTTAACTAAATTAAAGCCGGACGAAATCCCCCACGTTCACACATGTCAGGGTCTTACAATGTAATGAATCTGGCTCGCTGGACCTAACATATGTGAGACATACACAAGTACAGAATGACTTGACGGGACACACAGTAACACTAAGTTTGATGGTTTTATTTACACTTCACATGCAACACAATCTAATTCGGCATGTGGCCATCACAAGGTGAATATCACAACCTATACATAATGCATCAATGCACTCACAAACTCAAACCCACAGCTATGCAGTCTTTCTATCTTCTTCCAAGAGCTACGAGCAATCTACATTCAGGCACAGAAACACAAGAGCCGCTTTCATACACGTCAGTCTCGTCTGATGCCCCTAGCCGTGTCTGGCGTTTTCCGCTCACAGTGCTTGCCCTGTGGATTCGAGCGCCGCGAGAATTGCATGCGTCACGCTTGTACTGGCTTGACTCTGACGGTCGCTCTCTCTGTCGTCAGCGAAACCTGTGAGTAAGTCACTGGTGTTCGCCTGGCGGGCGTAACGATGTCGCGGCATATCAATGGGGATTATGACACCCTCCCCGCGCGTCATTCATGAAAGATTCTATCTTTCATGTGTATTCTCTGTAAATTCATGGTTGCTATTCTTACCCAAGTCAGAATCTTCCCATTGGTTGTCATTTACCCTGGCATATGCAATAGAAATACATAAGTATTGTAAATTATACATATTAAGTCGTAATGTATTCAGACTTTAACACTTGCCAAGTATCATCCTCTCTATGGATGATCACCTCTGTTGCAATTTTGACCCAGTCAGACCGGTAGCACCCGCAATCAATGCAACTACCTCGCAACCAACAAAAAAACGTATAATATGTCCTTAGACATCAGGTTAGACCGTAAAACGTCCTAATATGAGACGAATTCAACTGTAGAGTTCCAACCAAACTTGGTAGGGAGCTCTCATGTTGGTCTACAACATTGGCAATCTTCTCCATGCCCAGCTGATGCAATCTTGGCGTGTCGACAATCTGGCAACACAGTGACTATTTTTATACATTACACATTACTATCTATTTCGATTTACCGCCCTTTTGTGTAATTGGTGACACCTATTAAATGAAAGGGAAATAATGTAAACAGATGTTAAATCTAATAAATTATAATTATAAATTTATTTCTCAGCGTCATAGCTTGATACTTCTTTACAATAGCGAAAAAATGTCGCTACTGTGAATTAGTTAATCAAGGTATGATTCTCAGATTACAGTAGTTTCAAAAATATTAATACACAATTTGTATATTTCAAATTCGTGTTTCACAAATATTTTACAAGCGTCATTAATTTTTAAGGTTTTGTTCATAGTCTGCTAGATTTTTGTTTAACTTTCTAACTTTCCGGAAGTACACACGAACAGCTGATGTAAGCGATAGTTTTTTTCACACACTTTGGAATATTCGGAATGTAACGTTGTGCTATTCGCTGGTGTTTTCGGTGTTTCATTGGACTTCTGGATTACGATCTTCTACAGTGGAGTAACTGTCCCAGTTTAGTTCACTCAAATGTTCAATTCACACGGGATAAAATGTTGCTGGATACTTCCAGTTTGCAGATACCACGGATAACTTAAATTGTTCTTGTTCACTTGAGGTAAGTTACGACACTGACCTGTGGCACTGTTCTTAGTTTATAATATTTATAATTACTATTGTTCACTTTCTAACACATACTACGCACTTATACATAACAATTTAACAATTAACACCTTATTTTAGAAACCTTAATAATATTTACAGTGGTAATTGATCCCTATCACAATGATGTAGTTGACACTCACAGCTTTTCTGAAAAAAAAATACATTAATGGCTGTGTTGGTCTGAGTGTTTTAACATACTGCACTCAGACTTATTTGGCTATTGGGTATCATCGGGACAACGCGACAAAAGATCAGCCAGTGTATTCAATCTGCCTGGGATGTGTTTCACTTCAAAGCTGTAGTCCTGGAGCAAAAGTGACCATAGCGCTATCATATGGTTAGTTGGCACTGCAGATGTAATAAACTTCAAAGGGCTGTTGTCAGATTCTACTACAAAATGCCTTCCAATGAGGAATCTAGACAATCTCGTTATTGCAAACACTAATGCAAGGGCTTCTTTTTGAGGGGTCGACCAAGTGCGTTCTCTTGGTTTAAGTTTCCTGGATAGGTAATATACAGGATGTAAAATGCCATCATGTTCCTGTAATAGTACCGCCCCAATCGCCACGGAGCTCGCATCTGTGCCCAATCTGAAAGGAATATGCAAATTTGGCAATTTGAGAATGGGATTCTTTAAATTATTCGCAGAAAAATAGGACAATATCTTCTGGAATGCAAATTTTAGGCATTCGTTGTTCACAATTTTATTTGGGTGGTCTTTTTTTAGTATGTTAGTAAAACTTTCAGTCAGTTCAGCAAAATCTTTGATGAACTGCCTGTAATAATTTAGAAGTCCTAATACACTTCTGACTTGTTTCTTCGTAGTCGGAAGTGTCAGTTTCAGAATCTTTGACACGATGTTATCGTCAGTAGTGACAAAGCCATTAGAGATCTTATACCCCAAGAAGGAGATTTCCTGGTAGGCTATGTCAACTTTGGCAGGTTTAATAGTAAGTCCGTGCTGTCTGATCCGTTCAAACGTCTGCTGTAATGTCGTTATGTGCTCTGTCATTGTCGTTGTGTGTACACATATATCATCCATATACGAAATGATATTCTTTATGTCCGTCAGTAATAGTCTTGTCATGCGTACGAATGTTGCCGGTGCGTTAACAAGCCCAAATGGTAATTTGCACCATTCGTACAGTCCCCAAGGTGTGGCAAAGGCTGTCAGATGTCTGCTCTGTTCGTCTACCGTTATCTGCCAGTAACCTTTTGTCATGTCTATCTTCGTGAAGTACCTAGAGTCTGTCAGCTTTGTCAGCAGTTCCTCGGAGTTGGTCATCGGCTCCAAATCCAACTGTGTAATTTTATTTAATTTTCTATAGTCTATGCAGAGTCTTATTGTGTCGTCCTTTTTGCGTATGATGACTATTGGAGAAGAGAAGTGTGATTGCGATCTTCTAATGATGTTGTTCTTTTCTAAGTCAATGATTTCTTGATGCAGTTTTTCTTTGTAATGTAATGGAATTGTGTAGGGTCTGCATTTTATTGGTGTGTTGGAGGTCAAAGTAAGGTGGTGTTGTATTAGTTCTGTTTGTCCTGGGTTGTTGGAGAAGATGGTACTGTAGTCCTGTATGAGTTGTTTGCAGCTGTCGGTGTCTGCTTGAGTTAACTGCAGGTTTATCTTGATGTCTTGTAAGCAGTTCGTCGTGTTTAGTGCTGGTGTTGGTATTTCGTCGCTTTCTTCGTCGCCTTCATGGTCGATTATTGTTGTATTGGCTGCTGTATCGTCTTGTTCGTTGTCCCTGTTGTAGTATGGTCTTAGCATATTGATGTGGAATATTTTGTGTTTGTCTTTAATTTGAATTTCATAGTCCACCGGTGAAATCTGTCTTAGTACCTTAAATGGTCCTTGCCAAGAATCGGTCAGTAACTGTCGGTCACTAGGTAGGAGCAGTAGTACGTCCTGTCCAGGTGTCAGTGTTATCGTCCTGTTTCCTTTGTTTGCATATTGTCTATACACCGCACCAGATTGTTTTAGTGCATCTTTGGCAATAATACAAGATTTAATTATCCTTTCACGCAATGATGTCACATATACGTATGATGATATGGGTGTAAGTATAGGAGTTGCTTCAGTTAACATGGAATGGTATATACTTAATTGGCCGCGTGGTTTGGCACCATAGATAAGTTCGAATGGAGAGAACACAGTGCTTGATTGAGGGACCTCGCGATATGCGAATAATATGGCAGACAAATAGATGTCCCAATTTTCGGGGTGCTCTTGGGTGACTTTGGAAAGCATATGCTTTAGATCCCCGTTAAATTTCTCTATTACTCCTGTCGAGTGAGGATGGTACGGTGAGTTGAAACATTGTTTCACACCTAACATTTTAGTGAAAGCTTGAGTGGATGCAGCAATAAATTGAGTTCCACGGTCGGATAAGATAGTATCCGGAAAACTTATCCTTGAAAATACAATGAAAAAGACTTCCATTATATCATTGGCAGTTATGTTCTTGAGAGGAATAGCTTCAGGCCAGCGGCTACATAGATCAATAATTGTAACTATAAATCTATTTCCTCTAGATGTTACATGATTTAGAGGACCTACGATGTCAACAGATATTTTCTCAAAGGTTCGACTGGCTAAATCTGTAACCTGTAATTCAGCCTGTGGGTGTTTCCCCCTTTTCACTAGTTTTTGGCAGATGTCACAACTTCTGCAATATTGTTTAATGTCATTACCGAATTTTGGCCAATAAAACTGTGAAAACAATCTAGATCTGGTCTTTGAATACGCCATATGCCCTGCAAGAGGTATATCATGGGCAAGATGTAAGGCTTGCTTACGGTATTCTAGTGGCAAAACAGTTTGCTCTGTGGTGGTGTCACCTCTGGTATAGTACCTAGTGAGGATGCAATTCTTGAAAGAAAAATGCCATCTTGCATTCTTAGTCAACCTTGGCTTTTGGCCTATCAGATTAAAATACTTACACAATGAAGGATCAGCCTTTTGGGCTGTTACAAAATTTTCCTTCATGGTTTTAGAAGGTAGTAATACTGGTTTTAGCATTTCTATAGCCTCAGTTTGATCAATTTGTTCTTGCACTCTAGCAGCAGATCTAGTTACTGCGTTCACACTTTCAGTGATATGAGATGATGGTGACATACTTGCATCAATGATTTCATGTGATGGTGAAACAATTGGATCAATGGTATCATGTGATGGTGATACAATTGGATCAATGATATCATGTGATGATAGTGCTGCATTAGCTAGCATACAATTATCTGATGATAACACACTTTCCATGATGACGTTCGATGGAGATGATGTTACATGATCATCAATACATGCAGATGTTATGGTGTTATGAGGCATCTCCTTCACTTCGGGAAGGGACCCAATGATAACATCACAGCAAGGATTGGTTAATGCTGCGCATTTAACCTTCCCAGTGAGGAATGCAGTCTCAATGTATGCCCATGCCAATGGATACTTCTCGATATTTCCCGAGAATGTTCTACATGCTACGTGCCTGCCTGTATAGTCTGTAGGCATTATGAAATCTCTTTTAAGACCTAAAAGAGTGCTCCCGCTGTCTCGTAAGACTGTAGCAGGCTTGCCATTCACATACCCATGGTGGATGTTAATTCTGCCTTTGGAATCTATTACCAAATTGGCTTCCTCATTGGCAATAGGTATCGAGTGGCCGCATGTTAATAGGCCATCTTCATGGAACTGATTACAGATGGTACATTTTTGTGGATTAAATGTATCTATGACCTGTGCTGAGTTCACAGGATGATTTTCAAGATGTTCTTCATCTGATGAAGAGCTATCAAACAAGGCGGCATTCGCCTTCCTGGTTATCTGTTTCCCTTTACAAGCATGACGCCAGTGGCCATACGCTTTACAAAGGAAGCATTTGGTTAGCCGTTTGAAGCTTCTTCGCTCTTTATCTTGGTTATTTACATAGTTTTGCAAATATGTTAGATATGCAGGGTTCTGATCGCACATCTCATTCCGGTGGTGAGGAAATTGGCAAAACCTACATTTCTCAGTAATAGACTTAAATGTCTTTTGCCTATTGTATGTATCTGATTTTGATCTCTCATAGCTAGCAGCTGCTACGAAATTTACCTCAGTTGCTACACTAGCAAAACAATGTTTATTGGCTGTAAAATACGCCGACCCACGTTTCTCGATCTGTTCTACACTCATACACTCACTCTCTTGCACAAATTTTGAAAATAATGGTGGAAGGGATGTGATAATTTTATCCCTAAGGATGAGATCTTTCAATTTGTTAAAATCCTTATTAACTTTGGCTGCTGAAAGCCATTTACTGAATATATCCTGTACTACTGATATGTAGTCAGAGAACGTTTGAGTAGGTTTTGGAGTTAGTTTACTGAACTGTTCTCTGTAGCCTGCTTCATCTAACAGGAAATGTGACATAATTTTTGACTTTATGTACTGGTAATCTTTTCTGAGATATTTAGAGATAGTCTCTATAACTTTTAGAGGTTCCCCTGACAGACTTCTCACATAAATGATGTTCCACTCAGATACTGGGATCTGGTAGTGGTCCATTAAAGTCTCAAAGTTTTAGGTAAAGGCTGCTATTCAGTCCCCCGAGGTATAATTTCTGACAATACCTTGGTACTTTTTGTACTGGTTTTCGTTTTCCAGTCTTTCAGATTTACGAGATTCTTTTTCAACAGCTGTTTCAGCTTCAAGCTGTTTGATTTTCAGTTGGAGTTCAAGCTCTTCTCATTTACTTTGAGCTGAAATTTCTGCTTTTTTTCAATTCGGCCTCTATTTCTGACTGTTTAGTTTTTGCATCTATCTCTGACCGTTTCATTGCCATTTCTGCCTTCTTCGTTTCTGCCTCTATCTCTGACTGTTTCACAGCTCTTTCAGCCGCTCTTTCGTCGCGGTCCCTAGCTTTCTCCTGTACTAGGAGGTATTCTGAATATTTTGTCTCACTCCATTTTGTCAACTCATCCCCAGTTAACTTTAGTTTTAAACCCATCTCGATGAAGTCGTTTAGAGAAGACATGATGGAATGTTTCAATGAAAATGATTCCTCACACACGCAATTTGGTTATAAAGTGTTAGTAATGTAAACAATTTCTTTACAATATTTTTAAACTTACAGCGTGTGCCCAAATTTGCATCCAAAAGTATATAAAAAGGTAATACTCAAGTACTCTGGATACGCTGCTGAATGGTGAAAACCAGGGCCAGGAATTGTAGGGTCGCTACTACAACGGCAAATGACCTCTACGGGTAACAGTTTCAGATGGCACAGGAAACCTGGTTACTTTTGGGAGGAAATAAATTAGAATCTATGTCTGTGTGCTGTGTCTGCTTGTCATTTAAATTTTGGTTAGGTTTGTATGGCGTTGAGTGTTATTGTTGGTCGTAAAGTCGTCGTTCAACAATTTTCACAAGTTACTTTCTTTCCCGACCTTTCTGCTTCCACACGCTTTTTCTGTACACAACTACTTTCACGAAGACAAGTTAGCCATGTTTAAACGTTCAACAACTATGATGGTACAACACATAAACTTAGATTACACAATTTTATCGAGACAAGTTTCACAATCACTGATGTTTATCCACGTTAACACATTCAAATGTATGTAATTTACGTTCACATCTAGGTTCAAATCTTAACTAAATTAAAGCCGGACGAAATCCCCCACGTTCACACATGTCAGGGTCTTACAATGTAATGAATCTGGCTCGCTGGACCTAACATATGTGAGACATACACAAGTACAGAATGACTTGACGGGACACACAGTAACACTAAGTTTGATGGTTTTATTTACACTTCACATGCAACACAATCTAATTCGGCATGTGGCCATCACAAGGTGAATATCACAACCTATACATAATACATCAATGCACTCACAAACTCAAACCCACAGCTATGCAGTCTTTCTATCTTCTTCCAAGAGCTACGAGCAATCTACATTCAGGCACAGAAACACAAGAGACTCTTTCATACACGTCAGTCTCGTCTGATGCCCCTAGCCGTGTCTGGCGTTTTCCGCTCACAGTGCTTGCCCTGTGGATTCGAGCGCCGCGAGAATTGCATGCGTCACGCTTGTACTGGCTTGACTCTGACGGTCGCTCTCTCTGTCGTCAGCGAAACCTGTGAGTAAGTCACTGGTGTTCGCCTGGCGGGCGTAACGATGTCGCGGCATATCAATGGGGATTATGATATATATATATATATATATATATATATATATATATATATATATATATATATATATATATATATATATACTAGCTGACCCGGCCCGGCTTCGCCCAGTCCTTGGTGGGGAGCATCTCATTTAATTCATATAAGTAGTCATATAAGCTCCCGTTCCCGTTACCGACTGTCTGTCTGTCTGTCTGTCTGTCTGTCTGTCTGTCTGTCTGTCTGTCTGTCTGTCTGTCCGTCCCTCCCTCTCTGTCTGTCTGTCTGTCTGCCTGTCTGTCTAATCATTTATTGGTTGCAGTTAGAACAACCTTAGATAAACGAAGACCAACTTACAAAAAGCATTAGAAAGAGCACTTGAAAGATCTTTACATCTTCCCCCAACAATTAACTTGGGTAAATGTTGCGGCGGCAGCAGCATCAGCAGAAGAAGGAAAAGGAGGAGTAGACAACTGCAGCGAAAAGGTGGGTCTGTCTATCTATCTGACCCGGCGTGACTTCGCCCAGCTCCTGGCGGGTAGCGTCTCAATAAATTCATACAACAACAAAAGTAACTTAAAAGAATGGCCTTCCACACACCATCCATTATTTTTAATGAAAACGCTTTCTAATCACCTGCATGACTACAGTAACTTCTTAAGCAAAAAAAGATGAGTTACAATGTTATGCATTGTGCCAGCGTCACGCTTGTACTGGCTTGACTCTGACGGTCGCTCTCTCTGTCGTCAGCGAAACCTGTGAGTAAGTCACTGGTGTTCGCCTGGCGGGCGTAACGATGTCGCGGCATATCAATGGGGATTATGATATATATATATATATATATATATATATATATATATATATATATATATATATATATATATATATATATATATATATATATATACTAGCTGACCCGGCCCGGCTTCGCCCAGTCCTTGGTGGGGAGCATCTCATTTAATTCATATAAGTAGTCATATAAGCTCCCGTTCCCGTTACCGACTGTCTGTCTGTCTGTCTGTCTGTCTGTCTGTCTGTCTGTCTGTCTGTCTGTCTGTCCGTCCCTCCCTCTCTGTCTGTCTGTCTGTCTGCCTGTCTGTCTAATCATTTATTGGTTGCAGTTAGAACAACCTTAGATAAACGAAGACCAACTTACAAAAAGCATTAGAAAGAGCACTTGAAAGATCTTTACATCTTCCCCCAACAATTAACTTGGGTAAATGTTGCGGCGGCAGCAGCATCAGCAGAAGAAGGAAAAGGAGGAGTAGACAACTGCAGCGAAAAGGTGGGTCTGTCTATCTATCTGACCCGGCGTGACTTCGCCCAGCTCCTGGCGGGTAGCGTCTCAATAAATTCATACAACAACAAAAGTAACTTAAAAGAATGGCCTTCCACACACCATCCATTATTTTTAATGAAAACGCTTTCTAATCACCTGCATGACTACAGTAACTTCTTAAGCAAAAAAAGATGAGTTACAATGTTATGCATTGTGCATCATTTTTATGAAAACTTTGAAAATGCCTTACAGATTGTATCATTATTTATTATAACTCATATGCCGGTACATAACTATGGACAAAGAGTTTATAAATCTTTGAAAACGATGCCACAATATGACTATAAGTTATACAGAAAAGTTATGCCCCTTGAAATAACTTTTACAGAGTTAGGTCCCCTGAGATATATGAAATTATGATGAAAAATGAAAAATGAAATAATACTGGGTAAGCAGGCAATTTCACACTAAAAAAATATCACAGTTGGCAGCTCTGGAATGAAAGGAAGGCGTGTAGAAAATTTCATCTCAATCGGATGGGCCGTTCGCGAACGTATAAAGGACATACATATATATATATGCGGCCCGCCAATAGCTTTACATTTGTCAATGCGGCCCTCCGCACGAAAAGTTTGCCCACCCCTGCCATAGACTATTCCTATGGACACTATCATAAGCCTTTTTAACATCTACAAAAATTTTATGGAGATCTCTTTTATATTCCCAGTTTTTCTCGGCTATTTGTCTTAATATAAATATCTGATCTATTGTTGATCTGTTTTGTCTAAAACCCGCCTGGTAGTCACCTAATATGTCTTCTGAATATGATTTTAGTCTATTTAGTAGTACTGCGGATAGTACGATCAACCTAAAAAATAATATGTCACTAAGCTTCTACTCAGAATTTTAATGAGAAGATCAGGAAAAAAAGAACAATGGAAATTGGTGAAGCACAGTATGGATTTGTGGATGGAAATGGTACAAACAATGCAATACATACATTCCGGAAACTATTAGAAAGGTCAACAGAGACAAAGAAACACACATATGTGTGCTCATGGATAATACCAAATTATTTGATAAAATAAAACATGATGGAATTATTCAAATATTTGAAGACGTTAAAATTTATGAGAATGATCTCAGAATAATAAAAATAAATATTTACTTGAACCAAGTAGCAGCAAATAAAATGGGAAATAAAGAAGGAAATTATAAACAAATAAGGCTGGGAATACGACTGGGATGTGTTTTGTCACCGAATCTCTTCTCCCTCTATAGCAGGGGTCACCAAACTACGGCCCGCGACGTCATTTCATCCGGCCCGCCGACGGTACTCGAACTTGCTTGATATAACGTATGGAACACGAGAGATTGTGATATAATTTAAATGTAAATATCATGTTTAGAATAATGGCAGAGCTTCACACGTTCGCAGACCTCCTGGCTGCTATGTGTCTTAAATTTACTATTGTCAATTATAAATTATTGTACCTAGATTTTCTTGTTTATTGTAATGTTTGCTTATTTCGCGCCATCCCAAGTCCTTCCCCGGCTCGTGGTAGCGCCACTTACGTTCTGATGTTACCATGGTTTCCATGGCAACACACACACACACACACATCTTTCCCTCCCCCAGGTGCGTCCGGCTGTCAACACAGTTCCGATGCTTCAGAAATATTTACTTCTGTTTGCTAGTCATCCATTTTATGGGAATGTAACGGGGATTTCTTTGTTTTACAGTGAAACGTAAGTGAACTACAAGTGTGAATAGAGGCAATAAAGTAGCAAACACAAAATAAACATGCCATAGAAGCCTTGTGTTATTACGAAATTATTATTCCCAGCTCAGAAGAATTCCCCGGTCAAGGAGTTAATCGAGCTGGTCTCTAGGCCAGTATTTTTCAACCTTTCTGTTGGAGCAGATCCTTACTCAAATGTTTACGTTGCTCAGAGAACTCAGTGCGATGATCCAAGTGTCTGTTCTGCTTTATGTAATAACCAGATTGTCAGAAATGTTGCATTTAGGCGATTTCGGTCTGTTTCGGC
>OY992881.1:104681548-104724048 GCA_963921405.1 Cepaea hortensis | reverse complement strand
ATTTTGCTAAACACAAGTCATGGCATACCTGTTGCAAAGTAAATAACAATCATAGTCGCAATGGAACAATCTGACGCCATAACAGCTGGAGTTACAAATATGCACATCTAAGCCATTGCTATGAGGCTGCACAAATTTGAGATTGATATAAACAATTTTTTAAATGTTGTAACGAGTGAACAATACATATTTGTCAACATGTCAAAATAGGCACGTGTTTGAATTACTAACCAGGATTGTTTTTGTGCTTCCATATCGACCCAGCCTTACATGATTACCATAAGATAGGCAGGAAAGTAAATACAGCTGGTATGGCATTGACTATAGTTTTTATCGTCTGAAGATTGGGATACACACTATGAGATCAACACGATTCAAGGCATAAACGATATCTTGGCCATTTTACTTTACGTACCACAATGCCATCATACCACCCCATCGTAAATCAGGGTGTTATTTTAAACATTGACATTATTTGTTTGCACACCCCCACAAACTCTGGTGTTCTGGGTCAAATCGTGAGTCGACATTCTTCCATGCTACCGTCCCAATACACCCAGTATAATTTTCCTAGGTCTGACTCTGCATCTTCAACCTCCGATCTTTGAAAACGACGATATTCATTGACGAGTCAATGCTATACATTAAATAAATGAACCCGCTAATTGCTAACGAAAAGATAACACATTTTCCATTTATTGATAGTTCATGTTCACAATTTATGGCAAGCATGGTGATTGTCTTCTTCTTCTTCTTCTTCAGCGTTCCGAGCCATTGAGGTTCTTTGCTGCAAATACAATCCGTCTCCATTCGTCTCTCTGGTGGACCTTCTCTTGCCAGTCGTTGATTCCAAGTGCTTGCAGGTCTGTACATGTATTATCTCTCCACCGCCTTCTTGGTCTACCTCGGGGTCTACGGTCATTTATTTCCTGGGTGTAAGCGAGTTTTGTTTCCCTATTATCTTCCATTCTTTCTATATGCCCCAGCCATTGTAGTCTATTAGCCTTCATGATACCAGTGATTAGCGGGGACTTAAACAGATCATAAATGTCTTTGTTACTTCTTCTTTTCCACTCTCCACTTTGTGTATCCCTAATGGGTCCAAAGATGCGTCTTAAAATTTTGTTCTCAAAGGTTTGTAACAAGGCTTCGTCTCCTTTCGTTGTACTCCAGGTTTCAGAGCCATACAGCACAACTGGTCTGATCAGTGTTTTGTATATTGTGATTTTGGTGTTACGAGATAGCGCCTTTGATTTTAGTAGATGTTTTAGTGCATAGTATATCTTATTTCCAGAGTTGATTCTAGTTTGTATTTCTTCCCTTATGATGTTGGAGCAGTTGAAGATCGTACCCAGGTATTTGTATGTTTCCGTTCTTTTAATGGTCATATTATCTATTTGTATGTGGCCAGAGTTTCTAGCCATTCCGTCTCTTGAAATTACCATATATTCTGTCTTATCTTGGTTGATAACCAGCCCCATCTGTTGGGCTTTTTCCTTTAAGTGAGTCAATATTTCCAATGTCTTTTGTTCACTTTGCCCTATAATATCTATATCATCTGCATAACCAAGCAGCTTGGATGTTCCTCCAATATCACATTCCTCCTTTACCTTCCTTACAACTTTCTCTAGAGCCAGATTAAAGAGTAGCGGCGATAGTGCATCACCCTGTTTCAAGCCAGATGTTATTTGGAAGGGGTCTGATTTCCTGCCTTTATATGTTACTATATTATAAGTATCTTCCATGCATAGTCTGGTCATGTTGATTAACTTCCTTGGTATTCCAAATTCCTGCATAGCATTCCATAGACTATTCCTATGGACACTATCATAAGCCTTTTTAAAATCCACAAAAATGTTATGGAGATCTCTTTTATATTCCCAATGTTTCTCGGCTATTTGTCGTAAGATAAATATCTGATCTATTGTTGATCTGTTTTGTCTAAACCCCGCCTGGTAGTCACCTAATATGTCTTCTGAATATGGTTTTAGTCTATTTAGTAATACTGCGGATAGTATCTTATAGCTTGTGGACAGTAATGATATTCCTCTATAATTTCCACATTGGAACTTGTCTCCTTTCTTAAAGATAGGTATCAATAATGACTCTTTCCAGTCATGGGGTAATTCTTCTGTCCTCCAGATTTTTATTATTAGTTCGTATAGCTTTAGATGTAATGCATGGCCACCTGCCTTTATAAATTCAGCAGCAATTCCATCAGTCCCAGTTGCCTTATTGTTTTTAAGTCGTGTGATTACATATAGGATTTCTTCAAATGTAGGTTCTTCAATTTGTGGTTCGCATGTTAGAACCTCTTCCTGTGAGAAAATGTTACTTGGAGCTTCACAATTTAGTAATTCAATAAAATATTCTTTCCATGTGTTGCACATTTCCTCATTGGTATTTATCATATTCCCATTTTTGTCTTTTAAACCATATGTGTTTTGTTGGTGCCCTCGTTTCATTGACTTCAGTTCTTTAAAAAATTTTCTGGATTCATTTTTCTGGTGATTAGTTTCCATATCTTTGATTATATTATTCATATATTCTCGCTTCTGCTGTCTGACTATTTTTGTAGCCTCTTTACATTCATTTCTATAATGCTCTTCCTTTTGGATGTTATTGATGTCATTTAACCATACATGTCTGGCATTCTTCTTCCTAATGACTGCTTCTTCACATTTTTGATTGAACCATCTGTTCTTTCTATGCGTGGTTAACACACCGAGACATTTTTCTGCGGTAGACTGAATTGTATTCTTGATGTTCAACCAAGTTTGGTCAATGCTTTCCTCCAAAGGGTTTTGCAGAGTTTCAAGTTTACATTTTATTTCATCTGTAAATTTCTCTTTGACTGTAATGTCTTGCAGTTTTTCTCTGTTATATGTTGGGTGTAATCTTTGTAATTTAGTATAGAAAGCTCTCTTAAGTTTTATTTTAAATTTTGCTCCAACGAGGAAGTGGTCACTGTGGCACTCAGCTCCTCTATAACTTCTGACTTGCTGTATGTTTGATGCATTTCTGTTGTTAATTAAAATGTGATCTATTTGATTATAGGTTCTCTTGTCACATGATTTCCAAGTTTGTTTGTGTATATCCTTTCTTTGTAGTCTGGTACTGCTAATCTGCAGTCCTTTGGCTTCTGCCAGGTTGATGACTCTCCATCCATTATCATTTGAAGTTGTATGTAGGCTTTCCATACCGGCCACTTTTTTATTAGTTTGCTCTCTACCTATTTTTGCATTGAAGTCTCCTAGCACAATCAGGATGTCCTGTTTGGGGGTTTCTTCTATGACATCTTCCAGATCATTATAAAAGTCTTCTTTAATATCATCTTCTTTCTCTTCAGTAGGTGCATGTACATTAATCATCGTTATATTTTTCCATTTACCTTTTATTCGTAATTTACTAATCCTGTCATTAAAAGCTTTAAAGTTTAAAACGTTCCCCCATAACTCTTTTTTGATGACAAATCCTGTTCCTAATTCATGTTTATTTTGGGTGTTTCCTCCATATATTATAATCATTCCATTTTGCTCTAAAGTACCCTCTCCTGGCCACCTTATTTCTTGAATTGCTGTTATATCCATTTGATATTCAATCAGCTCCCGGGTTAGTTCTTCGGCCGCTCCAGCTCGATATAGTGTCCGTACATGTTCCAAATCTCAAAAGTCCTTTAACGTTCCAAGGTCGTTCTCCAGATAAGTCAGTCCGATATCGAGGCTCATGTATTTGTTTCGTAACAAAGAAAGGTTTTTACAAAGGTGGGGATGTTAACCCCACGCTTCAACCCCCAACCTGGAGGACCAGGGTGTTTCTCTTTGTCTGTTCTCTACCCTTTGACCTGTCCGGCTTGGGAGGCCCTGCTGGTAGCTACGCTACCGCCGGCATAGCTCTCAGGGTCATTGAGAAACTCAAGCTCCCCCACCACGACAAGGTGGAAACACCATACAAAGCATTTTACGAATTTTCTTGTCTTTTTTGGGGGGTTACATTTCATTAGCTTGCGTGAAATTGATTACTGTATTTTTCCATTCTTGTCGTCTAAGCAGTTATATTATCATAATTAATGTGCAGATTATAACGATTGCAGATGCGGAATAGGAAATCATAAAGCTGTTGAACAAAAGAGAAATTTTCTCAATGGCGGACTTTATTTCTCTGAAGATAAGCCCAACAATTGACTTGCTTCTGATAAGTGAGAGCTGCAAGCCTATTCTGTTCACCACATACACATGTGTTAAACTTAATGTAAAACGACGAAGATGCAAACCGATTCCACCGTTATTCTTTGTGGAGTTACAATACGCTTCACCTAAGTGTGGAAAACAAGGGAACACAATAATAATAATATGATTGTGACAAATTGTTACAACAAAGAATATATGATGAAAGGAAAAATACGTGACCATGGTTGATTGTATAGGCAATGTTATGTTCAGTATCGTGCTACTGCTAGGTCATGTGACACATATACGTCAGTGAATAAGCACATTTCTTAAATCAACCCACTTTTGGGAACATAAGAGAGGGGATCTAAACGAACAAGGTATACAATTGGGGTTTACATTTTCTAAATATACATTTCAGATAATAAAACCGTTTATTTAATTTAGAGGGGGTTGTACAGCAAATGCTGTGCATATGCTTCGAACAGTAATTGAACGTTCTATAGAAGTAAACAAAAAATATACATCTTCGCTATAATGTCTACACAAAGGCTTTCGATAGAGTAAGACTGTCACTATAGTAAAGATGCTTGCAGATCTACAAATTGAGGGGAAAAGCATTAAACTTATATTTAAAAAAAATATATTGGAAACAACAAGGTGCCATAAAGATTGACAATGAAGTGGGTCAATATCAGCCTATTGAGAGAGGTATGAGACAGATAGGAATAATGTTTCCACATCGTTTTCCGTATACAGTTAACATATTTTCAGACATGTAAAGATATAAATGGAATCATCATTGGGGGACGAATCATCAATAACATTAAATATGCAGATGATACAGTATTGATTGCAGACAATGAGCAGGATCTGCACATATTAGTATAGGATAGATGCGGTTGTTGCGCACAATGAACAACTAGGGTTATAATTAAATTGTAAGAAGACACAGATTATGGTCGTCACTCTAAAGTACAAAATACCACAATGTAATATACAAGTAAATGGGAATATTATTAAACATGTTAATCGGTACAATTATCTCGGAACAGTAATAATATCTGATTTGAGATGCTTTGAAGAGATTTAAACAAGAACCGCCATGGCGAAAGTAGTCTCCAGCAAGATGAAAAACATACTGACCAATAAAAAGATATCAATTGAAACGAGAAAAAAAGAGTGTCGAGGTGCTACACAGAGGCTGTACTGGTGTATGGATAGGAAGCTTGGACAATGAGCAGTCAAGCTAAATAACATCTGATGGATGTAGACATTTTTTTCTGAAGAAAATGCAAAGAATACCATGGACAGACAGAAAAATCGATGATAAAGTACTACAAACAAATGAAAATCGTAAACTGATTAGAGAGATTAGACGGAGTCAGTCAACATATTTTGGACATGTTATTAGAAGAAATAAATTGGAGAACTTGGTGACAAATGGCAAGTTCAAGGGGAAAGAGAACATAGCGGTAAATCTCTGGATGGCTTGACCATGTGGCATGGTCGAGACAAGAACATGAGTTTATCCACGACTCTTGTGATCGAGTTAAGTGGCTAATCATGATTATTTACCGGCTTGGCACATTATTGATTGGTTGATGTTATGTCGAAAAATAATATATATATATATATATATATATATATATATATATATATATATATATATATATATATATATATATATATATATATATATATATATATATATTCACGTCACGTTAGTACATTTCACATTCTGAGTTAATACTATGTTTCAAAGATAATCATTAAACGCTTTAAGACACATATTCAAAGATTAAACATTTTATTATCCGAATCTTAAATACAGAAAACAATATTTGCAGGACGTTGGGATAAGCCACACGCTAAATATCTAAGCAATTTTACGTTAAGTAGTTTACACAATGACAGTAGTGTCCTAGTTGTTGAAAAATCATCGATGACAGTGTTTCACAGACTTGCCACTGCACAGAGATCCACGAAGACTGTATAAATCTATATTTCACACACACTGGTATATGTGGATGATATATTATTATCATAGACAATGCAAGAAGTTGACTCACTCTACTACGCTGTCGCGTGTTAGCTCAATATCAGCTGTGCTTCGTACGCGGAATTTCCGTAGTACTTAAGTACGCCATCGGGGAGTTCCCTTGTTATAAATAACGCGGGGAAAGATTGCTGATTTACGTGACCTAGAATGTTTGACAAACGGGAAGTTACGACAAACAAAGGTCGAATCGTGCATTAATTTTACCCGTGAGTGAACTTGACTTCTTCACTAGTCGGGAGAAAGCATGATTCTCGCTCAGAGTGAATTAATACGTGCGATATGATTTTTCCGTGCGTGGAGAGTTCTCCTCACAGCCGGAACAGGACATTTTGTCATCACTTCCTCCTGAACACTCCACCAGAGCAGAGCTCTAGAATTTCGGCCAATATCGTCAAGCATGAGGCTTGGGAGCCACAGACAGCAATATAGGCTGATTTGGTGTTGGTTTCATGGTTAAGGTAATACCTCTTTACGTATTTACATTGTGTAAATCAGCGTAGCAGCGCGATTGTAATGCACCTAATTATCTATGCCAATTTGTAATGAGCTTTGCGATCGATAACTGACATTCTGCGTGGCTGTCACTCGCTTGTTTACATTTTGCGTTTCTGCTCGAGATTTGTAACAGCGTAACTTAAAAATTTGATCACTTTTAAGTATATTAGTGTGGCAACAATATTGTATCTACTAATTGTATTGCAAATTGTGAGATCTTGCATTTATTAGTTTGAAGTTACAATTGTGATGAAATGTTTACGGCTATCTGGTAAGGTACCTTTTGAAGACAAGTTAGATTAGTTTCGATGTTTACTGTTACCAGTGCTTATTGATTCTGTCGTAAGGCTGATGTAGAGGGAATTCAGAAAGTGTTGTGATTCGACTGAAGAAAACGGAGCACGTAGGCCTAGGAACTAAAAAGTGGAGCAACTATTTTATTATGATTAAATAGTTATTATATCATTTCTTGACAGTGTGTTGGTACGTTCACGTAGTGATCATGTGCTATGATGATATATATTGTACTTTGTGGCATATATAGGTTGTAATAAAGCGCGTTACATAAATGATCGACTTGTCGACGTCTGACAAGGTCCGATGAGAGATACCTGTGCGTTATCGTCGCGATTGTTGAGAAACCGGTCGAGGGTATAAGCTACACTTTCGTATGCCATTTTCTTTATGATCATGAGTACACGAGTGCTTGTATGATTGATGGAAGAGAAGGTGTATGGCTGTTGGATGAGACTCGGAGATATATGGGATATAGGATGAAAGGCAATTATAATATGTATGTAACTGGCACACTAGGTCTGTTGTGATGTCCGGTCACCACCCAAGGCTAATCCGCTTGGGGGATCAGGACAGGCAAGTGCACCTTGATCATGCAGTGCTCCAAACATGTTTAGAAAAGGAACTTCTCGCCTCTATCACCAGAGGTGGATTAAGAAAGATTTCGCTATTATGTGGAAAGGCATCCAACTAGCGAAATGGATCGTTTAATTGTTCATTGGTTATGTTCATTGTTTATTAATTTATTTAGCAGTAATTAATTGATAGCAATACGTATAGGTTCAATGATGGGGAGTGGTCTAGAGACCAGCTCTTCCAGAGGTTTAGTTTTCTATTATTGTAAATAAAAACAGTATAGTTCTTAATATAACCGCCGAAGACAAGAGAAAGGCAGGAGTGTGAGGCTGCAGTAAGGTCAGACACGAACTTTTTGGAACTGAAACTTCCAACGGGCTGATCCAGGTGACATCTGACTTGGGATATCCAAACATGCTTCCACTATATCTTGATAGGGATGATTCCCTAATTATGCAGAGAATTCCACAAGTTTCCAGTCAGCATTGCTGGTAGAGAGCCGGGTGAGTCTATTGGACCGACTCGACGGAAACAACCCGCAAATCTTCTGCTAGCCTAGGGATGACATTGGGATCATCTCTGACTCTTTATCTAACCTATTCTCTATATTGTATATAGATCCCCTCCTATCAGGTCGTTCTATTCCTACCTGTGTCTATAGTGTAGTGTATCTACCTGCCCAACCCTTGGGGTTAGCATACACGAGTGACAGTGACACCTCGGCTCTTGTGTTAACTCCCAACAACCGACGCTATCCTGTTACATACACCATAAAGCAAGCCCACAATGACATATATGTGCCTATTTATCACGAACATTATGACACCGTTTCGTTCCCTGATGTCCTAATCCGACGTCGATACGATACCACTGTCCAAAGAGCAGTATTTCGAAAAGATGCATGGACAGGTCAAGACATGATTGCAAATAACTTTGCACCAATCGAATATAAGCATGGCCTGATTAGAACCATATTTAGTCGAGACAGAAGATTTTCTCCGATGACACATTACAAGGGACGTGACCAGACTCTACAATGTAAGTTACATACCCAGTCAACGCCATCAATCGTCACTGCCAGCCACCCAAACCCACCCATACAGAATCATCGGTTCAGAAACTTCACGTGTTTCTTCGCAGAATTTTCGAAGGGACGATATCATGAAATGAATTCGATTGACTTAAGACAACAGCACGCCATACACGCCTTGCTCCTGAAACAACGATCAGATATAAAACCACTCTGTGTGCCTACTCTATCTGAAAAAAAGAAAAATCACTAGCTCCATACATTAAATTAAACCGCATCCATATAAATTCCAGTGTGAGTACCAAACATCTCAGAGAGAACCGAAAAACAATTAGCAAATCGAGTAGCCGAACATGTACCAGTGTGGGCTGAGCAGAGTATTAATCAGTCTTCCACCGTTGTTCTTTGTGGGGTTACAGTACTCTTCACCTAAACGTGAAAAACAAAGGAACACAACAATAGTAATAATATGGATGTGGCAAATTGGAATAACTACGAATATATAATGAAAGAAAACAGAACCTGACCATGGTTGATTGCATATGTAATTTTATGTTCGTTAGCGTGCTTCTGCTGTGTCAGTAAATAAGCAAATGTCTTAAGTGAACCCTCTTGTGGGAACATAAGAGACGGGTTCTAAAAGAACAAGGTAATGCCATTGGAGTGTATATGTTCTAAATAAACATTTTTGGTAATAAACAGAGACTACATCATGAAACGAATACCATCGACTTTGGACAACTGTACGCCAGACAGTCCTTGCTCCTGAAACAATGATCAGATATAAAACCACTATGTGTGCCTACTCCATCTGCAAAAAGAATCACTAGCTCCGTACACCAAATCAAACCGCATCTATCAATTCCGGTGTGAGTATCAAGCACCTTAGATATTTAGAACCGAAATGCAATTATCACATCGATTAGCAAAAAGTATACCAGTGTGGGTTGAGAGAGCGTTAATGAATCTTCCGGAATCCATGTGCATTCGAAAGGCCATGGAACGCCGTTCATTGCCCTTGATTTCTAAATAAGACGTCAAGTCTACCTTAATGCTGCTGTATGGAATAAACTTCCCACATCGCCTTCACAGCGCCGGACGTTTAAGAGCGAGGTGTCTTATCCTTTCAGCCACGTGGAGTTCTGAATACATGATTTTTTTTTTCCATATCCTTCTTACAGGACATCGCATTTCTTTCACTGTGATCTCTTGGCAAGTTTACGTTCAGTAGTTTGCCATTGTTTTCTGAACGATTGGCACCCACACCAACGCAAACCCAACGCATTGGGTCTGCTTCCAAATCCCGCAGGTGTATTTGGAACGCGGGTATGCGGGATTATGAACCGCGTGCGTAAGACCTTCGCCACGGAGACAGGCCAGAAGGGAAAATTTATCCCTCAGACAATGACTTGTTTGATTGCCAATGACTCTCTTATCAACCAGAATTTACCCACTAAGCCTATCCATCCAATAATATACGGAAGATAAAATATGAAGGCCACATGAACATAGCAGACTGTGATCTCTTGGTAATTGATCGACAATAGTCCTCCTGATCGTAGATACATAACAAATACATAATGCTGAGGCGCAGCATGGATACCCATGGTAAGCTTAGCTAAAGTAAACCCCATGTGAATCATTTCCAGTGTTGCTGAAATCGTATTGATGTTGTTCTGATGCGATTTTAAGTGAATAGAATACTAATTCAAAGTGCATTAACCTCCAGTGAAGCTGTACCTTTGCACAGAAAAATAAAACTAGCTTCGGAAATATATATTTTCGAACATGATGCAGTTATAAACTAGCTGAACTTCTTGAACTCGTGTATTATATATGTCAACAAAAATATGTTCTCAGTTACATTCTTTAATATATATTACTTACATAACATATGTAATCCTTACTCTTTATGGGCCCACATTCAATCTTTAATGTCTAATATTTATGCTTAACCGCACTGCATCCTTTAATTTGTAATACCTACTCTTAATAGGATTACATACAATCAGTAACAAGCAAAATTTACACCTAATTAGTTTACATAGATTCAGTACAAAGTAATTCACACTCTTAGCGGGGCTAAAACACTAATGCATTTCTCAAACGCAATCATCGCCGTGATAACATTGTCAGATTTCCTGACACGAGGTAAATAACCTCCAATCTCTCGAATCGCAAAACTGCATCCAAAACAGCTGGGGTTATGACGATGCATATCCGCACCATAGGCTGCACATATCGGAGACTGATACACCTGGATAGAAACAATCAATCTTTGGATTAGTATCATAAACATACGCGGTAGTTGCAACCCAATGGCGCACTGCGCATTGTGTTATGTACGTGACATTTAACTATGGATTTACTGGCTATATTGAATAATGTGATTAAATATCTGCCCTTTTCTTGTGTATTTATGACTTATTCTGAGTTATGAAATGTTGCGTACATGACTGACTGACTGACTGACTGACTGACTGACTGACTAGCACCATGCCGTCTTGACAGAAGACAGTTTGCAAACTGGAGTTATACCTCTCCATAACTCAAAGCCTGGGCTGAAGTTAGAGACCATGTGTTGCCCATGCAGTATGATCCCTTTCTCCGCCTGTCTAGTTTACTCCACAGGAAAGGTAACACCAATACGTCTGGAACACGACAAGCTGCAGAAGCTGCCGGATCAGCAAAGCAATACTATAACTGTCCGGCTGTCAAAGCTTCCATCATAGACCAGTTGCCGCTCAAGGCCTAGGCCTGGTCTGCCCTGTCATGACATTTAGTCTTCAGGTTTTCATTTCCTCGCACTAGGGTACGGCTTGTACTCTCCCAACTGAATTCCTCCGCCAGAAGCCGGTGGCACGTTGTGGGGTATCCATTTTGTTGATCGCCGCCCAACATTCGGCTCTAACAGAAAGCAGGTAGTGCCTCCTACTGTCATACGGTAGCTCAGCCATGTATGACTAAGACCTGACGCACACTACCTAAACAGAGAAAGTGGATATGTGGTGTTTGGGAATGTTGAGCATTTATTTGAAAGGCAAGAAAACAAACAGATCAAATGAGCCATGCAAGAGTTACAAGATCACTCATCAAAACCATCAGGAAAGAACGCATGCAATTGCACGCGTCTTATCAACAGAAGAGGTGCTATAGTAGAATCAGCCTTGCGGTGATAACACTGGACAAGTTAGGCAGAAGAGGACATATCCATATTGGTGTTGGAAGCTTACAAAGCTAGGCAACAATTAATAATATGCAGCAGTATCAACCACAATGGGCACGTTGTAATTAAATGTTAACGTCACCTGGCCATAAGAATGCAACTTTTAAAAAGTAGTATGAATCAATTTAAAGAATTCAGGAGCCCTGGAAAGCGATAAAAATCAAACAACTAATATAATGAGCCACATCACGAAGATTTTGTTAAGAATCATCATGCAACGAGTTAGGAAGAAAATGCAACCCATAATAGGAGATGAAAAATGTGATTTTTTAGAAGGTAAGGGTACAATAAATGATTCGCTTATGCTGAGAACATTAATTGAAAGTTCTATATAAGTAAACAGAGATCTACATCTCTGCTTTATTGACTACACCAATGATTTCGATAAAGTAAGACATGTCAACACGATAAAGATGTCTGCAAATCTACAACTTTATGGGAAAGTAAGACCTTAGACATGTAAACAACACATATTGGAAGCGACAAGCTGCAAAAGGATTGATAATGAAGTAGATCAATATCAGTCTAATGAGAGAAATGTGAGACAGGGATGTGTAATGTCTCCACATCATATTTTCCCTGTAATGTGAATATGTTGTAATAAATGTAGAAGATATGAAAGGAATCATCATTGGGGGACGTACAATCAATAATATTTAATGTGCGGATGATACCGTATTGATTACAGACAATGAACAGGATTTGCAACATTTAGTATATTCGGTGACTGTACACAGTGAACAATAAGTTTAGAATAAAATTGATAGTAGACACAAATTATGGTTGTCACTAAAAAGAAGGACATAGTTAGTTAGTTAGTTAGTTAGTTAGTTAGGCAGGCAGGCAGGCAGTTAGTTAGTAAGTTAGTTAGTTAGTTAGTTAGTTAGTTAGTTGGTTGTGGTAAACGCCCCCAAGGCGGCCAGAGGAAACGCTTTAAAGGCACTCTCACAAATCTCACTGAATGCTTTTGGAATTCATCATGACACCTGGGAGACTGCAGCCAGAGACCGAAATTAGTGGCGTGCATCATTAAGCAAGGGTGCAGTCACGTGTGGGGCAACCAGGACTGCACGAGCTGTGAAGAAAAGGCAGGATAGAAAAAACACTGCAGGAAATTCTCCTCCAGAAAAGTCAAGCATTCTTTGCCCACATTGTCAAAGAACATTTCGAGCCACAATAGGCCTTATCAGCCATCTTAGAACTCACGGCTCCATACTTTCAACCCCACTGGATTAAATGAATGGTCATCATCACCCTTGATGGACAAACAACAACAGTAGTTAGTTAGTTAGTTAGTTAGTTGGTTGGTTGGTTGGTTGGTTGGTTGCTTGGTTGTTTGGTTGCTTGGTTGGTTGGTTAGTTAGTTAGTCTACAGATCATCCTCACTGCACATGGAACTATTAAGTCCATAAATGCTGGTATCCCCTCCTCAGAAAATCCAGCAGCGCGTAGCGGCTAACGACACTTCTGTGTTGGTTTATCAATCTTCTTTGGCTTCCTGCGTAGTGTTCTTGTTTGGCCACACCTCTTTTAATTTGCTGTTCTCGCATCCTGACCATGGTTGTAGATTCACAGTCATCATTTGGTTCTTGAGAAATATTTTATTCTCGTAAAGCAATCAGAATGTCAGACTGGTCCATGGCGCGTCCGCTCTCCACAGTAGCCTTACCTGCGAGCTTATCAGCCCGCTCATTTCCCTGTACTCCCGGATGCCCTGGCACGAAATTGAAACTAATCTTTGCCAGCCGAGACCGCTCCAGAGACAGCAACCACTCTCTTCCGATCCACCCCATCTTTATCCCCTTGAGCATGCTCATTGAGTCGCTAACGAAACATGCCCTAGTGAATGTCTATGGCTCGAGACACAGACACAGACAGAAGGAAATATCGCACTACAGTATACAAGTAAGGAAACATGCCCTAGTGAATGTCTATGGCTCGAGACACAGACAGAAGGAAATATCGCACTACAGTATACAAGTAAATGGGCATACTCATAAACAAGTGAATCGGTACAATTACTTTGGAACAGTCGCAACATATGATGGGTGATGCCACGAAGAGATTAGAACAAGAATCGCCATGGCGAACGTAGCATTTTGCAAGATGAAAAACATACTGACCAATAAAAAAGATGTCAATTGCAACGAGAAAAAGAGTGTTGAGGTGCTACATAGAACCCATATGTGTGTATAGATGTGAAGCGTGGACAATATTCAGACAATCTGTAAAAACATCTGATGGCTGTAGAAATAACATGGATAGAAAGAACAACCAAAGCTCAACAACTACAAGAAAGACATGTAAATTGTAAACTGATTCGTGAAATTAAACATAGACAGTCAAAACTGTTTGGCCACGTTATTAAAATAAATAATGAGAACTTGGTGACTAGTGGCAAGTTCAACGCAAAGAGAACAGGGAAAAGGTAAAGAAGTAAATACCCGGATGGGTTGACCACATGGTATTGTCGAGACAAGAACATTGAGTTGATACAAATCTCTGGCAATCGAGTGAGATGGCGAAACCTGACCGCCAGGCTTATCGACATGGCACATACTGAACGAATCAGTTCACAACACCAATAATAACGTTAATTTAAACAGAAACGCACATACACTATTTTGCTCGATTTATCATTAGTTTTGTTTAGTTTAGTTAAGAAACGGCATCACTGCACTCAGGACATTCCAACACGTGCTCCGTCACCGCGTTCAACAACCAGCGATCTGATTGAAAGTTCTCCTTGTCTTCCCTCTCATATTTGAAATTCGCCCAGAACACCTGCCGATCCCTGCCATATCATTCTCATCACACACAGGTTCTTAGTCTGTTCCTCCATTGTCTCCACTGGTCAGTCAGGCGCCTGACCACCTCTCTATTGTCCATAGATAATCGACCACCGAGAGGAGCATTCCCCTGCCAGCCTATCATGTGCATTCCCCCGAACTCTCCCATGACCAGGGTAGAACAGCTATACTATTCCCACAATCATTGATCTCTGAAGGCAAGCCGTTCTACACGACACATTCCTTTCTACACCTTAATAAGCATACCCCGTGAGTGTCCGTAATGAATATAATATGTATTAAAGCATCTCCTCCAACCATCAGAAGGCTGCTGTTACTGTTTCCACCTCCCTTCTCATGCTGGACGTTGTTGTCTCATATCCCAGACTCTCCTTTCTCAAGCAACGTCTGTTAGTCTTTGCAATGAAACCCCAGCCATTAGGTCTCTTTCTCGCCACAGATCAATTGGTATAGATCAGTATGTCAACCTTTATGTGTGTTGCTCTGGGACAAGTTTTGTTTCTCAAACTGTCCGATGCACTGCCCATTCTCTCAACCTACGACCCTGTGTTACTGTTACCTTGCGCCAGTACCACATGTCTTCCGGTACATTTACCCACACAATTTCACGATTAATATTCTATATTCCACACACCTGGCCAATATATATTTCTGCCTGTGCCATCCAGGATAAGCACCTTCTCAGTATGTAACCCTTGACCATGTCCATGACTTCATTTAATGGGGGGGGGGGGGGGGTCACCCCTTTCTGCAGCAATTCTTAGGTACCATTTAGCTAAAAGTCCATGTGCCTGTCCGGAATTGTTGTTAATGCAAAGATATGCCTCATGCATATAATTAGTGTGTCCTGTGTGCACTGCACCCCAGGATCACCCGAATGGCCGCATTCTGTAAGCGCTCCAACATTTCAAGTTGGCGGAAATTGCACTCTGTTAGAATAATGAGCTTTCCTTTCAATCTACGTTTCCTATTTCATTATATTTCTGAAATAGTAATGATCAAATCCTACACAGAATAACTTAACAACATTCTGATTGTTTTATATGCTGTTAAATCATAGCAAATCGAAGTTCATTCTCCCTTTCTGATAATAAAGAAACATACTATGTAGGTAAGGTGAACAACAACAAAAAACTGTCGTCATATGTCGTCAACAAAGAATAAGAGATTATACGCCAAAAACAGCTTGAATATACGCGAAAACGGGATCAGAAACGCACAGTTGACCGGTGACTGGAATAAAACCACTACAAAGCAGTCAGTCATTATGGAGTCGGCGCAAATTATTTTTTTAACAAACATGCATTAAAATTAATAGCAAATTTATTGAACAATCATCCACAATCTTTATGTTTCTTACCTAGCAAAGTGATGTTGACAGTGTCTTTGAAACCTTGTTTCACAAAACATATAATATTGAGAATGTTTGTTCCGATACCAAATATATTTATGAACTGACATAGCACAGTTAATAAGATGTAAGTACATATATGTCCTACTGCATCATTTGTTACTAAGGTTGATGGAGATTTCTCTTGATTTGACAAGCTACCTGACTGAAATATCGGTTGATTATTCACATAGTGTATATTGTGATCGTGTTGTCAAATACGTGTCCGTTTGAGTAAATGTTACAGTCCTTTGTGTAAGGTGATGTTTAGTCTACGTGCCACTTAATTATGTATATATCACGACGTCCCTGGGGGTTGCAGTCCCAATTTGGGTATAGTTGACCGACAGAAGAAAAGCTTTAATTTCACAACAGGCAGTTAACCCAGATGCAATGATTGTGATCTCAAGTCATGCCATTCAGTGTATCTTGGTGCACTTGTCTCAGCAGATTATAATTTTTGAAATGTTATGGTTTTCTAGAAAATACCAGGCACCATGTAATTAGTTCAACTAAACATATACAATGCTCCACACGCAATAATTTATTATTATCATGTGCTTTGAATTGTATACTTATATACGTGTATATCTGTTTAATGAATACATTGCAGTTGTTTGTCATTACGTTTGCTCGCAAATAGTAATTTGAGAGTAATAATTTACTACACAAATAACTACATATGTGTCCTATCCAGTAATTATATTGAAATTTCGCATGCATTACAAATGTGTTTCAACATCCATACCGATGCTAAAGCTTATGTTAGCTGCACTTTACACTGAGGCTAAATAAAACTTTTACACAAGACAGTAATAAATACTCAAATAGGAGCACGGGTTTAACATCACGAGCACAAAATGTACTATGTGAATCAAACGATGTTTCAGTCAGATAGATTGTGGAATCAAGATGAATCTCCAACAACTTTAGTAATAACTGAGGCATTAGCACGTTTATGTACTTACATCTTGTTAACTGGGCTTTGTCAGTTGATAAATATGTTTGGTATTGTAACAAACATTCTCAATATTATGTGTTTTGTAAAACAAGGTTTCAAAGACACAATCAACATCACTTTGCTAGGTAGGAAACACACATAATGCGAATGATTGTTTACTCCATTTTATATTCACTTTGAGACACGTGTCTCTATCAATTAATTTTTCCCCCGTTTATACAATGACTGACTGCGTTGTAATGCAAAGCGTTTTGAAAAGTCAGTCATGCTGTTTCAGTTTCATGAGTATTATAATGTAGCTATTCATTTGCAGAACGTCGCTACCATCAACGCCCGTGGAACAGATGCTCTCTAAACAGTTCCAGTCACTCTGCTGCATATATCCTCATGCCCACAATGTCCTCTATGTCCTGTGTCTGTCTTCATGCCGGTCGCCCCTGCTTCTTCCACCAGAAACCGTGTGTTGGATCACAGTTCTATCACAGGCAATGCTGTAGCCAAGGTATAACACACGATGCATTTATGAGCCTATTTTCGCGTGTATCCACGTTGCTTTTGTCTTATAATCTCTTATTCATTGCCGACGACATATGACGAGTGTTTCTCTAAAACTTACTTGCACAGTATATGTCTTTATTATCAGAAAGTGAATATGGTCAGCTATATGTTGTTATTTATCAGCATAGAAAACGATTAGAAGGGCTGTTAGTTTATTAATTTTATTTCATAAACATAATAAAAATGGTAATGTTGATTAAAAGCAAAGATCACTATTCAAATAGAATGCAATTCCGCAGTGAAGCTTCGCGAGACAGGATCTCATAAAGATTCCTTTATATTGTCTTATATATGTAGTGTGCAAGGCTGTATCCGATAATATATGCATGCTGCTTCTCCGTTATGACTTTACATGTACATGTGTACATACTAGGCACGTAGTATGCAGATTAGAATTAGTGAAATGGTCCATTTCACATATCATTTGAAAAAGATGGACGATCTAATACAGTTTACAGCGCCAGAAGCCAAGCACATAAATCGTACAAAACATTGTATGTGCTCCTGTGTTTAAATTAACGTGATTGTTGGTGTTATACAATTGATTAATACTTTATTTACAAGTTGTATGTTTATGGCCAGGTGACGTTAGCGTTTTGTCATAACGTGCCCATTGTTGTAAATATTGTTGAAGAGTATGATTTGGTGACTAACTGTTTAAACTTCCCACACGCATCTGAATATGTCCTCTTCTACCTGTCGTGTCCATTATTATCGCACAAAAGTCGAATCCCTGTATACTGCTTCTTCTGTGTCCTTTCCTGGTGGTTTTAATGAGTGATCGTGTAAGACGTCTTGTAAGACATGGGTTTGTAGAAGGCAAGGCTACAGTAAATGCTGTGTATATACTGAGAACAGTAATCGAACGTTCTATAGAAGTAAACAAAGATCTACACCGTTGCTTTATTGACTACACAAAGGTTTTCGATAAAGTGAGACATGTCGACATGATAAGGATGCTTGAAGATTTACAAGTTGATGGAAAAGACCATAGACTTGTCAAATACATATATTAGAAACAACAAACTGCCATAAGAGTTGATAATGAAGTAGGCCAATATCAGCTTATTAAGAGAGGTGTGAGACAGGGATGTGTAATGTCTCCAGGTCTCTTTTCCCTGTACAGTGAAAGTATTTTCAGATATATTGAAGATATGGAAGGAATCAACATTGGGGGACGAAGCATCAATAACATTAGATATGCAGATGATACACTCTTGATTGCAGACAATGAACAGGACCTGCAAAATTTAGATTGAGATGGCAAAACATGACCGCCCACGCTTACCGGCATGGCACATGATGGATGGATGTAAGACGTGAATACCTTATTTCAGCTGGTTGTTTTCTTGTCTTTCCAACATATTCTCATCATGTTCACAAACCACATATCCGCCTCTTCCATTTAATTAAATTATCAATATTTTAAACAATGTTGTGTATTGCCATTGTTAATTGCCACTTATACACAGCGTAGAAACCATTGGGTTATATTTGCCTCCTAAGTGTATGACAATAATCTACAAATTAGTTGTTTCTATTCAGGTTTATCCATCTCTGATTTGTGCAGCCTCATATTTATGGTCTGGACATGCGTCTTTTTAACCCCAGCTATTGTGGATGCAGATTTGCCATTCGAGAGTATGGCGGTTAGTTACCTCGTGTCAGGAATGTCACATTTTGCCTTCACACGAGTGAGCAGTTGCATCACGGCGATGATTACGTTTGAGAAATGCATTAGTGTGGTAGCCCCTTTAAGAGTAAGTATTACGCGTTAAAGACTATATGTAAACCCATTGAGCGTTAGTATTGCATATTACAGACACGTTGTACTTGGCACAGCTTAGAAACGAATCAACACGTAAGCGTCGCAGTGCACATTCTAACTTTATTTAAGAATTCACGGTGACACAATCCCGAACACCAACCAAGGCTAACCTTTCACTCAAAGTGCGGTGCCTACAAAGTTCATTGTTTGCATGCACAGCGATTTGTCCCTGAGTCTCTAGCTACCTGGTGCCCCTGTCGTCATCATGCTAGCTGTCCCTTTAATGCTGTCAACTCAATAATGTCAAACATCAAATGTCAAAGCTTGTCCAACTTACAGTTAGGCAAGTCCTCATGACACATTTACTAGAAAAAGACTATACATCCACTTCAATGGCTGCCAAATCTAACTGGCGATATTGTGTGATGGTCACTCATTCAGTGGTCGGTTTATACCGACTTTTCAGCTGCTATGGTAGTTTTTGAACAGCTTGTTCTACTGATGCAATTGATTAAACACCGTTTCGCCCGTCAATGTTATTTGATTCGGTTTCTACACAGTTTCGCCAGTCCGTGATGCTGGATCCAATCTTCCCCCGCCGCCGAATGCGTTAAAAACACATTTCCGGCTCTTGTTCCTACATTAGTACAAAACACAAGGAGGTTTTCTTTACACACAATTTGAAGAAAACCTCGCTCTCTGCTGCTACGAAATGTAATTTTTGTCTCAGCAGTCAGCAATGTGTATTTCTTTTAAAGTTCAGGAGATTCCTTGAAGAGATATAGATCTCGGACTAGATTATTCAGTTCACGCTGGTCGATGCGTTGAGCAGCAGGAAACCCATCTTCGAAATCACTATTAGTACCACTTGTCGTTTAACGTGCCACTGCTGTTTCATCTTCTAGTAGAGAATCCGAAACCTGACTGGAATTTGGAATTTGATGTCATTTCCTTGCGGAACAGTCTTCTAGCAGAATCTATATTTGGATATTTCCATTTCTAGTGATTGTTTATTTCTTCATGCATTGTCCTTAATATTGTCAATAGAAAAATAACAGCCATCATAGTGGTTCCATTAATTAAAAGTTTGGCATATACTTTACAGGACATCGCTGTCAACATTAGCATCTTTAAGCTGATTGTTGATTTCTTGGCAAGATTACCCTCAGCAGTTTGCCATTGCTTTCTGAGCGACCGGCTCCATACTCTCATAAGTCACTGGCTCGACTCGAACCACTTCCAATTCTCGTGCGCTCACGTCAACCACGAGAGTATTCGGGGTTACGGTGAAAGCCGTTAACACCTCGACCAGGGAGCGCGGCTCCAAATCATTGGAGTTCAAAATTTTTTTAAGGGACTAGATAGTAATGGAACGTTAGGACGTTAAACAACGACGGAAAATTAGAAAACATAAAACAAGAAATTGAAAGGGAAACAATTAATATTTTAGGTATGTGCGAAACGAGATGGACAGGAGCAGGCATCAAGATAGAAGAAGATTTCAAGATTATTTATTCTGGAGGTGAAGATCGTCATAGGGAAGTGGCAATTATTCTGGACCGGAAAACATCAAAATCTATTCAAGGATATTGGGCCGTGTCGGACAGAGTTCTACTAGTTAAATTAAGTGGCAGACCTTTTAGCATAAATATTATTCAAGTATATGCCCCAACAGGAAAATCCAGTGAAGATAGTGTAGAAGAATTTTATAATGACATAGAGTCTGCCTTAAAGAAATGTAAAAATTCAGAAATAAACATCATAATAGGGGACTTCAATGCAAAAGAAGGAAATCAATGAGATAGATACACAGTAGGAAACTATGGTTTAGGAGAGAGAAATGAAAGAGGATACAGGCTCGTAGAGTGGGCAAAAGAGCAGGAAATGATTGTAGGAAACACCTGGTTCAAACAACACCCTAGAAGATTATGGACATGGAGGAGTCCTGATATCAGGATTAGAAACCAGATTGACTACATTCTGATTAGCAGAAGATTTAGAAACGCATTAACATTAGCAAAAACAGTTCCCAGTGCTGATTGTTATAGTGACCACAGATTACTCACAGGAACATTGAGGATAAAGTTGAAGAAAGTCAAGTATATAACAGGAAACACTAAATATGATTTGTGTACATTGAGTAATGACCAGGAAATACAAAACAAATTCAACATAGAAGTACAGAACAGATTTGAAATTTTGTCTGATCTAGAGATCCTATTCCAGGATGTGGATGATCAATGGGAAACGTTGAAGAATTCAATCAATGTGGCTGCAGAAACAACTATTCGAAAATTAAAGAAAGTGGGTCGTAAGAAATGGATGACTGAAGAAATGTTACACCTCATGGAAACAAGAAGACTCAGCAAAAATAATTCGGTCAAATATGAAGAAATTCACAGACAAGTCAGAACATTATGTACGGAGGCAAAAGAAGCATGGCTTGAGGAAAAGTGCTTAGAAATTGAAAGCCAACACAACAGTCAAAATACCAAATTAGTGCACAAAAGAATTCAGGAACTTACTAATAAAAGAACAAGTACATCAACAGGGTGTCTAAAAACTGAAGATGGCAAAATCATAATAGAAAAAGACCAGATTCTACAGGTATGGACAGATTATGTGAAACACCTTTATGATGATAACAGAGACGAACAGTATGATATTAGATTTAATAATGAAGGACCGCCAATTTTGGAGATGGAGGTTCGAAATGTTCTTAAGCATATGAAAGCTGGCAAGGCCCCCGGTGCAGATAACTTCACAACAGAAATGATTAAAGCTTTAGAAGAATTTGGACTAGATCAAGTCACCAGACTGCTGAACACATTATATGATACTGGAGAATACCTCCTGAATTATGTAACTCTATATTTATTGCAATCCCAAAGAAATCAGGAACCTTGGAATGTGATCAACATAGAACAATTAGTATAATGAGTCACATCACAAAGATTTTGCTAAGAATTATCATGCAAAGAATGAGGAAGAAAATACAACCTGAAATAGGGGAAGAACAATGCGGGTTTGTAGAAGGAAAGGGTACAGTAAATGCTGTATATATGCTGCGAACAGTTATTGAACGTGCTATAGAAGTAAACAAGGATATACAGCTTTGCTTTATTGACTATACAAAGGCTTTTGATAGCGTTAGACATGTCAGCATGGTGGATATGCTTGCAGATCTACAAATTGATGGGAAAGACATTAGACTTATAAAAAACATATATTGGAAACAACAAGCTGCAATAAGGATTGATAATGAAGTGGGACAGTATCAGCCAATTAAGAGAGGTGTTAGGCTGGGATGTGTGATGTCTCCAGATCTTTTTTCCCTGTACAGTGAAAATATTTTCAGAAATGTAGAGGATATAAATGGAATCAGCATTGGAGGACGAAACATCAATAACATTAGATATGCAGATGATACAGTATTAATTGCAGACAATGAGCAGGACCTGCAACAATTAGTAGATGCGGTTGTTGTACACAGTGAGCAACTGGGATTAGAATTAAATTGTAAAAAGACTCAGGTTATGGTCGTCAGTAGGAAGGAAGAAGTGCCACAATGTAATATACAAGTAAATGGAAATATTCTTCAACAAATGAATCGGTACAATTATCTTGGAACAGTTATAACATCTGATGGGAGATGCCTTGAAGAGATTAGAACAAGAATCGCCATGGCGAAAGTAGCCTTTAGCAAGATGAAAAACATTCTGACCAATAAGAAGATGTCAATTGAAACTAGAAAAAAGAGTGTTGAGGGGATACATAGAGCCTGTTCTTTTATATGGATGTGAAGCTTGGACAATGAGCAGTCAAGCTGAAAAGCATCTGATGGCTGCAGAAATATGGTTTATGAGGACAATGCAAAGAATACCATGGACAGCCAGAAAGACCGTTGAACAGGTCCTTCAAGAAACAAATGAACATTGTAAACTGATAAGAGACATTAGACGCAGACAGTCAAAATTTTTTGGGCATGTTATAAGACAAAATGGATTGGAGAACTTGGTGACAAATGGCAAGATC
The DNA here is from genome assembly GCA_963921405.1 of Cepaea hortensis. Classification (NCBI taxonomy): domain Eukaryota; kingdom Metazoa; phylum Mollusca; class Gastropoda; order Stylommatophora; family Helicidae; genus Cepaea; species Cepaea hortensis. Next base: position 104,700,674 of record OY992881.1, on the reverse strand, counting down.
GAGGGGAACAGACCAAGAGGAAGACCGAGAGGAAAATACCTGGATGGCTTGGCCACATGGCATGGTCGAGACAGGAACAATGAGCTGATCCACGACACTGCTGATCGAGTGAAATGGCGAGTCATGACCGTCCACGCTTTCCGGCATGGCACATGATTGATTGATTGATATAGAAACTTCTGTAATAATACTAATTAAATACACAAGTCTGTATGTCAAAACCTAGAGTTGCTACATGTTGATTTAGCAGACCTCATGTAGCCAATATCAGATGTAAAATGGGGTATAACAACATTTTTGGGATGGGTTGTCCAATATATTATCCAAGTATACCGCCGAGGGTGGAAAAGATAGTTAATCTCTCAACATGAGGTTGATCGTAACGTCCTGTATATTATTATTTATGTGTTTAGGATTTTGATATAACAATGTGTCTCTTAAAGAGCTTAACGGTTAACTTTGAATCATAGTATTAACTCAGAATATGACATGTACTAGTGTGACGAGAAGAAATATATTTTATTAGTCAACAGACCACCGCCCCCTCACCCCAACAAAATGAACGTTTTTTTTTTTTATCGGAAATATTTATTTAGTACATTGTTCCCCAATGTCATTACCTTTTTCTTTTAGAATCCGTCTGCTATATTCCCAAAACGTGGGTGGACGGAAGACATTTTCTTATTTACTGAAATGTATGTGTCATATTACACATCAAAGGCACGGTACTGAACATAAACATGTCTATAAAATTAACCTAGCGTTTATCGCCAGGTCCTGCAAAGGATTTATGCCATTAGTGTGTACTCCACTGTCAACCTGTAATGTTGGAGCCAGTGTGAACAATTCGTTAACATAGTACGAGCGTATTTCATTTCTTTGGGAATACTAGAAATACGATTCCCTTATTTTATTTTATTTTTCTAAATCAGCCACGGCCACGTTATGCTTTCATCAATCATATACTCTTTGTTTTAACTATTTGAAAATATCATGTTTTTAACATTGTGTTCCCTTATTTTTGTTTTTTTTTCACAATAAGGTGAAGAGTATTGTGACCCCAACAAGAACAACGATGGCAACGGTTGGCATCTTCATCGTCTTTACATTCAGCACTACACCTGTGTATGTTGTGAACAGTCTAGGCGTGAAGTTCTCATCTGTCAGAAACAAGACTATTGTTGGGCTTATCTCCAGAAAAGACAAAGTCCCCGTTGAGACCATTACTCTTTTGATCAACAACTTTATTATTCCGTTATTTGCATTTGCAATCATTATAATCTGTACATTAATTTTGACAATACATCTACGTCGACGACAAACATGGACACGTACAGTAATCAATGCTCCATTGGCTCATAAAATGTCGAAAAGAAACCAGAAAATTGTTAAAATGGTAGCGACAATTTCCACTCTGTTTATAATTTGTTTTATTCCAACAACAATCATCATGCTTGCAATTGTTTTTGAACCTGAACTATCAGTAAATGGAAAATATGTTACATGGACGTTAGCGTTTAGCGGGTTCATTTATTTAATGGAAAGCATAAACTCGTCAATGAATATCTTCATCTACCATCGCATGAGTAGTAAATATAGAATTACATTTAGGCAGATATTCATTAGGTGTTACAGAGCATAAGAAAACATGTATATAGCAGAAGAAATGACATATTATATATTTAGCTATTTGGGATTATGTTCAATAAAATAGAATCAACAATCAACAAACCTAGTATCTAAATATGAAAACACATTTATAGACTTAGGCAACACAAGGGAAAATGTCTCTCTCATCCCTCCCCCAACAATAAAGGAACGGCTTTATTGTCGTTTAGTAAGCGAGAGAGGGAATTCATACAGGAAGAGGCATTGGGTGTTAGAAATAAAAGTAAATCCCAGTTTGTCGAAGGTTTCAGCCTTATAATCTCTGCTATTCTACGTCTACACAGTGAGGATCACACGTGAGAAAATGACAAAACGGGAAAGAACATTGCCGTATACCCATGACGTTTTAGAGTATTGCCAGTGTAAATAGAGGGAACAGATTAATGGCGAACTAGAGATGGTGTGTTTGTTAGTTATGTAGTTACTTTGAGTTAGCTAGTTAGACAGTTAGTTAGAAAATTAATTAGTTAGTTGGCAAGCTTGCTAGCAAATAAGTTAGTTATGTATGTGGTTTATTAGCTTGTTAACTATCTAGTTAGTTAGTAAGATAGCTAGATAGATAGCTAGTTAGATTGTTAGGTATTAGTAAGTTAGGTAGTTAGTAAGTCAGTTAATTAGTTAATTAGTTACTTGCTAGATAGCTAATTAGTTAAACAGCTAGTGCTAATTAGTAGTTAGTTAGTTAGTTATTCAGTTAGTTAGTTAACCTCATTGCACACCGAGCTAGTTAGTCTATAAGTACTTATATTACCTCCTCAGTATCTCCTTCGATGTATGTCAGCTGACCTCACAACCTCTGTGTTTGTTGACTATTCTTTGTTCACATTGCACAACGTTCTTGTCTGGTTTCATCCTATTTCACCCTTGCAGTCTGTTCATCACGTTACGTGTTTAACTTTTCCTGCCTCTCTGTTTTGTTTTTGTTTGTTTTTTTAAACAATTATTCTTATCACGAGATTGGGCTTCTGCCTCAATGAAATTGAGTTTAGTTAGTTAGTTAGTTAGTCGCGGTTCCAACTTCACGGCAACGTGTCTTACCCATTATGCTCCGTTCCTGTGCCAGTGAATATCACACAAATTGCTCCCCACTGTCCAATGTGAGCAATGGAATAGACAGGGATATCGGCAAGCCAACAGCCCGCACAGGTACACTGTGCATAATGCCGCCTACAGAATGCCAAAACAAAATTACTCCACGAGAAATACAGTTCATTGTCGATGGAAACGGCAGCCACCAGAAAGACTTCATTTACCCGGGTTTTATTCCATATGGCTCGGTCTCTGTTCACAGGGCGACCCGCCGAAAGCGCCGCACAAAGCATGAACTCCATAGCTCCAGCGATGACTCCCAGGAGTCTCTTGAACAATGCACTCGTGAACAGAAAAAGGCAAACCAGTCAATCCAGCAACAGCCGGTCGTCATCGTTCTGAACATGCAGTTCACGCTACAAACTGCGTAAAGATGTAAAAGCATTACACGCGAAATTCACAGCTCACAATATCGCGCCATGCACTCACTCAGTAGCAGGGCGACGGAACCATAGCCCCCTTAGTTGCCTCTTACGACGTTCATGGTAGGCAACAGTGTTACTATACTTTGCTACCCAGTATGGGCCCCGAAAACACTCGGGCAGCAAAATGGGTTTATTTTTAACTTACAGACACGTTCTGTTGCTTCTTCTCTCCGTCTACCATTGCTATACTCTGCTATTATATTATTATAATATTGCCTCAGTGTGAACATTTGTGAATAATTCTCTTTTTGTGTCCATTAAACCCCAGGCTCACATCGTAACCCGTGTTATCCGATCATATCGTGACATACATGTCAACCTTCACATGTTTGATATTGCCATCTCTTTTATTACATATAGTAGTGAGTAACGTTTCAGTTAACAGCCCTAATAATTCATACTTATCATGTTTTAACTAGTAACATGAGAGCTTATTCGTTTGTATGCTCTTAATATGAATCTAATTAACTGTTGTTATTATTATTCTAAACCTCACTGTATCAGACTTCATCTTCTCTGCTTCTTGAGATAAAATTAAGGCAATTTCACAGTGATGACCAGCTACCCATTTACGTCACGGAAAATGAAAAAAAAGTCTGTATTTCATGTTCCTTTCCAAATGAACTATCTATCATTAATGACACGAAGTTCTAACACCTCAGTTTGTAAATTTGTAGATTAACGTAGGTTAAAGAAAAAAGATGGTGACACCAAAATGTTACATATTAATATATGGAAAAACTCGTAACCAAGTGGATAATTTTAGATACCTAGGAGCAATAATAACATCAGATGGAAGATGTACAACAGAGAGTGAGAGCAGAATAGGGCAGACAAAAAAGCGCAGTTAGAAACTGAAGAGTTTCTAATGCAATAAGTCACTATCTATGAATGTAATGATTGATTGATTGATTGATTGATTGATTTAGGAACCGACACCACAGCATTCAGGGCATTCCCATAAGCGCTGCTTCCCCATCCCCAGCAGCCGGCTAAGAGTTCCAACACTAATAGTACCAGTAGCAATCTGATTATATGTCCGTCTCGCCTTTCCTCTGAGCGTCGATCGTCGGCCAAATACCCTCGTCACCCCTCGCTGTCGCATTCTTGCCAAACCATGGTGATCCATTTGCTCCTCCGAGGTGTACACTTGCTTTCACAAGGCCGCAACCACGTCTGCCTTGTCATGCATCAATACTCCACCAAGTTTTGCAGAGCCAGCCAATCTGTCTGCCTGTTCATTCCCCAGCACACCAGCATGTCCCGAAGAAAAGATCCAGGCGACCCGTGACCTCCGAAGCGAAGCAAGCCACTCGGCACGAAGCTTGCCTGTCCTCACCCTACTCAGCATGCTTTCTGAGTCAGTTACAATCACGATGTGTTTGTGTATCGAATTCTCCATCCAGCGGAGAGCCGCAGTAACCCCATCAGGCCCTGGTGCCGTGTCTTTTGCCTTTTTCAAAATATGTTTAACATATCCAACCCGTATGATTTCTTCATAATGCATATTCTTTATGGTGCCAGATAACTCCTCTCTAACTGCATCCCTGGTTTCCGCATCATCATGATTGGTCTGCTCTAAAAATCTCTGGAGAAACGCCTCCCCTTTCTCTTTATCTGTTGTCACGCGCACACCATCCCCTCTATAAATTGTTCCCACTGTCATAGGCCGATCTTTTTTTTTGTATTTGTCTGTGCAGTTTCCAGACTTTTGCAGTGTTTTATCACCTCAAATCTCCTTCATGAAACATTTCCATTTTGCCTTTTTGGCCTCTGCAGCACAGCGCTTGAAAACCTCCACCTTGTCTTTCTTGACATTTTCCTCTGTGTCCACTTCCTTCCACTTCCGCTTTCCAAGCGTTGTCTACTTCCGGGGTCCACCATGGGGGATGCAAAAAAAGAGGTTTTAACAGTCCTGTTACATGCCCCGTGTCTGAAGCGTCCAAGAAGGCTGTCGGACCACTCATATCGGAATGTAAGAAAGACGGTGCTAAAATGCTATATAGAACCAGTGTTGCAGTATGGCAGTGAATCTTGGAATGTAAATGAACAAGTTAGGAAGAACTTAGAAGCAACAGAGACGTTGTTCTTGAGATGAATATTGCGAATTCCATGGACTGCCAGAGTAATTAACAACCATTGCCTGAAAGAGGCTGATGAAACTAGAACACAATATGCAACAATAAGAAAGAGACAAACAGATTTTTTGGTCATGTGATGAGAAGAGAGACATTGGAGAACTTCGTGAAAACTGGAAAGATCGAGGGAAAGAGAGGCAGAAGCAGACCAATGGAAATTATGCTGGATGGATTGAGACGGTGGCATGGAGGAATATCATCAGCAGAGTTGATCAAGAACACCAAAGACCGAGATCTGTGGAGAGACATGAACGCCAATGCCAGCTAAAAGGGCATTTTATTTTATATATATATATATATATATATATATATATATATATATATATATATATATATATATATATATATATATATATATACGCATTGTCTAGTGCTATTTGTATATCACCTTTTGCATTTTTAAATATGCATATATATATATATATATATATATATATATATATATATATATATATATATATATATATATATATTCATAAATGCACAAGGTGATATACAAATAGCACTAGATAATGCGTGGAAGTCAACGGAAATAAATGCAGGACCAACTTATACTGTTGAATCAACACTACTGTATGTAACAGAAACACAGAGCATGACTACAGTGATTACAACTAATGGATAGACAATCATTAACTGATATACGTATAAAATATACCAGCATGTGACAGCGGGCACCCCCGGACAACAGATGTGACAAGCTGGCTAAACCAGGCTGGGGTAACTGATTCGGCGTCACACAGATCGGAAACCTAGGGTATGCCTACCCAGTATGTGAAGACAGGATTCGACAGACTGCACGGAAGACATCATTCATGATTCAACGGGCAAGACGGTGTTTACCTGCAAAGCGTTGCAGAACGTATTAGGCACGGCAAGGCACGTAGAGCGCCATGATCATCCACTGTACCTGTATTCGTCTCCAGTCGTATCGATATGACTTGCTACTTGATTCAGATGGACTCATGAGTGAGAGTGAGGTTAACGAAATGCACAGTTCTTCATCAGTTTAATCCAATTCATCGCGCATGTCATTCTAAACACCACATTGAGACAACCTAAGAAAATTAAACTAGAAATACCAATATCTAAAATTTACTAGGCAAGAGAAACATCGAAGGAATTATAATGCAATGGGAAAATAGATAGATACATGCATGAATAATGTGTGGTCGACATGGATTGAACTGCATGGTACTACTAAGGATGGCACAACTTGGGGAGAGTGTGTGGATGACCTATACTTTAGAAAATGAAAACAATGGACTGACAGAAACACGATTGAGATTCTCCTTTAAATAACGTACTAGTATAATATCCATGCATTTATTAGGGAAAAAAATAGACGTAAACAGTATATAGTTTGTGAGGACGATTTACGATAAATAAACTATGAGACATTGTTAAGAGGCAAACTCGTTGGAGGACAAAGAGATACATTCTTGAAGGACATGGTCATATGACATAAAGAGAGAAAGATGGGGACCTGATCAGAGATTACAATGGTATTGTGAGATGGCGAACGCGAACAGTATCAACATATCACATGTGACGATTTTATTCTTTGACTGCATAACTAAGAGTAGTGTGTGACCATTTAACAATTAAAATTAATGTGTAACCCACTTGTGACCTGCATGTGTAGCTCATCTTATTTAGAAAGATATTATATTAATCGATGTTCATCAACACCACAATTAAACTATAGGTATTGTGTTTTGGGATGGTTAATAGTTAACATTGAGCAAATAGTGGACAATGAGCAGAAAAGCTGAAAAACATGTGATGGCTGTGGAAATGTGGTTTCTGAGGAATAGGCAAAGAATACCACGGACAGACAGAAAAACCAATGACTATGTCCTATAAGAAACAAGTGAACATCGTAAACTAATTAGAGAAATTAGACGTAGACAGTCACAATTTATTGTCAGGTTATGATAATAAATAAATTAGAGAACTTGGTGACGACTGGCAAGATCGAGGTGAAAAGAACAAGGGGAAGGCAGATAAGTAAATACCTGGATGACTTAGTCACGTGATATGGTCGAGACAAGAACATTGATCTGATTCACGCTTATCGGCATAGCACATGATGAATGAATGAATAGTTAACATTTAGTCTTGAAATGATTGAAACAGATAATTAATAATATTGATACCCAGATTTTCACAACGTAAATAAGCAGCAAATATCAGTCTTAAAAACGCAGCATTGTGAAATATTTTTGCATTATCCTCATATTCCTCTTCTTCAGTCATGCATTACCGTACATTGTTCTCATCGTGTCTGCTTATCATCCATGTTTCACATGGAGACAGCGCAGTCTCTATATGGCACTTGTGCATGTCTTTCTTTACAGCAACTGACATCATTGCTAGAGACTACATGCCCCATCGTGATTTTCGTTCTCATTTCTTTAAGTCATTTTGCTTAAGATATGCAAATGTCAAAGTAGTCATTCCGATGCACCTGCTTAAGAATGTTCCCATTTACTTGCATTTTTTTTCTTCCTGTAAATAACTAACATTGGTGTATGTTTACAATGTAATTGTAAAACTAGTTGGTATGTGTGTGTGTGTGTGTCCTTCTGTTTGTGGTGTGTGTGTGTGTGCGTATGTGCGTGTGTGTGCGTGCGTGCGTGTGTGTGTGTGTGCGTCTGAGTTCGTTTCTGAGTAAAATGAGACGTATGCATTTCTACTATTAAACATATACCGATTATTCTATAGTAGTTTATATCAACCAGGTTAAAGTCAGTCTGACTCTAAATAGCCCAGGTGTGGTCATCTTTTTCTCTCTATCCATCTTTACGTTTAGCAGCGCACATGTATATGTTGTTAGCAGAATTTCCCTTTGTTTCCACCTGCCAAAAACAAAAGTTAGTCTCTTTGAGTGAAATAATATGACGAGAAATGAACATTTAATAATTGTCCATATTTGAACTAACGGCGGTGAAAATATGAACATATATAGCTACATCAACAGGGGAATGCTAAAAATTAAATGAAAAATTACAAATACCGCTGGCCATGTCAAGTACTGAATGATGAAACGTATGTAAGACATCTAGGATACACTTGTTGCTATCTGTATGTACCGTTCAGTACATAGCAATGGGCTACCTAAGATGATTTTCAAGTTGAGTTATGCTGAATGTAATCAAACAGGGAATCTTTTCTAAGTTGTGAATTTTATTTGAATTCTATTCCGAATAATATTTTACGAAAATAATCGTATGTCATATATGACCCATTAAGTTATCATATTATAGTTATGGTGATGATGTGCCTCCTTATTTGATGTCGAATTCATTCACAGAATAAGGGTGTGTTTGTGATGAGTTGGCCGAAACACATCACTCGGCGTTTTACTACTGCTAGTTGGTAGTCCATATTTCCACAATTAGCTCTAATATTTAGTGTTCATAACTAAACTGTCGAAAATTTTATGAACATTAGTATATGTTTTTTTTAATTTATTTATTTATTTATTTTTTTTAAATGTCAATTTATTTCTTTTACAATGGATAATTACTATTGTCACTGGTATATTACCGTCTTGACAGATCGTTAGTTTCATTATGCTTCAAATAAGCCATGATAACTATAACCAATTTCGGGGACCAAGGATGGAGTTATATCTCTCCATAGCACAATACCTGGAATAAATTTAAGAGACCATATGTTGAACATACATAATGATCCCTCCCTCTCCTTAATTTACTCCAGAGGGCAAGTAACACCAATATATTTGCAACAAGACAAGCTGCAGAAGCTACATGATCAGCAAAGCAATTACGGGGGTAAGTTAATAAGTAAGACCCAAATGGCTGTAGAAAAATAACTAAATATGATAACAACTTAAAACCAGTTTATTTGTATACATACATTGTCCCTTTATTTTTCAACATAATGTTCACAACATTGATGCACTTATCCTATAGTTTTATCAGTTCTCAAAAACCGACTGCATAGAACAGCGTGCTCTGTTTTCTAAACCACGTTTCCACTTCACATTCAACGTCGACGTTGCTTAAAAAGTCGCTTAAAAGTCAACAAGGTCGACTTCACTGCACCGGGCTCGGTCTCTTTCCTCAACGAGGAAAGCATCGCACAAAGCACGCACTCCGTAGCTCTAGCGACGACCCACAGGTGTCTCCGAAAGATTTCACTCGTGAACCAAAGGACGCGGCCCGGAATTGAACCCACAGCCTTCGAAGCCCGAGTCAAACGGCTTGACCACTTCGTCACGGAGCGTCCCGTCATTCGTGAAATGTCTCCCGCCAAGATGATTTTCAATGGACTTAGCCACTAGCAATTTCCAGTAAAGCGGTGCATAGTGCATAGTTGGGTAGAAAAAATGACGCGGGCGAGTCAATAAGTAAGTCACACAGCTCTGTGGGATGGCAGGTAAATGAAAACAGGGCACGGAGATTTATGCAGTCGTTTGGGAGATCTCATAAAACGATGGGATAAGTGCATCAATGTTGGTGGAAGTTATGTTGAGAAATAAAGGGACAATCTATGTATACAGATAAACTGGTTTCAAGTTGTTATCATATTTACTTATTTGTGTACAACCATTTGTGACTTACTTATTAATTTACCCTCGTATGTAACTGTCCACCGGCCGTTGCTTCGATCCTAGACCAGCTACCAAAATAAGTATAAGTAATGGCCTGGTGTGTACTGCCAAGACATTCAGTCTTTAATTTGAATTTCATTGCACGAGGTTCAGGCTTTATACCTTCCCAATTGAACTTCTCCGGCCGAAACCTTTGGCATAAGGGTATGGTGTCCGAGTCCCAACACTAGGCAGTTAATAATTGTTATAGACGTGTCACTTCCCTTCATAGCCAAAGTCAAATCATGTATACATAAGCAAACACAAAATGTTGAATTTAACAAACAGTGCACGCCTTTTTAGTACTTTCACTAGCAGGCCAAATGTTGAGATATAACAATCATGTAAAGCAATGCCACATGATGAGATATAACAATCATGTAAAGCAATGCCACATGCCCTTTAAGGGACGTTACTATCAACACTAGATTGATTTTATACTCAGATTATACGTTTAGTTGTTTGCTATTGATTTTTGAAGGTTAAATCAACGTTCAAGTGCAACTTTATGCTTCTTTTAAGTGTTGAATCTGATACATCACCATCAACGCATCAAACATTTAAGAGTGAGCGCATTTACCTTTTTGGCGACTTCAACGTCTAGTGATTATGTAACAGGATTGTGAAATTTCATAAAGGGGCAGCAATGCTAAGGAGCATGACAAAACTAGTGTTATGTGTATTATTTCCCTTGGAATTATTAGCACAATAGCTAATTAGGTTTAACAATGATACAGCTGAGCTTATAGATTCTGTAAATGTACATCACGTACATGTGATCACTTTCTTCTTGATGGTCTGTCACATCCATTTTAGTGCCCATCCATGGTATCCTTTACATTTTCATTAGAAACCACATTGCCAGTGTCGTTAGATGTTATATTGATGTTGGCTTATTGCCCATGTTCTTAAATCACACCACGCGATAACGTAATATACGAGGGATGTCAATTAGTAAATCACAAATGGCTGCAGAAAAATAACTAAATACGATAAAAACTTACACCGAGTTTATTTTTATACCTACATTGCCCCTTTATTTATCAACATAAGTTCCACCAACATTGATGCATTTATCCCATCGTTTTATCAGTCCTCCCAAATTGGCTGCATAGAACTGCATGCTCTAGTTTCTAAATCACATTTTTACTTCACATTAAACTTCTGCGTCATTTGCGAAATTTCTCCCACCAAGGTGAGTTTTCAATGGACCAAAAAGGTGGAAATCGCTAGGGGCTAATTCGGGGCTGTAAGGTGGATGTTCCAGATCTTCCCACCTTAGTTGGTTAATTTTCTCCTAAGTTAATCGATCCATATGTGGTCTAGCGTTGTCATGAAGAAGCAACACTCCTCTAGTCAGCAGTCCTGGATGTTTTCTTCGAATTGCATCTTGAAGCATTGATAGAACTTCACAGTACGATTCAGAATTCACACTGTCACCTTTCTTCTTAAAATTGGTTAAAAGCTCTCCTTGACAATCCCATAACACTGTCTGCATAACCTTTCCTGCTGATGGCATAAACTTAAATTTTGGACACAAGGCAAAGAAGGATATTTCCATTGCATTGAAGCACACTTTGATTCGGGCTGGTAGTCGGCATAAACAGGAAGCATTTTCTTATGAATGTCTTTTGCAGGCAGTCCGTTTGCCCACAAAATAAACGTACAACAGCACGTTGCTCTTTGGTTGTACACTCCGTAAGTATAGTCGCCATTTTGTTTATGCGCTGCGCATGGGCATGAGATACTTAGCGCCACCTGATGAACGGGAATATGAACTTCGATGTTGCTGTCACCAAATGACACCTGTAGAAAACAAAAACTACATTTACCTGCCATCCCACAAAATTGTGTGACTTATTTATTGACTTTCCCGTGTATAAAAGATGAACATAGTTTTCTTTTAACTGTTTCTGAAATATGTTTAGTGATTAGTATTATTCCATCTTGCAAACTGCAACATTTGCCATAGCGATTCTTGTTCTAATATTTATCATGTGTCTGCTATCAAATTGTTTGTAATATTTCAAGATAATTGTACCACAAGATAGCTGTCGCATAAGCACTTGGTGTGTTGAAGCTGGGGCGATGGTCAACCCAACATAGGCAGCAGTGGCATAGATTTCTTTTAATAAACATATTGTTAACACGCCAAAACCAACTGTAAATCTGGGTTCAGTGTCTGGATAGAACGCAGGCTATAAATTAAGTGGGGATTCGATTTGATCGAAGCCTCGCTAATACTGAGAACATACACCAGGTGATAACAAATTCCAAACGGGATTTGGCTGCGATGCGGGTGATGGCGGCGGAAAACTGTGAGCAGCGTCATCTATGTCTTCTTTGCGAGGGTTTGGTTCTTTCTGTTTTGGAGTATGCGACGGCAATCCTGACTCACAGTCATAAGTAGATGGAAAGGATGGAAAGGATACAGAACGACGCTATGCGTATTATTCTTGGATGTACGAACGAACGAACGAACCAACCAACCAACGAACGAACGGACTTTATTTTCGACGGGTAACAAATTGGGCATGCAGGCCCGTCTTACATTCGGCCCTTCCAACCACTCATCTTTCGTTCATAAGTCCATAGTACATTCACATAGGAAAAATAAACCTTGTCAAATGAATGTTGTAAACATAACCAATGCATGTTACCATGTTATGAGACAAATCCGCCAGCCACACACCCATCCTCTATCTATCCGCGCGTTCCCTTACACACAAATCCACCACCCAATCACACGTATATCCCCAGGCACGTATATTCCCCATCTATCCATCCATCTATCCATCCATCCATCCATCCATCCATCCATCCATCCATAACCCACCCACACATCCCACACACACTACCACCTACACCATCTCCCCACCCACACACACACACAAATCTCCCACCCACCTCCCTCACCCAAACACACACACACACACCCAGGCACACATGCATGCACCAACCCACCCATCACCCACACACACACACACAAGCCACCTTCACACATCTCCCCACCCACATACACAAACCTACAAACACCCTCACCACCCACTCACATTTACTCCATCCACATTCACACACTCCCACCCATAAAGACATATCCCCCATTCACTTCCACGCAGTCTATCTTAGGAAGTTACTGAAAATTAAATGGCAAGACAAGATTACAGACACTGAAGTCCTAGAAAGAGCGTCCATGCCCAGTATCCACACTCTACTAATGAAGAATCAGATTCGCTGGGCTGGTCACTTGACTCGCATGCAAGATCACATGCTCCCAAAACGAATTTTTTACGGCGAGTTGCGTTGTGGTAAATGCTCCCAGGACGGTCAGAGGAAACACTTTAAGGACACTCTAAAAATCTCACTAAATGCTTTTGGAATTCATCATGATACCTGGGAGACTGCAGCCAGAGACCGAAATTGGTGGCGTGCATCATTATGCAAGGGTGCAGTCACTTGTGAGGCAACCAGGATTGCAAGAGCTGTGAAGAAAAGACAGAACAGAAAAACCTCCTCCAGAAACGTCAAGCATTCTTTGTCCACATTGTCAAGGAACATTTCGAGCCAAAATAGGCCTTATCAGCCATCTTAGAACTCACGGCTCTATACTTTCAAAACCACTGGATGAAATGAATGGTCATCATCATTCTTGATGGACAAACAACAAACAACAATACATCCCCCATTCAAAGACACATCCCCACACCCATCACATCCATCCCCCAACCCACACACATCTCCCATACACCCATTCACCCACCAATCCCTCACCCACTCCCTCAACCTCCACATACCTCCAAACATACTCCAAATATCCCCCACCAACACACACACATTCCCCACCGACCACACGTCCCTTCACCCATCCACACACCACCCATGCACCCACACACATCCCATACACACAACCCTTCCACACATACACCCCCACACCCTCATACACATCCTCACATCTAGACACATACATGATGCCTCTAGTGATCACTAAAACTAGTATAAACAAATTAATATATGCCTATACGAAATTGTTTATTCACAAGAGAGTTGACTAGCACACCACAGATAAACTTAAACTCAAGGTGACAATGAATCAGAACTGAAGAGTGTGGATGATTGTGTGATATCAATTGGTGTTTACCCTTGTTTGAACATATAAGACCAAGGACATGAGTGATGGTCTTGCGTGGACTGGAATGCACCTTGTCTTTGATGTTTCCTAGCAATGACGAAGGAGCATTAAGCTGAACTCGTGAAATGTGGGTTGGGGAGATCGTAACCTGAGCCTGAGTGGCAAATATGACATAAGCTGATGGATCCCTATAGCTTAGTTTTCAAAGACAGCTGATATTATTTTATCGAATATGTCGACACGTAATAAATCTACCTACCATTACTGTTATTAAGTTACCTTACCGACGTAAGAACTTTGACAGGTTATTATTGATAATGTCACAACGAAGATATGTGAATTATTCTTCTTAATGCACATGCAATACACATTGACAAAACTCACCCCCCTCATCCCCCCCCCCCAAAAAAAAAAAAAGAAGACAGGAGACAGTACCTATGTATATTTACGGGGTTAAGATAGACGTGTAACAGAAAAGACCTATTTTTTTCGTGAGTAAAATAAACTGATAGATTTGTCACTTTTCTTAAATCAGAAAGGTGTCAAATTTGAAGAGGGCTGGATGCCACAGTTCTATGTTACGCATGTTGACGACAGTTCACATAATACCGAATGAGGCAGAGATCATACGACAGAGAACAAAGACAAGGACGAATGTACACAGTGACGACAGCTCACGACAGGCGACGATGTGTTTCAGTGAACATCTGTGAGATCATCGTACGTATGACCCGTGGATCAAAGTGAAACATAAGAGTATGCAAGAAGGGAGTCGGACTCCAGAAAGAGAACGGAAAGGAGCAAGATACTAGCCTGTGAAAGAGAGAGTTAGACTGTAAAGTATGAAAGGGGTTGAGTCGTGTGAGCGAGCGACAGTTCAAGGTATTTTATTAAACAGTGTGAGGTTTAGGATACAGTTAGCTAAGTTAACAACAAGTGAGTTAGATAAGATGGTGATTAAGTCTGTGTAAACGTGGTATAAATGATGATCGACTGGAAGACCCCAAAAATATGTATTAGTGTATGGATGACAATGCCTTCATGTTGAAAAGGAGTGTTGTGGGATACTATTTGAATTGTAAATAAAATAGTATCGTATCACGTAATATTGGAGTTTATTATTAGCGAGAATAATACCTACGTCGGTTGGGGCCTGTGGGACACATATTTGTAACCATAGTTCCTGGGACTAACAAGCAGGTCCAGGACACCCAATCTGGGACCTCCCGTATACTCAAAACATCTAAAAAAATTAGTGAAGTCATTGCCATTTCTATTTTGGTGAGTCCATGTGGTTGATGTTATGTTAAGAAATCTTCTTTATGTTACTGTAACAGTCTCTGACGTTCTATGTTGATGCCGTTCCTTCTGTCCGTCATACTTGGTCATCTATAAATTGTGTTGTATCCAAATGTATGCCCGAGTTAACTTCTGTACACGATTCGTAGTATATTTTTCTGTGCTCTGGCTGTGGGCGATATGGCAGCAGACCACCTCTTCTTTTTTATGAAATCGTATGAATGCCGATCGTTCAGAAAGCAATGACAAACGTATGAACGTGAACTTGTCCAGGAATTACGAACAACCCACAACTGCTGGGGTTGACTGCTACGTCCTGTAAATCATATGCATCTAACTAACTCTAGCTTTCATAGCTATGTTTTCATCATGAGCCTTGCCAGCTGACGTCTCTCCACAAATCTCGTGTCTTGGTGTTTTGGACCAAATCTGCTGATTACGGTCCTTTATACCACCATTTCGGTCCATCCAGCATAATTTATCTTGGTCTGCCGATGTCTCTTTCCCGTGATCTTTCCAGTCGTCACGATCTTCTCAAATGCCTCTCTTCTCATTACACGACAAAAGAAATCTGCTTGTCGCATTCTTATTGATAAATATTGCGTCCTTGTTTCATTAGCCTCTTTCAGGCAGTCGATGTTAGCTACTCTGGCATTTATGAAAACATGTTACCATAATGCGGTGTTTTCACCTTGACTTCCACACCCATAAAGGTTTATTTTGCCTATGCCTTTGACAGCCATTTTCGACTGTCAGGACACGTGAGTACACTTATCAAAATTTAGCTCTGTTTTGCTATTATTTATATCTAGTATTTTTCAGTTCTATACTTCTTAACATGTATCGTTGTCAACCTTAAAATTTCTGAGGTTTCTCCACTTTCATTCATTACCAACTGTCCGTGTGTCCGCATGATTTCTTCAAATCTTTTAATTCAGAGTCTAGTAGTAGTAGGCCTCTTTCAGTCCTGAAGGACTATAGAGTTGTGCCGCTTGGGAGGTGCCTGGCAGCACCGCTGGTGACTGTATAGTCCAATGCAAGAGTGACAATCCCTGTCACAGTTTCCACATCTGTAAGACGAGGCAAGTCCTGCAGTAAGTGACTGCGCTTTGAGCCTATGCCGCCTATCCTCAGTTTGTTGGATCAGATTGCGCTCAAAGAGCACCAGTCCGTTTCGTACATCTCTTCTCCAGGAGCATCTGTCTGTTGCAACTCTCTCCCACGTGTCTGGATCTATTCCAATGGTTTTCATATCTTGTTTACACACATACCTATATCGCATTTGGGGTCTTCCGGTTGGCCTCTTTCCTGTGGCTAGTTCTCCGTAAAGGAGATCTTTGGGAATACATTCATCCTCCATTCGAGATACGTGGCCCAGCCACCGGAGGCGTCTCTGCTTGAGGAGGATGTGCACTGTGGTAATATCAGCTCGTTTAAGCACCTGTTTGTTTGTTATGTGGTCTTTCCATGTTATGCCCAGGATACGTCTCAGACATCTCATGTGGAAGGAATTCAACTTCTTTTCCTGTCTTGAGTACAAGGTCCAGGATTTAGACCCATAGAGTAGTGTGCTAACAACCCAAGCTTTGTATACTTGAGCTTTTGTACGCTCTGTTAGTCTATTATTCTCCCAAACTCTTTTAGCTAGCCTGGAAAATGTTTTTGCTGCCTTTCCAATGCGTTTGTCGATTTCTGTCTCTAATGAAAGATTATCTGATATTGTCGACCCCAAATACACAAAATCGTGGACGACCTTCAATTCGTAATTAGCAATTTTGATTGACGGGGGCGCACCAGCGTCTTGTTCCATCACCTGTGTTTTATTTAGGCTAATGGTGAGCCCAAAGTCTTTGCAGGCGGCTGCAAAACGATCTATGAGCCTTTGGAGATCTTCTGCTGTATGAGTAGTCAGTGCTGCATCATCTGCAAAAAGTAGTTCTCTTACACATCTTGAATTCAGAGTCTACATCTACAAATTTGTCATATTGCCAGTGTGTCATTACCCATTATCCTTTGAAATTGCATTTATTATTCTTAATAAACTGATTCACCTGTTTCGTTTGTTGGTGCATAGCACCGAATCAAGCTCATGTTTATTTATTTATTTATTTATTTTTGGTGTGATTTCAATTGTTACCTGCATTATTCTACGAAACGAGGCACCTTTCCTAAATACAATCATCCTAAATCGCCTTTAGCGAAATGTATGATATATTGCAGCGATGCTATTATTTGCATATACTGGAGAATACAATGAACCCTGAAGAAAATAACCAATGTTCTATTACATTATCACAAATGGGCAATATCCTATTCGCATATTAAAGTCACATTGCGTATTGGGTGTATGATCATCATCATCAAGTGTCGTGCCGACTGGCATAGGCGTTCATGACTCTCCACAGATCTTTTTCTTTGGTTTTCTGGATCAACTCTGCTGTTGATATTCCTCCATGCTAACGTCGTAATCCATCGAGCATCTTTTCTCGTGGTCTGCCTCTGCCTCTCTTCCCCTCGATCTTTCCAGTCGTCACGATGTTCTCCAGAGCCTCTCTTCTCATCACCTGACCAAAAAAAGCTGTTCGTCTCTTTTTTATTGTTGTATATAATGTTCTATTTTCGCCAGCCTCCTTAAGGCATTCTTCGTTAGTTACTTTGGCAGTCCAGGGAATAGGTAACATTCGTCTAAGGAACCACATCTCTGTTGCTTCCAATCTCTTCCTAATTTGTTCATTTATATTCCAAGATTCACAGTAATACAGCAAACCAGGTTCTATATAGCTCTTCAACACTTTCTTTCTTTCATTCAATTATAGCGACATACTGCATAAGATATTCTTCATTTTTCGAAATGCAGCCTTTGCTTGCCCTATTCTGCTCTTAATCTATGTTGTGCATCTTTCATCTGATGTTATAAATGTCCCTAGATATTTAAAAAAAAAGGGTGGCAGGTCTTAGTCAGCTATGACTCAGCTACCGTACAACAGTAGACGGTACTACCTGCTTTCTGTTAGCGCCGAACGTAGGGCGGCGCTTACCAAACCCGACACCCCATATTGTGCCAACGGCTTCGGGCGGAAGAGTGCAATTGGGAGGGTACAAGCCTTACCCTGGTGCGAGGAAATGCAACCTAAAGACTAAATGTCATGGCAGGGCAGGCCAGGCACTAAGCCTTGCTTGGCGGCTGGTCTAGAATCGAAGCTCCGACAGGCGGACAGTTAGAGCATTGCTTTGCTGATCCGGCAGCTTCTGCAGCTTGTCTTGTTCCAGATGTAGAGATGTTACCTTTCCTCTGGAGTAAACTAGGCAGGCCGAGAGAGGGATCATGCTGCATGGGCAACACATGATCTCTTTATTTTAGAACAGGCTTTGTGCAATGGAGAGGCAATAACTCCATCCCTGGTCTTAACCGGTCTCGGAATCAAAGCGAGAGGCAACTGTTACGGGTTATAAGTCCCTGTCAGTTGACGTAGACATGGGGCGCCATGCGTGACCACTGACGGTGGGAGACACCTACACGTGTCACTGATCAGCTACCGCCCGCCTCAAGCTGGGCAGCCCCTGGCCAATTGGGTGCTGATCCGCCACAGTCGGCCTGTTTCAATGGGTGCTTGGAGCTAGGACAAAATCTGAATCGCAGGCTGTCAAACCAATGCACTAGGTACTAATAAAAAGAAAAATAGAAACCTCAAGCTACGGCTTGCAACTTGGAACGTGAGAACCATGTATCCATGATTTTCCACTGACTTGACCAATA
>OY992881.1:104653957-104681348 GCA_963921405.1 Cepaea hortensis | reverse complement strand
AAATCAGCCTCTATGCGAATTTGAATCCATGCGCAACAGGCTTATCAACTTTAACAAAATAAGTAGAGTCCAAAATCAAGGAATGCGAATCATAACTGGAAGTCTGAAGACAACGCCTATTAATGAACTAGAAAAGATCACTTGTTTACAACCAATGCAGGATAGAAGAGATAGCAGAACTCAGCGCCAAGCTGAAAAATTCAGAAGATTGACAGACCACCCTATGTATAACAGGTTTAATGGTTTTGGAAAGGGAAGACTGAAGTGTAGCAACTTTGTAGAAACTGCAAAACGAAAGGTTAGGGCAGATCCCATAGTTAACACATCAACAGTCAAACCCATTTACAATGCACACAAGTTCCCAGATTGGAGACAGCAGCAACTGCCTGAGATGATAGAAAACATTCACGGTATTGAGAAAAAGAACACTCATAATGAAACTGAAAGAAGAAAACTAACCCTAAAATACTTTAATGAACATTACTCAAGCAGCAATTGGACCCATGCATATACAGATGTAACAGCCAAAAATTCAATAGAAAATGGAGGAGGAATTCTCCTAAATTAAAAAAAATGAAGTGAAAAAAAAAACACAGTCAGTGGCAACTGGAAAATTTTCAAGTAACTTCAAAGCGGAGGTAGAGGCTCTGAATACTGCAGCAGAAATGCTCTTGATGGAGGAAAAATAAAGAGAAGCAAATAGCTATCTTCACAGATGCAAAGTCAGTTGTCTCAATACTAAAGAGCAAAAACAGCACATAACTAGCTGATCTAAGAGCATGGTCTATGCCAGAAATCCAAAAAAGTTGTAATACAGTGGATCCCATTACATTGCAGTATACCTGGAAATGAAGAGGCTGACAGACTAGCAAAAGAGGGTGGACGACTACCACAGCCTGGCATAGACATAACCTATAATTAGGCAAAGAGGTTTATAAAAAGCACTTATAGAACGAAATGGGAATCAGAGCATCCAGGCCATCAGAAGGATGATGCATATTACAAACTCGGCCGAAGAGAACAAGTAGCTTCTTCTTCTTCTTCTTCTTCTTCTTCTTCTTCTTCTTCTTCTTCTTCTTCTTCTTCTTCTTCTTCTTCTTCTTCTTCTTCTTCTTCTTCTTCTTCTTCTTCTTCTTTCGTTCGCTTGAAATATGTCTATAACTGCAATATTGTCTCTTGTATGAATTGAACTGTCTTTTTCAGTTCACACAGAGGTCCATAGAGTGTATCTTCCACTCTCGTCTCTCTAGGCCAGAAGGTTTGCCTTGATATGTTATATTTTGGGCAGTCTTAGAGTGTGTGCACTGCAGTCTGCGACGCCA
The DNA here is from genome assembly GCA_963921405.1 of Cepaea hortensis. NCBI lineage: Eukaryota > Metazoa > Mollusca > Gastropoda > Stylommatophora > Helicidae > Cepaea > Cepaea hortensis. The sequence goes on along the minus strand of OY992881.1, from coordinate 104,680,026 downwards.
ATCCACATGCGCACATGGCTGTTTCACCAATCTTGAATTTTGTATATATATGGTTGCATAATCTATTGTACCCTGTTCTGAGGCGCAGAATAATGACTTGTTCTTGTCTATCCATAACGTGGTAGTCATCCTGAGCAGGTTTTGGTAGTTTTATGACTGATTTGATCATTCTTTTCTTTTGGTGGTAAGTAACGTTCACGTCAGGCTGTTCTTCTTTGGCTCCTTCCTTAGCCAATTGATCAGCTCTGTCGTTTCAAGGTATTCCACAGTGGGATAGTATCCACTGTATGGTGACCTTATGCTGACTGTTAAGTTCAGAAAGTAGTGTCCTTAGTACTGGCAATTTCCCAGATAGGAGCGCCTCGAGTACTGATTTTGCATCTGTCAATAGCACCACAGGTTGTGTACCATTGCTGGTATTTAGTAATTTCTCTGCTGCTATCTTGATTGCCTCAATTTCAGCATCGTAGTTATGGCAGTACTTTCCTGTCGGTACTCTAGCTGTGTCCCTGGTATTATTTGGGTATTCTATGTACACTCCCGCTCCTCCATTTCGAACAGCATTTTGTGCTGACCCATCTGTGTAGACTTGGATCCAGAGGTCCTGTGGGTATGCTTCATCAAGGAAGCTGAGAGTGGCTGTTCTGCGCTGCACACTGTTATGTTCTTCCTTGTCAAATATGCCACTCACTTTTGTCTGGATATGTAATGATAGGCTATGCTCATCTTTCCATGGAGTTCGCTCTGGAATAGGTGTTAGGGGGATACCAACTGTGGGCATATCGGTGGTTTCTCTGCAGAGTCGTTTGGCCTAGTGGATACAACTACTTCTTTTCAACCAGCCCATAGCTAGGCTTTCAAATCTGTTCTTCATAGCGTGGCCTGGCAAGCTGAGGAACATTTCTGCTTGTATAAGCGTTTTCGTATCTCTGCGCTCACTCAGTGGTTGTGTCCTCCCCATCTTCTCCATTTCCACTATAGGGGTTAATCTCATCCCTCCTGTGGTGACTCTAAGTGCTTGATTTTGCACTTTGTCCAGCTCTTGTAGTGTGGTTTTTGATGCCGAACATCACGCAGTTGACCCGTATTCCAGGTGTGGTCGTATGCTCTGTCGATAAACTTTGCTAAGTATTTTCCCACTGGCTCCCCATGTGGTTCCACTTAGCTTTCTCAGGATATCTATTTTCCTTCTGGTTTTTTGCTACTGCTTTGTTGATGTGCTTTCTCCATGTCAGCCTGCCATCAAATGTTACTCCAAGGTATGTTGGTTCTTTATCTTCTCTTAGGGGTGTTCCATTTATCTGGATGGTCTCTGCCTTCTGTTTTGGAGAGAGGGTAAATAGGGTGATGCTGCACTTGTCAGTGTTTATGCTGACACACCATCTATTTGCCCATGCAACAAATGTATCTACAGCTCTTTGTAGTAATCTGGTGGCCACTGATGCATGTTCATTTGTGCTCCATAGAACCAGGTCATCGGCGTACATTGCGGCTTTAATTCCATGCGGTAGATTAGCAACGAGATCATTGATGAAGATTAGAAAGAGTGTGGGGGACAAGACTCCGCCCTGGGGAACACCGTGACGCAGTAGTACTTTCTTGCTCTTTAGTCCGTATATCTGTACTCGGGCTCTTCTGTTGTGCAAGTATGCTTTCACCAATTTGTACATTTTTCAATTGACTTTGCAGTTTCTCAGTTTATTCATCAGACCTTCTTTCCAGACTTTGTCAAAGGCTTTCTTCAAATCTATCCATGCCGCAAGCACCAGCTTCTTCTCTTGGAATGCATCCTCAATTTTTTGAGAGAGGTAGGTTGTCTGAACTTCCGTAGAGTAGCACTGCCTAAAGCCAGCCTGCTGTGGCACAAGGATGTTTTTACTTTCAATGTACAGTTTGTGATTGATGATGCGCTCCAGTGTTTTGCAGAGACAGTTGGTGAGGCTAATTGGTCTGTAGCTAGAGGCAATGGAACTATCTTTCCCTGATTTTAGGAGGGGTATCATGATTGCTTCTCTCCAGACTTGTGGAACACTGCCTAAGATCCAACTGTTATTGAAGATCTGCAACAGCTTTGCTTTGGCCTCTGGTCCTAGGTTCGGTTCCTGATAATTTCATTGGAGATACCATCAGCTCCTGGTGACTTTCTCATTTTCAGTTGTGATATGGCTTGCTCCAGTTCGCTGATTGTGATGGGTGCCTCCAGAACCTCATGTAATATTTCCTTCTGTCCTGTATGTTGCCGTTTCTCTCGAATCTCTTGTTGTTTCTCTGGACTAATTTTGATATTGTTATCTTGTGCGAATGAGTCCGCAAAATGGTCAGATGCTTGCTTTCTTGTTAAGATGTTTCCATATTTATGTAGTGCAATTTTTGAGTTTCTCCCTGTGCCCTCATCGTTAAGTTGTTTTATTAGCTTCCACAATTTCCTTGTGTCTCTTTCAAAGTTCAGAGACTCTGTTTTTTCCTGCCAGTTTTTCAGTCTAGCCTGCAGCTTGGACTTTTGAAATTTGGCTTTTGCATGCTGGAATTTATTGTGGTGCTCTTGGATGGGTGTGGCCTCTGCTTGCTTTCTACATACTTCCACATCATTATGCAACTGTTCCAGTTCACTACTCCAGTAGGGTTTATATTGTTTACGGCCTCCTCTTGGTACTGTTTCTCGGGCTGCCTGTAGTATGCATTTCCCAAACTCTTCAATTACTTTATTTATGTCTTTCTCAGTGTTCAGTTTTCTAACCAGTATGCTGGTGAGATTCTTGTACATTGCCCAGTCTTCTTTCTTGTAGTTCCACCTCAAGAGGGTGCTGCTTTCATTTACAAGCTCATTTTCTACAGTTAGAAAGACTGGTCGATGGTCGCTGCCACCAAGTTGTTTCCCAACAATTCGTGTAATGCTCCACTTCAGGTCTGGTGAATGAAAAGCCAGGTCAGGTGTAGTTGTAGAGTGCCATGATCTCGAGTAGAAAGTATGTGGGTCGGACGGCTTGTTAACCAAGATGAATCTATTCTCATCCTGCCAGTCTTCCAGTCTCTCTCCTCTCTGGTCCATGTGATCATAGCCCCAACTCTGCGAGTGGCTGTTGAAATCGCCACACACAATCATTTTTTCTGTTAATGGTAGTGTGTTCAGTGCCTGTGGGCGGTCACTTGGACAGTAGTAATTGATCAGATGTAGGTCTGTATAGCCTGTTTTAAGTTTAAGTGTCTGATACTCAGCCCCTTCCATATAGACTTCGATTTGGGAAGCAGTGATGTTATTTTTAGTAGCAATCTTCAGACTCCGCACAGGACATAACAGGCTGAAATACCACTTGTACAATAAACTAAAGATAGGAGATACCGATGAATGTAATTGTGGAACTGGTAAAATGACAGCTAAACATTTGCTGCAGGAGTGCCCAATATATGCAGAACAGAGAAAGATATTTTGGCCCACACCTGCTTCATTTGAGGACAAGCTCTATGGAGATATCAACAAGCTAAAGCTGACTGCAGCTTACTTTAACTACATTCAGGTTGACATTTAAGGTGATGAAGAAGTATTTAGACTGCCACACTTCATACTACAAGTATGTCAGTCACAAAAGTGTCCCAGAGGCATAAAATGGAATATTGCTTGGATAGCAAACACATTACATGGAAAGTCCGAATCAAAAGCTCACTGTGTGGATGTCATCTGCAGACTGCATTCTTCTGGTTTCCGGAAGAACAGCCTATGGTGAACGGAAGGCCCAATATACGGAAGTGAGGCTAAGCAGCCATGTGCAGGACGTGACGATTCCTTGGGTGAGCCCAGTACCAGAGTGCTGTGTCTCGGCTCTGCAAGTATGGAAGCCTCCTTGGATGGCGGGGAATGCCCATGGTCTGCCCCTGCCTTCCCTTGACGGCTGACCAGGATGTCATTGGCTGTTCTATATGGGCCAGCTTGGATGGGGGATAACACCACAACAGTGAGAGTCAAACGTCCTAAGAAACCCCCAAGAAGGTTAACCCGGTCAACAAATGCCCGCAGAAGTCATATGTGTCGGCCTAACGGCGCAAGAACGCAGCTTTGCTGTAAACAGGCACAACGCAATCATGTCCGAAAAAAAAAAAAACTCCGGATGACCTCAGAAGAAGAAGAAGAAGAAATTATGTCCACCTCTAAATGAGCGTGTTGCCTAAGAGTCAGAATACCAGCATCACAACCATGAGTGGTGTAGGTTTTCTTCGACCTCTAAGTCTCGTGACACTTTAAACAAATGCCAGCCTATATACTGTGTGACAATTGCTTGGCAAGGGGACGCAACCGTAATTTTAAAACTACAGTAAAGAAAAAAAAACACAACAACAACTACAACAAACATAATGCACACCTAAAGAATACGCGTGGACAGCCGTGGGGGTTAGAAATAGTTCCGACATTGCATTCTAAATGTTCACTGCCTTAGTCGAAAGTTAAATAATGCCGTATTGAGTATTTTTTTTTCTTCAGTTGTATATCCTTCACAGAGCCGGCTTCGTAGCTTAGAGGTTATGACTTTTCTCCGTAATCTCGTATACTCTCGTAGGTGATGTGATGACGGTGAGAATCAGCAGTGGTTTGAATCGCGTCGGTAACTTACGGGGTATGTGAGCCGGCCGCTCAGAAAGCAATGGCAAACTACTGAGCGTAATCTTGCCAAGAAATCAACATACAGCTGAAAGATGCTGGTGTTGACAGCGATGTCCTATAGGGGATTTGCAAGACAAAAATCTTTCACAGGACGTAGCAGTCAACCCCAGCATTTTGCCTGGTTGTCATTCCTGGGCAAGGTTTACGGGCTCGGGCCGGAGGGAGAATTGTGAAGGAGGCATCTGGTGCTTTCACTAAAACCACAAGTAGCCTGACCATGGAAGTCATGGCAGTAAGTAAAGCAATAACATGGCTCGAGACACAGACATTCACTAGGGCTTGTTTCCTTAGCGACTCAATGAACATGATCAAGAGGATAGAGGAGGGGTCGATCCGAAGAGAATGGTTGCTGCCTCTGAAGCGGTCTCGGCTGGCAAAGATTAGTTTCATCTTCGTGCCAGGGCATGCGGGAGTACAAGGGAATGAGCGGGCTGACAAGCTCGCAGGTGAGGCTACTGTGGAGGGCGGTCGCGCCATGGACCAGGCTGACATTCTGAATGCTCTACGAGAAGTAAGACTTTTGTGAGAACCAAGTGATGACTGTGAATCTACAACAATGGCCAGACTGCGAGAGCAGCAAATTAAAAGAGGGGTGGCCAAACAAGAACACTACGCAGGAAGCCAAAGAAGATTGATAAACCAACACAGAACTGGCGTCGTTAGCCGCTACACGCTGCGGGATTTGCTGAGGAGGGGATCCGAGCACTTATGGACTGAATGGTTCGATGTGCAACGAAGATGATCTGTCGACTAACTAACTAACATACACACCTAATTAGTACCAGATGAGGAACTCCGGATTTTAATTTTGTATATACTCCATTGTTTACACCTGTCACGACAGACACATTGTCAGCGCCGAGTGCAACTAATCTTTGCAACTCAAGTCCATTCTTGTTTAAACAATCTTTTAACGCATTGCATATTGCCTGTGCGTTGCAGTCACTCAGTTCAACTAAATCAAAGTAAGTAACCACAAACTGCTTTCTTGTCTCTGAATAGTACCTAATAGCTACTCCAAGTAGCTTAGTTTCAGAAATGTCATTGCTCTTATCAATCAATAAGCTGTATTTAATTTTTCCAATATCAGCTGTGAAGTCTTTTGTGAAATATGGTGCAAGTACATTTGAAATAACTGCACTGCACATAGTTCTCTTAAGCATAAAGTTCTTGCAACCTTTGCTGTCACCAAAGTGTACCTTGCAGAGTTCACTTAAATGGTCAACAACGAAGCGAACAATGGCCAGCTATGACAAAGACATGCATCCTTCTGTTTCTTGGACATCATCTTTCAGTTTGTCAAATGCAATTGTTATTTGCCTTTGTGTACTGAATGGTTGTTCGGCTTTCTGATGTTTCGTTATATTCTTGTGTCTCTCAATATCATTTAACCCGGCTGCAATTGAACATTTGCAATATTTGCAAAAACACTTAGTATTATTCCCTTCTACTTTTAACAACCAGTTTTAAAATCTCGTGTCACTGAGCCACTGTTCTCTGAAATGTTGACAATATTTCTTACTCATGGTGATTGATTGATTGATTGACTGATTGATTGATCTAGGAACCGACATCACAGCATTCGGGACATTCCCATAAGCGCTCCGTCCCCATCCCCAGCAGCCAGCGAAGAGTTCCAACACTAATAGTTCCAGTAGCAATCTGATTATATATCCGTCACGCCTTAAATGAAAGGATAATGTAGACACCACAAAATTATGAACTCGTTTACAAGCTAATGTATTGACGTTTGGACTTGTCTGCAAGATGGCGTTCGCTTTCAGATAAATCGTATTAAAGGGAGTTAAATTAGTTGAATATTGCGTGGTAACGTACTAAGACTGTTTTACTCCCTCGATTCAGTTCAAATTCGGCTTTTTAATGTTCCCAAAATGATTTTTAATGTAATTTTTACCCACCCGAAAAAAGCACCAAAAAGCACCAACAAATTTTGTGAAGCAATACATTCGCGCGGCCGCGCTAAAAGCAAAATTTTCGCACTAAATGACTTGAAAAAGCACTAAATTTAGTGCGAAAAGCACTAAAATGGCAACACTGAATGTAAGGCTGTCTGGAAAAGGGAGTCTTGAGTCAATTAGTTTTTACATTAAAACCAATTATGTTGAGAAATAAAGGGACAGTGTGTGTATTAAAATAAACTGGTTTTAAGTTGTTATCATGTTTAGTTATTTTTCTACAACCATTTGTGACTTATTTATTGATTTTTTCTCTCGTGTGTGAGTGTGTGTGTGTGTGTGTGTGTGTGTGTCTTGGGAGGAAGCACATACTGCCAGCAATCGGTAGTAATTGAATACATCCCACCCACTATCAGCGCGCGCACACACACACACACACACAGTGCACGCATACACACGCACACACACGCACACACACGCACACACACAAACACACACCTTCATGCACACACTCTCACCTGCAGATCTCCACTTTACTGCCATTGTTACATAATCCACATGTGGCGTATTGTGTCTTTGTGTTATGCATGATTCATTGATGATTCACTTGGAAATACCCAAAATAGCATAGTAATGCCGACGCATCTGAAAATTACACGTTGTCTATAACAAGAGAAACAAGCGTGAAGTGCTTTCTGTGTGTAGAATGAATCATCTGCCATATCAGACATGCAACAGTGTATGGTACCGAGATAATTATAACCAACTAGCTGACCCGGCCCGGCTTCGCCCAGACCCTGATGGGGAGTATCTCATTTAATTCATATAAGTAGTCATATAAGCTCCCGTTCCCGTTCCCGACTATCTATCTGTCTGTCTGTCTATCTATCTATCTACTTATCTATCTATCTATCTATCTATCTATCTATCTATCTATCTATCTATCTATCTATCTATCTATCTATCTATCTATCTATCTATCTATCTATATCTATCTATCTATCTATCTATCTATCTATCTATCTATCTATCTATCTATCTATCTATCTATTTATCTATCTATCTATCTATCTATATATCTGTCTGTATGTCTGTCTGTCTGACCCGGCCCAGCCCATGGTGGAGAGCATCTCATTTAAATCATATAAGTAGTTATATAAGCTCCCGTTCCCGACTATCTGTCTGTCTGTCTGTCTGTCTTGGGTAAATGGAGGAGGGAGGAGAAAGAGGGAGGTGGAAGAGGGAAGAGAAGGGAGGAGGGGGGAGGAGGAGGAGACAGGAGGAGTATGGAGGAACAGGAGGGAGGAGGAGGGATTAGGAGGAGGAGGGAGGAGTAGGAGGGAGGAGGAGGGAGGAGGAGGAGGGAGGATGAGGGAGGAGGAAGGAGGAGGGAGGAGGATGAGGGAGGAGGAGAAGAGAAGAGGAGGAGGGAGGAGGAGGGAGGAGGGGGAGGAGGAGGAGAGACGAGGAGGAGGAAGAGGGAGGAGGAGCGAGGAAGAGGGGGAGGAGGAGGGAAGAGGAGGGAGAAGGAGGGGGAGGAGAACGCAGGAGGAGGAGGAGGGAGAAGGAGGAAGGAGGAGGAGGAAGAGGGATGAGGAGGGAGGAGGAGGAGAGAGGAGGAGGGAGGAGGCGGAGGGAGGAGGAAGAAGGAGGAGGGAGAAGGAGGAAGGATGAGAAGGAGGGGGAGGAGGAGGAGGAGGGGGAGGAGGAGGAGGAGGGAGGAGGAGGAAGAGGGAGGAGGAGGAATGTGGAGGGAGGAGGAGGAGGGAGGAGGAGGGAGGAGGTAGAGGGAGGAGGAGAGAGAGGAGGAGGGAGGATGAGGGAGGAGGAGGGATGAGGAGGAGGGAGGAGGAGGGTGAGAAGGGAGGAGGGAGGAGGAGGAGCAAGGAAGAAGGAGGAAAAGGAGGAGGAGGGAGGAGGGGAGGAGGAGAAGTGAGGAGGAGGGCGGAGGAGGAAGGAAGAGGAGTGATTAGGAGGAGGGAGGAGGGCAAGGAGTGAGGAGGAGGAGGAAGGAGGAGGAAGAGGGAGGAGGAGGATGAGGAGGAGGAGGAAGAGGGAGGAGGAGGATGGAGGAGGAGGAAGAGGAGGGAGAGTGAGGAGGGGGAGGGGAGGAGGAAGAGGGTAGGAGGAGGAGCGTCTCATTAAATTCAAACAACAAAAAGTAACTTAAAAGAATGTCTTTCCACACACCATCCATTATTTTTAATGAAAACTATTTTTAATTACCTGCATGACTGTAGATAACTTCTTTAGCACAAAAAGATGAGTTACAATGTTATGTATTATGCATTATTTTTATGAAAACTTTGAAAATGCCTTAAAGATTATATCATTATTTATTATAACTCATATGCCGGTAAATAACTATAGACAAAGAGTTTACAAATCTTTGAAAACGGTGTAACAATATGACTATAAGGTATATAGCAATGTTATTAAAAGTTATGGCCCTTGAAATAACTTTTCTAGAGCTAAGTCTCCTCGCTATATAGAAATTATAATGAAAAATGAAATATTAAATAATATAAAGTAAGCAGCCGATTTTACACTTTAAAAAAATATGACAGTTGGCTGCGCGGGAATGAGAGGATGACGTGTAGAAAATGTCATCTCATTCGGATGGACCGTTCGCGAACGCATAAAGGACATACATACATACATACATACATACATACATACATACATACATAAATACATACATACATACATACATACATACATACATGCATGCATGGGATGCATGCATGCATGCATGCATGCATACATGCATACATACATACATACATACATACATACATACATACATACATACATACATACATACATACATACATAGTAGTAGGCCTCTTTCAGTCGCTTTCTACCATACACTACACAATTATACACGACAATCACTACATTAATTAGTAAAATAAGAACACTATATATATTGGGAGTAAACCCTATCACATCACATCGTAGACATTACACAGCTTTCGTGAATGAAACAAATTATTCACTGATGGATGCCTGTGTTGATCTGAGTGTATTTTACACACTGCACTCAGACATTGGTGCTCACTGGGTCGGTCGGACAACGGGACAAGAGATCGGCAATAGTGTTGGTTCTGCCTGGGATATGTCGAACCTCGAAGCTGTAATCTTGGAGCTTAAGAGACCAGCGCGCTACCATTTGGTTTGAAGGTACACCTGAATTGATAAATCGCAGTGGACTACTGTCGGATTCGACAATAAAATGACGTCCTAGGAGGAATCTGGACAATTTAGTTATACCCACCACTAGAGCTAGGGCTTCCAACTGGGGTATTGACCAAGCCCGTTCTCTCGGTTTCAATTTCCTGGAGACGAAGTACACAGGATGAAGGATGTTGTTATGCTCCTGCAACAAGACTGCTCCAATCGCCACGGAGCTCGCATCTGTACGCAATCTGAAAGGGACATGTAGATTGGGCAACTTCAGAATAGGATTATTTAAACTATTATTAGAAAACAAAGATAATACTTTTTGGAATGCAAATTTTAGGCATTCATTGCTTACAATTTTCTCCGGTTTATCTTTTGTTAGTAAGTTAGTAAATACTTCGGTCAGTTCGGAAAAATCAGGAATGAACTGCCTGTAATAATTTATCAGTCCCAACAAACTTCTGACTTGCTTTTTCGTAGTCGGAAGTGAGAGTTTTAGTATCTTGGACACGATGTTATCGTCTGTCGTGACAAAGCCATTGGATATTTTGTACCCCAAGAAGGATATTTCCTGGTAGGCTATGTCTACTTTTGCAGGCTTTACCGTCAGTCCGTGCTGTCTAATGCGTTCAAATGTCTGCTCTAATGTCTTTATGTGGTCTGTGGTGTACTACTTCTGTTTGTCCTGGGTTGTTGGAGAAGATGGTGTTGTACTGTTGTATAAGATGTTTGCAACTGTCTGTTTCTGCTTGAGTTAACTTTGGGTTGATTTTAAGTTGCAATTTCAGCTCTTTCCGTTTACTCTGAGCTGCTATTTCAGCTTTCTTCAGCTCACTATCTATCTCAGCTTGTTTTGTCTTTGCAGACAGTTCTGCTTCTGCTTGCTTGGCAGTTCTTTCAGCTGCTCTTTCATCGCGTTCATTAGCTTTTTCACGAAGGTGTTCAGAGTATTTCTTCTCACTCCACTTTGTTAACTCATCACCTGTTAACTTTAACTTCAACCCCATATCGATGAAATCATTTAATGACGACATGATGGAAAATGCCAATGAAATACCAGCCACACAATTTGTTACAAGTGGTTAGTAAAGTAAACAATTTACAATTGTCTTCTATTGACAATACGTGCCTAAATTTGCATCCAAAAGTATATGAAAAGAAAAATATACTCAAGTGCACCGGATGCGGTGAAAACTGTTTGAAATCGGGCTAGGAACTGTAGGGTCGCTACTTTAAACACAAATGACCTCTACGGGCAAAGGTTTCAGATGGTACAGAAAACCTGCTTTGTTTTTGGAGGAAATAAATTAGTGTCTATTTGATGTGGCGTGCCTGCTTGTCACTAAGTTTTGATTAGGTTTGTATGGCGTTGAGTGTAGTTGTATGTCGTAATGTTGTCAGCCAACAATTTTTTTTTTTTTTTCAAAACACAAGTCACTTTCTTTCCAAAACTTTCTGCTTTCCACAACTTACTTTACAAAAACACTCTAAATATATCTCAACAAACTACAACATTGATGACACATCACTTACATCAAGATGACATTCAGTAAGGACATAGACATCAAGTTTACAAGATGGCGACAAGGTCACAATGGCGACAACTTCACAATGTCGACAAGGTCAAAACGGTGACAAGTTTCACAATTACAAATGTTTCACACGTTTACAAGATCAAACAATATGTATGCACTGTACAATCACATTTAGTCTCCATGTTTAAATAATGTAATAATATCTATCAAAATGAGCCTTCAACGATCACATTTACATGTACAATAAAGTTGGACAAAAATTCTAAGTTCACAACTCTAAGTTTAAATGTTAAATTATCTAAACTACGTTCATTTCAAAGCCGGACGAATGCCACCACGTCCACACATGTCAGAGTCTTAAACCTGGCTCGTTTTTTCCTAACACATGTGAGACAGTACAAGTACAACGTGATTTGACTTGAGACTCAACGACACAACGTTCAATGGATTTATTTACGAATCAGATACGATACGATGATCATTACAAGATATAAGTTATACTTCAATACACTTACATACACAATACAGCTCACAGTCTATCTCTCAAGATGAACAGACACTCGACTTTCGGGCACAGAAACCACACAACGCCTTTCTCTCATCATACATCCAGTCGAGTCCACGTCCCAGAGCTGTCTGTCTATAGCTCGCAATGTGCCTCCCCACCTGAAGTGGCTTCACGAGGCATGCGTGCGTCTTGCTTCGTCCTTGCCTGACCGCTGGCCGTCTCGTCAGCCAGCAACCTCGCAGGCAGGTACCTACTACTCGCCTGGCGGGCGTAACGAAGTTACGGCATCCCGGCTGGGGAACTAAGTCGCCTGGCGGGCGTAACGATGTCACTGCATCACTGCACTACTCTAGACTCTGACACATACATACATACATACATACATACATGCATGCATGCATGCATGCATGCATACATACATACATACATACATACATACATACATACATACATACATACATACATACATACATACATACATAAATACATACATACATACATACATACATACATACACACATACACACATACACACATACACACATACATACACACATACATACATACACACATACATACATACACACATACATACATACATACATACATACATACATACATACATACATACATACATACATACATACATACATACATACATACATACATACATACATACATACATACATACATACACACACACATACATAAATACATACATACATACATACTCAACGTTATTGCAATTTCAATCGCAAATTTATATCAACGGTCCATAGACGATTCTGATTCGCCGACTGAAGTTGGTTCTGGCGATGCCGGTCCGTAAGAACATGACCTCTGCAGGGTCTTCTTACCCAAATATCAGCTTCGTGTAGCCGGTTCATGATTTTCTGATCTGAAATTCGACGAGTTCCTGGCATTGACTAGACTGTGGAGTACGCAGATGCAAATCGATTCGTACCTTGACGCAGTCGTATGAAGCGGTCTTTGGCAGCAGTTGTGATTCTGGGTCTTCCACTGTGCTGCCGGTCTGCCACTGAGTCAGTTTCTTGAAATTACATACCATGGAGACTAATGGTGCTTATAACTACATTAAATTCTCTGGCTGCTACACTTTGTGACTTTCCAACTTGTAAACGTCCAATGATGGTGAGTCGTTGTTCTGTAATGAGATGAGCCATACTTGATCATTGGATTTTCAACTGAATTTACTTGAGGAGCGTCAATCTGTTATAGGCTTCAATAATATAGTCAAAGATGTTTGTATTCAGTACGCTTCATTGGGTTATTATGAACCTGTCACGAGTTATTGACAAATATGTTGCTGTGACCTTGGCCATTTTCATAACCTCACGAACCATGAGGTGAGTAAAATTCAGGTAATCACGAGAAGTTAATGACCAGATGGACACAATCGATAGGTTGACTGATGTCCAATCAGCGAATATATATATATATATATATATATATATATATATATATATATATATATATATATATATATATATATCCACATTATACACTTTTTTTAAAGGGGGGAAGGGGGGGGGGGGTGATCGCGTTTTGTGTTGTCCTGAAGCCAGCTTGAGTCCGCTAAGCTGCGGTCTTAATTCCGGTGTCCCCTGGAAACCCTAACATCCCATTTCTCTCTTCCTCCCCCCCCCCCCCCCCAGAAGGGGAGGGGGAGAGGGCGCGGTTGAACCACTGGTTTATAAAAACTGATCCCTGCTCCCAGGGCATTGATGAAAGCTTCTTTCTACAAATGAACGGCTACAACATAATAATCATGAAGAGGACACGTCATAACCAACTTCGTAAATCGCTTTAGAGTTAACTTTCATAGACAATAAAGTCCGAACGTAAATTTCAATACCAAGAGATGGGCTAATAGCAGTCTGTCAGTATACTTTCAGAGCGAGGTAATAGAAGGCCCTATGGGGTCAGGTATGGCCACATGAAGGGTTTGAGCGAAGCAGACATGGAGGAGATGACCGACTGCTTTAACCAGAGCATTAGGACGGCATCAGTACCGCATGATTGGGTGCACAGCTATCTCATCCCTCTCCCTAAACCATTCAAGGATCAGTCAAAGCTTAGCGGCTTTAGGATCATCACCCTTCAAAATACATTTTGGAAGGTTTTAGAAAAGATAGTCGCTGTCAAGCTGCAAGAGTTTTTGGAAAGCGGGAAGCTTCTTCCAAGAGGCCTGGGGAGCTACAGGCCAGGTAAAGAAACCTGGTCAAATGCAGCCACTTTTGCCTTTGATGTATATGAGGGGTTCCAGAGTAGACAGGACACGATGGCTGTAGCGCTTGACCTCGAGGATGCGTACAATAGAGTTCGATATGATATTTTGATGACCGCACTGATGGAGAAAAGGGTCAATCCTTGGTTGGTGAACTGGATAGCAGCCGTCCTGCACTCTCGTCGGGTTGCTCTCCGTCTCGGCGCATGGACCTCACAGCCACATATGTTAACCCCGGGACTGCCACAGGGATCTGCAGTCTCACCAGTGTTCTTTAATGTGTATACGAGCAAGATTGCAAACCTAGAAGCACCAGGGGTTGGAAGAATACTAACATTTGCAGATGATATTCTTGCATATAGGCAGGGGAGAGATAGGGAGCAAACAGCCCAGGAGTTACAGGCGACATTAGATAAAGTGATTGACTGGTGCACAGAAATGAGTGCTGTCATCCACCCGGAAAAGGCGGCTGTTTTGTGGTGCTCTCTGGACAACAGGATTGTAAGAGCTTATGTCCCAAGCCTCGCGATAGATGGTAGAAATGTCAGCAGAGAGAACAAACTGAAGTATCTGGGGATCACATTTGACAGGAGCCTATCCTTCAAGGACCATGTGGAGACGGTCGTGACAAGATCTCAAAAGGGACTCAATGCACTTAAAACTATGGCTGCAATTCACACAGAGCAGAGAATGCTTTTCACACTATACCAGCACTTGATCCTCTCAGTAATTGATTATGGATTAGGTCTGCTCACTGTCTCAGAGAGTCAGCTGGTGAAGTTAGAGCGCATACAGAACGAAGCTATGCGGGTCATTCTGGGATGCACTAGAGACACCCCAGTAGTGTGTATGCGATACATCCTTTGTCTGCCGACTGTTGCTGGTAGGCTCAAGGTGATGCAGGCGAAGGCATACCCCAGAGTAGCTGCAGACACAGACCACCCACTGCATGAGGCGCTGGACGCAGTTAAGGGTCAGCGACTGATAAGAGGGAAATCATGGATGGCTCAGGCGGAGGATACGATCAGACAGGTGTGCCCTTTGGAGAACATTAGGCGTGGAGAGGAGTGGGTCAGAGTGCCAGCAGAGCAGTCAGACTTGTGCAGAGTTATAATCACATTAAGCCGGGAGTGCAGGGAGTGGCCAGCAGGGGCCACGGAAGTGGAAATCCAGCAACTAATTCAGGACAATGCTCACTCGAGTGATGTGATTATCTACACAGTTGGTTCGGTGTCAAGAGGTGAGAGAAGTGGCTGGGGGTTCATAGCCAAAGCTAGTGGTCGATGTTTGGGGCAGGAGAGTTTGGCATATGATACCACAACATCCAGCTTAAGAATGGAAGTGGAGGCAGTCACTGTGGCTCTCCGCTGGATGGAGAATACGACACACACACACACATCGTGATTGTAACTGACTCAGAAAGCATGCTGACGAGGGTGAGGACGGGCAGACTTCGTGCGGAGTGGCTTGCTTCGCTTCGGAGGTCACGGGTGACAAGCATCGCCTGGATCTTTTCTCCGGGGCATGCCGGTGTGCTGGAAAATGAACAGGCGGACAAATTGGCTGGCTCTGCATAACTTGGTGGAGTATTGATACATGACAAGGCAGACGTGGTTGCGGCCTTGTGGGAGCACGTGCACACCTCGGAGGAGCAAATGGATTACCATGATCTGGCAAGAATGAGACAACGAGGAGGGACGAAGGGATCTGGCCGACGCTCAACGCTCAAAGGAAAGGCGCGACGGACTTATAATCAGATTGCTACTGGTACTATTAGTGTTGGAACTCTTCGCTGGCTGCTGAGGATGGGGACGGAGCACTTATTGGAATGCCCCGAATGCTGTGATTTCGATTCCTAAATCAATCAATCAATCAATCAATCAATCAACTCTAGTGGTGTCTACACGCATTCTACACTTGCTAGTAACAGCTAATACGACTGGGTGCACTGGATTGATTTAGCGTAAGCGTTACCAATATCCCCGGCCAGGAACCATTCTCATTCCAGCTTCCAAGGTACTTGTAATTTATGTCATCTTTTCACTACTGACCCACCTTCGACAAAATGCTGCGAGCGGTTTGGCAGCAGACCGCTTTGCGTTTGTTTGTTTTTACGAAATGGTATGGGTCCTGTTATTGAGAAAGCGACGGGACACTACAGGACGTAAACTTGCCAAGAGATCACAACAGCAAATAATGCTGGTGTTGACTGCAACGTCATGTCAAGGATATGCAACTATCCTGTATTTAGTCAAGGATGAGGAGTCAACAATTAGATCCAGTTGACCGGTGACCGGAATGAACCCACTAAGGCCCAGTCAGTCATTGTGAAGACGGAGCAAATTAGTTCGTTCACAAACGTGTCTTAAAATGAATACCAACAGTAGTAAACAATCATACACGTGATTTATCTTTCTTACCTAGCAATGTGAAGTTGATTGTGTTGTTGAAACATGGTTTCACAAAATCCATCCATCCATCATGTGCCATGCCGGTAAGCGTGGGCGGTCATGTTCTGCCATCTCACTCGATCAACAGAGTCGTGGATCACAACATGATTTTCTTGGCATGTGTAAAGAAGGTAGTTTGCCATTGCTTTCCTTCCCAGCAGTGACCATACTGGTCAATGACCGTAGCCATTGTCTCCTCAAAAAAAGGAGATCCTCTGCCTACCGTCGTGAAGGTGGAGACCATAACCTACAACTATCTGTCGGCTGCTCTCCATGTTCATCCACCACCACCACGATATGCACAATATTTATAATGTTTGTTATGATACCAACAATATTTATTAACTGACATAGCACAGTTAACAAGATGCATATATATATATATATAATATATATGTATATATAATATACCTCATGAGTTATGTAATTCTGTATTTATTGCAATCCCAAAGAAATCAGGAGCCTTGGAATGTGATCAACATCGAACAATTAGTATAATGAGTCACATCACGAAGATTTTGCTAAGAATTATCATGCAAAGAGTTAGGAGGAAAATACAACCTGAAATAGGAGAAGAACAATGTGGGTTTGTGGAAGGCAAGGGTACAGTAAATGCTGTGTATATACTGAGAAACATAATCGAACGTTCTATAGAAGTAAACAAAGATCTACACCTTTGCTTCATTGACTACACAAAGGCTTTTGATAAAGTGAGACATGTCAACATGATAAGGATGCTTGAAGATCTACAAATTGATGGGAAAGACCTTAGACTTGTAAAAAACATATATTGGAAACAACAAGCTGCCATAAGAGTTGATAATGAAGTAAGCCAATATCAGCCTATTAAGAGAGGTGTGAGACAGGGATGTGTAATGTCTCCAGATCTGTTTTCCCTGTACAGTGAAAATATTTTCAGAAATATTGAAAATATGGAAGGAATCAACATTGGGGGACGATGCATCAATAACATTAGATATGCAGATGATACAGTCTTGATTGCAGACAATGAACAGGACCTGCAAAATTTAGTAGATGCGGTTGTTACACACAGTGAACAACTAGGGTTAGAATTAAATTGTAAAAAGACACAGATTATGGTCGTCACTAAGAAGAACGAAATACCACAGTGTAATATACAAGTAAATGGGAATATTCTTCAACAAGTGAATAGGTACAATTACCTCGGAACAATAATAACATCTGATGGGAGATGCCTTGAAGAGATTAGAACAAGAATCGCCATGGCAAAAGTAGCCTTTAGCAAGATGAAAAACATACTGACCAATAAAAAGATGTCAATTGAAACGAGAAAAAGAGTGTTGAGATGCTACATAGAACCTGTACTTTTATATGGATGTGAAGCTTGGACAATGAGCAGCCAGGCTGAAAAACATCTGATGGCTGTAGAAATGTGGTTTCTGAGGAAAATGCAAAGAATACCATGGACAGCCAGAAAGACCAATGAACAAGTCCTTCAAGAAACAAATGAAGATCGTAAACTGATCAGAGACATTAGACGTAGACAGTCACAATTTTTTGGGCATGTTATGAGAAGAAATGATTTGGAGAACTTGGTGACAACTGGTAAGATCGAGGGGAACAGACCAAGGGGAAGACCTAGAAACAAGTATCTGGATGGCTTGGCCTTGTGGCATGGTCGAGACAGAAACACGGAACTGATCCACGACTCTGTTGATCGAGTGAGATGGCAGAACATGACCGCCCACGCTTACCGGCATGGCACATGATGGATGGATGGATATATATATATATATATATATATATATATATATATATATATATATATATATATATATATATATATATATGTGTGTGTGTGTGTGTGCTACTGCCTCATTAATCACTAAAGTTGTTTGAGATTTCTCTTGATTCTACAAGCTTTCTTATTCAAACACCGGTTGATTCATATAGTACACAATGTGCTTGTGACGTAAAACCCATGCCCGTATTTGAGTAAATGTTGTCTAAGTCGATCTTTAGCCTACGTGCCACATTAATTATGTTCGCCATGGCTAGGCGTGGTCTCTGGTGGTTGGAGCACCACGGGGGTCGTAAATTTGGGGCTTAGTTGATCGGCCGGAGACTAGATTGAATTTCGTGACAGGCAGTTGATCCATACGTAATGACAGTGATCACAAGTCACATTCTAAGTATCATGGTGCAATATTCTCAACAAAGTATCGTTTAAACATTCAGCACAACCCACTACTGACACTAGTGGGTTGTGCTCAATGTTTAAATCTCAAATCCCTGGGGGGGGGGGGGAGAGGGGCACCAAATAAATCAAATTATAATTTATTAAATGTTATAGTTGTCTAGAACACACCTGGCATCTTGTGATTAATTCGACCACAAAATACAATACGCCACGCCATAGTTTACTATTATTTTATGTTGCGAATTATATACATATGCATTTTTGTTTATTTAATGAACGCGTTGCATTTGCTTGTCATTCAATTGGCTCGCAAATAGCAACGTTATTGATTTATTACACAAATAACTACGTATGTTATCCTTTTAATTATGTATATTGTCATTTCCCATGTATTTTAA
Source organism: Cepaea hortensis (assembly GCA_963921405.1). Taxonomy (NCBI): domain Eukaryota; kingdom Metazoa; phylum Mollusca; class Gastropoda; order Stylommatophora; family Helicidae; genus Cepaea; species Cepaea hortensis. Next base: position 104,660,952 of record OY992881.1, on the reverse strand, counting down.
CTTTATTTTAACTTAAATTCCGACGGTAAAACTTAAATATCAATGCATTTTACAGTGAGGCTAAACAGCCACTTACACACACAACAGTAATATTTACTCAAATACGAGCACAGGCTTAACATCACTAGCACAAAATGTACTATATGAATCAAACGATGTTTCAGTTAGATAGCTTGTCGCATCAAGAGGAATCGCCAACAACTTTAGTAATAAATGAGACAGCAGTACATATATGTACTTACATCTTGGTAACTTGGCTATGTCAGTTAATAAACATTTTTGGTATCGTAACAAACATTCTCAATATTATGTGTTTTGTGAAGCAAGGATTCAAAGACACAATCAACATCACTTTGCTAGGTAGGAAACTTAAATTATGTGAATGATTGTTAACTACATTTGATATTCATTTTAAGACATGTTTGTCAACCAATTAATTTGCTCCGTCTTCACAAAGACTGACAGCGTTGTAGTAGGTTCATTCCAGGCTATTGAAATTAAATGTTGATTCGCGGAGTCTCCGTGGCGAAGTGGTCAAGCCGTTTAACTCCGGCTCCGAAGGTTGTGGGTTCGATTCCAGACCGCGTCCTTCGGTTCACGAATGAAACTTTTCGGAGATTCCTGTGGGTCGTCGCTAGAGCTACGGTGTTCGTGCTTGGTGCAACGCATTCCGCGCTGCGGAAAGAGACCGCACCATATGGGATAAAACCCGGTGCAATGAAGTCGACCCTGTAGACTTTTAAGCGACTTTTTAAATGTTGACTCATTCGTTCATTGATTGATTCACTCAGCCAATCATTCATTCAATCTGTAGCAGGAACTTTGAGACATCTAGCACCCATAACAACCTTCCGGAAAACTTCTCGATAATAAGCAAGATGCCCCGAGTCCGATACAGACATCTGGAGATCATCTGCAACATCCTGCATCTTCTCTTTGACCTTCCTCTTCCTCGATTGCCAGGTTTATAACATTCAATTACTGTTGTCTCCAAACTTCTATAACGTTTCAAGTGACTACAATATTTCAATTGTATTGCATTATCGTCTTTAATACCCAACCTTATTCAATAGTCAGATCTTGACTCGTGGATGCATTTGTTCTCTTCCTTATCCAAAGTATTCTTAGAACCAGTCTATAAACATTTTTATCCAAAGGCATTTATGCACTGTTCATCTTGTTTAATAAGTGTCCTGGTCTCACAGGCGTATGTTGCAATGGGAAAGATGAAATCTCTCAAAAATCTAATTTTTGAATTTCAATCTGTCACACTCCACAATTTAGTCAGCTGTTTTATTCTTTGAAGAGCAATAGATATTCGTCCTTTAATTTATGTCTTTGTGTCACCATTGTTGGTAGTCAATGACCCAAGATATTCGAAAATTTCCACCACCTCAATGTTTTCCTTCATTAACACACACACACACACACACACACACACACACACACACACATATATATATATATATATATATATATATATATATATATATATATATATATATATATATATATATATATTTCTCCATAATACTTGTTTCTGTATGCATTATCTTTGTTTTTGCTATGTTAAGATATAAGTTGTCATCTTCACTACTCTTCAGGGTTGAGGTTATTAAGTTTTCTATACCATTATCTGATGTGGGTAGCAATAATGTATCATCAGCATATCGAATCTCTATTATTTCATGACCATCGATATTTATTGCTCCCTTATCTCAGATATTTCTCATTATATTCTCGGCTTACATGGCGAACAAATAGCGGGACAGCACACATCCCTGTCGGACTCCCTGCTTGATGTCAAACCAACCTGATGTCTCGCCATCTAATCTAACCGCTGCTTGGTTGTCTAAATAGAGCATTGTTAAGAGGTGTACTACATTTGAAGGGAAGCCCATTTTTCTCATGATTTCCCAAAGTGTATCTTGTTATACACAGTCAAATTCCTTTGAATAATCCACAAAACATGAGGATAGGTTTACTGCACTTCTTTATTATTAAACGCATGTTGAGTATGTGATCTATTGTTTTTCTTCCTTGTCTAATTCCCGCTTGAACCACGATAATCTCTTTCATTTTTAGTAGGTCTTCTCATTATTATTTTTAGTAGAATGTTACTTGTATGACTGATCTGGGAAAGAGTTTTATAGCTGGTGCATAATTTCAACTTGTCCTTTTTGGTATTGGAATGAAGATAGTTCTCTTCCAATCTTTTGGACATATACCCTATTTCCATATCTTTTTACATAATGCGTGATATATTTGTATACGCTCTTCTTCTCCCGCCTTAATTAGTGCAGCTAGTATCTCATCACATCCTGGTGATTTACCATTCTTCAGTTTCTATATTGGAAATGCAATTTCATATAATGAGGGATCAGTTTCGGTCTCTGCTGTCTTTGGTTCATATATCTCATTCATATCCTCACTCCCATTCAAATCATACATTCTACTGCAGTATTCCTGCCATCTTTCTAGAAACTATCTAGATTATGTTAAGGTATTTCCCAACATTTCACAAATAACATTTAATTGAGGTTAAACATTTCTTGTCAATAATTTAAATTTTTTTAACATTTCGTAATTTCTTCAATTCTTGTGGCATTGCTCTATTCTAGTACATCAATCTTGAATATATTGGTATTTGTCCTATTTTGTGTTCTTTCCTATTTATCGTGATAAAGAGTTATTCTTCATCCGGCTGTAATCGGTTCTTCCTTCTTTCTGGTTCAGTTACCTTCGTTGTTTTTGTTAATTCTAATCTGTCTGATATAATCCATTGCTTATTTTGCTTAATATTGTTCGGAATTAGATCTTTGGCTGCTGTTATCAAGATATTCCTATCTTTTACTGCCAATTCATTGTGTCATTTCCTCCTGTATAGACATCAAGACCCCCTAAACGATTCTTCACATCTATGTTGCATGTATCTGGTATTCTTGTGAGATCAAAACGAAGTGGCCTTGTTCCTCTGGTAATCTTTTTGAGATTTACTTTCACAACTGCTTCTAATAACTGATGATCTGTATCACAGTATGTCCTTTGTAGGATTTTTGTTGTTGTAATGCTTGATCTCCATCTTCTTTGTAATAAAATATAATATATCTGGGTTTTGTTAGAACTGTCCGGGGACTTCTATGTGAAGAATTTTCTTGGAAGTTAAATTAAAAGTGTGGTGGCTATAATTAACACATTTTCGGTGCAAAATTCAAGTATGTGTCACCTGCTTCATTATCTGATTCCCAATCCATATTTTCCTAAAACATGTCTCTGATTATCAGCTCTTCCTGTGACTACTTTTGCTTTACATCTCCCATTATTATTGCTATGTCATTATGACTAAGCGTACCTAATGTGTCTTGCGGTGTGCTTTAAATATCTTTAATTTCGTCCTCATGTGCTGTTGAAGTATGTGCATATCTGTTTGAAAGCTGTGTTTTTTTGGAAGACCACTAAGTATCATAGTGAGGATTCTATCATTAATCTGGTCATATTTAATTAAAGGAGTTGCTATTGTTTTATCTAAAAACTCCGCACTGTCCTCCGAAGTTTCTACCAAAATACATGAAAAGGCATCCATTTAGATTTTTAACATGCTTCTTCCCGCCCTAGCGATGTTCACTAATTCCTAAAATTTGAATATCTAATCTCTTAATCTTATCGCATACTACCTCAAGCTTTCGCTCATTCAGACATCTCATATTTCACGTTCCTCGTATCACTCTACTTCTTAGTATGACACATGGGATTTTCTTGGTAACACCTTCGGGATTATCTCAATTACTAGTACTGGTCCCTGTAACACACTCCTCTTCCCCGTGTTGTCTGATCTGCCTGGCCTGGAGGTCTCACCACCAGATCTCTTTCTCCGTATGTTTTCTTGCATGGTTGGTTGGGTTTCTGGACAAGTTTTGCAGACTGTAATTTGTTGTTGATTACCTTCTGGCCAGTGACTGTACTAGTCGGTGACCAGAGCCATTGTCTCTTCTAATGAGATCATTTGCCTATCGCTCTGAGTGCAGACGATAACCAATAACAATCTGTCGGCTGCTCTCACACTCCATCTGCCACCTGCTTCCAAGGCTTTACGTACCAATGATGGATGAGGGGTGAGGGGGAGGTGTCACTAAACATGTACTCTAATCAGGTAAACAGGTAAATTTTTTCCCGCATACCCTTTTAAAGGACATTGCAGTCAACACCAGCATTTTGCAACTGATGTTGATGCGTTGGCAAGTTTTACGTTCAGTAGTTTGCTATTGCTTTTTGAACGACCGACTCACATACCTCTATAAGTAACCAGCGAGACGCGATCTGCTGCCAAATCTCGCGCAGTTGTGTTTCGTACGTGGCATCCTTGACTAATAGAGATCTAAATTGCATGTGCCCTGGAAGTTGGGGAGAGATTGCTTGCTGGTCGATGATGTTGATAACAGACAAGGCTAACATTCACGATAAAATGAATCCAGTGCACCCAATCGTAGTAGCAATTAACAGAAGTGGTAGAATCCAAGTACGAGGGTGTGTTAATAAGAAAGTCACAAATGGCTGCAGAAAAAATAACTAAATATGATACCAACTTGAAACCAGTTTATTTTATATATAAATTGTCCCTTTATTTCTCAACATAATTTCCACCAACATTGATGCACCTATCCCATCGTTTTATCAGTCCTCCGAAACCGGCTGCGTAGAACTGTGTGCTTTGGTTTCATTGACCCACCCTCCAATACAACTGTGTGACTTACTTATTGACGCACCCGCGTAACGTTTTCTACCCGGCTACCAAGCGAGACAAACACATTTGTCAGCAGAAACAATAAACCCACCTTGGCGGGCGACATTTCCTAAATGACGCCGAAGGTGAATGTGAAGTGAAAACGTGGATTAGAAAACAGGGCACGCGATTCTATGCAGTCGGCTTGGGAGTACTGATAAAACGATGGGATAAGTGCATCAATGTTGGTGGAAATTGTTTTGAGAAATAAAGGAACAGTGTACCTATAAAAATAAACGGGTTTAATTTTGTTATCATCTTTAGTTATTTTTCTACAGCCATTTGTGACTTATTTATTAACTTACCCTCATCGATATCACTCGAGTTCAAAGATCACTAACTGTCTGTGTCTTCGCTCTGAAAGTTAGATTGCTATTATCCAATATTTTGGTGATGTCTGTCAGCGTCTATTGACATTTACATTTGGACACATCGTCTTTTAAAAAAATCACTCCTAAGCGTTTTCACAAGACGTTTATGCCGTATCAGTCTCATGGTTATTATGATGTAGCCGTTCATTTTCAGAACGTCGCTTTCATCAAGGCCCGTGGAACAGATGTTCCAATCCTTGCCTGTCCCTTTGCCGCATGCACCCTCATGCCATCAATGCCCTCTATGTTTGGTGTCTGTCTTCATGTCGATCGACCCCTGCTTCTTCCTCCAGACACCATGTGTTGAATCAAAGTTTTGTCACAGGAAATGTGGCGTTAACTATGGTAAATGTATAACAGTGTCCCAGACACTTATGAGCCCGTTTTCGCGTATATCCACGTTGTATCTTATATATAAATTAGGATGTATGTATGTAAATATGTATGTCCTTTATACGTTCGCGAACGGTCCATCCGATTGAGATGAAATTTTCTACACGTCTTCCTTTCATTCCAGCGCTGCCAACTGTCGTATTTTTTTTTTCTTCTTCCTCCTCCTCCCTCCTCCCCCTCCCTAAATACGTACATAAATATATGATGATGATGATGATGAAAGAATCCCCGAACCAAAACGCTTGAAAAGGCGAAGAAAATTACGTGACTACACAGAATCGTCACACGGCAATCATCATCATCATCAAGTGCCGTGCCGGCTGGCGTAGGCGTTCATGGCTCTCCGTAGATCTAGGTCTTTGGTTTTCTGGATCAACTCTGCTGCAATATCTCCCTCTTCCTCCTCCATCCTACTCCCTCCTCCTCCCTTCTCCTCTTCCCTCCTCCTCCTCCCTATAGCTCCTCCCTCCACCCTCCTTCTCCTCCCTTCTCCTCTTCCTCCTCCCTCCTCCTCTTCCACCTCCTTTCCTTCCTCCCCTCCTCATTCTCCCTCCTCCTACTCCCTCCTCCTCCTCTTTCACCTCCCTTTCCTTCCTCCCCTCCTCATTCTCCCTCCTCCTCCATCCTTCCTCTCCCTCCTCCTCCCTCCGTTTCCCTCCACCTCCTCCTCTCCCCTCCTCCTCCCTCCTTCCCATCCTCTATCCTCCTCCCTTCTCCACCTCCCTCCTTCTCCCTCCTCCTCCTCTCCCCTCCTCCTCTCACCTCCTCCTCCTACCCTCTTCCTCTTCCCCTCCCCATCCTCCCTCTCCCTCCTCTTCCTCCTCCATCCTCCTCCTCCCTCTTCCTCCTCCTTCCTCCTCCTACCTCATCCTCCCTCTTCCTCCTACCTCCTTCCTCCTCCTCCTCTATCCTTCTCCCTTTTCCTCCCTCTACCTCCTCCCTCCTGCTCCTTCCTCCACATCCCTCCTCCTCCTCTCCCCTCCTCCTCCTCCTACCTTCTTCCTCTTCCCCTCTCCCTCCTCCCTCTCCCTCCTCTTCCTCCTCCATCCTCCTCCCTCTTCCTCCTCCTCCATCCTCTTCCCTCTTCGTCCACCTCCTACCTCCGCCTCCACCGCTCTCCTCCTCCCTCCTCCCTTTTCCTCCCTCCTCCTCCTCCCTCTACCTCCTCCTCCTCCTCCTTCCTCAACATCCCTCCTCCTCCCTCTTCCTCCTCCTCCCTCCTCATCATTTCTCCTCCTCCTCCCCCTCCTTCTCCTCCCTCCTCCTTCTTCTACCTCCTATTCCTCCCTACTCCTCCTCCTCCCTCCTCCTCTCTCTCCGCCTATCTCTTTCTCTCTCCTCCTCCTTTCTCCTCCTCGCTCTACCTCCTCCCGCCTCCTCCCTCCTCTTCCTTCCTCCACATCTCTCCTCCTCCCTCTTCCTCCTCCTCCCTCCTCATCATTCCTCCTCCT
>OY992881.1:104543042-104653757 GCA_963921405.1 Cepaea hortensis | reverse complement strand
AAATGATTAGACAGACAGGCAGACAGACAGACAGACAGAGAGGGAGGGACAGACAGACAGACAGACAGACAGACAGACAGACAGACAGACAGACAGACAGTCGGGAACGGGAACTTATATGAATTAAATGAGATGCTCCCCATCAGAGGCTGGGCGAAACCGGGCGGGGTCAGACAGGCAGACAGACAGACAGACAGACAGACAGACAGACAGATAGACAGACAGACAGACAGATAGATAGTCGGGAACGGGAACGGGAGCTTATATGACTACTTATATGAATTAAATGAGATGCTCCACACCAGGAGCTAGGCGATGCCGGGCAGGGTCAGACAGACAGATAGACAGACAGATAGACAGACAGACAGACAGACAAACAGACAGACAGACAGACAGACAGACAGACAGTCGGGAACGGGAACGGGAGCTTATATGACTACTTATATGAATTAAATGAGATGCTCCCCACCAGGGACTGGGCGAAGCCGGGATTCGTCTGCTAGTTTGTCTTATAAGCTTCTTTGTCGACGATTTCTGAAACACTAACTCACGTTGTGTGTTTCTTTGTTATTAGAAAATGAATATGGTCTGCAATATGGTGTGATTTAACATAATAGAAAACAATTAGAATGATGTTAATAAATTTATTGTACGACTGTGATCATCACAATTTTACAGTTTAAAAGGTACGTACATTGCACGGAAAGCTTACTATTCAAATATAGTGCACTTTCCACAGTGAATCTTGGCTGTTCAGGATCTCAAGAACATTCCTTTCTAACCTGTCTTATTTGTTTTGTTTTTTAATTGTGGGAGGCTGTAACTGATAATATATTACTGCTCCTTCTCCGATTTTGGATTTGCATGTGCATGTACATGCGTACATACTAGGTAGGTAGTATGCAGATTAGAAAAATGTTAAATGGTCTATTCCACATATTACTTTGTTGAAATGAGACAGATAGGCGATCTAATAAAGTTTACAATAACTTCATTCAAAGCTATGCATACCATACGCGAATTTAATTACAGCAACCACGTATATCGTAGAAAATGGTGTATGTGCTTCTGTTTTTAAATTAACGTGATTGTCGGTGTTGTACAATTGATTCAATTGATTGTACAGTTGCATTTTAATGTCCGGGTGACGTTAACGTTTTGTTATAACGTGACCATTGCTGCTGATACTGTTGCATATTAGTTTGTATTGACTAGCTTTGTAAGCTTCCAACACCAATAAGGATATGTTATTTTCTGCCTGTCGTGTCCAGTATTATCGTACAAAAGGCGAATTCTTCGATACTGCTTGTTCTGTGTCCTTTCATGAAGGTTTTTATGAGTGATTTTGTAACACGTTCATACCTGATTGTGTGGTTTCATGTCTTTCCAACATATTCTCAACATTCTCACAAACCTAATATCCACTTCCTCCACGTACGTTACATTTCATTACTAAGTACCACTTATCAATACAGAAGATAAGGGCATATATTTAATCACTTTATTCACATTATTTACAATGTCTTGTATTAACATAGTTAATTGTCACTTATATAACACAATGTACATTGACACATTATGTTACATTTGCCGCGTATGTGTAGGCAATACTACATAGATCAGTTGTTTATATCCAGGTTTATCAATATCTGATTTGGGAAGTCTCATGACTATGGTCTGGACATGCATCTTTATAACCCCAGCTGTCGTGGATGCAGATTTGTCATTCGAGAGTATGGAGGTTATGTACCTCTTGTCAGCAATGCCACATTTTGTCTTCACCCGAGTGAGCAGTTGCATCACGGCGATGATTGCATTTGAGAAATGCATTAGTGTTGTAGCCCCGTTAAAAGTAAGTATTACACATTCAAGCATATATGTAAACCCATTGGGAGTTAGTATTGCTTATTACAGACTGTGTGCAGTCAAATTAAGAATATTACAAATTAAAGGCTGTAGCCCCTTTAAGCGTAAATATTACACATTACCAACTATATGTGGTCTAATACAGAGTAAGTATTACACGTTATATGTAGTTCATTACTAATAAGTTCTATGCATTAACTGATTCAGTGAAAAACAAAAAATGGGTTTGTTCCAAACAGAAATTGATGGCAGAAATATTGAAGTAGGGGTGTGTCATAGAAATGATTTAAAAAGTGTTAAAATGGTAGCAGATATATTGCATTATACATAACATAAAAGGTGATTGCACAGGGAACACGTTGATATTGCTACTGTTGCTATAGGCTAGAAATACAATAATAATATTAGATGTTTAAAAAAAAAATTAATGCAGAGGTGACAATTACGTGACATTTCATCTTAACTTTAAGGCGCTACTGCTCAATCTCTGATTATAATCCAATGAAATTTACTGAATAAAGATAATTACACCATGTTTCTACACATATGTTGTTTTTCCATCAAGAATGATGATGACCATTCATTTCATCCAGTGGGGTTGAAAGTGTGGAGCCGTGAGTTCTAAGATGGCTGATACGGCCTATTTTTGCTCGAAATGTTCTTTGACAATGTGGACAAAGAATGCCTGACGCCTCTTGAGGAGGATTTCGTGCAGTAGTTTTTCTGTCCCGCCTTTTCTTCTCAGCTCTTGCAGCCCTGGTTGCCCTACAGGTGACTGCACCCTTGGGTAATGATGCACGCCACGAATTTCAGTCTCCGGCTGCAGTCTCTCAGGTGTCATGTTGAATTCCAAAAGCATTCATTTGAGATTTTCAGTGTCTTTAAAGCGTTTCCTCTGGCCGCCTTGGGAGCGTTTACCACAACGCAACTCGCAGTTAAAAAATTCGTTTAGGGAGCCTGTGATGTGGCATGCGAGTCAAGTGACCAGTCCAGCGAATCTGATTCTTCATTAGTAGAGTGTGGATACTGGGCATGGATGCTCTTTCTAGGACTTCAGTGTCTGGGATCTTGTCTTGCCATTTAATCTTCAGTAGCTTCCTAAGGCAGACTGTAGCAGTGTGCAGATTCTTGCATTCACTTCATCATCGACCGAGGTAGCTTGTGACACAGATAGGTGAACTTGTCCACAACACTCAGTCTATGGCCATTCTTTTTGATATTCGGCATAGTGTGATTAATCCCTGGAGCTGGCTGGTACATAACTACAGGCTTCTCCAAGTTGATATTGAGCCCAAAGTTGGCACAGGCATGTGAGAAAGCTGAAAAATTGTGTTGCATGTCTGACTCTGAGTTGGCGTATAGAGCGCAATCATCAGCAAACAGGAGCTCTCTGACGGTGTCGCTGTTAGTTTTTGTTTTAGCTGTCAGCCTTCTGAGATTGAATAACTGTCCATCCATGCGGTAGTTGATGTCTATTCCAATGTCTTTGCTCTCGAAGGCACTCGTCAACATAGCTGAAAACATGAGGCTGAACAGTGTTGGTGCCAGGACACATCCTTGCTTCACTCCATTAGTGATAGGAAAGGACTCAGACAGTTCACCATTTTCCTGTATTCTCTCCTACATACCATCATGAAATAGCCGCACTATTTGGACAAACATTCGTGGACAGTCATATTTTGCCATAATCTTCCACAGTCCTTCTCTGCTGACTGTATCAAAAGCCTTGGTAAGGTCAATGAAAGTGGAGAACATTTCGCAGTTTTGTTCCTGACATTTCTCTTGCAGCTGCCTTCCAGCGAAAATCATGTCAACAGTTCCTCATTCTTTTCTGAAGCCACATTGACTCTCAGAAAGAACTCTTGAAAGCAAGGAGATGCTTCGGTGGTTGTCACAGGATTGGCGGTTTCCTTTACGTTTGTAAAGGTGGACTATTGACGCATTCTTGAAATCTTGTGGCATGGTCTTGTTCACCCATATGTTTGTAATGACTTGGTGAAGCTGCTCTTTTAGGACCGGCCCACCTGCCTTGTATATCTCTGCTGGGATGGAGTCAGGACCAGGTGCCTTGCCGCTGGAGAGTTGCTGGATGGCTTTGTTTACTTCCACTTTGGTTGGTAGGTCATCAAGTGTATCATTGGTGGAAACGTGACGAAGGAAGTTGATGGTTTAATCATCGAAGAAGGAAGTTGCATTTAGGATGTAGCTGAAATGCTCTGCCCAGCGTTGAAGGATTTCTTTCTTATCGGTGATCAATGTTTCCCCATCTGCACTGAGGAGGGGAAATATGCCTGGTGTTGTAGGACCATAGACCGCTTTCAGTGAGTCGTAGAAGTTTTTCATATCATGTCTGTCGGCAAAGCCTTGAATTTCATCAGCTTTGCTGTTCAGCCAGGAGTCCCGCATGTGCCGAAGTTTCTGCTGCACTACTCTTTGAATGTTCTTGAAGGCATCTTTTTTCGATGTTGACTTCAGGTCATTCAAATGTGCCTTGAGGGGAAGATGTTTCTCGCCCAGCAATTGGTTGATGTCTTCGGAATTTTCATCAAACCAACCTTTATGCTTTTGAGGGGCTGGCCCCAGGATTTCCATAGCAGTGTTGTAAATTATGTCCTTTACGGCTCTCCACTCTGTTTCTGTATCCTGTTGAGCTGCAGCATTGAGCTTGAGGCGGTCTTCCAGCATATTTTCAAACGACAGCTGTATTGTCTTGCTGTTTAGGCTGGTGACATTTAGTTTTTTTTTTGCATTTTTACCCCTTGACGACGCCCTGGTTGTTTGATGTGTATGTTTATTTTTTTAGATAATCAGACTATGGTCTGTCCAACATTTAACACCACACATGGATTTTGTCACCCGAACGTCTTGTCTGTCACTCCTGACGATGACATAGTCAATGAGGTGCCGGTGTTTCGAGCGAGGGTGCATCCACGATGTCCTATTTCTCACAGGAAGAAGGACAATTGTGTTGGTAATAAGGAGATCGTGTTAAGCACATGTCTGAAGGAGGAGGAGTCCATTGCTGTTACAGTTTCCGACTCCGTGCTTTCTAATAATGCTACTCCAAGAGGTGGTGTCAGTGCTTACTCTGGCATTGAAATCCCCTAGGAGTATAAGTTTGTCTCCTTTGGGAACAGATGTTAATACATTGTGCAGGTCCGCATAGTACTTATTCTTGATATCGGCTTCATTGGTCATAGTTGGTGCGTAGACACTCACAATGGTTGCGTGCTTACTTCCATTCAGCAGAGGCAAATAAATGGTCATGAGCCTGTCGTTTATAGCCTTTGGAAATCCAGCTAATTTGCCGACCAGGGCCGACTTAATGGCAAATCCCACACCGGATTGGCGTCTGTCCTCGTTTATTCTTCCACTCCAGAAAAATGTGTAGCCGGCACCTACTTCGCATATTTGGCCTTCTCATGCAAGTCGTGTCTCGGTCAAGGCTGCAATGTCGATGTTGTACCCGACAGATCTCTCTTAATCAGTGCTGTTCGTCTCTCTGGACCCGATGCGCCGTCTCTGTCAAGGAGGGTGCGTACATTCCATGTTCCGACTGTTAAGGGAATATGGTTTGCTCTTTTAGCTTTATCTGTTGTTTCTTTGTTTGTATGTCAACCGCAGTTTAGTGTACCCACCAACCGTGGCTAGCTGGTTAGGTAGTGATGGAGCAGACATTGTTTAGGGCACCTTTTCTAGCCCCTTCCTCATGCTATGGAGGTGAGCAGTGTGTTCCTATAGAGGGCTGCTCAGTCGCTCAGGGGGCTGCCGAATCCCACTGCTGCTCCGGTCAGTAGAAGACGACCATATGGCCTGAGCCACCTGTGTGCTGGTCTGCGACTACGGCTGCCGCCAGCATACCCACGCCTGCCGCTTCGCCGCTCGCCCATCGCCACAGGGCTTGAAGGTGATATATGACGTTGGATGAAGAATGACTTGCGCGATGAATTGGATTAAAGTGAGGAAGAGTTGCGCAATTCGTCGACCTCCTTCTCTCGCCTGAGTCCATCTGAGTCCAGTGGCAGGACAGGTCGAGACGACTGGAGACGAATACAGGTGCAGTGGATGACCAGGACACTCTACGTGACTTGCCGTGCTCATTACGTTCCACAACGCTTTGCAGGTAAACGCCGCCTTGCCCGTTGAATCAGTAATGATTTCTTCCACGCAGTCTGCCGAATCCTGTCTTCACATGCTGAGTAGGCATACCCTAGTTCACCGCTTGGTTTGACACCAAATCGGCTACCCAATCCTGGTTTAGCCAGGCTCTCACAGCTGTTGCCCGGGGGGTGGCCACTGTCGCATGCTGACAGCTACTAGGAGCCACAGGCGTGAGCTGGGTGTCAGGCTTGGACCAGTGGGGGATGGGTCCTGAAAAGGACACGAGAGTCATACTTATCAAAGGTGCTACCAATGCCTGACACCCCGTACCCCTTTCTACACATATATCACTAGAACGGCTCCATAACACCAATAAAACACAATCAAAACATCATATTTTGAAGCGAATCATTGTCACACAAAATGGAAATTGTCGGAGCAACGCGAGGCAGGCTTTGACCGTTTTCTACTGAGAAACAATATGTACACTAATTTTTGTTTAGTTATAACTATTATTCTTTTAAAATTAATTATTTAAATATCGTCCAGCCTATTTGTGTTAGGGATACGCAAACTTAGAGGCAAACAAGTGTGGTCCATTAGCACGAGCATATTTCAACACGATGACCATCATTCACGGTTAGTTTTGTTCTTCACTCTGAATGTCTATTAAATGTTGTATTTTAACTGAATAATCACATTTAACACGTGCTATCAGCTTAGAATCTTTCACAAAGTCGATTAGTTTATAACTGCAGTACATTCGACAATATATATTTGTGAAGATACGATTGTGCTTTGTTTGTAAAGCAACATCTTCATTGGCGGTAAATATGCCTTGAAGAGGTGCTTTACCCAGTTAAAATTGCATCATAACAACATCAATACGATTTCAGCAACGCCCGAAAATATTCACTGTGTTTTTACTTTTGCTAATCATACAATTCATGCCCATGTGCGCTTCAGCATTATATTATTTGTTATGTATCTAATAACAGGTGGACTATTGTTGATTATAAATAGAGCGCCAAGAGATCACAGTCAGCTACGTTCACGTGACTTTCATATTTTATCGACCGTATCTGATACGATGGATAGGCTTAGTGGGTAAATTATTACGGGTAAGAGAGTCATTGTCAACTAGAAAATACATGTCGAACGGGTGGATTTACTCTTCTGTGGCATGTATGCCAGGGAGTGGCTGAAGGTCACAGGGTCATACGTGAATTAAGTTGACTCATGTATATGTTGCTGATATGACTCTTTTTGTTATAAAGTATATATATATATATATATATATATATATATATATATATATATATATATATATATATATATATATATATATATATATATATATTCGTGTATGACTTCTTTCTCTTGACATCCGCTCCGTCAACTTGATGTTGAACTATACATTCAAAACCACCATTATAGTTAGTTACATTTAAATGTTACTCGTTACTTCTGAACACACCCGATCAATACACAGGTAAATAGTAATACTTTGCAGCTCGAGTCATTTGGGGTTTTCCAGTTTTTATTATCTGAAACATAATACATTTCATTTACACTACCAAGTATTCAACATCACAGTGGAGTATCTAAAAAACTCAACATAAATCTGTTAAAAGAACGGCGCATTATTTGGCCATGGCTCACTGCACACATGATACCAGGCTCACACTTGACCTTGGCTCAACGCAAACTGATCGTTTGAAGGAGACGCTGTCCACTGCACAGCGACACGTCTTGCCGAATTCATGCACGGCGTGAATCTGTGAACTTGCTGGATCTTCACGCTGAATTGCATGAAGCTCTGGACTGTATGCACTACGTACCCCATGACCTAACCTAGGATCATGACAATGTATTTAGAACCCAACATGAAAGAAAAGATAAAAATGCTCGCTCTTAAACTGATGGTGACGGCGGTGTAGCGGTTGTATTCTATACAGCGGAATTATGTTGGACATAAAAGTCGACTTCTTGCTCAGAAAGCAATGGAAATCTACTTAACAGCGTTTTATAGCTTTTAGACTGCACACCTATTCCTGAAGACTGATTAACTCTCTTTTCGACTCACACTGGTATGTATTCGGCTACCCAGTTTGCTAATTGTCTTTCCGCTCTACCTATGTACGCTAATTGGCACTGGCATTTAAATTGAGATATACGGTTTGATTTAGTGTACGGAGCCAGTGATTCGTTTACATATGGCTTAGGCAATGGGGGTGGTTTTAGATCTGATCGTGGGTCAGGAGCAAAGAATGTTTTCTGTTGTTTTAAGTCGGTCGGGTATGCGTATCATTACCTCGCCCCCTCGAATGGTCAGCTGAAGAAACACTTGCAATTTGAAAACCGTTAATTCTGTATGCGTAGGCAGGGTTGCTGGCAGTGACGATTGATAAAGCTGGCTGCATATTCATTAGAATGTAAAGACTGCTAAAGGGTGTCCATCGGGGCAAATTATTCTGGCTCTAATAAACAGCACACTAACCAGGCCACGTTTTATATTCCAAAGAAGGTGCAAAACTATTGAAAATCATACATTGATCCATCCATATTTCCTTTTGATAGACTGCTCTTTGGATGGTGCCATTGCATCGACGATGGATTCGGATTTACAGGAACGATACGGTGTCATTGTGTTCGTGTTCAAAAGATAAAGATCTGTTCTTGTAGACTTGATTCATCGTGGAGTATAACGAATCAGCTTGTTGCCTGGTCTACACTTATTGTGGTGTCTTACATTTTATAGCTGTTCTTGTATAATTTTGTGTTGCTGATTCCAAAAAAAAAGAAAAAAAAAGAAAAAGAAAAATGTAATCGGATATTTCCAATCATCTCTAGTTGTTTGAGATAACTAAGAATGATCTTCTTAGAAGAGCAATTGCAATGTACAAGCCTAGATTTAAGTGCCATCAGCGGCATTTTGACTGTAATCTGCACTTACATTATATATAATTACTGTGCATTTATTGCCTTCATGTAAAACATCAAAAATGTATTACAACTTTATCACCAGCTTTTATATATCTGAAGACGACACACACGATATCTTCTTTTCGAGGACTTCCTGGAAAGTGATATGCCCAGTCATGCTTAAGGGTCCAACAATAATCTGCCATCTTATGGGCATTTCAAAGTCCCTGGAATCTCTCTTCCATTGTTTTTAAATCACTTAAATCTTTCTAATTTCTATTCACTAAAGTCGCTAAGATTCTCGGGAAAGAAATGTAAATGGTTATTGTGGTAGCCGTATTGTATGCTCATGTTGCATCCAAGTTTACAAAATCGCAAAAACATGTTTCCGACTAATTCAGAATAATTGGTTGCCTTAAAATAACCCAGAACATTGCACGACGAAAGCAAATGATGACCAGGCTGTGAAATGTGTTGTGTTGATGGAATCAATAAAATGTGGATCGTTTATTAACTTTCTAATGTGAGGTCAATAAAAAGTTCAATCTTTAAGTTTGTCTATGCTCAATTCCCAAAATTTGCTACATAGAGAATTAAAACAGGTGCCATCTTGGTTCAGTGCTTCACCAAACTGCTTCATCAAGCCACGCTTTATATGTAATGGTGGCAGTAGAATTCTTTGTCGATCAATATGTTCTTCTCCGTCTTTATTGGGTATTGAAATTGCCGTAGTGCAAAGCCGCGAGGACAAATATTGGAGAAAGTGGTCTACGATTTTGATGTCCTGATGTTACACGAACAGAAGACAAACTCTTGTAAGTGTCCTGGCTATATGTGTTACATTAACTCAACCGAGCAGAGAAGACGTGGGCAGGCTCTGGTGGTCAATGATGGCTTATTCGATACTCGATATGAGTGGATGGGGTCAGGAAAGAAAGAAGTGCAGGGAATGCAGGTTAAAATCGAACTGGTACCTATTACATGAATATGTAACAGGGGAATTATACGTGAAATGTTCAGTGGATATTCTTGGTACCAGGTATCTGATAGGTGGTGACTTTAACGCAGGCGCCAAAGAGTGGTACAGGTCTGTAGAGAACAGACAGGGCACCGCTCTTGCTGAGGCCTTGTTTGAGACAGATGTGGTCTGAATAAATAACAGAACGCCAACTAGACTGGCGATCCCTGCCACGGCCATCGACCTGGCACTTGCATCCCAAGAGGCGGCATTAGACAAAAATATAGAGTGTCTTTGGGGATCATGGAAGCGGCCACCTACCCTGTTTGGTACTGATAACTAACTCCAGTACATTCAGGGATATAAGCGCCCGCAGAGTATTCAGTTTTGATTGTGACCACTCTTCGCTGTTGTAGCGCCTTCGATCACAGAAACGGCCTAAACCAGGGGTGTCAAAGTCAATCGTTCAGCGGGCCAAAACTCAAATTGCATGTAAGGTTACTGGCCGAACAAGATAAACATCGTGTCATTACTTTTATCGATAGCACGGGAGAATGCAACACAGTCTTTGCCTTTTTAGTTCAGCTGTGTTTTCACATCAGTGGCAATCTCATAGACCCGACCATCAACCGTATTTCTGCTCAGGCTTACCTTTGCAAACATCTGCTTTTTGTCTTAACACAAGACGTCACACACTTCCATCATGCAGCGCTTCAGAAACTCTCCTTCTGTAAATGGTCGGCCTGATTTTGTGATCTCCTCTGCCATAATAAAACTTGCTTTCACAGCATCTTTAGTTTGTGATTGTGCATTAGTTAAAAACATCTGCTCTGATGTTAGATGCCTCTTCAATTCTTCTACCTTCTCTAGCTTTTGCTCTGCAGTCAGGCTGTTTAACTTGTCTTGATGCTTAGTCTCGTATTGCAGTCTCAGATTATATTCTTTTGATCACAGCCACATTATCTCCACAAATTAGACAGGTTTACCGCTAATATCAGTAAACATATATTCAGCCAGAGACCATCAATCGTGAAAAAGATTCGGTTGAAGTATCGGAAGACATGAAGTACTGGCGCAATGTAATAGCAACACTAGGTCGTGAGTGCAGTGAATGGGCAGCGGAGTTTGAGCTACACCAACTGATGCATATTAACACACATCAAGGTGACATAGTGATATATACTGATGGGTCAGTGGTGAGAAACAGACGGAGTGGTTCGGGTTTCATTGCGAAGGCTAATGGACGATTCTTGAAAAAGGAGACTATGGCATTTCTGACTACGACCTGCAGCATGAGAAAGAAGATGGAAGCAGTCACAGCGGCATTCCGTTTGTTAGAAGGAAGCCACTGCATCACACATTTCGTGGGGAATGACTCACCTTGCTTTAGAGGCCAATTGTAAGAATTTCATGGATTTTTGCCCTGACCATGCGGGAGTGCGGGGGTATGAACGAACTGATAGGCTGGCAGGGAATGCACATCTTGGTGGTCGATTACTTATGGACAATGAGGAGGTAGTCGTGCGTCTCTGGGACCAGGTGAAGAAAGTGGGGGGACATATTGAGAATCCGTATGTGGAAAGGATGAGATTGCTGGGGATTGGCAAAAATACTGGTGAGAGGGAAGATCAGGAGAACTTTCAATCAGAGACAGGTGGAAACGATTAATAGTGTGACTCTTCGCTCGGCGTTGAACGAGGTGAGGAGCGTGTATGGGCATGTCCTGAGTGTAAAGATGTCAGTTCATAGCTTAACTCAGCTCAACTAAACTTAACCCTCGACGGCCATTTCTTTGCCCATTGGGTATCTTTTATCTCGCTATTCCACAAACATACAAAGCATGGATATTTGGTGAATTGTATACCTGTCCAAGCTAGAAATTCATCATTTTAAGATCTACACACACCAACCAGTTATTTTCTAACTACGTTATTACTTTTTCGTTCTTTTTCTTTTCAGAACTGTGCTTATTGTAGCATAAACCTCCTTCATTGTATTAGAATGGGCAATTGGAATTGAGCCATAGTTGTTACCTGCCAGGGTGCAATAGGGCTTCTTTACTGCGAGGTTTCTGTTTCCTAGGGGTATTAATTGTTACTTTACGCCTCATGTCCATATCGTCACCGTGATTACTTCTCTCTCGGCTTTGCTGTCTGCACCGAGAGAAGGACTCGGTTACATGCCTAGTCATCTTCCCTTTGCTGACTACTGGTCAGCACTTTACCTTGCTGATGGATAACTCTGCCATTCTCTACAAACTGCATCAAATCACTATCGAACACAACTCGGAACTCCGACACAAATGTGACTCTAACTCTGGTTTAGTTTTTCGTCTATGTTCACAATAAACACTCTAGAATAGACATTATCACAAGCATGTGTTCCACAATATAATATATACACCACTTCTAAACACTTCATAAAATAGCGGCATTATTTAAGCCACAGCTATACTCTCTACGTGGTGCATCCGCACAGGTCGACACCCAAGGCTAGAATGCCCTTGTCACCTTCACAAGATCGTGTCTATTGCTCCGGTGAAAACCTCGGCGTGCGCCACATGGGTTACCACCCAACGATTGCCACGTCTTTCCGCGTGACGATCTCTCAACATGCGATGAGCTGAAATTCGACTCATGGCATTACACTGGCGGGCCGAGCAAAAATAATTAAGCATTTAGCATCCCCCCCCCCTTAAATTCCCATCTATAGCACTATTCATCCATTTACTTCTAATCATGCAATGATGCAACGTTTGAACGAATAATTACAAACTTTGTAATGATTCAACTACGATCTATTGTAACTATCAGGTAAATTATCTGTAATCTGCCAATAAAGCTTGATAACGTCTTGTCATTCTGAAATAAAATGAATCCATTTGTATCATCCTTTAATGTCAAAAAGATATATCTTATCTTCAGACCTTTCATTTATTTAATTTATCACTACATATTCTCAATAACATGAAATTAAAATTTCAACAAATAAGTTCTATTGTCTATTCATAAGAAACAATTTTCTAATATTAACTTTCAGAAGCAACATTTTAGTTCTACATGTATGTTATTCTGTTCATTTAAACAATTAGCATGTTGTCCGTACGTAGCGTCAATGGTGACCATACTGAAATGACCATCGCTCAACTTCATCAGCCAATGCTCAAAGACTATAAAAATCATTCGTTCCAGGTCTCCAAGGAGTTTGTAGGTCATCCATAGCAGTTTTAAACTTCTCCCACCGACCATGACTGGACCCCGCGCAATACGTTGTTACTGCAAGCTATGGCTATGGGAATAGTATGGTATGTGATGCCTCTCCTCTTGAACGCTGTAGTTGTAGATTAAACTTGTAGTCAATGAATATATTTGCAGTTACCAAGCTTGAGGCAACTTCATTTCAATGACTGCTTCCCTCCACTTGGACAAAACCATTAAACTCAAAATGTAGTAGCTATGATTGTATTTTCTTTCTAAACTCTATACCATTTGTTAGAGAACATCTTTCAAACTCATTTAGAGCTGACAATGAAAAGTCGCCACTCATATGATGTATACCTACACCCATTTGGTTTACAAGAATTGCTACTTTAGTACAAAGCACAATTTTTTTTTCTTTACAGAAGAATGGAAGAAAACATTTCTCTCTGCCGCGATAAAATGTAACTATTGTTTCCGGAGCCAGTAATTTTTATTTCTTTAAATCTTGAAGCCAACAGGTCTGAAGATTCCTTAGAGAGAAGTAGATCACGGATTAGATCATGTAGTTCATACTGGTCGAAGCGTTGAGCAGCTGATAAATCATCTTCGAAATTACTATCACTGTCACTTGTCATTCAGCATGCGTTTCATCTTCTAGCAGCAAATACGAAATCTTACCGAGAGTTGGAACTGGTATGTCATATCCGCGTGGAACAGGTCGTCTGGCAGAATATAAATTTGTATATTTCCACTTTTGTGATTGTTTCCATTAATTCCCTCAATGTTGACAACTCAGAAATAACCGTCATCATTGCGGTTCTTGAGCTCTTTCCAAACCATTGGAGGTTCACATTTTGTAAAGGACTAGATAGCAAAATTTGTTTTCAGAGCATTATATAGGAAATATTGTAACAATACTGATTAAATACACAAATGCTTGCATCTAGAAATAAACAACTAGAGCGGCTAAAGACAAAGAAATGGTTTTCTGGGGGGTTTAGCAGACCTCATTTATGCAAAATCAAATGTAAAATGTTTGGCATGAAATATTTTTTGTTCTTTTTTGTGTGTGTGGATATAGTTGTGTAATATATTATCCATAGAGCATACCAGTGTTTGTGGAAAAGAGAGTTAATCTCTCAGCCTGAGGTTGATCGCAACGTCCTGCACATTATGCATTCTGTAATCAAGATTTGGTTAATGCACTTGTTAATCTTTGGGTATGTGTCTTAAAGAGCTTAAAGGTTAATTTCGAAACATAGTATTAACCCAAAATATGAAATGTATTAACATTGGCACCTTGCCGTCTTGACAGACGATAGTTTGTGCTTCAAAGAGGCATAACTTTTAAACATGGCGGTAGTGAATGTGACTGATAAGGCCAATTCGCGCGGTAGATGTCCGTTCACAGTTGGTGCATGTGAACACGTGGTCATTTCCACCATCATGCACCATCTTACGTCTCACACGCTCGGTGTGTGACTTGTCTGCAATAATTTTCTCCTTTGTCTTTATTCCATTTCTGATGTTTGTACTCCATGCAACACGTTCAGCGGCGACTTGCTCCCAATGTGCATTATCAATGCCTGTATCATTCATGTCCCGCTTACACACATCTTTGTATCGTAGTAGAGGCCGACCCTGAGATCTCTTACCCATCTGTAATTCACCAAAAAAGAAGACCTCTGGTATTCTACCATCATCCATCCTCCTAACATGTCCTATCCATCTAAGTCTACGAAGACTGAGCATGGAATAAACCGTCACACAACCTGATCTTTCCAATACTTCATTATTTGTGATTTTGTCTTGCCACTTAATGCGAAGAATTCTTCGCAGACACTACACATATGTTATCCTCAGACCTTTCATTTATTAAATTTATCTCTACATATTCTGAATAACATGAAATTAAAATTTCAATAAGTTCAAACAATAAGTTCCATTGTCTATTGATAAGAAACATTTTTATAATATTAACTTTCGGAAGCAACATTTTAGTTCTTGAACATTTTAAGATTTCCTTTTCTTTTCCCATCAGACCTTTGCAATGTTTGTCATGATATTTTCCTTGTTTTAACTATTTGCCACAATCTCATTTGTATTGATGCTGTGTTCCTTTGTTTTTCATATTTAGGTTAAAAGTATTGTGACCCCAATCAGAACAACGGTAGCAACTGTTGGCATCTTCATCGTCTTTACATTTAGCGGCACGCCTGTGTATGTTGTGAACAGTCTAGGCTTAAAGTTTTCAACTGTCAGAAACAAGACAATTGTTGGGCTTATTTTCAGAGAAAACAAATTCGCCGTTGAGACAATTACTTTTTTAATCAACAACTTTATGATTCCATTTTCTGCATTTGCAATCATTACAATCTGCACAATAATTCTGACAATACACCTACGTCGACGACAAAAATGGACAAATACAGTAATCAATGTCACACTGGCTCATAAAATGTCGAAAAGAAACCAGACAATTGTTAAAATGGTCGCGACAATTTCCACTCTGTTTATAATTTGCTTTGCTCCAACTACAATCATCATGCTTGCCGCTGCATTTGAACCTGAGCTTTCAGTAACTGGAAAATACATTAAGTTGTCGTTAGTGTTAAGCGGGTTCATGTATATAATGGAAGGCATAAACTCGTCAATGAATATCTTCATCTACTATCGCATGAGTAGCAAATACAGAATAATTTTAGGACAGATGTTCACTGGGCGTCACATAGTATAAAAAAAAAAAAACGTGTATAGTAGAAGACATGATATATTACATTGTTAACTATTTAGCATTTTTTTTATAATTTCGCATATCCTTTTAAAGGACATCGCTGTCAACATCAGCATCTTGCAGCTAATTGTTGACTTCTTGGCAAGATTATGCTCAGGAGTTTGCTATTGCTTTCTGAACGACCGGCTCACATACCCCGTAGGTTACCGAATCGGCTAAAACGGCACCGATTCTCCTGCACGTCACGTTACTCATGAGTGTA
This sequence comes from Cepaea hortensis, assembly GCA_963921405.1. Lineage (NCBI taxonomy): Eukaryota > Metazoa > Mollusca > Gastropoda > Stylommatophora > Helicidae > Cepaea > Cepaea hortensis. The sequence continues at coordinate 104,637,711 of OY992881.1, read as the reverse complement.
TACGGGCTCACGGTGAAAATCGCTAACACTTAGGCCAGGGAGACCGGTTGTTTGAGATTAGGTGAAATAAAATGGAACCGACAGGCAAAATCCTACTATGTAAATGTAAAACAGTATGGAATAAGACGACACAAGGAACACTCTCTCACGTCCTTCCCCCAACAGTAAAGAAACGGCTTTATTGATGTTTAAAGAGGGTAATATGGCATTCATCGAGCAAGAGTCAATGAGTTATAGATTTAAAATTAAATCTCAACTGGCCATAGGTTTCGGCCTTACTCTCTCTGCTGTTCTATGCCTACACAGCGAGGATCATACGTGCGAAAATCACAACACGGGAAAGAATTTAGTGTTTTGTCAGTGCAAGGACAGGGCACTTAATATAGTGTGTTTTTATTTATGTAGTTACTTTGAGTTAGCTAGTTAGCCAATTAGTTTGTTAGATAATTATTTATTTAGTTGGTAAGCTAGCTAGCAAATAAGTTAATTATTTATGTAATTTATTAGCTAGCTAACTATCTAGTTAGTTAGTTAAGCCAGCAAACTACTTAGATTGTTAGTTAATAGTAAGTTAGATAGTTGGTAAGTCAGGTATTTAGTTAGTTAGTTGCTTGCTAGAAAGTTAGCTTGTTAGTTAGTATTGTACCAAACTATCATCTGTCGAGACGGAAAGGTGCCAATGAGCCATTCTGCCAGCCGCTCCTCTACACAACTTTACGGAGCAAAAGAGGAGCCCCAAAACATCTGTTGACTACATCACGAGAACACATCTGTCGACTACGTCACAAGAACACGTCTGCTGACTACGTCACGAGAACACGACTGTCGATGAAAATACAAAACAACGAAAGAAAGAAAAATAAGAAGATGGTAAATAAGTAAAGTAGAGAACCCTTAAACACGGCTTAATGGACACCAGATACATGGCGTAAGATCTATATCTTTATAGTCCAATCGGCTTTCGGTGCGTGATGTAGTCAGTACGATGCCGGCCAAAGAGTGGTCAAGTATGTGATTTATCTGCATGTAATTTAAAGGACGTCGCAATCAACACTGGCATTATTTGGCTTTAACAGTCACATTCGCTATCGCCATGGGTTGTAGTTATGCCTTTTTGAAGTACAATGTAACAAACTATCGTCTGTCAAGACTGCAAGGTGCCAAGGTAGTCAGCTGGTGTATGCGCTAGTTAGCAGTTAGACAGTTAGTTATTCAGTTAGTTAGTTATTACAATTGTATAGCGAGCTAGATAGTACATAAGTACTTTAATCACCTCCTCAGTATCTCCTTCTGTGCGTAGAGGTTGATTTCACTGCCTGAGTCCTATGAAGTTGACAGACAGGACAGATCACTGAGACAGGACAGTGGTAGTACAGGACAGGACAGTACGCCCAAGGACAGACAGACAGTTAACAGGAACTAACTGAAAGACAGCTATCATCGACGGACTGACTAACCCCAGGTTAAGGATAGCACAAAGTTGAGACGCATTAACGGCGACGAAGGGCATGAGTAACACGGGGTCATGAGACAAGATAAGATTTATCATGCAAAGAGTTAGGAGGAAAATACAACTTGAAATAGGAGAAGAACAATGTGGGTTTGTAGTAGGCAAGGGTACAGTAAATGCTGTGTATATACTGAGAACCGTAATCGAACGTTCTATAGAAGTAATTAAAGATCTACTCCTTTGCTTTATTGACTACACAAAGGCTTTTGATAAAGTGAGACATGTCAACATGATAAGGATGCTTGAAGATCTACAAATTGATGGGAAAGACCTTTGACTTGTAAAAAACATATATTGGAAACAACAAGCTGCCATAAGAGTTGATAATGAAGTAAGCCAATATCAGCCTATTAAGAGAGGTGTGAGACAGGGATGTGTAATGTCTCCAGATCTGTTTTACCTGTACAGTGAAAATATTTTCAGAAATATTGAAAATATGGAAGGAATCAACATTGGGGGACGATGCATCAATAACATTAGATATGCAGATGATACAGTCTTGATTGCAGGCAATGAACAGGACCTGCACAATTTAGTAGATGCGGTTGTTACACACAGTGAACAACAAGGGTTAAAATTAAATTGTAAAAAGACACAGATTATGGTCGTCACTAGGAAGAACGAAATACCACAGTGTAATATACAAGTAAATGGGAATATTCTTCAACAAGTGAATAGGTACAATTATCTCGGAACAGTAATAACATCTGATGGGAGATGCCTTGAAGAGATTAGAACAAGAATCGTCATGGTAAAAGTAGCCTTTAGCAAGATGAAAAACATACTGACCAATAAAAAGATGTCAATTGAAACGAGAAAAAGAGTGTTGAGATGCTACATAGAACCTGTACTTTTATATGGATGTGAAGCTTGGACAATGAGCAGCCAGGCTGAAAAAACATCTGATGGCTGTAGAAATATGGTTTCTCAGGAAAATGCAAAGAATACCATGGACAGCCAGAAAGACCAATGCACAAGTCCTTCAAGAAACAAATGAAGATCGTAAACTGATCAGTGACATTAGACGTAGACAGTCACACTTTTTTGGGCATGTTATGAGAAGAAATGATTTGGAGAACTTGGTGACAACTGGTAAGATCGAGCGGAACAGACCAAGGGGAAGACCTAGAAACAAGTATCTGGATGGCTTGGCCTTGTGGCATGGTCGAGACAGAAACACGGAACTGATCCACGGCTCTGTTGATCGAGTGAGATGGCAGAACATGATCGCCCACGCTGACCGGCATGGCACATGATGGATGGATGGATGGATGGATGGAAGACGACAATGTAAGTTACAAACGAACTAATAATTTTTCTGTCTGCAGCAGAGTGTTTCCAACATAACGAAGAAACTAGTACAAGTACTAACCTTGTAGTGCTGGACAAGAACGACAGTATCGGCTATGTGACTTTTAAAAATTCCTCTAACCAATTCTGCACCTATATTTTTCTAATGTTGTAAATCTTGAACTGTACATTTTCATAAATTGCATTATTGCGTATCTAAGGGAAATAACCTAAATTATGCTTCCTAAATTAGATAAACATAGAATAGTTAAATATGTCTACTTTAAACGTATGTATCAAAGCAGGCATTACATTAGGACAAGAAGGTAACAAGTTAGCACAATAGAGTGAAAATAAATTGACAGAGTTTCAAGATCGAGAAGAGTTGGCGCAAGGGCGAGAACAGAAGAAACATGAAGAAGAACTGGCAGCAAAGCAAGTAGACCTAAGATAGACAGCAAGAACAAACAATTACATTTGGAAACTCAAGTAAAACTAAAGCAATTAGAATTAGATCCTTAAATGCATATTGCAACCAAACAAAAACTAAATTAGAAATGAAAGAACATGAACAGTAATTTATAAAAAAACTCAAGGAACTGTCAAACCTTTCTGTGCAGGAGATAGCATATCAGCTTGGACTCAGAATTTTGAAACTATAATGAAACATCATGGGATTCCAAAACAACACTGCTCTATTATTTACGTGCGAAATTTCGCATTAGACCCCTGAAAAGTTATAGAAACAATCCCACAAGATCTGAGAACTGATTATGTTTACATAAGAGAAAGAATTATGCAACACGTTTTTCTTGATTCTCAGGGATATTGATTACAGTATGTAAAACTATGCCCAAGACCTAAGCACACATTTGTAGATTATGTCTCTGAAGTGCAGGACATTTTTTCTAAGTGGATAATAGCAGCCAAAGTTAACAATAATTTTCATCTATTAAAAGATAACATCATATAATCTCTACCCACATCATTTGCTAAGTTTTTATAAGAAAATGAGTGTGACAATATCGCTGAAATGGAACGAAAAGCTTCAGCCTATTTTTACAGCAAATAAGGATATTTTCACTTTAATAGCTAACGAAATAAATATTACAGCTGCAGCTACATTTAATAAAGCCAAACCACTTAGCCGCAAAACTAAATCAAAGGAACGATAAACCATTGCAAATAGTCAAACATTGCATGGGGGATATGAGATGTGCGACAAAAACACATGTTATGAACACATCTAGAAAGTGTCATAAATAAGCAGCAGTCTAAAAGAAATCAATATAAAAGAGCCACCAAATGCTTCTTTTGCAAGAGCTACGGACGCAGGTTGGCCAACTTGTAGAGGCAGGAAAATGATAAAAAGGGCAAACGCTGTAATGAAAGAAACATCAAGTACAGAAAGTGAATTAGAGAGTGAGCACGAACAAGAAAGTGTGAATGCATTACAAGTTATTGACACATTTAACATGGACAAACGAGAAACATGCAATACATTCCAAACAGATGACATTTTAGATCATGGCCTCTCTCTACCTATCAATTTTGAAAATTGCAATGCTGTTTTTCGTCAAATGGGACATCAAAATCACATAAAGGTTTCATAAATGACACAACTTGTCAGGTGTTACGCAATTCAGATTCCACGCTAACCACCAACCATAGATCACTTGCATATCAGAAAGAATACACATGCAAATATGTAACATACAAAACGTTTACAGGTAACATCGAAAGATACCCTTTAGCGGTAGCACATATTAAAACATCTTTCGTTACTGGTAACATCATATGTGCAGTGTTAAACCGACCATGCTGCGACATCATTGTAGACATTCTGCCTGATGTTATAGACAGCTCCGAACCACAAATTAAAGCGTGGGAAGAGAAACATCTGCAGGATAACGCGGTCACTATATCTGCCTCAAGGAAAGATTACGATGACAACCAAAAAGAGGATTTCACTTATTATACCCAAACATTGCCTCTGTTAACAAGACTTTAAAGTTAGATCCGGGACAAGATGTCCTACTTCTACAAATTCGTAATTAAGACCTGCTATCAATATCATGGCAAGGGCCATTCAAAATCAACAGGCAAATATCTACTGTTGATTATGAAATTTTCATAAATGGGAAAAGAAGAAAATTTTTTATTTAAACATGTTGAAAATATACCATTGCAGAGGTGAAAATGACAGTGCCGACAAAATAGCAGCAACGACGACGACAATCATCAACCAAATAGACACAGACAGAATAGAACTACTAGTCCCAATTGTCGACCACACAGAATATGTTAACGAAATTAAGATCTGCACAAAGCTAACTCACAAAAACACGAAATGACAGAATTATTGACAGAGGACAATTTTTTCCAGCAAACCAGGAAAAACAGACATAATTCACCTCCAAATCAAACTGACAAACCAAACACCTATCATGTGTAAACCATAGTTTATCCCATTACAATACAGAGACCAATAAGAATTCACTTATAGTGTTGGTAATAATAGTGTGTTGCAAAGTGACTTCTTAGTACCTATTGATCGATGTTTGTTTTGTTTGTTTGCGTGTTTTCTTTTCAGTATTGGTGCCATTTGTCCAATGAATTGGTTTGTCTTATTGCATATGTTTTCGATCTTGTTTTCAGATTTGCCATTTGACGATATTATACTTGCTATGTACTTGAAACTTTTTTCTTGCTTCAGGGGATGTTCGTAGTTATAGTCATTACCTCAGTTTTACTTCTGATAATGCGTATTCTATTTTCCCTACACATTAAGTTTAGACTATTGACGCGTTCTTGTAACGTATCTTGTGGTTTTGCTATTAGTGCTTGGTCATCCGCAAACATGAGTTCTCTAATGGAGTAATTTGCAGGTAGTTCTTCTGTGTTCTCGTCATGCGATGTTCTTGTGTTGTCTGTTTGGCTGGTTTCTTTACATATGTTGTCTATATAGGTTATGTACAAGAGAGGAAACAGGACACAACCTTGTTGTACTCCTGATCTTATGATGAAGGGTTTTGAGTGTCCTCCAGTTGCTCTCACTATACATTCACTGTTGTTGTATAAGCTACTACATAGGTTTGTTAGATGTGTATTCACTCCATACTGTTTAAGGATTTTCCACAGCTTGTTTCTATCTTCTCTATCAAATGACTTTTCTTTGTCGACAAAGGCTACGCATATTTTCCATTGAATTCAATTGATTTTTCTATCCGTTGTCTAAGCGCAAAAATGGCATATGTGCATTCTTTTTTTTCTTTTTTGTTTCTAAATCCAAGTTGTGTTTCCCTTAGCTCGGGTTCAATATTAGTACGTAATCTTTTCTCAAGAATTTTCCAAAATATTTTCCCAGCATCACTCACAAGACATTATATATATATTAAATATATATATATGTATATATATATATATATATATATATATATATATATATATATATATATATATATATATATATATATATATGCCGGTCTCTCTGGCCGAGGGGTTACAACACTTTCTCCGTTATCCCGTTTATCACGCAGAGTCTCGTAGCGGGAGAGAACTGGGAGCGGTACTAGCCTGTCATCAAGCGATGTTACAGGCATTACGGGATAACTTCTCTCGCACCACACAAAAAGATTTGTCAGTCGTACGAGAGGAATTGTTTATACATTTTTATTGCCACTGGCTCTTTACATTACATAAATGCACAAAACTGTCTCTAACGAATCACACATGAATACACAGAATTTCCTATCACTAGTCGTCCCTAGCCCTACTGCTAAATCTATCTAGTCATCTAAAGAAATACGCATCGACTCTAAGCGATGTGTTCCCTACGAAGTCTGTCTCCCGTCTGACAATTCTCCGCGTGCTGATTACACAGTACGCGGAAGGACTTCGTGCGCACTTCGGCTTTTGCGTGCTACATCATTCAACACGCTTAAAGTAGTAACCTATTCTTGAGTACTATTCTAGTTCTGGGTGTCTATCACGTTGGCGTGATTATACCGTGCCCAGAGTGCTTACTCTCTGGTTGACACCCCCATGTCTCATGAGAGAACTGTTTGACAGTTCCCCTTCCTATCTACTCCCTACACCTACCCTGCCCTAATGTTGGGGCACTGGGTTACCTCTAATCTACTTGAGGTAGACCACTCATTCAGGGTGGTCTTCCCTCCTAGCTAATCCAGTCTTTGACAGTCCCCCGCTCGTGACTTGCGGGATAACTGAGCCGGCCGCTCAGAAAGCAATGGCAAACTACTGAACGTAATCAGAGATCAACAGACAGCTGAAAGAATATAAGGGACAGGAAGATATAATTTCCTACACTATAGTGCTCAAAGTTGAAGAAGCGCAACACTGAATTCTAGTGGGCCAGAAAAGTATAGATATAAGAAAAAAGAGCATTTGGTACATTCCTTTTAGTTAACAAGAAAAAGGATAGAGTGTTGGACAGGAAATTACAGGATTTCTTCAGGCGGGGAGTATACTGTTGTATACTCAAGACAATGGATCAATGAAATGGGCTGGACCAACATTAATGAATGGAACAAACAATGATTAACATCACTTGAACAACAAAGACTAAATATAGCACATCCTTCACAACTAATAAAATCTTTATTGAATGAACCCCATGATCTGAAGGTAAATAGACACCCAGGTACAACACATTATTGATGCAAGTACAGTAGACGGACCCTATGTTCCCACAGTGAGAGTCACTGCTGCATAACATCCATGGGCGCACAACTGAACACCCATCAAACATATCAATAAGAACATAACAAATGAATTTCAGGGCTAACAATAATGATAATAACAGGGACGGACACTGCATTCATCTCACCCCAGAGCTCGCCAATAGGTGGTAGATGCAGAAAATGGAATTCAAATATCCCACAGTTGGAGATACCTGCTGCCTAGTACCAACCGCAGGGGTGGTCTCTAAATAACAGTGAAACCTCAGCATTGTTCAGCTGAGTCTAAGGGCACTTGCTATCAGTACCCACACAGGACACCCGTGCACATAAGCTGATTGGAACAAGCGCAAGGAAAATTCACAACTTATCCAAAAATATAATTACAGTCATGGTCATGAGATCAAACATTAGTGGGAAAAACAACCGACCAGTCAAGCAGAAAATAAAACCTGCAACTCTAACCACAAAAGCATAAACTGGGGTATGAAAAGCTCGACTATGGGGTCAGTTGGGTGGAGGAGGAAACATGGGGAAGGAGGGGGGAGGAGGAAACATGGGGAGGAGGGGGGAAAACCCAGGAATATTCCCTCCTATGATTGAGGAGTCACATCCTCAACATCTTACAAGGATGTTTCTGCAGAGATGGCTCCGCCAGGCATACTTTGGAGGGTTGGCTTGACCATTTCTCATGTTTTGCAGGTTTTGGCACCTGACGGATGGGTATCTGTGATACCACCTAGTCGATGCTTGTCACTCATATACATTCTTGACTGAAGATTGTGTGAGGGAGACGATTACATTCCTCCTCTTTACTTGGGCTGAAGCGCCGGCCTTCAGCGAAGGCTGCCTCGGAACTCAATTGCCCTGCGAAATGCGCGCTCAATTTTACCCAGGATGCCTCAGCCAAGCAACAACAACTGGAGGTTACATCAGCTCAACATCATGATCATTCAGGGACTCCTTGAGCGGCTTCATATATATGTATATATATATATATATATATATATATATATATATATATATATATATATATATATATATATATATATATAAGCTCAAAAACTGATATAAAAATAGCACTAAGCAATGCGTGGAAGTCAACAGAAATAATGCACCACCAACTTGTATTTGCTATTCTAATGTTACATCAATGCTACTGTATGTATCAGAAATATGGGACACTACTACAGGGATTACAACTAATAGATAGACAATCATTAACTAGTATATGGTTAAAATATGCTGGCATGCGACACCGGGCACCCCCGGACAACGGCTATAACAGGCTGGCTAAAGCAGTCGGGGATAACCGATTCGGCGTCAAACATATCGGTAAATTATGGTATGCCTACCCAGCATGTGAAGACATAATTCGCAGACTGCGCGGAAGAAATAATTAAAGTTTCAAGGCAAGACGGCGTTTACCTTCAAAGCGGCGTGGAACGTTATGAGCACTGCAAGACACGTAGAGCGCCCTGGTCATCAAGTGCACCTGTATTCGTCTTCAGTCGTCTTGACTTGTCTTGCCACTGGACTCAGATGGACTCAGGCAAGAGAGTGAGGTCGACGAATTGCGCAACTCTTCCTCACTTTAATCTAATTCATCGCGCATGTAATTTTTCATCCAACATCATATATCACTGCTATATGCTTGTGAAACCTGGACTGTTTATCAGCGACACGCTAAGAAAATAAACCACTTCCACACAGTCCTGAATCAGGAAGCTACTGAAGATGAAATGGCAAGACAAGATCCCAGACACTGAAGTCCTAGAAAGAGCGTACATTCTCAGTATCCACACTCTACTAATGAAGAATTAGATTCACAGGGCTGGTCACTTAACTTGCATGCCAGATCACATGCTCCCTAAACATATTTTTTACAGCGAGTTGCGTTGTGGTAAACGCTCCCAAGGCGGCCAGAGGAAACGCTTTAAAGACACTTTGAAAATATAACTAAATGCTTTTGGAATTCATCATGACACCTGGGAGACTGCAACCAGAGACGAAATTCGTGGCGTGCATCATTACGCAAGGGTGCAGTCACGTGTGAGCCAACCAGGACTGCAAGAGCTGTGAAGAAAAGGCAGGACAGAAAAACCACTGCACAAAAACCCTCCTCCAGAAACGTCATGCAATCTTTGTCCACATTGTCAAAGAACATTTGAGTTACATCTCTCCATAGCACAATGCCTGTATTAAATTTAAGAGACCATATGTTGCCCATACAGAACGATACCTCCCTCTCCTTAATTTGCTCCAGAGTGCACGTAACATCAATATATATGGAACCAGACAAACTGCAGAAGCTGCATGATCAGCAAAGTAATTACGAGGGTAAGTTAATAGGTAAGTCACAAATGGCTGTAGAAAAATAACTAAATATGACAACAACTTGAAACAAGTTTATTTGTCTACAAACATTGCCCCTTTATTTCTCAACATAATGTTCACCAACATTGATGCACTTATCCCATAGTTTTATCAGTTCTCCAAAACCGGCTGCATAGAACTGTGTGTTCGGCGTCGCTTAAAATTTCGCTTAAAAGTCGATTTCATTGCACCGGGTTTTATCCCATATGGCTCGGTCTCTTTTCGCAGCACGGAAAGCATCGTACTCCGTAACTGTAGCGACGACCCACAGGCGTCTCTGAAAACTTCAACTAGTGAACCGAAGGACGCTTCCCGGAATTGAGCCCACAACCTTCGGAGCCCGAATCAAACGGCTTGACTACTTCGCCACGGAGCCTCCTGCATTCGCGAAATGTCTCCCGCCAGGTGGGTCTTCAGTGGACTTAGCCCCTTGCGATTTCCAGTAAAGCGGTGCATAGTTGGGTTGAAAAAGTGAGGCAATAAGTAAGTCACACAGTTCTGTGGGATGGTAGGTAAATGAAAACAGGGCACGCAGATTTATGCAGTCGGTGGTAAAGAACTGGTAGAACTATGGGATAAGTGCATCAATGTTGGTGGGTTGTTTTTTTTTTTTTTTGGAGAAATAAAGGGACAATATATGTATACAGATACACTGGTTTCAAGTTGTTATCATATTTAGTTATTTTTCTACGACAATTTGTGACTTACTTATTAACTTACGCTCGTATGCAACTGTCCATCGGTCGGCGCTTCGATCCTAGACCAGTTACCGAAAAAGTATAAGTAAGGTCCTGGTGTGTCCTGCCAAGACATTTAGTCTTTAATTTGCATTTCATTGCACGAGGTTCAGGCTTGTACAGTCCCAGTTGCACTTCTCCGGCCGACGCCTTTGGCATAAGGGTATGGTGTCCAAGTCCCAACACTAGGCAGGTAATAATTGTTATAGACGTGTCACTTCCCTTTATAGCCAAAGTCAAGTCATGTATACATAAGAGAACACACAATTTTGAATTTAATTAACGCTGCCCTCCTTTTTAGTACCTTCACTAGCGGGCCAAATGTTGAGATATAATAATCATGTAAATTAATGTTGCATGGCATGTAAAGGAGGTTAATATCTACACTAGATTGATTTTATACTCAGTTTGCTATTGATTTTTGAACGATAAATCAACGTTCAAGTGCAACTTTATGCTGCTTTTAAGTGTTGAACCGCATACATCACCATCAACGCATCGTGCATTTAAGAGCGAGCGCATTTACCTTTTCTGCGACTTTAACGTCTAGTGATTATGTAACAGGATTGAGCAATTTTATAAAGGGGCAGCAATGCTAATGTGCATGACAAAACTAGTGTTGTGTGTATTATTTCCCTTGGAATTATTAGCACAATAACTAACTAGGTTTAACAATGATACAGCTGAGCTGAGAGCGTCTGTAAATCTGCATCACATACATCTGATCACTTTACGGAAACCATGTGTTTCTTGATGGTCTGTTACATCCATTTTAGTGCCCATCCATTATATCGTTTACATTTTTTATTAGAAACCACATTGCCAGTGTCGTTAGATTGTTATACTGTTTTTAGCGTATTGCTCATGATTTTACATAACACCACACGATACCGTAATATACGAGGGAAGTCAATAAGTAAATCACAAATGGCTGTATAAAAATAACTAAATATGATAACAACTTGAAACGAGTTTACTTTTATACCTACACTGTCCCTTTATTTAAGAACATAAGTTCCACCAACATTGATGCACTTATCCCATCGTTCTATCAGCCCTCCAAAACCGGTTGTATAGAACTGCGTGCTCAATTTTGTAAATCACTTTTTCACTGCACATTCAATTTCTGCGTCATTTACGAAATGGCTCCCGCCAAAGGTGAGTTTTCAGTGGACCAAAAAGGTGGAAATAGCTAGGGGCTAAGTCGGGGCTGTAAGGTGGCTGTTCCAAATCTCCCTACATTAGTAGGTTAAATAAATTTATCCTTAGTTAATCGAGCCGTATGTTGTCTAGCATTGTCATGAGGAAGCGATACGCCTCTAGTCAGCAGTCCTGGACGTTTTCTTCGAATGGCATAATGAAGCATCAATAGAACTTCACAGTGCGATTCACAATTCACATTGTCATATTTCTTCTTGAAATTGGTTGAATACTCTTCTTGACAATCCCGTAACATTGTCAGCATAACCGTCCCTGCTGATGGTATAGCCTTTAATTTTTGGACACAAGGCAAAGAAGGATGTTTCCATTGCATTGAAGCACATTTTGATTCAGGCTTGTAGTCGGCATAAATAGGAAACATTTCCTTTTGAATGTCCTTTGCAGGCAGTCCTTTTGCCCACAAAAACCGCACAACAGCATTTTGCTCTTTGGTTGTGCACTCCATAAGTACAGTCGCCATCTTGTTTATGCGCTGTGCATGCGCATGAGACACCTAGCGCCACCTTACGAACGGGAATATAAAGTTCGATGTTGCTGTCACCAAATGACACCTGTAGAAAACAAAAACTACATTTACTTGCCATCCCACAGAACTGTGTGACTTCCTTATTGACTCGCCCTCGTATAACAGATTAACATGCTTTTCTTTTAACCCGTTTCTGACACATTTTTAGTGATTAGCATTATTCCATCTTGAAACTGCAACATTTGCCATAGAGATTCTTGTTCCAATATTTATCAGGTGTCTGCTATCAAATTGTTTGTAATTGTTCAAGATAATTTTACCAGAAGATAATTGTCGCATAAAAACTTGGTGTGTTGATGCTGGGGCAATGGACAACCCAACAAAGGCAGAAGTAACATGGTTCTCTTTGAATAACCATATTGTTAACACTCCAACGGCAACTGTAAATCTGGGTTCAGTGTTCTGTATAGAACGCAGGCAATAAATTAAGTGGGGTTACGATTTGATCGAAGCCTCGCTTATACTGAGCACATACACCAGGTGATAACAAATGCCCAACGGGGTTTGGCTGCGATGCTGGTTGCGGCGGTGGCAAACTGTGAGCAGCGCCATCTATGTCTTCTTTACGAGGGTCTGGTTCTTTCTGTGTTGGAATATGCGATGGCAATCCTGACTCTCAATCATAAGCAGATGGAAAGGATGGACAGGATACAGAGCGACGCTATGCGTATTATTCTTGGATGTGCAAGAGATATAGCATACCGGAAAATGCTCTACTTTCTTGATTTTCCAACCATGGGGACAGAAGAGAAATGTGCTGAGCACGTGCCTATTTCAGAGTCAACGCAAGCACACAACATCCACTGCATAGCGACATTAAGAAGGTAAAGGTCAGCAAGTTAAAAAGAAGAAAGTTGTGGGTTTGTCAAGCCGTAGACATTCTTCAACAGGTGTGTTTACTTGAGGACGATGTGTCGACGCTGTGAACATTCTCAACATTTAGACATGTGTTATTATATGATGTGGATAGTAAGAAGTGTGACAAACAATAATCGTCACAGTCGTCGTTACCGCGAACATTTTGAACAGTTGCTTCGGGCGGATAATTACTTAGAACACCAATTTAAAGTAGAAGGATTGTATGGATGTTTCTATTATGATTCTTCTTAATATAGACGCGTTGGAGTTTGTCGCGGTATGTTGACTATTTTGATAGACAAGGATCAGAAATAGCAACCAATAGACTTTCAGAATTCCGAAAGACTAATCACTGTCGAAGAAGAGGCTGGAATGGCTCGAACTATGATGTATGATTTGGAACAGTCCCAGGAATAACCAAGTCTTCAGACAGTGTTCAGGCACCGATAGGTAAAGCGAACAACCGTACTAGTATTCTAGACAGTAGGCTTAAGGAATCTGGTGATGAGTGCCTGCAAAAATAAAAGAGCCCCCTTTAACTGATCCGTTCTCACAACCCGGAGAAAGAGTACACATATAAAGTTACAACTTGCATTCCTTCTCTCTCTCAGTATCATAATATTAAATTAGAGTATAACAGCAACAGACTAAGTATGCTTCTAGTATCACATATAACTATTAATTTATTGAATACTGTGTGGCATGTAAAAGTCTGTCGCGCTAGTGTGTAGGCAATCAAATCCTAGACTAAGTTGGTAGGCTAAAGGTGTCAGCCGAGGTGGTCGGTCACTTAGCTCAAGACTTGGGTCCGGCTTGTCAACTCAGGTGAAGTTCAAGTTCAGGTTGCGGATTAACTCTCCGGCAATAGACATGGTGCTCACGACTGGTAAGTATGCGATGCTGCAGACTGCTGGATCACGATACCACTAATGAAGGTGCATAACTTCTGGAAGTTAATCAGTGAGAACAGAACCTGTGAATGCTTGACCTACACTTAGGATACACTCAGTGCACATCTCGTTCTAAGTCTGCCCTAAGAAGGACAGAATGTTAGACGGACCTGCGTGCCCAATTCTTAACCCTTTGAAAATAAAGTTTGTTCGTTCGTTCGTTCGTTCTAATATTCAGAGACGACTAGCATCACAAGACTCTACCTGTCATAGACGCATCTCTGCCGCTATGACAACACATTGACAAATGGCTAAAGTGTACATCCACTATCTTCCTTAGCCACATCTCATCCATCTAATCTGACTCAGACGATCATGTATTCCATTCTACAGACACTGACACATCAATGTATATTGTTAAGTCTGAACAGTCTACAACATTCTTATTATGATGCATCCACATACATTATAAATCACACCAATTACATTTAACTGGTATCATGAAGGCTAATAGACTACAATGGCTGGGGCATATAGAAAGAATGGAAGATAATAGGGAAACAAAACTCGCTTACACTCAGGAAATAAATGACCGTAGACCCCGAGGTAGACCAAGAAGGCGGTGGAGAGATAATACATGTACAGACCTACAAGCACTTGGAATCAACGACTGGCAAGAGAAGGTCCACCAGAGAGACGAATGGAGACGGATTGTATTTGCAGCAAAGAACCTCAATGGCTCGGAACGCTGAAGAAGAAGAAGAAGAAGACTATGAAGTGTACACAATGAGTATGAATCCCACAAATTTCATTTAACTACGAAGCACGAACATCGATTATAAATCACACAGATATTTACTCGACAACGTATCACCATAGATTATGAATCACAGTTTACATTCACGTGACGAAGTATGAACATAGATTATGAATCACACAGATTCTATCTCAGAACATGAAGCAGTATTGTAAATTATAATTCTGATTCACTCCCGACTCACACACAAATTAAATTCTACAGGAGTTTGAAGTATTAACATAGATGTAGAGGGTAGGCAGTGAAGGACTGCGTTGAAGCAAGGATACTGATGTGAATGGAAGGCCTGTCCCACGCTGTCATGAGGTTACCTCTGACACGCGTGGTCTCCAGTAGACAATGTGCAAGAATTATTTCACAATTAATTAATCAGTATTTCCTATCACCATTTATTATTCCAAATTACCCATCTCTATAATTATATTATTCACTGGGGATATATTATTCTAATATATATTATATTAGTCCCTAGTTAAATATCAAGCTTCATTGTCTGTCCATTCTTCGATAGTCAAGTGCCCGCCGGTTAGATTTCGCCAGTTTGTGTGTCGTCGTTCCCTTCATTATTCATTCCTCTATTTTGGTCTTAGTATAAGCGGCGTCCCCATTATTTATATAATTATTCCGGCTGTAGTTTACGATAGCTGTTCTCTAACATTAGTTATCTATTAGTTCACCCTGAATTTACACTACAAATACCGGTAAATATATACATGTAAATTCGTACTAATTAATTAAAGCAACGTACCTTCCAAATTGTAGTGATTAAACCTCTCCACGGGGGAGCAGTGCCACTTGCAGTATACATATTAATTTTTGGTTTCAATTGGGTTCTCAATTTGTTTTCCCAAATATAGGCTAACTAGAGCCTGGATTCTTTTGTTGCAAGGTGTCTTTTTAAAGCTAGTATCGGCTCCTGTGTCCTCCCCTCTTCGGGTCCATCATCAAAACTGACGATCTGCCTGCAGACGACAGCTGGCCAGGCAGATTCTCGTGTTGCCACCAAGGTCGCAAGCCAAACCTGAATATGTTATTCAGCCAAACATGCGCTGGGGCCATATACACAAATAACAACTGTTCCTGTACTATAATGTATAATATATAATTTAAAAACCTTAAAAACCATAGAATATTCACTAGGTTTATAGGAGATAACTTTTCGCCAAGTATACACGCATATATATATATATATATATATATATATATATATATATATATATATATATATATATATATATATATATTGTCTTCCTCTTGCAGGCTTCCCCTCCACTCTTACCTCCAGCATCTAATTCAATGCCGAAAACACAGTAATTTTGGACCAACCATGGCGCACAATCGTATGACCAAGTATTATAATGTCAATCTCCATTCCCTGAGCATTGACATGGCGTGTCAGATATCAAGACACTACACAAACAACACCATGACCCTAGTGCGGCGTTCTACCGTTCTTCTGTCCCAACGGACAGTCACAAGGGGCAATATTGTTTTTGGTCTCTTCATCGCTTTGAGCTCGAGCGTAGTATATACACACTTCTTCTAGTAACGCTGGACTGAATTGTGTGTGTGGGTGTGTGTGTGTGTGTGTGTGTGTGTGTGTGTGGATTAGCTTTCCCTTTTACCAGTGTCCCTCGCCATCAGGCAAACCCACGCCGTCTTCTGAGGTATTTGTAATTTACTCCCAAAGTCAAGGAAGAGAAGTTAGTCCAACAGTCGAGGGAAGGGGTTGAACCCACTACCTCGGTATCAGCACACCAAAGCACTCTTATCCATTCGGCCATACTGACCTCAATACCCCTTCTTTTCGTATATTTTACATTGTGAATGTTTTAATGCTAATCTCGCGTTTTTTTTTAAATTCATTTTTCATGCTTCTGCACCATACAAAAAATTACAACTAGTTGTAATACCGTGTTTCCCCGAAACTAAGACGGGGTCTTATATTAACTTTAGCTTTACCAAATACAATTTTCGGGGGATGTCTTATTTATTTATTTATCTTTGTCAGATACAAAAATGTACATTTATTCATGTACACAATTCTGCATTTATTCAAATACAGTCACGTCATCTTCTTATTTAACACGAGTGACATTTTAAGTTGTGAACCACATCCGTTCATTATCAAGTGCACACCAGTGGCGTCTGTACACCGACTGGCCATTCGGCAACAAGTCTCTCATGCTAGCTAACGATCTTAACTACGGCTTATTTTAGGGATGGTCATATATTTGAAGCATCCTGAAAAATCGTGATAGGGCTTATTATAGGGGTAGGTCTTATTTTCTGGGGATCACGGTAATAGAAAATGTAAACTGTTGATTTATGTTTAGCTTCTCCGAAAACATTAGGCATAATCAACACAGACTGTTGCCGTGTTTAGTGTGTCTTATTTTTTCTTACAGCAGCTAAGTATACCTAACTGTTTACATGTTCTATTGTTATATCCTTCCGCAGCTGTTGCTCCTCTTATATGGATGTAACACTTGATTACTTTTTGTTTTGTTTCGTAAATTAACTGTGTACATTTGACAAACTGATTTGAATAGGTGAATGTACATTGGTATCATGAGTCATGCCGGTAGGCGTGCGCGGTCGTGTTTCGCCATCTCACACGATCACCTGGGTCGTGGAGCAGCTCTGTGTTCTTGTCTCGATTATGTCATGACACCAAGACATCCGGGTGTTTGTTTCTTTGCCTTCTTCTGGCACTTTCCCCATACATTTCGCCAGTTGTCACTAGGTTTTGCAGGTTATTTCTCCTTACGTAAAATTACAGATGCAATACTACAGAGCGAGACAGACAGAGAGAGAGAGAGAGAGAGAGAGAGAGAGAGAGAGAGAGAGAGAGAGAGAGAGAGAGAGAGAGAGAGAGAGAGAGAAGAGAGAGAGAGAGAGCGAAAGATATATATATATATATATATATATATATATATATATATATATATATATATATATAAGAGTCAGGTCTTAGTCAGATATGACTGAGCTACCGTATGACAGTAGACGGTACTACCTGCTTTCTGTCAACGCCGAATGTTGGGCGGCGCTTACCAAACCCGACACCCCACATTGTGCCAACGGCTTCGGGCGTAAGAGCGCAATTGGGAGGGTACAAACCTTACCCTGGTGCAAGTAAATACAACCCAAAGACAAAATAGTCATGGCAGGGCAGACCAGGCCCTAAGCCTTGGGTGGCAGCTGGTCTAGGATCGAAGCTCCGACAGGCGGGCAGTCAGAGCATTGCTTTGCTGATCCGGCAGCTTCTGCAATTTGTCTTGTTCCAGATGTATAGGTGTCAACTTTCCTCTTGAGTGAACTAGGCAGGCCGAGAGAGGGATCATGCTGCATGAGCAATACATGGTTTCTTTATTTTATCCCAGGCGTTGTGCTATGGAGAGGCAATAACTTCATCCCTGGTCTTAACCGGTCTCGGAATCAAAGCGAGAGGCAACTGTTACGGGTCAAATTGCTTGTCAGTTGGCGTAGACATAGGGCGCCACGCGTTGCCTCTGATGGTGGGAGACACCTACAGGTGTCTCTGATCAGCTACCGCCCGCCTCAAGCTGGGCAGACCCCGGCCAGTTGGGTGCTGATATGCCACAGCATGCCTGCTTCAATGGGTGCTTGGGGCTAGGACAAAATCTGAATCGCAGGCTGTATAACCAATGCACCAGGTACTAATAAAAAGAATAACTAAAGAAGATTGGCTGCCCACCAACTCTTCTATCCATTGTGGAATCGTTGCACACAGGCATGAAGGGTATAATCAAGTTTTATGGCTCAACTTCAGAAGAGTTTGAAATCAAGAGTGGAGTTAAGCAAGGTTGTGTACTAACCCCCACCCTCTTTGGGGTATAATTTTCACTTCTACTGAAATATGCCTTTCGTGATCAGGATGACGGTATATTCATTCACTCACGCTCAGATGGTGGCCTCTATAATGCTCAGAGGTTGAAGGCCAAGACCAAAATTAGGAAGGTACTAATCAGAGATTTGCTTTTTGCGGATGATGCTGCGATTACGACCCACTCTGAGGAAGAATTACAACATCTACTATCTGCTTTCTCTAATGCTTGTTCTGAATTGGGTTTAACAATTAACAAAAAGAAGAGACAGATTATGTCACAAGGTTCACATGGTGTACCATCAATCTTTATTGACGACGCCGAACTGGAGATAGTAGACCACTTTACATATCTAGGAACAGAGGTAAATAGCAAATTTTCCCTCGATCAGGAAATCAACATCAGGATTGGCACGGCAGCAACAACAATGAACATGTTAGCAAAAAGAGTCTGGGAGAACAGGAAGCTTACGGCTAAAACAAAAGTCCTCGTCTATAAAGCCTGTGTCCTTAGTACTCTTCTTTATGGCAGTCAAACCTGGAAAACTTACTCACGCCAAGAGTAACGTTAAAACAGCTTTCATATGTAGTGTCTGCGAAGAATACTTGGTATTAAGTGGCAAGACAAAATCACAAATACTGAAGTATTGGAAAGATCAGGTTGTGTGACGGTGTATTCCATGCTCAGTCTTCGTAGACTTAGATGGATAGGACATGTTAGGAGGATGGATGATGGTAATATACCAAAGGACATCTCTTTTGGTGAATTACAGACGGGTAGGAGATCTCAGGGTAGGCCCCTAATTTACTCCCAAAGTCAAGGAAGAGAAATTAGTCCAACAGTCGAGGGAAGGGGTTGAACCCACTACCTCGGTATCAGCACACCAAAGCACTCTTATCCATTCGGCATACTGACCTCAATACCCCTTCTTTTCGTATATTTTACATTGTGAATGTTTTAATGCTAATCTCGCGTGTTTTTTTTTAAATTCATTGTTCATGCTTCTGCACCATACAAAAAATTACAACTAGTTGTAATACCGTGTTTCCCCGAAACTAAGACGGGGTCTTATATTAACTTTAGCTTTACCAAATACAATTTTCGGGGGATGTCTTATTTATTTATTTATCTTTGTCAGATACAAAAATGTACATTTATTCATGTACACAATTCTACATTTATTCAAATACTGTCACGTCATCTTCTTATTTAACACGAGTGACGTTTTAAGTTGTGAACCACATCCGTTCATTATCTAGTGCGCACCAGTGGCGTATGTACACCGACTGGCCATTCGGCAACAAGTCTCTCATGCTAGCTAATGATCTTAACTACGGCTTATTTTAGGGGTAGGTCATATATTTGAAGCATCCTGAAAAATCGTGATAGGGCTTATTATAGGGGTAGGTCTTATTTTCTGGGGATCACGGTAATAGAAAATGTAAACTGTTGATTTATGTTTAGCTTCTCCGAAAACATTAGGCATAATCAACACAGACTGTTGCCGTGTTTAGTGTGTCTTATTTTTTCTTACAGCAGCTAAGTATACCTACCTGTTTACATGTTCTATTGTTATATCCTTCCGCAGCTGTTGCTCCTCTTATATGGATGTAACACTTGATTACTTTTTGTTTTGTTTCGTAAATTAACTGTGTGGATTTGACAACTGATTTGAATAGGTGAATGTACATTGGTATCATGAGTCATGCCGGTGGGCGTGCGCGGTCGTGCTTCGCCATCTCACACGATCACTTGGGTCGTGGAGCAGCTCTGTGTTCTTGTCTCGACTATGTCATGACACCAAGACATCCGGGTGTTTGTTTATTTGCCTTCTTCTGGCACTTTCCCCATACATTTCGCCAGTTTTCACTAGGTTTTGCACGTTATTTGTCCTTACGTAAAATTACACATGCAAGACTACAGAGCGAGAGAGAGAGAGAGAGAGAGAGAGAGAGAGAGAGAGAGAGAGAGAGAGAGAGAGAGAAAGAGAGAGAGAGAGAGCGAAAGATATATATATATATATATATATATATATATATATATATATATATATATATATATATATATATGAGTCAGGTCTTAGTCAGATATGACTGAGCTACCGTATGACAGTAGACGGTACTACCTGCTTTCTGTCAGCGCCGAATGTTGGCCGGCGCTTACCAAACCCGACACCCCACATTGTGCCAACGGCTTCGGGCGTAAGAGCGCAATTGGGAGGGTACAAACCTTACCCTGGTGCAAGTAAATACAACCCAAAGACAAAATAGTCATGGCAGGGCAGACCAGGCCCTAAGCCTTGGGTGGCAGCTGGTCTAGGATCGAAGCTCCGACAGGCGGGCAGTCAGAGCATTGCTTTGCTGATCCGGCAGCTTCTGTAGCTTGTCTTGTTCCAGATGTATAGGTGTCAACTTTCCTCTTGAGTGAACTAGGCAGGCCGAGAGAGGGATCATGCTGCATGGGCAATACATGGTTTCTTTATATTAGCCCAGGCGTTGTGCTATGGAGAGGCAATAACTTCATCCCTGGTCTTAACCGGTCTCGGAATCAAAGCGAGAGGCAACTGTTACGGGTTATAAGTCCTTGTCAGTTGGCGTAGACACAGGGCGCCACGCGTTGCCTCTGACGGTGGGAGATACCTACAGGTGTCACTGATCAGCTACCGCCCGCCTCAAGCTGGGCAGCCCCCGGCCAATTGGGTGCTGATCCGCAACAGCCTGCCTGCTTCAATGGGTGCTTGGGGCTAGGACAAAATCTGAATCGCAGGCTGTATAACCAATGCACCAGGTACTAATAAAAAGAGTAATTGAAACCTCAAGCTACGGCTTGCAACCTGGAACGTAAGAACCACGTGTCCAGGATTCTCCACTGATTTGACAAATATTGACGATGTGAGAAAAACGACTGTGATTGATGCTGAACTCAATCGTCTTAACATTGATATTGCTGGCCTGCAGGAGACTCGCCTCGCTGAGGAAGGGTCACTCAGGGAAAACAATTACACTTTTTTTTGGAAGGGTAGAGGGCAGGCAGAAAAAAAGGCAACATGGTGTGGGCTTTGCAGTGAAGAATTCGCTACTGGGAATGATTTATATCCCAGCTGGAGGTAATGAAAGATTATTATCCCTGCGCTTGGCAACCTCTTGTGGACTTGCCACCATTCTTGCACCGACACTCGCTTCCTCTGATGATGTGAAGGATACATTATATGAGCAGCTAGACTCTGTGATCAAAGCAGTTCCAAAATCCGAGTACATTTATATGCTCGATGATTTCAATCCTCGTGTGGGCAAGGACTCGAGCTCATGGCCAGTGTGCCTTGGAAAATACAACATCGGTCGCATGGATGATAATGGGCAAAGGCTGCTGGAGCATTGCACTAGAAATGACCTATGTATTACAAATTCCTTTTTTAAAACAAAAGAGCTGCATAAGGTCACATGGAAACATCCAAGATCCGGCCATTGGCACCAGCTGGACTTCATCATCACACGGAGACAACATCTGAACCATACATCATTAACTCGAAGTTACCACAGTGCTGACTGTGATACCGATCATTCTCTGGTTGTTGCAAGGGTTAGACTGAGACCAAAGAGAATCTACACAGCGAAACACAAATCTAGCCCCAGGATTAATATTATTAACACTCACGATCCTGGAAAGTGCTTTGAATTTCAACAGCAACTTGAAGACGCTTTCAATGATACATCAGAAAATTGTATAGCAAATGATAAATGGAGTAAACTTAAGGAAACTATTTATAAAACAGCGGTAAGGGTTTACGGCACTGTGGATCAGAAGAGGCAGGACTGGTTTGCGGCAAACAGCCAGATATTGCAGCCCTTGATTGATAAAAAGAAGATAGCTCTCTTAAGAAACAAGGAAAGACCAACGCGTAACACTCTGAGTGAGCTGAAGCAAGTGAGGAAGGATGTACAAAAGGCTGCCAGGCAGTGTGCGAATGACTATTGGATCAAGTTATGTGAGTCCATTCAAATCGCAAGTGATAAGGGAAACATCAGAAGCATGTATGAAGGGATAAAGAAAGCTTGTGATCCAATGATCAAAAGAAGTGCACCGCTGAAAACCTTGACTGGAGAAATCATCACTGATAAGAAACAGCAGATGGATAGATGGGTCGAGCACTTTTTAGAGCTTTACTCAAGTGAGACCAAGCTAGCGGATGATGCCCTCAATGCCATAGAGGCCCTGCCAGCTCTTGACCACCTAGACACACTTCCCACCATAACAGAAGTCAAGTGTGCTATAAATGAGCTTGCGTCTGGCAAGGCTCCAGGTAAGGATGGGATTCCAATAGAGGTAATCAGGAGTGGGCAAGACACACTCGCACTACAGATCCACCAACTAATAGAGCTATGCTGGCGACAAGAATAATTCCCACAGGATTTCAAAGATTCAAACATCATAACGCTGTACAAGAACAAGGGCGATCGGAGCGACTGTAACAACTATAGGGGTATCTCACTTCTGTGTATTGTTGGGACAGTATTTGCCAGAATTGTTCTGCGCAGACTTCAAGTTCTGGGAGATCAAGTCTACCCCGAATCACAGTGCGGCTTCCGTCAGAACCGGTCTACCATTGATATGATATTCTCATTGCGACAGATGCAAGAAAAATGCCGGGAACAAAATCAGCCACTGTTTATTGCCTTCATCGACCTCACAAAGGCATTCGATTTGGTCAGTCGTGAGGGTCTGTTCAAAGCACTAAAGAAGATTGGCTGCCCACCAACTCTTCTATCCATTGTGGAATCGTTCCACACAGGCATGAAGGGTATAATCAAGTTTGATGGCTCAACTTCAGAAGAGTTTGAAATCAAGAGTGGAGTTAAGCAAGGCTGTGTACTATCCCCCACCCTATTTGGGATATAATTTTCACTTCTACTGAAATATGCCTTTCGTGATCAGGATGACGGTATATTCATTCACTCACGCTCAGATGGTGGCCTCTATAATGCTCAGAGGTTGAAGGCCAAGACCAAAATTAGGAGGGTACTAATCAGAGATTTGCTTTTTGCGGATGATGCTGCGATTACGACCCACTCTGAGGAAGAATTACAACATCTACTATCTGCTTTCTCTAATGCTTGTTCTGAATTGGGTTTAACAATTAACAAAAAGAAGACACAGATTATGTCACAAGGTTCACATGGTGTACCATCAATCTTTATTGACGACGCCGAACTGGAGATAGTAGACCACTTTACATATCTAGGAACAGAGGTAAATAGCAAATTTTCCCTCGATCAGGAAATCAACATCAGGATTGGCACGGCAGCAACAACAATGAACATGTTAGCAAAAAGAGTCTGGGAGAACAGGAAGCTTACTGCTAAAACAAAAGTCCTCGTCTACCAAGCCTGTGTCCTTAGTACTCTTCTTTATGGCAGTCAAACCTGGAAAACTTACTCACGCCAAGAGAAACATTTAAACAGCTTTCATATGTGGTGTCTGCGAAGAATACTTGGTATTAAGTGGCAAGACAAAATCACAAATACTGAAGTATTGGAAAGATCAGGTTGTGTGACGGTGTATTCCATGCTCAGTCTTCGTAGGCTTAGATGGATAGGACATGTTAGGAGGATGGATGATGGTAATATACCAAAGGACATTTTTTTTGGTGAATTACAGACGGGTAGGAGATCTCAGTGTCGGCCTCTACTACGATACAAAGATGTGTGTAAGCGAGACATGATTGATACAGGCATTGACAATGCACATTGGGAGCAAGTCGCCGCTGAACGTGTTGCATGGAAGGCAACTATCAGAAATGGAATAAAGACAAAGGAGAAAATGATTGCAGATAAAGCACACACAGAGCGTGAGAGACGTAAGATGGTCCAAAATGGTGGAAATGACCATGTTTTCACATGCATCTACTGTGGGCAAAAATTTTCAGCAAGAATTGGCCTTACCAGCCACACTCGCCACCGCCATGGGTCGTAGTTATTAAGACTTTTTGAAGCACAATGTACCAAACCATTGTCTGTCAAGACGGAAAGGTGCCATATATATATATATATATATATATATATATATATATATATATATATATATATATATATATATATATATATATATATATATATATATTATATATATATAATCTGTCGATGCTTCATGATGTAATTCGAAGAAAACGTCCTAGACTGCTGACTAGAGGAGTTTTGCGACTTCATGACAATGCGAGACCACATACGGCTCGATTAACCCAGGAGAAAATTAACCAACTTAGGTGGGAATTTCTGGAACATCCACTTTACAGCCCCGACTTAGCCCCTAGCGACTTCCACCTGTTTGATTCACTGACAACACTCCGTGGCGGGAGACATTTAGAGAACGACGCGGAAGTTGAATGTGAAGTGAAAACGTTGTTTACAAAACAGAGCACGCAGTTCTATGCAGCCGGTTTTGGAGGACTGATAAAACTATGAAATAAGTGCATCAATGTTGGTAGAAATTATATTGAGAAATAAAGGGAATATTTATGTATTAAAATAAACTGCTTTCAAGTTGTTATCATGTTATTTAGAGTTATTTTTCTACAACCATTTGTGACTTATTTATTGACTTTCCCTGGTGTGCGTGTGCGTGTGTATATATATATATCTTGGAAGGAAGCAAATACTGCCAGCAATCGGTAGTAATTGAATACAACCCACCCATTATCCACACACACACACACACACACACACACACAGCGCACGCATACACACACACACACACGAACGCACACACACACACACATACACACAAACAAACACACACATTCACGCACACACTCTTACATGCAGATCTCCACTTTACTGCCATTGTTGCATAATCCACATGTGGTGTACTGTGTCTTTTTGTTATGCATGATTCATTGATGATTCACTTGGAAATACCCAAAATAGCATAGTAATGTCGATGCATCTGAAAATTACACGTTGTCTATAACAAGAGAAACAAGCGTGAAGTGCTTTCTGTGTGTAGAATGAATCATCTGCCATATCAGACATGTAACAGCGTATGGTACCGAGATAATTATAACCAATGTTATGTGCTGGGTGCTGTTATTCCGTGTGGGGCAATTGGCTAACACGCATGCCTGCATGACCTGTAGTCGTGTGTTCAAAACATATTGAAGTGAATATGTAGATTTCATTGATCGTGGCTTCCAGTTTGAGGCATATTAAATTGGTAATTGGGACATGACATGGGTAGTAAAGCCGGCCGGCGTAATAATAATAAAAATGGTTGCACATCATTTACAGGACATCGCTGTCAACAACAGCATCTTTCAGCTAATTGTTTATTTTTTGGCAAGATGACGCTCAGTTGCCATTGCTTTCTGAGCGACCGGCTCACATACCCTGTAAGTTACCGACGCGGCTAGAACCGCTACAGATTCTCGCCGTCGTCACGTTACTTACGAGAGTATACGAGATTACGGAGAAAGTCGCTAACCTCTAGGCCAGGGAGTTCGGCGGCTTAATAATAACACCCGATAAATTATACATAGTGTATTACATGTGGCAACACATACCCAGCACTCAATGTTACTCTAAAGTGGGCCGAGGATATTGATCGTTTTCTTACGCGTTGATGATAATGTAATAGAACATTGGTTTTTCTTCAGAGCTCATTGTATTCTCCAGTCTATAACAATGCAATCATTCATGCACTTTATTAGAGGCGACTAAGATAATTGTATTTTGGGTATGCTACCTCGTCTCGTTGAAGAATACAAGTAACATTTGAAACCGATACTAACTCACTGCAAACTGGAAGTGAGATATTAAGCCTGCTAAATGACTGGTTCAGATGCGCATCCTATCGCTCTCAACTGAGGGATAAAGCCGAACGCCTCTAGGCCAATGTCTCTCAGCTGTGCGAACCCAGTCGTTGCTCACCTCTCCTACATGGAGGTGAGATGCTTCCGTCCTTTATTTGGGGACGAAAATAACAAGTACCTCTGAAGTCGGAGTGGGTTCGCATGATGGCGTGGATCACCGGTAAACGGGAAAGCAAACACACACGCAAAATTGAGTCCCTTACTCCTTTAAATAGTTTGTAAGGACTACGCTTGAGTTTAAGCGAGCGAACAGAAAAGAAAAGAAAATTTGAAACGACAAACAAGAAATTAAACATAAACGTGATTCCTTGTTATGCATCAACAAACGATAAAGGTGAATCAGTTAACGAGGAATCAAACATGCAATTTCAAAGGAAAGTGGGTAATAATTTTCAATATGACAGATTTGTTGATGGACAATATAAATTCCAAGATTTGAAACGATCATGCGGGATCTCGGACTGTGGGTAATGAATGAAAGTGGAGAAACCTCCGCAATTCTAAGGTTGAAAACAATACATATAACAAAGAGAGGAATAATAGAGAGCTATATATAAATAATAGTAAAACAAAGCTAAACCGGGATAAGTGGACAACACTGATGCTGAACAGAACAGGACATTCACCTTTTGTGACAGACGTAAATGGCTGTCAAAGTCGTAGGTAAAATACCATTATGTGGATTTGGAAGTCAATGGGAAACCACCGCATTATTGTCCCAAGTTTTCATGAATGCCAGAGTAAATAACGACTGCCTGAAAGAGGCTAATGAAACTAGAACATTATATTCAACAATAAGAATGAGACAAGAAGCTTTCTTTTTGGTGAGAACGGAGGCAATTGAGAACATCCTTACGACTGGATAGATCAAGGGAAAAGAAGCAGAGGAAGACCAAGAGAAATTATGCTGGATGGACCGAGACAGTGACAAGGAGGACGATAATTAGTAAACTTGATCGAAACACCAAGGGCCGAGATCTGTGGAGAACGTATAATCCAGGCAAGCATTTAGGTAATAATGAAATCATAGCTATGAAAGCCAAAGCGCATAAAAATATACTATGAAGCGTATACAAAGGTTAAGTAGCGGATAGGTTTGGATACAAGACAATGTTTAGGTGACCTAGTAATACAGGCAGAAGAAACAGCATCGATATCGAACCTCAGAGACTGTTATAGTAATATAAAGAAGATTGCGTAACTTACCATCAGCCACATGGACTGATCAAAACCGGAAACAGCAATGACTAACATTGCAGATCCTTTAAACACACTGGATGATTACTTTGAGGAACGCCTGCATATATCAGTCCCAGAAGACCCTCAAGATATCCTGACTGCAGAAGAGGAGCTGAACATCCAATGCGGGAATCTATCTAAAGAAACGATTACTAAAGATATTAAGCTACTCAAGGACTAGAAAACTTATCCTTATAATATACTGGCATAGCATGTTAAAACTGATATAGGCAGGGCTACTAAATTCACTCCACAACGTCACTTATATATAGCACATTCTAGTAAACTGAAGCAATACTATCAGGGTGCAGAGAGGGATATCTGGTGAATTTGTCAAAGAATAATGAGAAGTTACAGGAGAGTGCATATTATAGAAGAATGACGTCGCTATTTAGTTTCCGAGGACATATTAAGCAGGGTTATTATGGAGGGACTAAGAAAGGTCACTAACAAACAATTGAATAATGAACAGGTTCGACTAAACAGATCCTGCTATGACCAGATAGCCATACTGCACAAGCTAACTGAACAAAACATAGAATTGTACGTGCCTCTCTAAATTTGATTCTTGGGCTAGACAAGGCTTTTGACACCATTTATAGATAATTTATTTTGAAATTGATAAGTCCCGTGGGATCCCACGGTGAAAAGAAAACATTAAATATTTAAAACGCAACATATGGAGACATACGATGGTTACTTCAATTTTAATTCACCGCAACAAAGAAGAATCCCTTCGAGCCTCATTTGCAATTTTTTTAAGTTTTTGAGCCTGTAGGGCCCTCACTGTCAACGACAGTGAGGGCCCTACGGGCCCAAAACTAAAAAAAACATCCATGGATCGGTCTAACAGTCCACCGAAAACTCAACCGGAAAATGAACGCCGGACCAATGCAAATGAGGCTCGAAGGGATTCTTCTTTGTTTGCGGTTGTTTGCAGTGATTTAAAATTGAAGTACCCATACGATGTATAGTTCTCCATGAGGGAACACTGGCAGAAGCATTCGAAATAAGAACAGGAGTGAGACTGAGATATCTGTTTATTTCTTACAATAAATGAGATGAACTTTGAAGAAAGCAGCATGATTTAATAGTCAGAGATTAAATACAATGGACTCCTTGTGACATAATGTATTCAGACGTTCACATCCCCAGTCCATTTACATTTATCAATACTCATAAATTACACACGTAAGCCACCATGATACCCGTTCTAAGAATAGTTTAGAATATTCTAGAACGGGGAAAGGGCGATGAAGGGAGGAGGCCCTTGGTTTTGATTCGTTGACCCTTGGGCGAGTAACGCGGTTTAGTAGGGCAAACGCTTCCTTAGCCGGCAGTCGAAGATTTGATACCAGCTTGTAAGGACGTGTGAATGATGCAGTGATAAAACGTGCCCTAAACTTTCTCTAGGATGTAGACCTCTACTCCTCAGGTACCACAAAATCATTTTATATGTTATGTGTAAGCCTGGTAATAAGAGAGAGAGAGAGAGAGAGAGAGAGAGAGAGAGAGAGAGAGAGAGAGAGATGAATGGCAGAGTATTTTCTTGAGAAAATGTAAACTTGAAGACATAACTTCATTATCCAGTGACACTAAATCTGCCTCTCCGGCCTGTCATGTCTACCAAGGTGAAATCTTCTTACCATGTCTATTGTCTGTCTGATCTGGTGATTTGCATATGCTTGTGACTGTAAACTACGCTCAATGCATATGGCAAACCCTTTATGCACTCTGAACCTTCCTTGAGTGCCTATCATGACCCATTCTTAAACAAACTGTACGCTGCTCTTGCGAGTTCCATTTGGCAGTCTGGATCAGAATGTGTGATGACACATGCAACTTTTCCCTTATAATGGCTGAAAATGTTTGAGTAAATGAGATGGTGAATGTATCAGTACCTCTCATATTTTGTAAAAAGAAGACGCTGATCATATTCATGTTTGCAGGACTGCATTGCAATTTAGACATTACAAAGTTCCTGTAATGTATTGTGACTGTATTACGTTCAGGAAAATTGCCAAAAGCATTCATATAGATTTGCCTAAGATGCAATTTCTCTCTGACGTTATGCGCTGGTTCCTTTGCAACAATGCTTTAGGGTTATATGAACTACATTCCAACAAGGAGCAATATGTGTTCGAACCTGCAGTGTCTAGTCTGTTGAATATCGGTGAAGGCTCATGCTATTTGTCAAGAAAAATGCATGTTTTTTTTCATATGTGTGTTCCACATGTGAAGGCATTGCTTATGCAATAATGCTTAGTACCCACTGAAGTAGATATTGCTATTGCTCAGTGGGACAAGAGCACATGATGATGATTATGATGATGATTTGATGATGATGTGAACCTGGTCTGGCTTGAGAGGGGGAAGTTTGGCATGGCGGTGTGGGTGAAAGGGGATAGGACATTCTTGTACCAAGGTATCACCTTTATGAAGTGATAACTGGTCTGCTAATTGGTCCATTGCCATTAGTTTAATGATATTGCCCAGTGCAGTCTTAAAAGATGCCTGTTCTCCATCTATCTCATATCTGCCTTATGGGGACTGTTTCAGCAAATATGCCTCATGATGGTGTTCATTTTATGCTGTTTGCTTCATGTCTTGCTTTGAAATGCTGGTGCATGTTGCTTGCCTTACAATGCCTACTTCTGAATGCTTATCACACTATGTCTGTTTCTCATGGTACACCCTGTGATCTACTTATTGTGAGGACTTATTTAGACAAATATTACAAGGTGCTTGTTAATTGTGTGAGGCTGTCCCTGACTGAGCATATGTGCCTATGATTTCACAATTGGGGATGAACATTGAAAAAAGATATCTCCCCAACCAATCAACGAAAATTGTACATCATCACCAGTAAAGGGGCAGGTGTTTGGGTGTCACCCTCCCCCTTTCTCCATCTCCCCATTCCTCTCTAACTATGTACTACATAACTATGACAATGTTTAAACAGATGTAAAACACATGTTGTATCTTTATGTATTAACAGAGAATGAGGAAGATGGGGAGGCCCTCTATTACCAGGACAACTCCAAGGAAGTCCTGGGCTCTAACCTTCAATCCAGCTTTATAGTATGGACTCTACAAAAAGGTTACCACATGACCTTAGCCTGAAAATACTCAGCCAAAATCCACATTAATTCTAGCCGATGCAGATGGCACTGAAAAAGGGTCTCATTAAAAGACTAAAATACAGGGATACCCTCCATTCCTATAATATTTCTGGAGGTACCAAATCACCTGGTTTCAGCACGCCTCTACTGGCTACGGGTGGAGATTAATTGTGTGTACCTGGAGCCTACCATATTTTCCCTCAAGCCAAGATAGTTGTGACATCTTGAGGTATTCCAGCTTGTTACTAGCTGAAAAGCATAGGAGAAGAAGGATATAAACAGAGCTATTCAAGAATTCAGAAGATGGATTCTTCATTAAGCAGGTGTGGTAATTTAAGACCCAACTGTAACCTTGGGAGATAGACTGGCAAAGAAGAATACTGGGACATATTGCTTTTAGATCTTCATTTATTGGAATCTTAGGACTAATCCCGGTTGTCAGCTTCTCGAACAGTCAACTCACCATTGAAAAGACATGCTTATTCTTTTCATAAAAACTTGTCACAGCAGGAAATAGACTAACTTGGGAAATCATCATGGGGAAAACTGTAACCTGGGACTTACCCAACACCCTTCACAGGTGATAACAGGATGTGCCTAGACCAGAATAGCAGTGTATCCCTGTGCTTGCCCAGGACTATAACTTTACAATATGTTACCCTTAGTGACGGGTGAAAAATGTAACATGCCTTAAGTGTAGTGTAGGAGAACAGTGGAGAGTAGAGATGAGGCGGAGTGTGTTGTTTTAAATTGATGTTCTATGGGGATATTGGGTGATGTAATTGGGGTTTTCACACAGTCAACTATAATGCATATAAACCAATATTTGAAATGTAAATTGTTGGCAATATGAAGCCTGATTCTTCGCTTGATCCCAAAGACATTAATAAAGTTTAGATAGTAGGAAAACAGTTTTGAGGTGCATGTTTCTATGCTTGTCTTGTATACTGTTGTGATATACATTACTTTGTGAATGAATTGTCCAACTGTTGTCAGGCATCTTCATGGTGACTGTTTACTCTACTGTTGTTGTTGGTTACAGATATTGTGAAAAGTCCTGTATAGATGTTGTCAAGTATCTTTCATGATGTACGACTTGTCTAACTGTTAGTGTACCCATTCCCTTATGGATGTGTGTCCAACTATTGTCAAGATCCTCTCATGTTGATGTCTTGTTCAACCGTTGTAAAGCACAGTGGTTGTTGTTTATGTTCACTACAATGGTCCAGTTGTCAGAATGGTCATTTATTCAAGTGTCTTGTGTCACTTGGAATGATATTAAAATTGAGATCAACAATGAGGTTGGCGACCAGAGCACAGTCAACAGAATAGATGAGAGACCTGCTTTCATTTGTTGCTGTGGCTAACTGCCAACATCTCTATATAACCTAGAAGAGGATTCATCTAATAATAATTCTGTGTTGAACTTACACTTAGGTCTAATTTCTCACAGTGGGGTTACTTGATGAGCCAAATTCTAATTGGTTTCTCTAGAAGGGTTCCGCGAGAATGATTATATATGCCTCTAGACAAAACTTGCTGCTACTAACATGTATCTTTTATAAAGAGATATACTTTACAGAACTTCACTCATTGGAGTTTCTGTAATTATATATAAACCCACAGAAAACCTCACACTCCTAAAAATGAGTTCAATGATCTGGACTTCGCTGATGATATTACCCTCCTATTTCACAATCTAAATTAGGTCCCAGATAAACTCTAAACACATTAGATGGGAGTCACAAGCATTCAGTTTATAAATGCATAGGAGAAAAACAACGATAGCGTAATAAACCAAACACTCGATAATCCCGTCTTTCTCAATGAAACCTTACTTGAAATTGGGAATTCTAGACTATTTAGGTAGCAATGTAGACAAAGATGGTTGAACAGGCAAATATTTCACAATAAGATGTTATATTAGATGTTAATGCGAAGAGAAACTTTTAAAGGAACGTAGCATTTGTTGAAATCAAAATGCATTAAAGTTCACCATATTACATTTAAATAAAAACGATACGCATGACACAGGGTCCTAATGTCCAGTTTGCCGTAGGCCGATACTGTGCACGCTTTACATCATTTAGACATATCTCGGAAGGTGAGAGGAGTGTATGTTGCCAATATCACAACTGCATCCTTTACTTCCCAAGTGATGTAACGACACCCGTTTTAGTCTGCGTCGACAAGAAGCCGAAATCAATTTAACAAAGCCACCTTCATGAGAATTCGATTATATGGCCAGAACACAGGCAGTCAAACAGGTTTATTGTAGCGCTGTCGCAACTATGTATGTTTAATAGTATATAGATGATAAAATTGTCAAGCTGCAACTATGGAAATTAATTGACATGATACATTGTTTATGTCTGTTGGTTTGCTGCATATCTGTTAGAGGGCGCAGTAGTCTACCCCCGCAGGATTCGGATGTTCATTATTCCTAGGAAAGTTCAAGTTCTGTAGTGTGCCATTGATTTTTGAATGACCGGCCTCCATACCATTTCATAGAAAAGCAACGCAAGGAGGTATGACTCCTCATCGCCAGCAGCTTCATATGTCACTACACAAATGTGTAGTGCCAAATTATGACATATTAAGATATGTGTGAGACGGGGATGTGTAATGTCTCCAGATTTGTTTCCCAGTACAATGAAATTATTTTCATAAATGTAGAAGATATGAAAGGGCTCATTGTTGGAGGAATAAACATCATTAACATTAGATATGCAGATGATACAGTCTTGATTGCAGACAATGAACAGGACCTGCAAAATTTAGTAGATGCGGTTGTTACACAACTAAGGTTAGAACTGAATATTAAGAATACACATATTATGGTCGTCACTGGGAAGAAGGAGTTGAGTTGAGTTGAGTCAAGAACCGACATCATTGCACTCAGGACATTCCCATGCGTGCTCAGTCCCCTCGTTCAACAGCCAGCGAAGAGTCATACTACTAATCATTCCCACCGCTATCTGATTAAAAGTTCTCCTGGTCTTCCCTCTCAGTTTTGAGGTTCTTCCAGAACCCCTGCCGATCCCCCGCAATCTCATTCTTTCCACATATGGGTTCTCAATTTGTTCCTCCGCCTTCTCCACCTGGTCCCACAAGCGCACAACCACCTCCTCCTTGTCCATAGGCAAGATACCACCAAGAGGTGCATTCCCTGCCAGCCTATCAGCCTGTTCGTTCCCCCGTACACCCGCATGGCCAGGGCAAAATATCCATACAATTCTCACAATCTGTGACCTCTGAAGCGACGAGAGCCATTCCACACGAAACATTCCTTTCTCCACCTTGCTGAGCATATTCTTTGAATCCGTAATGAACACAAGGTGCGTTGCAGTAGTCTCCTCTAGCCACCTGAATGCCACTGTTACTGCCTCCACCTCCATTCTCATGCTGGAGGTCGTAGTCGCATACGCCAGACTCTCATTTTTCATGACTCATCCATTAACCTTTGCAATAAAACCCCAACCACTATGTCTGTTTCTCACAACTGACCCATCAGTGTAGATGACTATGTCGCCTTGATGTGTGTTACTCTGGATCAGCTGTTGCATTTCAAACTCAGTGCGGCCCGCTGCCCATTCTCTGCACTCACGACCCAGTGTTATTATTACTTTGTGCCAGTCCGTCATGTCATCCGGAACTTCAACCCACTCTCTTTCACGATTGATGGTCTCTAGATCATACACCTGACTTATAGAAAGTTCTGCCTGTGCCATCCAGGACCTGCCTCGACTTAGTCTATGACCCTTTACCATATCCATTGCTGCATGCAGCGGGTTATCCCTGTCTGCGGCAACTCTCAGGTACCATTTGGCCTGAAGGACCCGATGTCTCTCCGTCATTGTAGGTAGCGCCAGGATATGCCTCATGCAGACAATTGGTGTGTCCTCTGTGCACCCCAGTATTAACCGCATGGCAACATTCTGTATGCGTTCCAACCTTTCAAGCTGGCTTTTTGATACTGTCAGCAGCCCCAAACCATACTAAATGACAGAAATTATTAACTGCTGAAAAAGCATGTACAGCATCCTCTGATCTACCCCAAATGCCAAGCCCTCAATGCATTAAGTTGAGAAGAAGGAAATACCACAATGTGATATATGAGTAAAGGGGCATATTCTTAAGCAAGCGAATCGATACAGTCATCTCGGTACAGTCATAATATCTGATGGGAGATGAATTGAAGAGATTAGAACAAGAATCGCCATGGCGAAAGTAGCCTTTAGCAAGATGAAAAACATTCTGACCAATAAAAAGATGTCAATTGAAACGAGAAAAAGAGTGTTGAGGGGATACATAGAGTCTGTTCTTTTGTATGGAAGTGAAACTTGGACAATGAGCAGTCAAGCTGAAAAGCATCTGATGGCTGCAGAAATGTGGTTTCTGAGGAAAATGCAAAAAATACCATGGACAGACAGAAAAACCAATGACCAAGTACTACAGGAGACAAATGAACATCGTAAACTGATTTGAGAAATTAGACGCAAACAGTCACATTTTTTCGGACATGTTATGAGAAGAAATGGATTGGAGAACTTGGTGACAACTGGCAAGATCGAAGGGAACAGACCAAGAGGAAGACCGAGAGGAAAATACCTGGATGGCTTGGCCACATGGCATGGACGAGACAGGAACACTGAGCTGATCCACGACACTGGTGATCGAGTGAAATGGCGAGTCATGACCGCCCACGCTTTCCGGCATGGCACATGATTGATTGAGATTACATCCTGATTAGCAGAAGCTTTCGAAATGCGTTAACAGTCGTAAGAGTTCCCAGTGCAGACTGTTACAGTGATCACAGATTAATTATAGTCACATTAAGGGTAAAGTTAAAGAAAGTCAAGTATGCAACACAAAACACTAAATATGATTTGTGGAAATTCGAATTGAAAACTGACAAAGAAATGCAAGATCATTTTAACATAGAAGTACAGAACAAATTTGATATATTGTCTGATCTAGAGATATTCAAGATGTGGATGATCAATGAGAGATTTTGAAGAATTCATTCAGTATGTCTGCAGAAAAAAAAATATTCCAAATTTGAAGAAAATGGGTGGTAAGACATAGATGACTGAGGAAATATTACAAGTAATGGAAACACGAAGACAGAAGCAAAATATTCCTACCAAATATGAAGAAATTCACATAAAAGTCAGAACATTATGTAAGGCGACAAAAGAAGCAAGACTCGAGAAAAATTGCATAGACATTGAAAAACAACACAAAAGTAAAAATTCCAAACTAATGCAAAAAAAAGAATTCAGGAGCTTACTAATTAAAGAACACGTACATCACCAGGCTGCCTAGTGATAAAAGATAGAAAAATAATATTAGAAAAAGATCAGATTTTACATGTATGGACAGGTTATGTTAAAATATTTGATAATTATAACAGAGAAGAACAGTCATTACTGTCACTGTCATTTACTGCCAATATAGTATCTTGCGGTGTATGGCAGAGGGGTCTTTGAACCTGAGGAATAAAGGCCGCCTGGCTAGTGCAGTCGCCGCGAACTGTGCAGGTTAGGACAGAAAAAAATCCCACACCTTACCGAGGGATCGAACAGGGTCTCCCGAATGAGAGTCCGGCGTTTTAGCCACTCGGTCAGCCGCTCCACTAGAAGAGGAGGACAAGAAGAATACATGCGAGAAGAACAGTATGATATCCAAAATAATAATGAAGGACCATCCATTTTGAAGATGCAGGTTCAGAATGCTCTTAACCATATGAGCAATAGCAAGACCCCTGTTTTAGACAGCATCACAACAGAAATGATTAATGTTTTAGAAGAATATGGGATAGATAAAGTTACCAGACTGCTGAATACACTATATGATACAGGAGATATACCTCATTAATACTGTAATAATGTATTTATTGCAATCCCAAATAAATCAGGAGCCTTGGAAGGTGATAAACATCGAACAATTAGTATAATGAGTCACATTACGACGATTTTGCTAAGAATTGTCATGCAAAGAGTTAGGAAGAAAATACAACCTGAATTATGAGAAGAACAATGTGGGTACGCAGAAGGCAAGGGTACAGTAAATGATGTGTATATACTGAGAACAGTAACTGAATGTTTTATAAAAGTAAAAAAAAAGATCTACACCATTTTGACTTTACAAAGACTTTAGATAAATTGAGACATGTCGACATGATAAGGATGCTTGCAGATCTACAAATTCATGGAAATGACATTGAACTTGTAAAAAACATATATAGGAAACACAAATAAGAATTGAAAATGAAATAGCTCAATATCAGCCCATTAAGAAAGGTGTGGTGTCTCCAGATATTTTTTTCCATGTACAGTGAAAATAGTTTCAGAAATATAGAAGATATGGACGGAATCAACATTGGGGGACAATACATAAATAATATTAGATATGCAGATGATACAGTCTTGATTGCAGACAATGAACAGGACCTGCAGAATTTAGTAGATGCGGTTGTTGCATACAGTGATCAACTAGGGTTGAACTGAATATTAAGAAGACACAGATTATGGTCGTCCTTGGGAAGAAGTAAATACCACGATGTAATATGCAAGTAAATAGGCATATTCTTAAACAAGTGAATCTGTACAGTTATATCGGCACAGTCATAACATCTGATGGGAGATGCATTGAAGAGATTAGAACAAGAATTGCCATTGCAAATATAGCGTTTTGCAAAATGAAAAACATACTGCCTATTAGAAAGATATCATTGAAACGAGAAAAAAGAGAGTTGAAGTGCTGCATAGAACCTGTACTTTTGTATGAATGTGAAGCGTGGACAATGAGCAGACAAGCTGAAAAACATATGATGGCTGTGGAAATGTGGTTTCTGAGGAAAAAGCAAAGAATACCATGGACAAACATAAAATTCAATGCATAAGTCCTTCAAGAAACACATACAGATCTTAAAATGATCGGAGATAATAGACGCAGCTGTTAACATATTGTGGGCATGGTATGAGAAGAAATGCATTGGAGAACTTGGTGACAACTGGCAAGATCGAAGGGAACAGACCAAGATGAAGACCGAGTGGAAAATACCAGGATGGCTTGGCCACATGGCATGGACGAGACAGGAACATTTAGCTGATCGACGACTCTGGCGATGGAGTGAAATGGCGAGTCATAACCGCCCACGCTTTCCGGCATGGAACATGATTGATTGATTGATTGATATGTTGACGGTGTGTGATATCCTTATGAACATGTTTACTAAAATCATGTTTACATCTTCTTCTTCTTCTTCAGCGTTCCGAGCCATTGAGGTTCTTTGTTGCAGATACAATATGTCTCCATTCGTCTCTCTGGTTGACCTTATCTTGCCAGTCGTTGATTCCAAGTGCTTGTAGGTCTGTATATATATTATCTCTCCACCGTCTTCTTGGTCTACCTGGGGGTCTAAGGTCATTTATTTCCTGAGTGTAAGCGAGTTTTGTTTCCCTATTATCTTCCATTCTTTCTATATGCCCCAGCCATTGTAGTCTATTAGCCTCCATGATACCAGTGATTAGCGGAGACTTAAACATATCATAAATGTCTCTGTTACTTCTTCTTTTCCACTCTCCACTTTGTATATCGTTAATGGGTCCAAAGATGCGTCTTACAACTATGTTTCAAAGGTTTGTAATAAGTGTCAAGAGGTAACGTTGGTCTCTCTCCAAGATACGAGTTCAGGCTCTATAATGCAGCAACGTTCACCTCGAGATCTATGTGGCTCTGGGGTATTATGGTACAGGACAGCTTAAATTGATGCATGATGGTACAGGACAGCTTAACTATCTGAACTCCAGAAAACGACTCACCGAATATACTGGTGGAGTGAACTGCGATGTATTTTTATCACAGCTGAATCAGATGACGGCTATGAGTGTGGGGTCGATTCCGACTTGAGTCATTCTCGCTTACCATTCACTCCCGCTCTTCAATCAGACATCATCTCCCTAGACCAGTGAGAGTGCTGGGAACAGAGCCAGCCGCCTAGTATCCTAGTAATGCTAATCAACTACGCTTGCCTACCTTCAACCGAAGCTCACCATAATGGAGCACCAACGGCCAATGTCATCAGGCTGCCCGTAACTGGAACCATGCCTAACCTTTGATGACTTACGAATTAGTAACGGCTTGAATCCTGTGACTGGTATTGAAACACCTCCTATCACTTCGTAAGCTGGAACACAACTAATGCTTAAGCCGTTACGGTGTTAGGTGACGTCGTATTATGACGTCTCAATTGCGTTCAATTTTGGTGTCGCAATGTTCACCATTTGTGCCACTCTTTATCTTCTTCTTTGATGCGTTAACTCATCAATTGCCTGCATCACTGTCATTTGCCACATGACAATAAGGCTTCGTCTCCTTTCGTTGTAATCCAGTTTTCAGAGCCATACAGCACAACTGGTCTGATCAGTGTTTTGTATATTGTGATTTTGGTGTTACGAGATAACGCATTTGATTTGTGTAGATGTTGTAGTGCATAGTATATCTTATTTCCAGAATTGATTCTAGTTTGTATTTCTTCCCTTATGATGTTGGAGCAGTTGAAGATTGTACCCAGGTATTTGTATGTTTCCGTTCTTTTAATAGTCATATAATCTATTGGTATGTGGCCAGAGTTTTTAGCCATTCCCTCTCTTGAAATTAGCATATATTCTGTCTTATCTTGGTTGATAACCAGCCTCATCTGTTGGGCTTTTTCCTTTAAGTGAGTCAATATTTCCAATGTCTTTTGTTCATTTTACCCTATAATATCTATATCATCTGCATAACCATGCAGCTTGGATGTTCCTCCAATATCACAGTCCTCCTTTACCTTCCTTACAACTTTCTCTAGAGCCAGATTGAAGAGTAGCGACGATAGTGCATCACCCTGTTTCGAACCAGATGTTATTTGGAAAGGGTCTAATTTCCTGCCTTTATATGTTACTATATTATAAGTATTTTCCATGCATAGTCTGGTCATGTTGATTAACTTCCTTGGTATTCAAAATTCCTCCATAGCATTCCATAGACTATTCCTATGGACACTATCATATACCTTTTTAAAATCCACAAAAATGTTATGTAGATCTCTTTTATATTCCCAATTTTTCTCGGCTATTTGTCGTAAGATAAATATCGGATCTATTGTTGATCTGTTTTGTCTAACACCCGCCTGGTAGTCACCTAATATGTATTCTGAATATGGTTTTAGTCTATTTAGTAATACTGCGGATATCTTATCGCGTGTGAACAGTAGTGATATTCCTCTATAATTTTCACATTGGAACTTGTCTCCTTTCTTAAAGATAGGTATCAATAATGACTCTTTCCAGTCATGGGGTAATTCTTCTTTTTATTATTAGTTCATATAGCTTTAGATGTAATGCATGGCCACCTGCCTTTATAAATTCAGCAGCAATTTCATCAGTCTCAGTTGCCTTATTGATTTTAAGTCGTGTGATTACATATATGATTTCTTTAAATGTAGGTTCTTCAATTTGTGGTTCACATGTTAGAACCTCTTCCTGTGGGAAAGTGTTACTTGGACCTTCACAATTTAGTAATTCAACAACATATTCTTTCCATGTGTTGCACATTTCCTCACTGGTATTTATCATGTTCCCATTTTTGTCTTTTAAACCATAAGTGTTTTGTTGGTGCCCTTGTTTCATTGACTTCAGTTCTTTAAAAAAACTTTCTGGATTCATTTTTCTGGTGATTAGTTTCCATATCTTTGATTATATTACTCATATATTCTCGCTTCTGCTGTCGGACTATTTTTGTAGCCTCTTTACATTCATTTCTATAATGCTCTTCCTTTTGGATGTTGTTGATGTCATTTAACCATAAATGTCTGGCATTCTTTTTCCTAATGACTGCTTCTTCACATTTGTGATTGGACCATCTGTTCTTTCTATGCGTGGTTAACACACCGATACATTCTTCTGCGGTAGATTGAATTGTATTCGTGATGTTCAACCAAGTTTGGTCAACTCTTTCCTCCAAAGGGTTTTGCAGAGTTTCAATTTTACATTTTATTGCAACAATAAAAACAAAACATAGTTTACTAGAGTGTGGGGTTGTTTATAAGTCAAAACGCCCGCATTTGTCACATGCCCACTTCATTATATTTATTGTCTAAACAGCAACAAATAATGGCAGAATGCTCTTTAATCATGCGGTAGCGGCAAAGACGCCTAGACTTCTCGGACAAAGACGAACAACTCGGAGTGTTTGTTTACTTGCAGCGCACATGTCACTGGAATCGCCATGTTTTATTCGAAGCAAGCCGGTTAAATAAGGCACTTCCAAGTCTAAATTACACAATTTGCAAACCTCCCCACAGAATGAATATTTATAACATGTGTGATGCTGGTTTATACACAGCAGGATCCCCAATTGCGCTGCATAATGAGTGTAAATTGGGTAGATTATACATGTATGACTACATCACATATGAAGATATGCATGTGCAATAAAGGCGAGAATTAACCAACATCAGACTAGTGCTAGAAATAATGTGAAGAATGTCAACTGTCTGCCTGCCAACCACATGGTTAAATTCCAACCCCGAAGGTTTTGTTTTAAAAATTATTGTCGTAAGACTCCCTCTTCCAGCCAGACTTACATTCTGTACAAGGAACATGACCT
Source organism: Cepaea hortensis (assembly GCA_963921405.1). NCBI lineage: Eukaryota > Metazoa > Mollusca > Gastropoda > Stylommatophora > Helicidae > Cepaea > Cepaea hortensis. Next base: position 104,596,057 of record OY992881.1, on the reverse strand, counting down.
GGCAAATACTGGCCGGTGTGATACTGTATAAATTACCCATTGCCTGTTTAGAGATATGTAGACACTTAGGGCTAGTGCCATATGCTCAATATTCAAAGCATGACTTTTACTTTTCATATACTCGGTAGCTCTATAGCGTGAGTGTTTTTTTAACTTGTGAAAAATGACGTGGGCATGTAGCATTCAATGTTGGAATTATTCATAATGCCTTCTTATGTTCATATGTATTCCTTAGGTGTACACTACATTTGCAGTAGCTTTTACATTACTCTTGTGTCCATCAACTTGCCAAGGCAGTCGCCGTGCAGTTCCTAGACTGGCATTTATTTAACATTTCACAAGACTTACAAGAGTTCTAATAGACCACTCACGGTAGGTGATACCGATGTCCTGACTCCTCGGCAATTTAGAAGTGGACATAGTTTGAAAAGTCTGGTGTGCAAGGATTCGAATTCGAATTACGCTGATTTTTACATTAGATCTGGGCTTCATTTGTTCTGACAAATTGTTGCCCCTTTATAAAATTGTACAAAGTCTATATAATCACTAGACGTTAACGTTGTCGAATGGATAAAATCTCTCTCTCTCTCTCTCTCTCTCTCTCTCTCTCTCTCTCTCTCTCTCTCTCTCTCTCTCTCTCTCACTCTCTCTCTCTCACTCTCTCTCTCTCTCTCTCTCTCTCTCTCTCTCTCAAATTTATGATGCGTTTATTATCATGTATCCGGTTCAACATTTCAAACCAACATAAAGTAGAACGTACACGTTGATTTATCATACAGAAAGTAATGACAAACTACTGAACGTAAATCAGGCCACATTTGAAGTGTGCAAACGTTGATGCTTCTATCTTTATTATTAATTAAGGAAAACGATGTTGTGTAATACTTTCTGAACGACCCTTGTAGCTAAGTCATAAAATTAACTACTTAGCTGACTGACAAACAAGCCATCTGCAGTTCTCCATTAACCTGTTTCCTGTCTTTATACTGGCAATACACTAAAAGGCCAGGAGTATACGTCGTGTTCTTTCCCATATTGTGAATTGCGCATGTGTGATACTCACAGTGTAAGCGTAGAATAGCAGAGAGGATAAGGCTGAAACCTGTAGCAAGCCGGTATTTACTTTTGTAATTAAAACTTATTGCCTCTTCCTCTATCAATGCCATCTTTTCTTCGCTCTTTAAACAATAATAATACCACCCCTTCACTTTTGGGGAGAGGGAGGAGAGAGGAATGTTTCCCTATGTTGTCTGAGATATTAGTTCTTCACATTTAAATAGTAGCTTTTTGCCTGTATGTCCCATATCATTTCACATACTCCCAAATAGCTAACCATATAATATGTCATGTCTTCTACTATATAAATGTTGCTTTATATTATACGATACCTAACGAACATCTGCCCAAATGTGATTCTGTATTTGCTACTCATGCGATAGTAGATGAAGATATTCATTGACGAGTTGATACCTTCCATTAAATAAATGAATCCGCTTAACGCTAACGTCACTGTAACGTATTGTCCATTTAATGATAGCTCGGGTTCAAAAACAACGGCAAGCATGATGATTGTAATTGGAACAAAGCAAAGTATATACAGAATAGAAATTGTCGCGACCATTTTAATAATTTTCTGATTTCTTTTCAACATTTTATTAGCCACTGTGTCATTGATTACAGTATTTGTCCATTCTTGTCTTCTACGTAGTTGTATTGTCAGAATTAATGTGCAGATTGTAATGATTACAAATACCGAAAACGGAATCATAAAGTTGTTGATCAAAAGAGTAATTTTCTCAATGGGGACTTTCTCTTCTCTAGAGATAAGCCCAAAAATGGTCTTGTTTTTGACAGGTGAGAATTTCAAGTCTAGGCTGTTCACAAAATACACAGGTGTGCCGCTAAGTATAAAGACGATGCAGATTCCAACAGTGGCCACCGTTGTTCTTTTTGGGGTCATAATACTCTTCACCTAAATGTGAAATACAAGTATATACTACTATAATAATCATCTGAATGTGGCAAATAGTTAAAACAACGAATATATGATGACAGACAACGGAAAGTCGCAATGGTCTGAATTAGAAACAAAAGGCAATCGTATTTCTAGCCTTCCCAAAGAAATGAAATGCGCTTGTACTATATTAACGTATTGTTCACACTTGCTCCAACAAAACACGTTTACAGTGGAGTGTACACTAATGAAAGAATTCCTTTGCGGGACGATGTGATAAACTCTAGGTTGATTTTACAGGCAATGTTATGTTCTATACCGTGCCTATGCCATGAAATATGACACATTTTTAAACAAATTTTCTTTTAATTCGCATATCCTTTACAGGACATCGCTGTCAACAGCAGTATCTTTCAGCTGTCTGTTGATTTCTTGGCAAGATTACGCTCAGTAGTTTGCCATTGCTTTCTGAGCGGCCGGCTCAGTTATCCTGCAAGTCACCAGCGGGGGTAGATCCGCTCCCAGTTCTCGCCCGCTACGAGACTGCGTGATAAACGGGATTACGGAGAAAGTAGTGTAACCCCTCAGCCAGAGAGACTGGCATATGACACATACAAATCAGTAAATAGGTATATTTCTTAAGTCCACCCACTATTGGGAACATAAGAGACGGACTGTAAAAGAACAATGTAATGACTTTGGGGTATCAATGTTCTAAATACAAATTGCCGAGAAATAAAACGTTTATTTAATGAGGGGGAAAGGGGGAGGGGGTGGAGAGAAAGAGAGAGATCTGTCGAGGAATACAATATATCTCTTCTCGTCACATTAATACATTTCATTTTCTGAGTAACTACGATATTTCAAAGTAACCCGTTGAACTCTTTAAAACATATTAAAACATTAAATATTATATTATCCCGAATCTTAAATACTGAAAATATAATTTTGAAGGAAGTTGCGATTAATTTTAAGTTCTTTTTACGCAATGACGTAAAAATATTAACTGTTGATAAATCCCCGATGACAGTATTTTATAGCCTTTCGACTGCACAGGGATTCCTGAAGTCTGATTAACTCTTTTTTCCACCCACACTGGTATATGTGGCTGCTATATTATTCATCAAAGAGACCAGGCAAGAATCTGATTAATTATACTCCACCATGAATCAAGTCCACAAGAGCATCTCTTTGTCTGTTGATCACTAACATAATGTCACATTATAGTGCTTGGACATCCTAATCGTACGTCGATATAATGGTACTATCAAAAGAGCAATCTATCGAAAAGAAGCATAGGCGGGCCAATACAGGATTACCAATAGCTTTGTACGTATCGAATATAAAGCGTCGCCAGGATAGTATCTTGTTTAGTGAGCCAGACATATTTGCTACGAGACACACTAAAGGAGGAACTGGACACCCCTTACCCTACTGTAGAATCTTAATCTAAATTAGATATCCAGTAGACTGTATCAATTATAACTGCCAGCCACCCATGCCCATCCATACAAAATCATCGGCTGCTAAACTTCAATAGTTTCTCAAGCTGACCTTAGAATGGGACGAAATAATGAAACGAATACACGAAAGACTTAAAATAACAGTAAACCAAAGAGTATTTGTTGCTTTTGAACCAACATTAACATATAAAACCATTCCGATACCTACTCCATCTGTAAATGAATAATAGTCTCCGTACACTAAATCAAATCACGGGTATCAATTCCACTGTGAGTGCCGAGTAACTTACATATGTAGAGGAAAAGGACAATTAGAAAATCGAATAGACTAACATAAACCAGTGTGGGTTTTCAAGATAATTAAGCATTCTTCTGGAATTTTTGTGCAGTCGAAAGCCTCTAAAACGCCATCAGTAGTTTGCCATTGCTTTCTAGACGAGAAGTCAAAGTTCAAGTTCAATTTGAGTTGAGTTAACAACCGACAGCACTGCACTCGGGGCATTCCCATCAGCGCTCAGTCACCATCTTCATCAGCCAGAGTAGAGTTCCAATAGTAATGGTGACCGTTACATTCTGAGTATATGCTTGTCTTGCTTTACTTCTGAGTGACGACTGTTTATGAGATCCTATAACCACCCCCTGCTGTCGTATTCTCTCTGGACCATGCTACTCTATATATTCATCTGCATTGTTCCTGCGCTCCCAGTAATCCTTCACCACATCTGCCTTATCATGTATGAAATCACCCATCAATGATGCAGCACCAGCTAATTTGTCTGCTTGTTTATTTCAACCAGACCAGACAGTCCGGGGGAAAAGGTTCCAGCGAATGCTCACAACCGTGACACCTGAATTAATGAAAACTATTCATAATAAACATGCCAGTCTTCACCTTAGTCAGCATGCTTTGTAAATCAGACACAATCACGACATGCGAATACGGCGTGTTATCCAACCAGTGGAAAGCTGCAGTGACCGTTCCCACCTCCATTCTCAGACTTCTGGTTGTGGCGTCATATGCCAAGCTCTCCTTTACTAAACATTGGCCATTGGCTTTTGCTATGAATTCCCAGGTAAATTTTTGTCTCTTAACACAGATCCATTGGTATAGATAATCATATTGCCGCGACGAGAATAGTCTTGAATTAATTGCTGAATGTCTACTTCCGTAGCCTGCTAGCCACTGCCTACACTCAGATCCCATTGGTATTGTAACTACACACAAGTCTGAATTTCTATTGGACACTCTGACCAACTAGTTGTCTCTGCCAATCATCTCAAGTGGGCTCACTTTCCTGGCGGTATCTGACTTTGAGACAGCAAGTATTCATAGTCCATACACTACGACTGAAATGATCAAGTGCTGAAAAAGTGTGAATATCATGTTCTGCTCCATGTCCCTTGCTTCCGTACACGTCAGTGTGTTGAGCCCCTTCTGACACTTTGTAACCACCACTGCAACATGATCCCTAAGGAACAGACTTCTATCGAAGGAAATTTCCATGTGCTTCAGTCTGCTTTCTCTATTCACATTCTATCATTTATTGTGAGACTTTGGAGGTCAGCTTTAAGAATCCTATTGTCCAAAGAGCACCACACGGCAGATAGCTTTTCTGGGTTAGTGACATAGTGACATCATTCATCTCCGTGTTCTAATTCATCACTCTGTTCAGTGTCACCTGTATCTCCTGAGTGCTTCGAGGCTTACCCCCTTACAGTCCTGCTTGTAAACACATTGAAAAGCACGGCTGAAATTGTTGACCCCTGTAGTAGTTCGGAGACTATGATACATGACTCAGGGGACAATGTACCCAGCCAGAGAGCCACTCCTCAAGAATATAAAACAGCTGCAATTCAGTTCACCAACGAAGGAAAGACTGTTATCTCCATTAGCGCGTACCTCAAAATATATCTGACTGTTGTACACATCCTCGAAATCGAGTGCTGCCACCGTTGTCTCCAGTGTTTTTAAACTCGTCATAAACATTATAGGCACTAGTGGCTGCATCTGCCCGAGTATCATTCCTTGGTCGGTACCTTCCCAAAACCTTTGGGAGGAGCTTTTCCCTTTGTAAATATTCCTGAATCTTAACAGCAACGATCTTATCCAGCACCTTGTCAAGCGTGTCCTGTAGGGTGATAATCCTGAACCCATTTAGCTTTGAATTAGCTTTGCCAGCGCTATGCTGCTGTATAATTCCCTTACACAGCCGTCAAAGCGCCTGAAGTTTTAGAGCGAGCAGTCTTATCCTTTCAACCATTTCGAGTTCTGAATACAGTATACAGAAGAGAAATTCATCCCTCCGACAACGTATTGTTATATTGCCAATGGCTGGCCTACCAACCAGAGTTTGCTAAAGGCCCAAGTGATCGTAACTAACTGTGATGTCTTAGCAGTTGATCGACAATAGTTCACCTGATTTTAGATACATAACAAATATATAATGCTGAAGCGCAGCATGGGCATGCATGGTATGCTTTGCTGAAGGCAAACCGTTTTGGATCCTTTTCTGTGCTACAGAAGTCGTTTTGATGTTGCTCTGATGCAATTTTAAGTGAATAAAGCATATCTTCAAAGGGTATTCGCCACAAATGAAGCTATACCTTTACAAATATAACAAAACCTTACCCTCGTAAATGTTCAGTTTAGATCAGTTCATTCGCAGTTCCAACATCACAACAACGGGTTGTCTTTAATGTGTACTACAGTGAATATCACATAAAATATTCCTAACTGCCCCGTGTGAAAAGTGGAGAAGACAGGAGTCTCGAAAAACAAAAGCCCGCTCAGGCACACTGTGCATAATGCCGCCACCAGAATGTCACCACAAAGGTCCTCCTCGAAACACCTTTCATCCTTGATGGAAGTGGCAGCCACCTTCCCAACAAGATGTTCACCTACAAAGTCTCGATGTTTCAAGATGTTGGTGTTCCGTTTCTAGATGTTTTCTAGCCAGCCACGTCATTTTATCTCCGAAATGCAGTTCACGCAACAACCTCGGACAGATGGAAAAAAACTTTCACTGTACATAATGCCGTCGCCAGAATTCCAACACAAAAGTAATCTACGAAACTACAGTTCATCGTCAATCGAAACGGCAGTCATTAGTAAACAAGGCAAAAGGCCGGTCACTTCTGCGTCACAACCAGCCACCATGCATGCAGATATTTCTAGATGTTGTTGTTCCGTTTCTATATGTTTTCTAGCCAGCTACTTCGAGCATGCAGTTCACACCACAACACCTCGGACAGATATTAAAAAACATTTCACTATACATAATGCCGTCTTCAGAATGCCAAAATAACAGTCCTCCCACGAAACACAGTTCATCGTCAAAGGAAGCGGCAGTCAACCAAAAGACCAGCAGCCACATATTTCTGCATAAGGCACAAAAACCGGTCAAATCCGGGACATAGCCAGCCGCCATTGCTCTGAACATGCAGTTCACGCTCCACAAACTCGGACAGATTTAGAAGCAGTCCACACGAAATACACAGCTCACAGCGTAGCGCCACGCACTCAACCCAGTAGCAGGGCGACGGAGCCATAAATTACCAGTCCAACATGAGGAAAATGAGAATGCAAACGGTGCTCACGAGCATAAACACTCCAGAGGCCTTAACCGTTTTACTGCCTATCGTCTATGTTCGTGACCGGAAGTCCACTCCTCGTAAATGTTTTTTTCAACGTGCTGCAATTATAATCTAGCTGAACTTCTTGAACTTATGTATTATAAATGTCAACATAACAATATGTTATAAGTTACATTCTGTAATATATACTGCTTACCGTTAATGAGCAATATATCGCCTTTAATGTGTAATACTTACCCTTTATGGGCCAACATATAGTCTTTAATGTGTACTACTCGCGCTTAACGTGACTATTGCATTTAATGTGTAATACTCTTCAAAAACTAAAACAACTGAATAAATTTTGGCTGCGACAGATATACCTACAAAACTTAAGAGTATTATCATTACTTAAGCATATTAAGAGCAAGCATCTTTCCCATTGCAGCATACGCTTGTAAGACATGGGAACAACTAACCTAGCTGAACAGGGCATATATTTCTTTGAATATAAATGTTAATGAAGGCTTCTAAGAATGTCTTGTATACAGCAAAGAACAAATGCATCCATACAACAAGATATGGTTGAAGGAAGTTGGTTACCAACGACGATAAAACAAAGAAAGTTAAAATATGTTGGTCACTTGAAAAACAATGACAGTTTGGAAAGGACAATAATGGAGGGGTATATGCCCGGAAAGAAGGGAAGAGAAAGGCCAAAGAGAAGATGGGTGTAGGGTGTGGCAGATGATCTCCAGATGAATGTATCGGACACGGGGCTTATGACCGAGACGTTTTTCAGAAGGTTGTTATGGGAGAGCGGTTCTGCAAATGATATGCTACTGATTTAATGAATTACTGCTTAATGGGACTACATATAGTCTGTAGTATGTAATACTCACTCTTAACGGGGCTGCCACACTAATGCATTTCTCAAACGCAATCATCGCCGTGATGCAACTGCTGATTCGGGTGAAGGCAAAATGCGGCGTTGCTGAAACGAGGTAAGCAACCTCCATACAATCGAATGGCAAATCTGCACTCAAAACAGCTGGGGTAATAAAGATGCATGTCCACACCATAGTTATGAGGCTGCACAAATCAGAGATGGATAAACCTGGATAGAAAAAAAAAACTGATAGTTGTATTATTGTCACACACACACACACACACACACACACACACACACACACACAAACGCAGCAGATATAATCCAATTGATTACTGCACATTGAGTTATAGGAGTGACAATTGATTCATTGGCACCTTGCCGTCTTGACAGACGATAGTTTGTTAGTTACATTGTGCTTAAAAAAGGCATAATAACTATTTTCCATGGCAAGTAGTGATTGTAGCTGATAAGGCCAATTCGTGCTGTAAATGTTCGTCCACAGTGGATGCATGTGAACACATGGTCATTTTCGCCATCTCGTACCATCTTAAGTCCCATACGTTCCGTGTGTGAAATATTTGCAATCATTGTCTCTTTTGTTTTTCTTACATTTCTGATATGTGCCTTCCAGACCGATACTTAGTAATGGAATTTAACATACATGGAGGAAGTGGATATGTGGTCTTTCATAATGTTGAGAATATTTTGGAAAGATATGGGGGGGGGGGGGGAATGAAGAAATAAAATACGCACATGTTACAAGATCACTCAGTAAAACCACAAGCAGTGGCGTCACTGGGGTTGGTGTCACCCAGTGCGGTAAACTCTTGGTGTCACCCCTCTAGACTTTCACCATGGTCTTCTTCCGAGTGTTCATGTACCATATATAATCGCATATAGTAATGTTTGTAAAATAAGTCAAAAAGTTAATAAGGACATAAGAAAGAAAACAAATTGAACAATATAACTTCAATACTTCAGGTAAAACATAAATAAAGAACTTCGACAAACTCGGACAAAGTTAAATTTTTATTATTTTGCTATGTCTGCTTTGTCAAATTTGCAATTTTTTTATTTTGGTGTCACCCCTTGATGGTGTCACCCGGTGCGGCCCGCACCCCCCGCACCCCACTAGTGACGCCCCTGACCACAAGGAAAGGACATGAATTACCCGCGTCATATCAAAATAAATAAATGGTATAGAGGAAATAGACATATCCAGATTGATGTGAGAAACTTATAAAGCTAGATAACGAATAATAATATGCAACATTATCAACAAAATGGGCACGTTACGCCATAACGTTAACGTCATGTGGACATAACCATGCAACATTTAAATAGTAGTATGGATAAATTGTACAACACCAACAATCTCATTGATTTAAACACAGAAACACATAAACAATAGCCCACGATTCATGTGCCTGGCTTCTGTGATGACATTTATTTAGGATATGCATTGTTACGAAACAAGTTACTGTTAACGTTTTAAGATCGTGCATCGTTATCGTTTCAAATAATAATAATAATAATAATAATAATAATAATAATAATATGTGTAATGGGTCATTTGACTAATTCTTATTTGCATAGGACGTGCCTAGTAAGTACGCATGTGCATGTGCATCTATAAACGGAGAGACAGCATACTTATATTATCAAATGCAGCCTCGTACAATACAAAGACAGGACAGGTTAGGCAGGAATGTTCTTAAGATCCTATAACGCCAAGGTTCACCGCTGAAATTGCACTCTATTGGAATAATGAGCTTCCCGTACAATCTACGTTTCGTTTGTCATTATGTTTATGAAATATTGATGATCAAAGTCGTACAATGAATATATTAGCAACACTCTAATTGTTTTGTATTATGTTAAATCACAACATATCGACATATCACAGACCATACATACTTTCTGATAACAGAGAAACACACTATTTAAGTGAGTGTTACAGAAACATTCTCCATATGTTGTCGACAAAGAATAAGAGATTATATGATTATAAGACACATACAGTGTGGATATACGCGAAAGCGGGCTCATAAATACACCATGTCTCGGACACTGTTATATTTTGGCCGTAGCAAAAGTAGCATTGACTTTGAGTATGACAGCCTGGGATTCTGAAATGAGTAGCAAATATATTTTTTTTTAATTTTCATTTTCTCTTCATTGTTCTCATTTTTGATAATTTGTTATTCTTCTCATCCGGTTCTTATGCCGCAATGTAGTCACTGGATGGCGTTCTCTGTGATCATATGTGGGGGATTGTGTGGTGGGGGATTAGGTTAAAGCATGTGTGGGTGGGTGGAAGTTGTATGTGTGGGTGGTGGGGTGTGTGTGAGTGGATTGGGGATGTATGGGTGGTTAGGGAGATGTGTGTGTGTGGGGGGAGGGGGGAGGGACATGTCAGTTGGTGGGGATGTGTGTGTATGGTTTGGGGATGTGTGAGTGAATGTGCGATGTGTGGGTTGGTGGGGGATTGTGTGCATGGGTGGGGAATATGTTGTCGATGGAGATGTGGCTGGGGGATGGGTGCTTTGAGGTGTGGGTGGGGAGAGGATGTGTGGGGTAGGATGTGTATGTGGATGGGCGTGGGATGTGTGGGTTGGTGGGGGACTGTTTGTGGGTGGCGAGTGTGTTTTGGTTGGGGGATCAGGTGAGGACAGTGTGTGTGGGTGGGGGATGTGTGGGAGGGGGATGGATGGGTTGGTGGGGTATGTATGTGTCCCTTGGTGTGCGTGTGTGTCGGTAGGTGGGGGTGTGTATGTGTCCTTTGGTGCGCGTGTGTGTGGGTAGGTGGGGGTGTTGTGTGGGTGGGGTGATGTATGGATAGGTGTGAGATGGGCTTCATAACATGGTAATTAGCCTTGTTTATGTTTACAACATTCATTTCACAATGTTTATTTTTCTTCCTATGTAAATGTATAATGCTCTTGATGAACGAAAGACGAGTGATTGGAAGGGCCGAATGTAAGACGGGCCTGCGCGCCCAATTTGTGACCCTAATAAAGTTGATTTGATTTGATTTGATTTTATGTTGTGTTTTGTGTGTGTGTGTGTGTGTGTGTGTGTGTCTGCTGATGAAGGCTAATCGCCGCAACGTCTTTGTATTGTTTCGTAAGTCTGTTCTGTTAATCTGAATTACTTTCTGTTAGTTTATATTGTGTACATGGCCTGTGACAAAACTGTGATACAATACACGCTTATTGGAGATAGAAGCAGGGGTCGACCACCACGAAGATAAACACTGGGCAAAGAGGACATTGTGGGCATGAGGGTGCATACGGCAGAGAAGCTGGCAAGGATTGGAACATCTTTTCGACGGGCCTTAATGGAAGTGACGTTCTGTAAATGAACGGCTGCATCATAATAATCATGAAACTGACACAGCGTAACCGACCTGTGAAAAAGCTTATGAATGACATTCAAAGACAATGTGTCCACTCATTGATGTCAATTGAAGCCGGAAGACATCACCACCATCATCATAATAATAAAGTACCGCGCCGAAATGCATCGGCGGTCATGTTAAGCCATCTCATACGGTCACCGGAGTCTCGAATCAGGTATGTGTTCCTTTCCCGACCATGCCATGCTGCCAAACCATCAAGGTATGTATCCTATCCTTTTGTCTTCCTCTTGCTCTCTTCCCACAAGCATGCCAGTTGTCACTAAATTTTCTCCTCAAAACATGTCCAAAATCAATTGACTGTCTACGTCTAATTTCCCCAATCAATCTCCGTTGTTCATGTGTCACTTGTAGAACTGTCTTATTTTATTTTATATCCGTCTATGGTATTCTTTGCATTTATCTCAATAACCACATTTCCACCGCCATTAGATAATTTTCAGCTGGTCTGTTAATTGCCTATGTTTCACACACATAAAACAATTTGGGTTCTTTATAGCACTTCAAAACTCTTTTTCTCACTGCAGTTGACAACATTTTGTTGGTAAGTACGTTTTCCATGTTGTAGAAGGCCACCTCTGTCATGACAATTCTTGATCTAATCTCTGCAAGGCATCTTCCATCAGATGTTACCACTGTTCCGATACCGTTATGCCACTTCACATGTTTAAAAATGTTTCCAATTACTTGCATGTTACAATGTGATATTTCTTTCTTCATGGAGACGTCCATAATCTATGTACTCTTACAATTCAATTCCAACGGAGCTACTCACTGAGTATAATAACCACATCCATCTAATACGGTAGATCTTGTTCGTTGTCAGCAATCAATACTGTATGGTCAGAATGCCATATAGTATTGTGTGTTGTCAAACGAATGCTACTCCTTTCATATCCTCTACATGTATCTTTATATGTTCACCATAAAGGTAGATAATGGTCTAATATAACAGTCTCTCAGTTTGCTTTTAGAGCGAGGACGTAGACAATTAGTGATCTCATTGGTTTATGTTTGGCGTTCACTCGATTTGAACTCGAGCGTAGTCTAATACTTCTTATAGTTGCTATTATAATTGGGAGTTTTTTTGTTTTTTTTTAGTTTGCATATCCTTTATAGGGCATTGCTGTCAACATCAGCATTTTCCAGCTGATTGTTAATTTCTTGGCAAGAGTACGCTCAGTAGTTTGCCATTGCTTTCTGAGCGACCAGCTCACATACCCCGTAAGTTACCATCGCGGTTAGAACCGCTACCGATTCTCGCCGTCGTCTCGTTACTCACTAGAGTATATGGGATTACGGAGAAAGTCGCTAACATCTAAGCCAGGGAGACCGGAATAATTGGGAGTACTGGATTAATTTTGGCGTTAGGTTTAGCTTTGTCTGTTATCAATATCCCCGACCACCAAGCAATCTCACGCCACTATCCAAGGTATTTGTAATTTACGTCCTCTAGTCAAGGGCAATGAGAAAACATTTAAATCCATTTGACCCGGTGACTGGAATAAACCCACTACAACGCGGTCAGTCATTGTGAAGAAGTAGCAAATTAATTGGTTGACAAACGTGTCTTAAAATTAATATCAAATGTAGTAAACAATCAATCACATTATTTATGTTTCCTACCTAGCAAAGTGATGTTGATTGTGTCTTTGAAACCTTGTTTCACAAAACACATAATATTGATAACGTTTGTTATAATACCAAAAATATTTATGAACTGACATAGCCCAGTTAACAAGATGTAAGTACATATATGTGCTACAGCCTCATTTATTACTAAAGTTGTTGGAGATTCCTCTTGAATCGACAAACTATCTGATTGAAAAATCGTTTGATTCATATAGTACATATTGTGCTCGTGAAGTTAAATCCTACTCGCATTTATGTACATAGTATTGTCTTGAGTGTTATGTGATGTTCAGCCTCACTGTCAAGCGCATCTAAATCTCAGTTTCAACATCGGAATGAAAGTTGAAACAAAGTTATACTGCATGCGAAATGTCAGTACAATTACTTACAAGCATACATGTTTAGTTATTTATGTAATAAACCACGTTGTTATTTACGAGCAAAGTGAATGACAGGCAAATGCAATGTGTTCAAAAACCAAACAAACAGTGTATATGTTTATAATTTAAAACATTGCTATTAAAAATAAAACTATGACGTACGGAGATTGCATTTTGTGGTCGAACTAATCACAACCTGTCAGGAATGTTCTAGAAAGCCATTACATTTAATAAATGATATATCGTTGAGACAAGTGCACCGGGCTACTGAGAGTGGCATGCAGTTTGGTCGACAGCCATTACATCTGGACTTATTATCTCTGGTGCATGGGTCACTCTCAGAGACGACTTGCTTCACCACTACAATTTCCCCAACATAAGATATCATTTATTTTCATATGCGAGCTACAGGTGAATACCCATATGTAGTATATGTACTCTATGTTGAAGTCAGTTGTGCCTCTATTCGATAAAGTGGCAACATGCTTATTTCTCTCCATGTAAATATCCCGGATGCACTAATACTATCGCTAGGTATGGATGAGAGTCTTAATGAAAGATGAATGATAATTGTAATAAATAACTACACACTCTGATTATAAATCAAGTTTCGAATCCTCATTGAAGATGCGAATAAATGTTAAAACTCCCGTGCTGGTCGACTGGATTGTCTTTGCTTTGAATTACCATCAAACATGTTCATTTATGTTTTATTTTTATTTTTTTTTTAAATGGCCTAGACCCCCAAGTCGCATAGTAAATAAATTAAGGGCCCATTTACACGTCTCTGGGCGTATTGGGGTTATGGCGAGAGACCCATACTTTTAGTGTATATATATATATATATATATATATATATATATATATATATATATATATATATATATATATATATATATATATGCGTCTTATGTGAGTTAATAAACATCTTCGGAATAGTCGCAGATAGCATCAACATATTAAGCTTTGCAAAGCAAGGCGTGAAATAACCAGTCACGACCCACACAACCAGTCTGCTAGTCTATATATAATATATGTGTGTGTGTGTGTATATGTGTGTGTATATATATATATATATATATATATATATATATATATATATATATATATATTAATATCAAGTCTTTGTCAGATATGTCTGAGCTACCTTATAACAGTAGACGGTACTACCTGCTTTCTGTTAGCTCCGAATGTTGGGCAGCGCTTACCAAACCCGACACTCCACATTGTGCCAACGGCTTCGGGCGGAAGAGCACAATTGAGAAGGTACACGTCTTATCCTGGTACAAGGACATGCAGCCTAAAGACAAATTGTCATGGCATGGCAGATCAGACTCTAAGCCTTGGTTGGCAGCTGGTCTTGGATTGAAGTTACGACAGGCGGACAGTTATAACATTGCTTTGCTTAACCGACAGCTCCCGAAGCTGTCTTATTCAAGATGTATTACTGTTACCTTTCCTCTTGAGTGAACTAATCAGGCTGAGTGAGGGATCGTGCTGCAAGAGCAACACACGCTCTCTATATGTCAGCCCAGACTTTGTGCTATGAAGAGGTATAACTCCATTCAGGGCCTTAACCGGTCTCGTAATCAAAGTAAAATTTAGCAGTTACAAGTCCTTGTCAATTGGTATAGACTTGGGGAGCCACGGGTTGCCTCAGACTGTGGGAGACACCTACAGGTGTCACTGATCAGCTACCGTTCGCCTCAAGCTGAGTAGCTCCGGCCAATTAGGTGTTGATCTTCCACATGCTGTCTGCTTCAATGGATGCTTGGGGCAATGACAAAATCTGACTCGCAGGCTGTAAAACAAATGCACCGGGTGCTACTGAAAAGAAAAATAGAAACCTCAATATACTGCTTGCAGCCTGGAACGTAAGAACCATGTGTCCAGGATGTTCCACTGACCAGAAGAATATTTTCGATGTGAGAAAAACGGCTGTGATTAATGCCGAACTCAATCGTATTAACGTTAATATTGCTGGCCTGCAGGAGACTCGCCTCGCCGAGGAAGGGTCACTCGGGGAAAACTATTTCACATATTTTTTTGGGAAAATGTAGAGAGCAGGAAGTAGAACAACAACATGGTGTGGGCTTTGCAATAAAGAATTAACTCCTAGGAATGACTGAAATTCAAGAGGGCAGAGAAGAAAGATTATTATTCCTGCGCTTGGAAACCTCTTATGGTTTTGCCACAACTATCATTGCATATGCACCGACACTCACTTCCTCTGATTATGTGAAGGATTTATTCTACGAAGAATTAAACTCTGAGGTCAAGACAGTACCATAATCTGACACCATGTATATACTTAGTGATGTTAATGCTCGTGTGGGCAAGGACTCAAGTTCATGGCCAGTGTGCATTGGAAAATACAACATCGGTCACATGAATGACAATAGGCACAGCTGCTGGAGCATTGCACCAGAAATGACATATGTATTGCAAACTCCTAAATAGTGATCACGTGTCTAGGATCAGAGGTAAATAGCATATTATACCTAGATCAGGTAATCATCATCAGGATTGGTAAGACAGCAACAGCAATGAACAGGTTAAGAAAAAGAGTCTTGGAGAACAGGAAGCTTAGTGCCAAAACAAAAGCCCTTTTCTAGCAAGCCTGTGTCCTTAGCATCTTCTTCATGGCGGTAAAACTTGGTCAACTTACTCACACCAAGATAAACGTTAAAACAGCTTTCATATGTGGTATCTGCGAAGAATACTTGGTATTAAGTGGCAAGACAAAATCACACATACTGAAGTATTGGTGAGACCAGGTTGTGTGACGGTGTATTCCATGCTCAGTCTTCGCAGACTTAGATGGATAGGACACGTTAGGAGGATGGATGATGTTAGAATACCAAAAGAAACCTCAGAAACCTTAGAAACCTTCCGGTTTCAAGATGGCGACGGACGTTCGTGTTGTTTTGTGTTCGTTAACTTTTTCGCGTAGGGGATGGATTTATTCATCTCTTGCGTGTAATTGGTGTGCCAGGATGTAAAACCAGGAGTTTCTAATCAAGATCTGCGCGGGTGCTACGTAGTTCATGCATCGAGAGAAGCCACCCTTGAGTGAATTTTCAGCAGCGTGTGTGGTTTCTCAGTCTGTGTTTACGTTTTTTCAACATGGCGGAACAACGTGTGTTCTCCGAGCGGTCAGCGGTCAACATAACGAAGCGGCGTGGTAGCCGCGCAGGGAGAAAGAAGCAAGGTAAGCGTGGTGGTTTGAGACGTTTTAGACTCAAGTGTCACCGTCTAGGACTCAGGAACATCCGCATTCTTTATTGGAGCTGTGCCAGGGTAAAACAACGGGGCTCTATTTTAGAAACCCTAGTTTACAGGAACGACATTGTAGCACTCCAGGAGACGAGACTGGGCGATCAGCTACTCCGAATTGCCGGCTTCAAATGTTTCTACAACAGACGACATCTGAGCCCGGCGATTCTCGTTCGCGACAGCATGGTGGCCTCAGAGCTAGACATGTCCAGTTTTGACAGTGACGATATACAAATACAGGCGTTGAGAGTTCATTCCAGTATACCATTCGTGTTGGTTAATGTTAATGCCCGCAATGCGAGTTCGGGCGCCCAGAAGTGGCAGTGCTTAAGTGGCATATTAGGCCACGAGAGAAATGTTATTTTCTGTGGTGACTTCAACGCTAAAGGCAGATCATGGGGAAACACTTCCTCCAATACACAGGGGGAGGAGCTCGAGACTGCACTGGAAACCATCGACCTGGTTTGTATCAACAGTGGCTGTGTCACCAGGACAGCAAGCATGATGAGAACAGTGCTATTGATCTGGCGCTAGTTTCACCTTCACTCACTACAGTGTGTAGATGGGGTGTCCTAGGACACCATGGCAGCGACCACCACCCTTGCTGCATATTGATTTCGAGGTGGAGAAGGCTTGGGTGGATAAGCGTAGTGCTGTACGGAGATGGCAAAATGCCAAGAAGAACAGAGCTGGTCATCCTAGTCCCTGCTTGCACTTAGAAAGAGAGATGCACACAAACGTAAGCTATTTAAAAAAAACTGGTCAAGGTGGTTAAAAGCGAAAAATGGGCAGAGGTGTGTCAAAGAGTAAGCACAGACAAGTCACTGAAATTTTGCTGGCGACTACATAAAAGCATGAGTGGTGTAGTCAAGAATAAGAGCATTTCTGACTTCCAAGGTGCTGACCTCATCTGGCAGAGGACTGACGAGGACAAGGGCAAAGCCCTCTTTGAACGCTACCTTGAGCAGAGCGACCAGACAGACATGGGAGGCCGAAATCTGGCCAAGGAGGTCACCTCAGACAGATGCAAGGCCCAGAACACTTCGGATGAAGACACAGTGACAGTGAAAGAAATCAAGGCTGTGCTTCGACGATCAAAAATCAGTGCTCCAGGTCCTGATGGCATAAGATACGACGACATAAATAAGTGTACAGACAATGAGCTAGAGAAATTAGCAGACATGTACAACAACAGTATAGGGAGTGCTAGCATCAAGGAGGAATGGTTACACAGCTATCTGATTCCCTTGCCGAAGCCTGACAAAGACCACACAAAAATTCAGGGATATCGAATTATAACCATGCAGAATACAATAGGCAAGCTGCTGGAGAAGGTAATTGCCAGGAAAATATCAAGCCAACTAGAGAGGCAAGGTGTTTTCCCACCTACCCTGGGTGGGTACCGTCCAAAAAGAGAAACCTGGACCAATACAGCAGTCTTTGCCCATAATGTCTATGAAGGTTTCGACTCAGGCACTGAAACCGTTGCTGCAGCGATTGATCTTGAGGTCGCATACAACAGAGTACCACTTAATTTTTTAATGTTTCAGCTTCTTAAACTAAACGTAAATCCATTCCTCCTTAGTTGGATCGCTGCAGCCCTCTTCCAACGGAAAGTAGTTTTTAGATGTGGCAGTTGGACTTCGGAACCAACACTAATATATCCTGGCCTACCACAGGGATCACCATTATCTCCGGTACTGTTCAACGCCTACACAGTGAGAATCACCAGTGAGCAGATCACTGGACCTGGCAGGACATTGTCATATGCCGATGATGTTTTAGTGTATCGTCAGGGTAAGGATAGAGAGGAGGTTGCTGTGGAACTACAAACCGAACTCAATCGCATAAGTACTTGGTGTGATGAAGCTGGAGCAATGGTCAACCCAACAAAGGCAACAGTGACTTGGTTCTCGTTGAATAATCATATTGTCAACAATCCAACACCAACTGTAATGCTGTGTTCAGAGATGGTGAAAAGAACGCAGGCAATTAATTACCTGGGGATACGGTTTGATAGAAGCCTTGCTTATAATGTGCACATAGACCAGGTGATAACAAAGGCCAAGCTGGGTTTGGCAGCGATGCGGGTGATGGCGGCAGCAAACTGTGAGCAGCGTCATCTATGTCTTCTGTACGAGGGGCTGGTCATGTCTGTTTTGGAGTATGCAATGGCAATCCTGACTCTCAGCCATAAGCAGATAGAAAGGATGGAAAGGATACAGAATGAAGCTATGCGCATTATTCTTGGATGTACAAGAGATACAGCATGCAGGGCGATGCGCTACCTTCTTGATTTTCCAACCATTGAAGAGAGAATACAAGTTTGCAGGGCACGCGCCTACCTCAGAATTAACGCAAACACGCAACATCCACTGCATAGTGAAATTAGGAAGGTGAAGGTCAGCAGGTTAACAAGAGGACGGTCGTGGATGGGTCAAGCCGAAGACATTCTTCAACAGGTGTGTTCACTTGAGGACTTAGAACCTGGCGAGGAGTGGGTGCAAGTGCCAACAGACTTCTGCACATCCTTTTCAATTTGCATCCAACTAGATAGAAAATGCAGACAAGAAAATCCGGCTGCTGTTGAGGCTGAAGTACAAGTGTGTGATTTTCGAGAAATCGCTAGACGGTGACGCGGTCATCTACACAGATGGGTCGGTCGTCCGACATGTGAGAAGCTCATGGGCCTTTACAGCTCGGGCCGGAGGGAGAATTGTGAAGAAGGACTCTGGTGCTTTCACTGAAACCACAAGTAGCCTGACCATGGACGTCATGGCAGTAAGTAAAGCAATAACATGGCTCGAGACACAGACATTCACTAGGGCTTGTTTCCTTAGCGACTCAATGAACATGATCAAGAGGATAGAGGAGGGGTCGATCCGAAGAGAATGGCTGCTGCCTCTGGAGCGGTCTCGGCTGGCAAAGATTAGTTTCATCTTCGTGCCAGGGCATGCGGGTGTACAAGGAAATGAGCGGGCTGACAAGCTCGCAGGTGAGGCTACTGTGGAGGGCGGACGCGACATGGACCAGGCTGACATTCTGAATGCTCTACGAGAAGTGAGACTTCTGCGAGAACCAAGTGATGACTGTGAATCTACAACAATGGCCAGACTCCGAGAGCAGCAAATTAAAAGAGGGGTGGCCAAACAAGAACACTACACAGGAAGCCAAAAAAATTGATAAACCAACACAAAACTGGCGTCGTTAGCCGCTACACGCTGCGAGATTTTCTGAGGAGGGGATCCGAGCACTTATGGACTGAATGGTTCGATGTGCAATGAGGATGATCTGTCGACTAACTAACTAACTAACTAGAATACCAAAAGACATCTTTTTTGGTGAATTACAGATGGGTGGGAGATCTCAGGGTCGGCCTCTACTACGATACAAATTGTGTGCAAGCGGGACATGATCGATATAGGCATTGAGAATGCACATTGGGAACAAGTCGCCGCTGAACGTGTTGCATGGAGGGCAACTATCAGAAATGGAATAATGACAAAGGAGAAAATGATTGCAGATACACAGAGCGTGAGATACATGAGATGGTGCATGATGGTGGAAATGACCATGTTTTCACATGCATCCACTGTGGACAAACATTTACAGCTCGAATTGGCCGTATCACATTCGAGAACGCCATGGTTTGTAGTTATTATGCCTTTTTGAAGTACAAACTACCACTCTATTTTATGTCACGACGGCAAGGTGCCAACGAATGAAAACAAACTCCCTAATTACAACAAAAGAGCAGCATAATGTCACATGGAATCACACACAAGATCTGGCCATTCACATCAGCTAGATTTCATCATCACAAGGAGACAACATTTGAACCAAACATCACTTCTTGAAGTTCCTTTAGTGTTGAGTGTGATACTGATCATTCGTTAGTTGTTGTTAGACTGAGACCAAAGAGAATCTACACGACTAAACGCAAATCTAGCCCCATGATTAATATTATCAACACCAAAGACCCTGATAAGCGCTTTGAGTTCAAACAGCAACTTGAAAACGCTTTTACTGATACATCGTAAAATTGTACAGCAAGTGAAAAGCAGGATAAACTTAAAGAAACTCTTTATAAAATAGTGATAGGGGATTATGGCACTGGGAATAATAAGAGCCAGGACTGGTTTGCGGCAAACTGCAAAATACTACAGCCTTTGATTGATAGACACAAGATAGCTCTCTTAAGAAACAAAGAAAGAACAACGCGAAAATTCTCAGTGAACTGAAGCAACCTAGGAAGGATGTGCAAAAGGCTGCCAGGCAGTATGAAAATGACTATTGGATCAAGTTATGCAAGTACATGCAATATGCAAGTGATAAGGGAAACATCAGAAGCATGCATGAAGGGATAAAGAAGGCACGTGGTCCAAAAATCAAAAGATGTGTACCTCTGAAAACCTTGACTGGAGAAATCATCATTGATAAGAAACAGCAGATAGAAAGATGGGAAGAGCACTATTTGGAGCTTATGAAAGCGAGACCAAACTATCGGATAATGCCCTCAGCGCCATAGAGGCTCTGCCAAACTCTTGAAAACCTGGACACATGACTATCGTGAGCATCCTCTCAAGAACATTTAAATTTGGGGAATAATTTGAAAACATGGAAAACACTGTAAAATTGTGAATAAAAATATGTTTTACATTGTGTAACGTAAAAATAAAACATAAAAAACAACAACAATTATAGTGGTGCAATTCGTAAGATAATTCCTGGAATTGACATACACATGATGAAATAAGCTGTGCATGTTAAATTAAAGTGGCAATAATATGAAAGACGAGGATACAGAAAAAAACATGGCATAGCATGTTACATGACATGCGTGCGCTCAACTCTCTCTTTCTCTCTCTCACTCTCTCTCTCTCTCTCTCTCTCTCTATATATATATATATATATATATATATATATATATATATATATATATATATATATATACGACATGCAGGGCGATGCGCTAACTTCTTGATTTTTCAACCATTGAAGACATAATGCAAATTTGCAGAGCACGTGCCTATCTCAGAGTTAATACAAACACAAAACATCCACTGCATAGTTAAATTAAGAAGGTGAAGGGCAGCAGGTTAAAAAAGCAAGGTCTTGGATGGGTCCATCGGAAGGCATTCTTCAACAGGTGTGTTCACTTGAGGACGTGGAACCTGGTGAGGAGTGGGTACAAGTGGCAACATATTTTTGTACGTCCTCTTCTCTTTGCATCCAACTAGACTGAAAATGCAGACAAGAACATCCGGCTGCTGGGGGAGGAAGTACACGCGTTGATTTTCGAGAATTCGTTAGACGGTGATGCTGTCATTTACACAGATTGATCGGTCGTCCGACATGTGAGAAGCTCACGGGCCTATACGGCTCAGGCCGGAGGGAGAATTGTGAAGCAGGACTCTGGTGCTTTTTTTTTTTTTTTTGAGACCAGAAGTAGCCTGACCATGGAAGTCATGGCAGCAAGTAAAGCAATAACATGGCTTGAGACACAGACATTCACTAGGGCATGTTTCCTTAGCGACTCAATGAGCATTGCTCACGAGGATAGAGATAAGGCGGATCCGAAGAGAGTGGTTGCTGTCTCTGGAGAGGTCTCGGCTGGCAAAGATTAGTTTCATCTTTGTGCCAGTGTATGCTGGAGTACACGGAAATGAGCGGGCTGACAAGCTCGCAGGTATGGCTACTCTGGAAGGCGGACGAGCCATGGACCTGGCTGACATACTGAATGCTCTACGAGAAGTTAGAATTTTGCGAGAACCAAGTGATGACTGATTGTCAGGACTTCTGTCACTACATGGCGGTTAGGCATTGAACCGTTAAGGCGTGTAGCGTGTTTATGCTTGTAGCTACGGTTTGCAATCGCAGTTTCCACATGTTGGACTGGTAATGCATGGTTCCGTCGCCCTGC
Organism: Cepaea hortensis; assembly: GCA_963921405.1. NCBI lineage: Eukaryota > Metazoa > Mollusca > Gastropoda > Stylommatophora > Helicidae > Cepaea > Cepaea hortensis. Next base: position 104,573,546 of record OY992881.1, on the reverse strand, counting down.
TACTGAGTGAGTGCGTGGGTGACACTGTGAGCTGGGACATTCGCGTGGAATGCTTTTACATATGTCCTGTACAGTGACCTGCATGTTCGGAACAATGGCTACCTGCTGTTGCTGAATAGACTGATTTGCCTTTTCGGTTCACTAGTGCATTTTTTCAGGAGACTCCTGGGAGTCTGCGCTGAAGCTGCGGAGTTCGTGCTTTATGTGACACTTTCGGCGGGTCGCCCTGCCGTAAAAGACCGAGCCATGTGCGAAAACCCAGGTCAATCAGGTCTTTCTGGTGACTGCCGAGTTCATTGATGATGAACTGTGGTTTTAGTGGATGAATTTTCTGTTGGCATTCTGGCGGCGGCATTATGCGCAGTGTATCTATGCTGGCTTTTGGATTGTCGATACTCCTGTCTATTCCACTTTTCACATTGAACAGTGGGGAGCATTTTGTGTGATATTCACTGGCACAGGAATGGAGCATAATGGGGACGACCCGTTGCCGTGAAGTTGGAACCTTGACTAACTAATTAACTAAGTGATGAATGTGAATTTACAACCATGGTCAGACTGCGAGAACAGCATATTAAAAGAATTGGGGCCAAAAGAAAAAAAAAACACTACGCAGGAAGCCAAAGAAGAATGATAAACCAGCACAGAACTGGTGTCGTTAGCCGCTTAACGCTGCAGGATTTGCTGAGGAGGCGATCCGAGCACATATGGTCTGAATGGTTCGATGTGCAATGAGGATGATATGTCGACTAACTAACTAACTAACTAACTAACTAACTAACTAACTAACTAACTAACTAATTAACTAACTAACTATCTAACGTTATTAATAAAATTCATGTTATTGTCTTTACAAAATTCATAGAGAGTTAGATTGGCAGTATCGGCAATACGACGCTGGAATCCGTAACATGGTGGAATGATTGATGAAATGAACATAGATGCTTTAGGAAATGTATTCCGCAACAACACCTCCGATGAAGCTAGTTGTGAGGTGCTTGTGATTGTATTATCTATTACATCTTTGACACCAATATGGACTGTTGCTTTTCTAATTCGGTTGTTCACTCTGAATTTTCTCAGTGTAGTGGTCAGCCTATCACTGTCAGCGCCTGGTAGAGGGTAGATTGAAGTTGATTTGCTGTCAGAAGATGGCATGCGATCACTATAGATTCCCTTCAGCAGGGAGTCTCCAATGATGACATGTGATGCAGTGTCCTCTATTGTTATTTCATGCTGCTGGCGTGTCCGCTTGGACTGTTGTTGCCACTGATCACTGTGGTCTTTCTTGTGTTCTTGTTAATTATAGTTTGTTTGCGGTGGTTGTTGATGCCCAGTAGTAATAGCTGCTGAGCTCTGTTTTTCCTTGTCTGCTGCTGGTTTCCTGGTTTTCCCAGCTCTCCTGATAGTTAAATAATTTTTCAAAGTTTTACCTAATTCAATCGTGATGCTGTGTATACCATTGTGTTCGTTTTCAAACTTGGTGTACATACAACTCAACATGTCAAGTTTATGTGACTGTTTATTTATTGAAACGAGGATTCTTTGTAAAATGTGAACGGTAAGAGCATTCATTTTGAATTTACCAATTATGGATTACAGACAACGTGTGATTTAACGATGCATGGCTAGCGCGGGATAAATCGCAAAACACGCTTTACAGAAAAGCGTCGAACTTTTGTTCACGCGCTGCCTGTTAGAGCTGCATATAATGCTAAAATGGCGACCAACGTGTCGTATTCTATTGTATCCATGCGTCATGAAATTACAAACAAAGACAAGACGGGACAACAATTCACGAAAACGCCACCTAAACGTTGGAATTCTTCAACGTCAACTTCAAACATGTGGCTCAGTGAACAAGCAGACACTGAACCCACGCTGGACGAACATCACAGTTCACCAGCCCAATCTGTTCAAACTAACACATCCCCTTTAGACAGTGTTTGTTCGGCCGAACCACACAAAAACAATGCCTGTCGTAAACTCATCCAGTCTTCGGAAGACAGGCTCAAGGATTTTATTTCCAACAACACTGCTAATATTATTGCCGTGTTTACAGGAGAAAACGCTCGTCTTCAAATAGAAATACGCCTCCTTAAAGAAGAGAAGGCCACTTCTAAAGCAATAATAAATGCCTTGAAACCATAGAGTGCACAGTCATTTGATAAAAGTGCACAAACAGAAAGTATCCATGATGCTGCAGATGTGTGTGTGGCCAGTGAATGTTCATCGCAAAATGACATACAGACAGTTTCTTCAGGTCATAACTCTACCACTAAACCAGTGGACGCAAACCACCCATCTATCCCATGGATGTGCATATCAGCAACAGGTTCCGGGCCTTAAGTGTAGGCTCTCCAGCAGCCATCCATCCATCCATCATGTGCCATGCCGGTAAGCGTGGGCGGTCATGTTCTGCCATCTCACTCGATCAACAGAGTCGTGGATCAGTTCCGTGTTTCTGTCTCGACCATGCCACAAGGCCAAGCCATCCAGATACTTGTTTCTAGGTCTTCCCCTTGGTCTGTTCCCCTCGATCTTACAGTTGTCACCAAGTTCTCCAAATCATTTCTTCTCATAACATGCCCAAAAAATTGTGACTGTCTACGTCTAATGTCTCTGATCAGTTTACGATCTTCATTTGTTTCTTGAAGGACTTGTTCATTGGTCTTTCTGGCTGTCCATGGTATTCTTTGCATTTTCCTCAGAAACCACATTTCTACAGCCATCAGATGTTTTTCAGCCTGGCTGCTCATTGTCCAAGCTTCACATCCATATAAAAGTACAGGTTCTATGTAGCATCTCAACACTCTTTTTCTCGTTTCAATTGACATCTTTTTATTGGTCAGTATGTTTTTCATCTTGCTAAAGGCTACTTTTGCCATGGCGATCCTTGTTCTAATCTCTTCAAGGCATCTCCCATCAGATGTTATTACTGTTCCGAGATAATTGTACCTATTCACTTGTTGAAAATATTCCCATTTACTTGTATATTACACTGTGGTATTTCGTTCTTCCTAGTGACGACCATAATCTGTGTCTTTTTACAATTTAATTCTAACCCTTGTTGTTCACTGTGTGTAACAACCGCATCTACTAAATCTTGCAGGTTATATGACTACTTATATGAATTAAATGAGATGCTCCCCACCAGGAGCTGGGCGAAGCCGGGCTGGGTCAGACAGACAGATAGACAGACAAACAAGCAGACAGACAGACAGATAGATAGATAGATTCCCGCCAGGAACTGGGCGAAGCCCGGCCGGGTCAGCTAGTAATCTCTAAAGTGTGATGAGAAAATTGTTTCCAAAATATTAAACTTGAGCATGTCTAAAACAAAGAAGGAACTCAGACATATGTTGAGTTTAAGAATTTATTACAGCAAATGCACATGCATTGCACACTGACAAGACTTCCACCAAAAAGACAGAAGACAGTATATAGATAGAAATATAGATAGATAGATAGATAGATAGATAGATAGATAGATAGGTAGATAGATAGGTAGATAGATAGATAGATAGATAGATAGATAGATAGATAGATTAGATTAGATAGATAGATAGATAGATAGATAGATAGATAGATAGATAGATAGATAGATAGATAGATAGATAGATAGATAGATAGATAGATAGATAGATAGATAGATAGATAGATAGATAGATAGATAGATAGATAGATAGATAGATAGATAGATAGATAGATAGATAGATAGATAGATAGATAGATAGATAGATAGATAGATAGATAGATAGATTCATAGATACATTATTTCATTCACACATCATTCAAGGCTAACAGAGAACAGCAACAATATAAAACGTATGCATTATAAAGGCATGGGCAAAATGCGAACATCAAAACTACACGACACAGTAACATTAGATAATGGTCTGACACTTATTAGCCATGTGGAATATACTGGCCTATGTGACGAAACGCGTTTATCTGTCTTGGGTCGTCAAGATCCCGCACTATTTTGGCGCGTCATCGGGGACTTTCCCAGCTAAAAATAGACTGAGGGAACCCGATGGAGGACTTATTATCTAGAATCTTCTCGAAACACCGGAATTCGAGTAACCCGTGATGTTGGGTATCGCTCTAAATTCCCGTGCAGAGAGATCTAGAAACTCTAGGCGGGGAATGACGTTTTCCCGAGAAAGTATCTTTTCTCAAGAAGCACTCGCTTCTAGTGCGCATTGAGTTGGCACGAAGCGGGAAATTGGCTAAACCAGTCATTCACTTACTTTGGTTCGAAGAGAACAGACGCAGGCCTGATGTGAGCCATTTTTGTGTCGCGTCTCACCTCAACCATGATTCGGCTGACTGTTATGGAAAGGAAGCTGAGAAGCCCTTGAACAGTTCGGAAGCTGACTGGAAGCTGAGTTCTCACCATTCAGGTAGATATTTGTTTAAATCATTTAACTTTGTACGTGTGTTCCACACGCCATTGTTCTAACCTCATTACCTATGCGGATGTCCTTGCATACTAATTAGCAAACCGATCGATAACGCAGGTGACAATTAAGTGTGGGTTTGTTTACCGTGTGCTCGCGAATCAGCTGTTAGGAACGCCGTAATGTGATGTGGGCGATTTGGGTTCCAAATATATGTACGATATATGGCCAATCGTTGCATCTATTAGGTTGCTGAGTTAGAATAAATCCTAGTTACTTGTGCCGGATGGAAACTTAGATTATGTCAGTCAGTTGCTGAAGCCAGAAGAACGGTTAGAAAACCAGGTAAGTTGGTAGGTGGAGATTCAGACAAAATTGTGCTTAGTTACTAAGTAAAGGAAGAACTTAGTTCTGTGCCACCAGGAATGATGTAACTATTGTGTAGTAACTTAATAGTGAATTCATTGTGTGGAACAGCGGATTTCTGTGGAAAGGTAAGTGGCTTTGGTGCTATATATATATATATATATATATATATATATATATATATATATATATATATATATATATATATATATATATGATGTGACATTGTGTGTATATATATTAGGTCATGGCATGTGATACTTCCTGGGGTAATTCCGAAAGCCGAATAGATCGACGCGAGATAACACTGCGTGCCGTCACGATGTAAATATGCGTTCTGAAATCTAGTCTGAGCTATCCTGTTTCTTTCATACTGGCGCTAGTGCGAGTGAATGCTAAGGTGCTGGAAGTATGGAAGGATGCAAGGAGGCTGTATGAGACTGGGGAAATATAGGATATGGGGGATGTGAAAGCAAGTTATGAAAGTGTGTGTTGGGAGACCAAACCAACGATGAAGTTCAGTCCATGCCAAGGCTAAACCACTTGGGAGGACAGAACTGGAACGGTACCCTTGGAACATGTGGGGAACATGTATTCTCAAGAAGGCTTCTTGACTCTAAGGCAGAGTCTGATAAGAAGAGTTTGCTGTGGCGTGGGCAGGTGGTCCCACCAGCAAACAGGCTTGTGTACATAGTGGATGTGATCATGTACTATTCCTATATCCCGAGGGATGGTATATTGATCAAGATTATGTTTCTTAATGTACATTGATGATGTTAGGAACGAGTCTAGGGACTCTTTGCCTATTTGTTTAGTTCGATTAAATTAGAACCATAATAGCCTTGTATCACTACTGACGTTAGCGACGACTGGTAGATGATTAGGGATAGGTGAGACCGATGATCAGACTCGTCATTCTGATTTCTTGCTCTGTTTGACGGGCTGTTCTGTGAGGCCAGCTGACATTTGTGAACCCATGCTTTACTACTCTCCATATAGAGATAATGCTTTGGTTATATGAATAACTAACTAGCATGACTGAGGGTTGAGTAGTTATTGGTAGGATGCATGTGGACTAATGTTTGGGCCAGTATACTCTCACCGGTCGCTCTTCCTTTTCAGGAGTTTGCCTGTTGAGGAACCAGTCAACTATAATTGTTGTTGGCAGGAAACCACTTCGTGTGACAGAGCGAAGGGTTCAGTTCTTTACTTATCACGCCAGACTCAACCACACCAGGTACCCAATGTGATTCACCATGCGTAAAGGTTTCTTCAAGACATACAACGGCCCGGAAGGTGCACGTATGGGAAGTGATGGTTTGTGATCGTTTTAAAATAGAAGATACTCTGTTTTTGCCAGGAACATTTCAGCATGTTGAGTAATCATGCTCAGCGAAAAGAAACACCGGTACGTCTATTATGACGGGGGTTCTGCCTAAACGCAGAAGTAACTGATCTTCAGACACTTGAATGGTTCTTTGGACAGCTCTAGGGGCAGGTCTTGAGAAGAACTACACCAGTTATTGACTTGGGGGCAAGTGTAAACCGGTGGAAGGGACTATGGATTATAGTCCAACCTGAATTGTTTCCGTGAAATAGATGTCTGATTCTATTAATGTACTCTCTCAGAATGAAGATATAAACTGTGTTCGAGTAGGACTCAGTAACATTTTTCAGTAGCCATATCTGATCCGACAAACAGTGTGCCTGTAAGAGACCATTGAATTGGTCCGTGACATCTGTTCATTCATGTTCCGGTGATGTGATGAAGGGACCATGGAATTGGTCTATGCCATATCGGTTCTGCAGTGGGACTGTGCTAGGAGTGACAGACCACTCGATTGGTCAGTGACTATTTAGTTCATCGAAGTAACCAATACTTGGAGCCAAGTCCAGGAAGATTGTCTCCAACTCGGTAGTATTCGAGAACTGTATTACCAGTGACTCCGTGGGAGTGATATAGATGCAGTTGGTCCAGTGAAGTGTGATCCAGCAGTGACTCTATTGTTGTGGTTCCACGTTCGGGAGACGGAGTGGTCTCCAAGGTTTTAGTCATCTCACTGGAAGGAAACCGGGTGAGTGGCGGACCGACTGGACGGGACATCTGCATCCACTCTACTTCTCAACTCGATGAAGACACCTACATCTCTGAGTCTGTCTCTACTCTATCTTCTATTTGTGTAAATAGATTCTTCTATCAGGATGTTCATTTCAGTTCTATATTCTCAAGGGTAGAATAAACTTTATGTAAGTTGACTTGCTCTTTGTATAATGATTGAGTGTGGTCTCGGACGATGCCTAAGTGTTCATTGTTCAACAGATGTAGGTAGTTAGTGGGGGTCTAGAATCTGGAGGGGCTTGTAGACGTAATTAACTAATATGAGATCAACCACAGAGTAAAAATGTGTATCTGCTCGTCCAACCCCTGGGGCTAGAATACACGGGAGTGCCAGAGACACCTCGGGTGTGGTTCACTCTCACTACCCAAGGTGAACCCGAAACACTCCGTTACAGAGTGGGGGCTCGTCCGGGATTATTCCAAGTTCTTTGTGTGTTGTAGACCTCTCACCTAGGGATAGGGACTTAGTATTTATCCTCTACTTCAGTCTACATAAGATTCTACTACTTCTACCTATCTCCTAACTGTCTGACGGACATTTGTGTTGTGGTGATTAGTTAGTACTATTGATTATTGATTCATTGTATTGCTTCACCCACACATACTGAAGTACTCACCTACCATAGTCAACATGTCTACCCAAGAGTTAGACTTAGACAAAGTTCAGGAAACTGGACGTAAGTCTGGTCTTGAAGGAGATGCTTTGAAATCCTATGTCCAAGAGGTGGAAAGAAATTTTCGCCAAGAGGAAAGAGAGAGGAGGAGAGCAGAAAGAGAACTGGAAGCCAGTAAAGTGGCTCTTGAGGAAAAGAGGATAGCGGCTGATACTGAAATGAAACGGCTTGAGTTGGATGCCGAGAAAGAAAAACGTGACCATGAGTATCGAATGAAGCTACTTGAGGCACAAGTGCCTGCTACAGGTGTAACTGATGGAGCTATGGGAGGAGGTGTACCTCCTGGCTCAGAGTCAACCAGTAGACGTGACTACCAGGCTATGAAATGGCCTTTACAGCCGTTCGAACCCGAGAAGGAACGGATAGACCAATACTTAGAGAAGTATGAAGCCATGTCTATTGCAATGGGTCTAGACAAACAGAAATGGTGTTTGAAACTCTCCCAGGGACTCCGTGCCGAAGGTTATGAGGTGTATGCACGCTTACCACCGGGTTTACAGAATGATTACCCGGCATTGAAAGCGGCTCTCTTGAAGAGATTCGAGATCACAGCGCACTCATACCGAAGGAAGTTTCGAACGGCGAAGCGAGAACCTGGTGAACTGTTTTCAGCATACAGTGTGAGATTGAACTCATACCTTCTTAAATGGATGGCCTTGGCCGGATTTAATGAGGAGTATGAAAGTTTGCGTGAGTTGATGGTTGTAGATCAGATGCGAATGCAAATGTCTAAACCCTTGCGAAACTTCTTAGGTGAGAATGGGGCTGAGAGATTGGATATAGTCACCAAGTTAGCCGAAAGATACGTTGAAGTCTATGGCGAGACTGGGGACACCAGTCCAACGGATCCGAGATCGAAAGATCCGGATCAAGGTAAGTCAAAGAAGAAGTCAAAGAAGACCGCAGGTTCTGATGAACCAAAGAAACAGGTACACTCTTTAGAGAAGATCTCTAACGTCAACCAAAGTAAGAATAGCCCACCTAGTTCTCCAAAGAGGAAGTGGAGTGAACGATGGTGCAAATTCTGCAAGTCCAGCACTCACAATACGAGTGAGTGTAAGAGTAAAGCCAAGGACTTTCACTTTGCTTGTCTTGCAGAGGTTAGGGATAGACCTTGCAGGAAAGTGAAGTCGGTTGATGGGAATGGAGAAACTAGACGACCTCCAGTGGTTGAGGAAGTAGAAGTGAATGGGCAACAGGTGTCGTGGCTCTACGACACAGGATTGCAATTTTCAGCTGTAATTGCATCCCACCTGACAGGCCCAGAGCAACTCACCGGGGAGATGACGGAGATACAGCCAGCCAGTAGGAGTGCTGTGGCGTTACGTTGCCCGATTGCCCATGTGGAGATTCGGAGCAAGTACGTTACTGGACGCATTCAGGCGGCAGTCGTACCGGATCCTCTCTATCCCCTAATTCTTGGCCGGAAGTACGTGTTTCTGGGCGAACCAGAACACCCTAGCATCCCTAAGTCTAGGCAGGTCAGAGATACAGAGGAAGAGGGTCTCGAAAAGGTAAGTCTCCGAAATACTCACCCGGATGGAATGAGTAATGCTCGGAGCAAGGATGCGACGGAGTGTCCTTGTTCGGAATGGTTGCCCTCCAATGAAAACCCGTTAACTCAGGGTAAGTTCAGCTCTGATAACCAGTCACCGTTAATTCAGACTGGAACAGAGAAAAGGCAGAGGGAACGTAAGTTGGTTCCTGAGAGCTTCAGAGCTAATCTGCTGCGAACGGTACATGTCAGGTCCCCAACCGGACATCTGACTGTAGGGACAACCAGTAAATGTCTATCCCGGTACTATTGGTGGCCGGGAATGACAGGCGACGTGCGCAGGTATATTAGGTCTTGTCCGGAGTGCCGTAAATGCACATCTGAGAAACGGATGAAGACGAAGATATCCTTAGAGGTTGGAGACCGAGTTCTAGTACTCCTCCCAATCGAGGGGAACGAATTCGAAATCGGGTGGCAGGGCCCATTCCTAGTGGATAAAGTGGGGCTCCACAAGCACTATGGAGTGGTGATCCTGGGAAAGTCTACTACTTTCCATTCCAGTCTCCTCATGCGCTATGAGGGGAAGCCCGATGATAAGTCCACCAGCCCAAGGGCGCAGAGATTCGCTGAAAGAACGGTTCGGGGTTCAGGTCAGGTAGCGGAAAGCCTGTCACACCATAGGAAGTCCTATATGTATGTGCAGGTACCTTCTTCGGTTCAGCCCGGTGCTCGGGGGAACATGACCGGCCACAGGAACACCCGCAGTGCTAGCTACACTGAGAACCGTGGTCGGAAGAGGTGGGTTGTGTCGGAACGGACACAGACCCTTGGTCCCTCAATCCGACCGACTGCAGTCCAGCTGGGTCCTCGAAAGGGGAAGCTGGAGTTGCAGAAGTCCAGTAAACTCTGGCAGGAACGATCGTTAAATCAGGTCGAGACGGGAGCTCTGGTCCGCAAGACACTGCGAGATGCCCGATCGCAGTAGCGGAGTAGGCGTTGATCACCCGTGATACTGAATAGCTTGTCACCCCACCGAATGTGGTAAAAGTATTCTATACAATATTGACGGGTTAGACTTCCTCACCCGCCATCCGGTCTCTTAGAAAGAAGAACGAACGACATAGACAGCTTCTGCGTAGAAGTGGAACGACGGGGTCGATCCTCTTAAAGTGGGGGCCTATGTGACGAAACGCGTTTATCTGTCTTGGGTCGTCAAGATCCCGCACTATTTTGGCGCGTCATCGGGGACTTTCCCAGCTAAAAATAGACTGAGGGAAGCCGATGGAGGACTTATTATCTAGAATCTTCTCGAAACACCGGAATTCGAGTAACCCGTGATGTTGGGTATCGCTCTAAATTCCCGTGCAGAGAGATCTAGAAACGCTAGGCGGGGAATGACGTTTTCCCGAGAAAGTATCTTTTCTCAAGAAGCACTCGCTTCTAGTGCGCATTGAGTTGGCACGAAGCGGGAAATTGGCTAAACCAGTCATTCACTTACTTTGGTTCGAAGAGAACAGACGCAGGCCTGATGTGAGCCATTTTTGTGTCGCGTCTCACCTCAACCATGATTCGGCTGACTGTTATGGAAAGGAAGCTGAGAAGCCCTTGAACAGTTCGGAAGCTGACTGGAAGCTGAGTTCTCACCATTCAGGTAGATATTTGTTTAAATCATTTAACTTTGTACGTGTGTTCCACACGCCATTGTTCTAACCTCATTACCTATGCGGATGTCCTTGCATACTAATTAGCAAACCGATCGATAACGCAGGTGACAATTAAGTGTGGGTTTGTTTACCGTGTGCTCGCGAATCAGCTGTTAGGAACGCCGTAATGTGATGTGGGCGATTTGGGTTCCAAATATATGTACGATATATGGCCAATCGTTGCATCTATTAGGTTGCTGAGTTAGAATAAAACCTAGTAACTTGTGCCGGATGGAAACTTAGATTATGTCAGTCAGTTGCTGAAGCCAGAAGAACGGTTAGAAAACCAGGTAAGTTGGTAGGTGGAGATTCAGACAAAATTGTGCTTAGTTACTAAGTAAAGGAAGAACTTAGTTCTGTGCCACCAGGAATGATGTAACTATTGTGTAGTAACTTAATAGTGAATTCATTGTGTGGAACAGCGGATTTCTGTGGAAAAGTAAGTGGCTTTGGTGCTATATATATATATATATATATATATATATATATATATGATGTGACATTGTGTGTATATATATTAGGTCATGGCATGTGATACTTCCTGGGGTAATTCCGAACGCCGAATAGATCGACGCGAGATAACACTGCGTGCCGTCGCGATGTAAATATGCGTTCTGAAATCTAGTCTGAGCTATCCTGTTTCTTTCATACTGGCGCTAGTGCGAGTGAATGCTAAGGTGCTGGAAGTATGGAAGGATGCAAGGAGGCTGTATGAGACTGGGGAAATATAGGATATGGGGGATGTGAAAGCAAGTTATGAAAGTATGTGTTGGGAGACCAAACCAACGATGAAGTTCAGTCCATGCCAAGGCTAAACCACTTGGGAGGACAGAACTGGAACGGTACCCTTGGAACATGTGGGGAACATGTATTCTCAAGAAGGCTTCTTGACTCTAAGGCAGAGTCTGATAAGAAGAGTTTGCTGTGGCGTGGGCAGGTGGTCCCACCAGCAAACAGGCTTGTGTACATAGTGGATGTGATCATGTACTATTCCTATATCCCGAGGGATGGTATATTGATCAAGATTATGTTTCTTAATGTACATTGATGATGTTAGGAACGAGTCTAGGGACTCTTTGCCTATTTGTTTAGTTCGATTAAATTAGAACCATAATAGCCTTGTATCACTACTGACGTTAGCGACGACTGGTAGATGATTAGGGATAGGTGAGACCGATGATCAGACTCGTCATTCTGATTTCTTGCTCTGTTTGACGGGCTGTTCTGTGAGGCCAGCTGACATTTGTGAACCCATGCTTTACTACTCTCCATATAGAGATAATGCTTTGGTTATATGAATAACTAACTAGCATGACTGAGGGTTGAGTAGTTATTGGTAGGATGCATGTGGACTAATGTTTGGGCCAGTATACTCTCACCGGTCGCTCTTCCTTTTCAGGAGTTTGCCTGTTGAGGAACCAGTCAACTATAATTGTTGTTGGCAGGAAACCACTTCGTGTGACAGAGCGAAGGGTTCAGTTCTTTACTTATCACGCCAGACTCAACCACACCAGGTACCCAATGTGATTCACCATGCGTGAAGGTTGCTTCAAGACATACAACGGCCCGGAAGGTGCACGTGTGGGAAGTGATGGTTTGTGATCGTTTTAAAATAGAAGATACTCTGTTTTTGCCAGGAACATTTCAGCATGTTGAGTAATCATGCTCAACGAAAAGAAACACCGGTACGTCTATTATGACGGGGTTTCTGCCTAAACGCAGAAGTAACTGATCTTCAGACACTTGAATGGTTCTTTGGACAGCTCTAGGGGCAGGTCTTGAGAAGAACTACACCAGTTATTGACTTGGGGGCAAGTGTAAACCGGTGGAAGGGACTATGGATTATAGTCCAACCTGAATTGTTTCCGTGAAATAGATGTCTGATTCTATTAATGTACTGTCTCAGAATGAAGATATAAACTGTGTTCGAGTAGGACTCAGTAACATTTTTCAGTAGCCATATCTGATCCGACAAACAGTGTGCCTGTAAGAGACCATTGAATTGGTCCGTGACATCTGTTCATTCATGTTCCGGTGATGTGATGAAGGGACCATGGAATTGGTCTATGCCATATCGGTTCTGCAGTGGGACTGTGCTAGGAGTGACAGACCACTCGATTGGTCAGTGACTATTTAGTTCATCGAAGTAACCAATACTTGGAGCCAAGTCCAGGAAGATTGTCTCCAACTCGGTAGTATTCGAGAACTGTATTACCAGTGACTCCGTGGGAGTGATATAGATGCAGTTGGTCCAGTGAAGTGTGATCCAGCAGTGACTCTATTGTTGTGGTTCCACGTTCGGGAGACGGAGTGGTCTCCAAGGTTTTAGTCATCTCACTGGAAGGAAGCCGGGTGAGTGGCGGACCGACTGGACGGGACATCTGCATCCACTCTACTTCTCAACTCGATGAAGACACCTACATCTCTGAGTCTGTCTCTACTCTATCTTCTATTTGTGTAAATAGATTCTTCTATCAGGATGTTCATTTCAGTTCTATATTCTCAAGGGTAGAATAAACTTTATGTAAGTTGACTTGCTCTTTGTATAATGATTGAGTGTGGTCTCGGACGATGCCTAAGTGTTCATTGTTCAACAGATGTAGGTAGTTAGTGGGGGTCTAGAATCTGGAGGGGCTTGTAGACGTAATTAACTAATATGAGATCAACCACAGAGTAAAAATGTGTATCTGCTCGTCCAACCCCTGGGGCTAGAATACACGGGAGTGCCAGAGACACCTTGGGTGTGGTTCACTCTCACTACCCAAGGTGAACCCGAAACACTCCGTTACAGCCTATCAAAAGGGGAATGGCTGTTATACTAGGGTTTTGTTGTTATTATTATTATCACTACTATTATGGGGGAAGGTAATCCGTACTGAGATAGTGTTCGAGTAATTTGCGATTATATGAATAGGGATTGGTGATGTCTTTGATTTCTTGTGGAAGATTGTTCCACAGCTGAGCTGCAGAGTACGTTAAGCGTGTTTTGTATAAGTCAATCCTGGGCTTCGAAATGTGTAATATGTTTAAACGTTTACTGTGTCTAGCATTATATTTAAACAATGGCCAAAGGTAATTTGGGGCATTCCGATGCAGAATTTTGTGAATTAGTTTAGCTTTATTGAAAAGCAGGAGTTTGCGGAGTGGTAGTAACTGAAGGCGTTTATACAGGCTGGGATTGTCAGATAAATGTTTGCTATAAATTAGACTCATGGCCCGTTTCTGGAGTGAGTAAAGTCGCTTGGTGTTTGAATTAGATCAACCGTCCCAGATTGTAGAGCAGTAGTCAAAGTGTGTCTGAATATGAGAAGTATAGAATAGTTTCCTTGTGTCCTCATCAAGGAAGTTTTTAATTTTGGCGAGTTGGTAGACTTTTTTCGCTGTTTGTTTAATGAGCGCTTGAACGTGGGAATTAAAGGTTAGGTTTCTATCAATGATTAGGCCTAATGTTTTGTGCTCAATTACACTTTCTACTGGCATGTTATAGATGTGAAGTTGAAGTGATGTGTGTGAGCTTAGAGTTTGAAGTCTTTGTCTAGTTGTTGATAACATTGATTTTGTTTTAGTGATATTAATTTGCATACGGTTTAAATAGCTCCACCTAACTACATTATTTAATTCTTGTTGTAAAGACGACTCCAGTAAAATACAGTTTTCAGCGTTTGTGTACACTGTACAGTCGTCTGCAAATAGATCGCAGGACGATGAAAGATGCAAAGGTAGATCGTTAATATATATGGCAAATAATAGTAGATAGATAGATAGATAGATAGATAGATAGATAGATAGACAGATAGATAGATAGATAGATAGATAGATAGATAGATAGATAGATAGATAGATAGATAGATAGATAGATAGATAGATAGATAGATAGATAGATAGATAGATAGACAGATAGATAGATAGATAGATAGATAGATAGATAGATAGATAGATAGATAGATAGATAGATAGATAGATATATAGATAGATAGATAGATAGATAGATAGATAGATAGATAGATGGTTGGATGGATGGATGGATGGATGGATGGATGGATGGATGGATGGATGGATGGATGGATGGATAGATAGATAGATAGATAGATAGATAGATAGATAGATAGATAGATAGATAGATAGATAGATAGATAGATAGATAGATAGATAGATAGCCAGGGGTAACATAGACCTCTGAGAAAAAAGAACTTTTTTTTTTATCCGTGTGTAAATTAAGATGATAGCATTTGTCACATTTCTCAAATCAGAAAGGTGCCAAATTTGAAGAGTGGGTTGATGCTACATTTCAATGTTACGTATGTTGACGATAGTTCAAATACGACAACATGAGGCAGATAGTTGAGATAGTTTAAGACAGAGGACAAGGACAGGGACGAGTGTTCACAGTGACGACAGCTCACGACAGGCGACGATTTGTTTGAGTTAATACGATTCGTGTAAGATCGTCGTACGCATGACCCGTGGATCAAGGGGAAACATAAGAGTGTGTAAGAATCGAGTCGGATTCCGGAGAACGGGATAGAGCTAGATGCTAGCCTGTGCTAGAGATAATTAGACTGTAAAGTGAGATAGGGGCAGAGTCGTGTGGGCGAGCGACGGATTACCCGTTAGTTTACGACTAGAAATGTTGTTAATGGTATTTTATTAAAAGTTGGGAAACAATGAGTTAATTTGACAAACAGTGTGCAGATAAGATGGTGATTAAGTAGATGTAATCGCGGTGTACATGCTTATTGGCTGGGGGAAAAAGTGTATTAGTTTATGGAAAACCATTCTTGCATGTTGAAAGGGTGTGGTGTGGGATCTTATTTGAATTTTAAATAAAAGATGATTGTATCCCGTAATATTGGGGCTGTAAAAGTAGACTTTCCGTGTAATCAAAACATCTACAATTTTTGTGAAGTCATTACCATTTCTGTTTATGACGCGCCCATGTGTTTGATGTTATGTTAAGCAATCTTCTGTATGTTAATGTAACAGTCTCTGACGCTCTATGTCGATGCTGTTTCTTCTCTCCATCTTAGAAGGTCATACATAAATGGTGTGTTATCCAAACTGATCCGTTAGTTAACGTATGTACACGCTTCGTAATATATTTTTCTGTGCTCTGGCTGTGGGCGATGTGACAGCAGACCGCCTTACATTTTTTTGTGTTTAAATGAAATTGTATGGGAGCCGGTCGTTCAGAAGGCAATGGCAAACTTCTGAACGTAAACTTGTCCAGGAATCACGAACAGCCCAAAAATGCTGGTGTTGACTGTTACGTCCTGTAAACCGTATGTACAACAAATCTCGTTTCTTTGTCTTTTGGACCAAATGTGTTGGACAGTTCTTTATACCACCATCTCAGTCCATCCAGCTTCATTTATCTTGGTCTCCAGAAAAGGGCAGTGCGTTTAATTAATGGTGAAAAGCTTACCGAGAATTCTAACCTATATAAACGTCTCCGGTTACTGCCACTCCACAAGCGCCTGCTTTTTAATAAGACCAAACTAATTCACAAAATCCTATTTCAAAATGCTCCAAGCTACCTTTGGCCATTGTTTAAATATAACGCTAGACATAGCGAACGACTAAATATACTTCATGTCCCTAAACCTAGGATAGACTTATATAAAACAAGCTTAGCATACTCTGCCGCTCAGTTGTGGAACAATCTTCCACAAGAAATCAAAGACACCACCAATCATGATACATACATTCGCAACCTGTTTGAACACTACCTTAGTACAGACTACATCCCCCCATAACAAACAACACAAAAAAGACAATAATGGTAACTTATCTCAAACGACAACTAGCCAAAAAACATTCCCTTATGTATGGCACGTTACACCCTCCTTAGGTATTTATAATGCCCATGTTAAACACTGCCTCAGTGAGTCATTTGTTATTGATTATTTTTCATGCGTTTTAATGTTCTTTTGTTGTCAAAAGTTGCTTCATAAGTGATGTTGAATGAAAGAATGTATGAGAGGAAATAGAGAAGAAGGGCAGAATGTCAGACGGGCCTGCGTGCCCAATTCTTAACCCTTTGAAAATAAAGACTTATTATTATTATTATTATTATTATTGGTCTGCCACTGTCTCTCTTCCCCGTGATCTTTCCAGTCGTCACTATGTTCTCAAATGCCTCTCTTATCATTACACGACCAAAGAAATCTGCTTGTCGCATTCTTATTGATGAATATAGTGTTCTAGTTTCATTAGCCTATTTCTGGCAATCGTTGTTAGATATTATGACATTTATGAAAACTTGGAACGATGGTGCGGTGGTTTTACCTTGACTTCCACATCCATATAGGGTAGTTAACCTATGCATTTGACAGCCATTTTCGACTGTCAGGTCACGTGAGTGCACTTATCCTAGTTTAGCTCTGATTTCCTATTATTTATATCTAGTTTTCTTCTGTTTCATTCTTCTTAACATGTATCGTTGTCAGCCTTAAAATTGCAGAAATTTCTCCACTTTCATTCATTACCGCATGTCCGTGTTGCCCCATGATCTCTTCAAATCTGGGAATTCAGGGTGTCCATAAAAATTTGACATATTGCCAGTTTGTCGTTACTTATTATCCTTTGAAATTGCATGTGTGATTCTTCATAAACTGATCCACCTTCTTCGTTTGTTGGTGCATAACATTACATCACGATCATGTTTAATTTCTCTCTTGTGTGTGTGTATGTGTTTGTGTGTGTGTGTGTGTGTGTGTGTGTGTGTGTATGTATGTGTGTCTTTGTGTCGGTGTGTGTGTGTGTGTGTGTGTGTGTGTGTGTGTGTATGTGTGTGTGATTTTAAGTGTTACTTGCATGTTTCTACGAGACGAGGCACGCTGCCCTAAATGCAATCATTCGTAATCATTTTTAGCGAAATGCATGATATACAGCAGCGGTACTATTATACTTGGGAATAAAATGAGCCTGAAGAAAAGAAAGAAAAAAAAACAATGTTCCATTATAGTATCACAAACGAATACGGTAAGTAAGCAGACTTGCAGCATCCTCGACACATTTTAATGTTACATCGCGAAATAGGTATATGGTGCCTCATTTAGTACAATATGTGTAATTTATTGGGTGTTATTATTACGCCGCCCGGATTTACTACACAGAAACTTTCATAATGACCAATTAAAGAAAGGTCAAACTGGAATATAAGATCAATAAAATAAACATCTTCACCGCGAAAGGGGTTTGAACACGCGATCACTGGTCCGGAAGGCATGCATATTAGCCAACTGCACCACCGCTGCACCCACCATATAACATTGGTTATAATTATATCGGTACCATGCACTGTTAAATGTATGATATGCCAGATGATTCATTCTACGGTCAGGTAGCAGTTCACCCGTGGTGCACTTGTTACAGGCAACGTGTAATTTTCAGATGTATCGGCATTGCTTTGTTATTTGGGTATTTCCAAGTGAATCACCAATGAATCATGCATAATAGAAAGACACAATACGCCAGAAGTGAAGAATGAAACAATGACAGCAAAGCGGAGATCTGCATGTGAGAATGTGTGTGTGTGTGTGTGTGTGTGTGTGTGTGCTTGTGTGCAAGTGTGCGCTGTGTGTGTGTTTGTCTTGTGTGTGTGTGGACAGTGGGTAAGTTGCATTAAATTACCACCGATTGCTGGCAGTACCTGCTTATACCCAATATATATATATATATATATATATATTTATATTGATGGAGTAATCCCCTCTCCCATCTTTAACCTTAACCCTTGGGTAGTTTGTCAGGTGTCTATAAAATACAAAAAAACTTCATTTGTGTGGCGTTCATAGAAAAAGGAGTAAGAAGTAGAGACCAGAGGACGCAATACACAATATACAAATTGAAAAAAAAATATAGTTATCGACCTTGATTAGAACATGGTCAGACGGTTAAAAACCGTTATAACGATTCCCGCGAGGTACAAACAGTATGGTATTTCAAGGTATACGAGGAACTAGATGAGATGAGATGAGATGAGAGATGAAGGACCATCAATTCTGTCGATGGGATGCTCTTAATCATATGAAAATTTACAAGATATTGAATTCGGACAACATAACAACAGATTATGAGCATTGTCTTAGAAGAATATGAAATATACTCGGCCTCTGAATACACCATAAGATACAGGATAAATATACCACTTAACGCATTTAAGAATACGTTATGTGTGATCTCAAAGCAATCAGAAGCCTTTACAGTATATGGTGCTATCCCTCATATTTAGAAACACGAATACTCTACTGATGATGCCATCAAAATCCCCCCGACAGTCGTTACTTCCCAAATGTATTTAAAGTCTGTTAGATCTGGGAGGGCAGGTTATTAAAAAATGCATCCTTACCTCGAAGGGGATTCGAACAAGCAATCAACGGATCGGTTGGCATGTGTGCTACCACTTCGCTACCGAGGCATCCGACACATAAGAGGAGTTATAATTACGTCGGTATATTTCTTTTGCATGTGTATGACACACAAGATGAATGATTCTACAGAAACTAACTACTGTTACTAATGTTAACGTTAACGTGTCAATTTTGGGCATTTCCAGTGAATCTTCACATCATAAACACGATTTTATTTTATTCTCGCGCACGTCACGTTACTCACGAGTGTATACGGGGTTACGGAGAAAGACGTTAAACATCTAAGCCAGAGAGACCGGCACATGAAGATTAGGCTGGATAAATTAACTCAAAAGAACACATGAAGCAGTGTGTGTGTGTGTGTGTGTGTGTGTGTGGTAGTGTGTGTGTGTTAGTGTGTTCGTGCGTGCGTGCGTGCGAGCGTGCGTGCGCGCGTGTGTGTGTGTGTGTGTGTGTAAAGTTTCATATCCCTTACAGTACGTTGCAATTAACACCAGCATTTTTCAGCGGCAATTGATATTCTTGGGAAGATTACGCTCAGTAGTTTGCCATTGCTTTCTGTGCGGTCGGCTCACATACCCCTATGTAACCGCGATTCGCTGCCGAATTTCACGCAGCTGTGTTCCCCACGTGGATATACGGGAATTTCGGAGAAAATCGTTAACACATTCGCCAGGGAGACCGGCAATGGCAAAGTACTAAACGTAGATCATGCCATATTTGAAGTGTGCTTCTATCTGTATTATCATTAACTGAGGGAAACGGTGTGGTGTATTACTTTCTGAACGACCCGTGTAGTTAACTTACAGTCTAACTACACAGCTAACTGACAAACTAGCCATCTGCAGTTCTCCATTAACCTGTTCCCTGTCTTTACACTGGCAATACACTAAAACGCCAGGAGTCTACGGCAGTGTTCTTTTCCATACTGTTGAATTGTGCATGTGTGTTCCACACTGTGCAGGAGTGGAATAGTGGAGAGGATAAGACGAACGAACGAACGAACGAACGAACAAACTTTATTTTCGAACGGTAACAAATTGGGCATGCGGGTAAGCTTACATTCGGCCCTTCCAATCACTCATCTTTCGTTCATCAGTGCATAGTGCATTCACATAGGAAAAAACATTGTCAAATGAATGTTGTAAGCATAAACAATGCATGTTACCATGTTATGAGACAAATCCCCCACCCACCCACCCATCCCCTATTCATCCGCGTGTCCCCCACACACACATCCACCACCCAACCACACACATACCCACAGGCACATACATGACGCCATCCATCCACCAATTCCCCAACCCACACATCAGAAACACACCTTCACATACATCATCTCCCTACCTACACACACACACACATCTCCCATACACCACACATCCCCCACCACACATCCCCACCCACCCACACACCCAGGCACACATGCATGCAACCACACATCCATACCCACCCACACATCCCCCCACCATCACACATTTCCCCACCCACACGCATACATCCTCCAACCATCCCATAACCTACCAACACTCACCCACCCACATATTCTCCACAACCCACCCACATACCCCCAAAACACTCAGCCAAACACACATCCCCCAACCATATTTCCAACACACACACACACATATTCCCGCCAACTCACACATCCTGCGCTTACCCACATACAAAACCCTCACTCACCCACACATCCCCCACTTGCACACATATCACCCACCACACAATCTGCCCTACCCACACATCCCGCACCCACACACACACACACACATCCCCTCCTACCCCCAAAATACACACACTCACCCTTCCACACATCCTCCACCCACCCACTCGCCAACCATCCCACCCCGAATATCCAAACCCCAATCACGCATCCCTTAACTACACATCTCACCACCCATACACTCAATCACACACACACACACACACACACGCGCACACACACACGCACACACACATCTTCCACCCATGCACACATCCTCACCCATCAACACATTCCTCATCCAAAAACACACACCAACCACCCACACACACCATACCACCCACATTACACACATCCGCCTTCTCACCCACACACACATCCCCCACCCATACACTCATCTCTCACACACATCCACCCACTCACGTACTCATCCATCAACCACTCACACCCACAAGTCACCCACCCATCCACCAACACATGCATCTCTCATCTACGCTCCCACACTCATCCCCCAACCATACACTAATCTCTCACACACATCCACCCACTCACGTACTCATCCATCAACAACTCACACCCACAAGTCACCCACCCATCCACCAACACATGCATCTCTCATCTATGCTCCCACCTACACACAGCCCAACCACCCAGCAAAACACACATCCCCCATCCTCACATACATCCTTCATCCACCCGCACATCCTACACCTCCCCAATCCCACACAACATCCCACCCATAAATGCATCCCCCACACACACATCCTCTCACATGCATTCCCCATACACTTCCCCGCCCTCACATCTCTCACCCACACATACAAATCTCCCCACACATACAAATCTCCCCACCCACCCACACATCCCCCACCTACAAACATCCTCACCGCCCACACATACATCCTCCACCCACTCACATTTTTCCCATCCACACTCACACACTTAGACCCACACAGACATATCCCATTTACAGACACAACCCACACCCATCCTCCACACATCCCCCACACCCATCCGCAACCCACACACATCTCCCACACAACCATTCACCCACCCAAATACACATTCCCTACCCACACCCCCAACCAACCAACACCCACATACTTCCAACCATTCTCCCAAATATCCCCACCCAAACGCACATCCCTCACACACATACATCCCCACCGACCACACATCCCTTCACCCATCCACACATCACGCATCAACCCACACACATCCCCCACACACAAAGCCTCCACACATACATTCCCCACACCCTTCCCACACACACACATCCCTCACGTACACACCCACACCCACATCCTCACATTTAGACACACACATGATGCCTCGCATGATCACTGAATCTAATAAGAACAAACTCTCACAGTTGATACACAGTTGAGACAATGACTATTGTCGTGAGCATTCTCGCAAAAATTGTAAGAAATGGAGAAAAAATTGTACATATACATTGTGTAGCGTAAAAAATTGGTGATGCAATTCAACCCCCCTCTCTCTCTCTCTCTCTCTCTCTCTCTCTCTCTCTCTCTCTCTCTCTCTCTCTCTCTCTCTCTCTCTCTCTCTCTCTCTCTCTCTCTCACTAACGCTCTCAATCACTTTCAGTAATGTTATATTATACATTTTGGTGTCAAACCAAGAGGTAAACTAGGGTATGCCTACCCAGCATGTGAAGACAGGATTCGGCAGACTGAGCGGAAGAAATCATTCCTGATTCAACGGGCAAGACGGCGTTTACCTGCAAAGCGTTGTGGAACGTAATGAGCACGGCAAGGCACGTAGAGCGCCCTGGTCATCCACTGCACCTGTATTCGTCTCCAATCGTCTCGACTTGTCTTGCCACTGGACTCAGATGGACTCAGGCGAGAGAGTGAGGTCGACGAATTGCGCAACTCTTCCTCACTTTAATCCAAGTCATCGCGCAAGTCATTCTTCATCCAACGTCACTATGCCACAAGATTTTAAGGACGCGTCAATAGTCCACCTTTACAAACGTAAAGGAAACCGCCAAACCTGTGACAACCACCGAGGCATCTCCTTGCTTTCAATTGTAGGGAAGATACTCGCCAGAATTCTTCTCAATCGCCTCACAGCCCATCTCGATCAAGGTCTTCTTCCTGAGAGTCAATGTGGCTTCAGAAAAGAACGTGGAACTGTTGACATGATTTTCGCTGCAAGGCAGCTGCAAGAGAAATATCAGGAACAGAACTGCGAAATGTTCTCCACTTTCATTGACCTTACCAAGGCTTTTGATACAGTCAGCAGAGAAGGACTGTGGAAGATTATGGCAAAATATGGCTGTCCACGAAAGTTTGTCCAAATAGTGCTGCTATTTCATGACGGCATGCAGGCAAGAGTACAGGAAAATGGTGAACTGTCTGAACCCTTTCCTGTCACCAATGGAGTGAAGCAAGGATGTGTCCTGGCACCAACACTGTTCAGCCTCATGTTTTCAGCCATGTTGATGAATGCCTTCGAGAACAACGACATTGGAATAGACATCAACTACCGTATGGATGGAAAGTTATTCAATCTCAGAAGGCTGAAAGCTAAAACCAAAATTAACAGCGGCACCGTCAGAGAGCTCCTGTTTGCTGATGATTGTGCTCTATACGCCAACTCAGAGGCGGACATGCAACATAATGTTTCAGCTTTCTCACATGCCTGTGCCAACTTTGGGCTCAATATCAACTTGGAGAAGACTGTAGTTATGTACCAGCCAGCTCCAGGGAATAATCACACTGTGCCGAATATCAAAGTGAATGATCATAGACTAAGTGTTGTGGACAAATTCACCTATCTTGGCAGCACCGTGTCACAAGCTGCCACAATCGATGACGAAGTGAATGCAAGAATCTCCAAGGCCAGTGCAGCCTTTGGCAGACTGTACAAGAATGTATGGGACAGAACTGGAATAAGCCTGCAAACAAAGCTAAAAGTCTACAAAGCAGTTGTATTATCCACACTGCTAGGCCTATATGCTTGTGAAACTGGACTGTTTATCAGCGACACGCTAGGAAATTAAACCACTTCCACACAGTCTGCCTAAGGAAGCTACTGAAGATTAAATGGCAAGACAAGATTCCAGACACTGAAGTCCTAGAAAGAGCATCCATGCCCAGTATCCACACTCTACTGATGAAGAATCAGATTCGCTGGGCTGGTCACTTGACTCCCTAAACGAATTTTTTACAGCGAACTGCGTTGTGGTAAACGCTCCCAATGTGGCCAGAGGAAACGTTTTAAAGACACTCTGAAAATTTCACTGAATGCTTTTGGAATTCATCATGACACCTGGGAGGCTGCAGCCAGAGACCGAAATTCGTGGCGTGCATCATTGCGCAAAGGTGCAGTCATATGTGAGGCAACCAGGACTGCAAGAGCTGTGAAGAAAAGGCAGGACAGGAAAACCACTGCAGGAAATCCTCCTCCAGAGACGTCAAGCATTCTTTGCCCACATTGTCAAAGAAAATTTCGAGCCAAAATAGGCCTTATCAGCCATCTTAGAACCCACGGCTCCACACCTTCAACCCCACTGGATGAAATGAATGGTCATCATCATTCTTGATGGACAAACAACATCATCTGCATATCTAATGTTATTGATGTATATTCCCCCAATATTGATTCCTTCCATATGTTCTATATTTCTGAAAATATATTCACTGTACTGGGAAAATAGATCTGGAGACATTACACATCCCTGCCTCACACATCTTTTAATAGGCTGATATTGACCTACTTCATTATCAATTCTGATGTCAGCTTGTTGTTTCCAATATATGTTTTTTACAAGTCTAAGGTCTTTTCCACCAATTTGTAGATCTTCAAGCATCCTTATCATGTCGACATGTCTCACTTTATCGACAGCCTTTGTGTAGTCAATAAAGCAACGATATAAATATACATTATACATGATAAAATCAGTGGCATACATACAAAATGATAATGTGAAAGATGGAAATACACAAAAAATATGGATGGCATGTTACAGAACATGCGTGCACTCAACTCTCTCTCTCTCTCTCTCTCTCTCTCTCTCTCTCTCTCTCTCTCTCTCTCTCTCTCTCTCTCTGTCTCTCTCTCTCTCTCTCTCTCTCTCTCTCTGTTACACAGGCACACACATACACTCATTAACTCTCTCTCTCTCTCCCACTCATACTTCCTGACTCTCTCACCCACTCTACAGCGATGTACATGTGTTCATGTTATAAATTATAACATCAATTGGCATTCAAAATGGTAATGTGAACATGATAATACACACAATATATGGAATAGCATGCTACATGATATGCGTGCGTTTAAATCTCTCTCTCTCTCTCTCTCTCTCTCTCTTTCTCTCTCTCTCTCTCTCTCTCTCTCTCTCGCAATCACTATTTAACCCATTACGTCACTATTACGACAGACACACACCCTCTCGCTATCACGTACACACTCCCTCGCATACACACGAAAGCATATACACATACACACACGAGCATACACACAATACACACACACGAGGATACACACAATATACACACGCAAATACACACATATACCCACGCACACATACACACATCCACACCCATACACACATACTTACACACACATACACACAAATACAAACTCCCTCGCATACACTGCATGCATGCACACATACACACAAACATGCACATACATACACGAACATACGCATATGTACACACGCATATACACACATATACAGACGCACATACATATAAACACACACATGTACGCACACATAAACACACATATAAACATACTTACACATACAAGCACACATACAAACACACTTTTACACACACTTACACATACACATCCATACACACATTCAGACGTGCACACACATACACCCACATACACACACATAAACACACGCATACACACCTACACACCCACACATCCATCCACACACTTACTCACACATACACACTGCCTCACAGAATCTCACCCTCTCACTCACACACACTCATTTACTCTCTAAACCACACTAACTCACTCTCTTACTCGCACATACAAGTACACAGACACAGCACACACACACTCACCCACTCTCTCTCTCTCTCTCTCTCTCTCTCTCTCTCTCTCTCTCTCCAAGCTTTAATGATGTCACTCCATCACAGACATTTTCCTATCACCTCTAATAGTCGTAACTACCACTAAATAAAGTTTCAAAACCTCTGAAATTTTTCTACCACAAACGACATCATCTTTTCATTGTGTAATGTTTGCCAATCACGATCAGTGGCTCAACAAAGATGGTCTACATATAGGCCATCTCAACATCTATCATTTGCTCAATAAATTACCTGAGCTTTCAGTAATACTGTGCAAACATGTCCTTGTGTTTGGAATCACAGAAAGTCGTCTCAGCGACAAAATAACCGACTCTGAAATCTCTCTTAGGGGGTTTAAAGTAATTCGAAGAGACGCAAATCAAAAATTAGAGACAGGTATTGCTGTATACATTTCAAATTCTCTGAACTGTTCCCGTAGAAGTGATCTCGAGATAGAAGAGATAGAATGTGTTTGGTTAGAGGTGAAGCCAGTCAGCCAGCAACCGTTTCTCATTGGATACCTATATCGAAATCCCTGTGCCGGGTATAGTTGGTATGACTGTTTCACTACAATGATGGATAGGGTGTTTACAGCAGGTAGAGAAGTCATGATATTAGGTGACTTTAACATAGATATTACTAAATCCAACCAGACATGGGAAGATATCATTCTATCTTACAATTTCAAACAACTAATAAATCGTCCCACAAGAGTTACAGACACCTCCTCAACTATAATTGATCATATATATGTTACTTGTCCAGTTAATATTACCGAATGTTCTGTTCCTGTTAGTGCAGTTAGTGACCATTACCCAATATGTTGTACATGGTCGAAAATTGGGTTCAAAACTCCTAAAGATAAACATTTAAGCATAAAACTTAGAAACTTTAAAGCTTTCAACCAAAATTTATTTTTAGAAGACTTACAAAATGCAGCCCTTGAACGTGTTTACCAACTTCCTGATCCGGATGATGCACTAGCTTACTGGACAAAGACAGTCTACAATGTATTTGATAAACATGTGCCAGTCAAAGAAGTTCGAGTCAAGAATCAACATAAGTCCCCGTGGGTCACTAGCGAAGTTCTCGAAATCATGAGAGAACGAGATACAGCACACAAAAATAAAGATTTTATCAATTACTGCAGACTAAGAAATAAAGTTAAATATGAAATTCGTAGGATAAAGAAAGATCATTTCAAAAACTTGATTGTAGATAAATCAAATAATACAAATATATGGAAGGCTATTAACTCGCTAACCAACAAGAAACACGCTTCAGAGTCAGCAATACCAAACTCTATAACATGCGAGGATTTCAG
The DNA here is from genome assembly GCA_963921405.1 of Cepaea hortensis. Taxonomy (NCBI): domain Eukaryota; kingdom Metazoa; phylum Mollusca; class Gastropoda; order Stylommatophora; family Helicidae; genus Cepaea; species Cepaea hortensis. The sequence continues at coordinate 104,546,325 of OY992881.1, read as the reverse complement.
TTACTTCTTTCAATCAGAAATAGAGAATCTAAAGTCCTCAATACCAGACTCAGTATGTAATTTAAGTTCACTGTCATCATTCTGTGAAAAGAAGTGCTCTAGAAATATTCCCCCTGAGATTCCCTTGATGTCTGTTGCAGAAGTATATAAATATCTCTCGAATCTCAAAGCAACAAATTCAGAAGGCCTAGATGGTATCAGTAATAGAATTCTTCGGTGTGCTGCACCTATTATTAGTGAATCCTTAACGTTCATATATAACCAGTGCCTATCCAAAAACTACTTTCCATCTGCCTTTAAAGTTGCTAAAGTGTATCCTCTACTTAAAAATGGCTCAACTGATATTAGCGTCTTGGGTAATTATAGACCTATTTCCTTACTATCGCCGCTTTCAAAGCCATTAGAAAAACACATGCATAAAATAACACTACATCATTTAATTAACAACGATCTAATAATTGACAGTCAATCTGGGTTTCGACCTAAATATTCTTGCCATAGTGCTCTTACAAAAATGACCGATAACTGGCATCTTTGTATCAACAATGGCAACATTTGTGGAGCAGTATTTGTAGACTTTAAAAAGGCCTTTGATATGGTAGATCATGATATTTTAATTAGAAAATTAAAACACATGAAGACTAGCACCAATATGGTGAACCTAATTACGTCATTTTTATCAGACAGACAACAAGTAGTGTCCTTCAATAACTGTCTATAAAGACCCATACAACTTAATTTTGGGGTGCTTCAGGGCTCAATACTAGGTCCGCTGCTTTTTGCAGTGTATATTAACGATCTTCCTTTATACCTCAATACTTCGTGTGATCTATTTGCGGACGACTGCACTATTTACACAAGTCAAGAGAGCCTTTGTGACTTAGAGAGCTCTTTACAAAACGATCTTGACAACCTTAGTAGATGGAGCAATGAAAATCGCATGTTAATTAACATCGACAAAACCAAATCCATGCTAATAACGACCAGACAAAAACTACAGACCCTAGCCATAACTGGGAAACCGCTCGAGCTCCACGTGGACACGTTACCTATAATTAATGTAAATGAACATAAAACATTAGGTCTTTTAATTGACAGACATTTAAACTGGAGCCCTCATGTTCACGCCCTTACCAAGAGAATAGCACAAAAAGTTTACCAACTTGCTAAAATTCAACACTTTTTGGATGAAAGCACACGTAAAATATTCTATGCATCCTATATCCAATCACCTCTCGATTATTGTTCCACAGTCTGGGATGGCTGCCCTAAATCTAATATGAAACGATTGTGTTCGCTTCAAAACCGCGCTATACGTCTAGTTTCTAGCATAAAGCACGTTGAAAGTAATAAATTATACAGCCATCTAAGACTTCTACCACTTCAAAAGCGCTTCCTTTTTAACAAAGCCAAATTAGTGAATAAAATTATATCTGAAAATACCCCAGAGTATCTTCTACCGTTAATTCAATCTAATGCAATGAACAGTAAGCGTTTAAATTTATTACAGCTTCCTAAGCCTAGATTGGACTTATACAAAACTTGTTTCGCATATTCTGGTGCTCACTTGTGGAATAGCCTTCCAACAGAACTGAAAACACCAATGAGTCCCTACACATTCAACCGTGAACTCTTTCAATACTTACTTCATACCGACTATATGCCTCCATAAGTCACCTACTAGTATCATTTTTCCACTATCATTCTTCACTGTATGTGTGTGAACGAGACAGTGGGTGAGAGAGTGAGTGAGAAAGAGTGTGAGTGGAAGAATTAGTAAGAGTGAGAGTGAGAGAGTATGCATGCGCGTGTGCCTGAGTGAGTGTAAAAGTGAGTGAGTGTGTGGACATATGTGTGAGAGGTTTAGTTAGAGAATGAGTGAATCTGAGAGAGTGGGTGTGTTGTGTGTCTGCCTGTCTGTGTGATAGAGTGTGAAAGTGAGTGAGTGTGAGTTAGAGAGTCATCGAGTAAATGAGTGAGTAAGGGAGCGTGAGTGAGTGAGAGAGAATTTGTGGGTATGCGTGTATGTGCGCGAATGAGTGAGTGTGAGAGCGAGTGAGTGTGTAAAAGAGAGAGAGAGAGCGTGGTTGAATGAGAGAGTGCATGAGAAAGTGTGATGTATGTGTGCATGTCTGGATGGGTGTATATGTGTGTACATGTGTGTATCTGTGCGTGACTCTGTGTATATGTCTGTACGTGTGTTAAGGTGTGCGTTCATGTGTTTATATGCGTTTATATGCATGTGCGTGTGTATGTGTGTATGGATGAGTGTGTGTGTGTGTGCTCGTGTATGTATTGTATATCTTTGTATGTGTAAGTGTGCATGCATGCAGTGTATGCGAGGGAGTGTATATTCGGGTGTTATGTGAGTACGTGTGAGTAAGTATATGGATGTGTGCAGGTGTGTTTATTGCGTGGGTATGATGTGTGTGGGTGTGTGTATGTACATGTGTGTGAGAGAGAAGAGAGAGAGAGAGAGAGAGAGAGAGAGAGAGAGAGAGAGAGAGTTGAACCCACGCATGTCTTGTAACATGCTATTCCATATTTTTTATGTATTCTCATCTTTCATATTACAAGGTATCGTTTAATGCCACCTGATTGTCCTGTAACATGCCATTCCATATTTAATTTTTTTTATTTATTCTCATCTTATCATTTTGAATGCCACTTGATTTTATCATGTATAATACAACATTACTGTGATGTGAGTGAGAGAGTTAGTGAGAGAGAGAGAGAGAGAGAGAGAGAGAGAGAGAGAGAGAGAGAGCGCAGGAGAGAGAGAGAGCGCAAGAGAGAGAGAGAGAGAGAGAGCGCAAGAGAGAGAGAGAGGGAGAAAAAAAAAGAGAGTTGAATTGCATCACTAATTTTTACGCTACATAATGTGTATGTACAATTTTTCCTCCACTTCTTGCAATTGCGAGAATTCTCACGACAATCGTCAGTGTCTCAATTGTGTGTAAAGTGTGGGAGTTTGTTCTTATTAGTTTCAGTTATCATGTGAGGCATCATGTATTTGTCTAGATGTGAGGATGTATGTATGGGTGTGTATGTGAGGGATATGTGTGTGTGTGGGGAGGGGGGATGTGTGTGTGCCTGTGTAAGAGAGAGAGAGAGAGAGAGAGAGAGAGAGATAGAAAGAGAGAGAGAGAGAGAGAGAGAGAGAGAGAGAGAGAGAGAGAGAGAGAGAGAGAGAGAGAATTCAGTGCTCGCATGTCCTGTAACATGCCATTCCATATTTTTTGTGTATTTTCATCTTTCACATTATCATTTTGTATGTATGACA
>OY992881.1:104350542-104538042 GCA_963921405.1 Cepaea hortensis | reverse complement strand
AGAATGTAACTAAGAGCACATTCGCTTAGTTTATAACTGCAGTAGTTCCACAATGCATATTTGTGAGGATACGATTGTGTTTTGTTTGTATAGCAACATCTTCATTGGTGGTGAATATGTGTTGAAGAGGTGCTTTACTCACTTAAAATTACATCAGAACAACATCAGTACGATTTCAGCAGCGCCCGAAAATATTCACTGTGATTTATTTGGTTGTTTCGGGATTTGAGATCTAAATATTGAGCACAATCCACTACTGACAACGCTAATCGTATTCTGGTTTGAACCTAAGGCATATCCACGTCAATGTGGAAGCATTAGACTCGAGTTTCGCTCGCGTTTGAGCTCGTCAGTAGTGCATATCCTTGACCGGACCCGGAAACAAACCCCGGATCACTGGCGTAAGAAGCGGGTGTGTAACCACGCGGCACACGCTGGGCACGGCGGAATATTCACTGTGTTGTTACTTTTGCTAAGCATACAATTCATGTCCATGTTGCGCTTCAGCATTATATTATGTGTTATGTATCTAAGATCAGGTGGACTATTGTCGATTATAAACAGAGTGCCAAGAGATCGCAGTCAGCTACGTTCACGTGACCTTCATATTTTATCGACCTTATCTGATATGATCTTAGTCAGATATGACTGAGCTACCGTATAACAGTAGACGGTACTACCTGCTTTCTGTTAGCGCCGAACGTTGGGCGACGCTTACCAAACCCGACACCCAACATTGTGACAACGGCTTCGGGCGGAAGAGCGCAATTGGGAGGTACAGGCCTTACCCTGGTGCGAGGAAATGCAATCTAAAAACAAAATGTCATGGCAGGGCAGACCAGGCCCTAAGCCTTGGTTGGCGGTTGGTCTAGAATCGAAGCTCCGACAGGTGGAAAGTAAGAGCATTGCTTTGCTGATCCGGCAGCTTCTGCAGCTTGTCTTGTTCCAGATGTAGAGGTGTTACCTTTCCTCTGGAGTGAACTAGGCAGGCCGAGAGAGGGATCATGCTTCATGGGCAACACATGATCTCTATATTTTAGCCCAGGCTTTGTGCTATGGAGAGGCAATAACTCCATCCCTGGTTTTAACCGTTCTCGGAATCAAAGCGAGAGGCAACTGTCACGGGTTATAAGTCCCTGTCAGTTGGCGTAGACATGGGGCGCCACGCGTTGCCTCTGACGGTGGGAGACACCTACATGTGTCACTGACAAGCTGGGCAGCCCCAGGCCAATTGGGTGCTGATCCGACACAGCCTGCCTGCTTTAATGGGTGCTTGGGGTTAGGACAAAATCTGAATCGCAGGCTGTAATATCAATGCACAAGGTACTAATACAAAGAAAAATAGAAACCTCAAGCTACGGCTGGCAACCTGGAATGTGAGAACCATGTGTCCAGGATTTTCCACTGACTTGACCAATATTAACGATGAGAGAAAAACGGCTGTGATTGATGCCGAACTCGATCGTCTTACATTGATATTGCTGGCCTGCAGGAGATTCGCCTCGCCGAGGAAGGGTCACTCAGGGAAAACAATTACACCTTTTTTTTGGAAGGGTAGAGGGCAGGCAGAAAAAAGGCAACACGGTGTGGGCTTTGCAGTCAAGAATTCGCTACTGGGAATGATTTAAATTCCAGCAGGAGGAAATGAAAGACTATTATCACTGCGCTTGGCAACCACTTGTGGTTTTGCCACCATTATTACTGTGTATGCACCGACACTCGATTCCTCTGATGATGTGAAGGATTCGTTCTATGAGGAGTTGGACTCCGTGATCAAGGCAGTTCCAAAATCTGACTACATTTACATTCTCGGTGATTTCAATGCTCGTGTGGGCAAGAACTCGAGTTCATGGCCAGTGTGCCTTGGAAAATACAATATCAGTCGCTTGAATGAAAATGGGCAAAGGCTACTGGAGCATTGCACCAGAAATGACCTATGTATTACAAACTCCTTTTTAAAACAAAAGAGCTGCATAAGGTCAGATGGAAACATCCAAGATCCGGCCATTGGCACAAGGTGGACTTCATCATCACACGGAGACAACATCTGAACCATATATCATTGACACGAAGTTACCACGGTTCTGACTGTGATACGTATCACTCTTTGGTTGTTGCAAGGGTTAGACTGAGACCAAAGAGAATGTACACAGCTAAATACAAATCTAGCCCCAGGATTAATATTATTAACACTCACGATCCTAAAAAGTGCTTTCAGTTTCAACAGCAACCTGAAGACGCTTTCACTGATACACCAGAAAATTGCACAGTAAATGAAATGTGGGGTCAACTTAAGGAAATCCTTTATAAAACTGCCGTAGGGGTTTACGGCACTGTGGATCATAAGAGGCAGGACTTTTATGCGGCAAACAGCCAGACTCTGCAGCCTTTGATTGATAAGAAAAAGATAGCTCTCTTAAGAAACAAGGAACGACCAAAGGGTAACACTCTGAGTGAGCTAAAGCAAGCTAGGAAGGATGCGCAAAAGGCTGCCAGGCAGTGTGCAAATGATTATTGGATCAAGTTATGTGAGTTCGTTCAAATCGCAAGTGATAAGGGAATCATCAGAAGCATGTATGAAGGAATAAAGAAAGCATGTGGTCCAGTGATCAACAGAAGTGCACCATTGAAAACCTTGACTGGAGAAATCATAACTGATAAGAAACAACATATGGACAGATGGGTAGAGCTCTATTTGGAGCTTTGCTCAAGTGAGACCAAACTAGCGGATGATACCCTCAACGCCATAGAGGATCTACCAACTCTTGACCACCTGGACACATTTCCCACCATAATAGAAGTTAAGTGTGCTATAAATGAACTTGCATCTGGCAAGGCTCCACGTAAGGATGGGATTCCAATAGAGGTTATCAGAAGTGGGCAAGACACACTCGCTCTACTGATCCACCAGCTAATAGAGCTTTGCTGGCGAGAAGGACAAGTCCCACAAGATTTCAAAGATTTAAGCATCATAACACTATACACGAACAAGGGCGATCGGAGCGACTGCAACAACTATAGGGGTATCTCACTTCTGTGTATTGTTGGAAAATTATTTGCCAGAATTGTTCTGCGCAGACTTAAAGTCCTAGGAGATCAAGTCTACCCCGAATCACAGTGTGGCTTTCGACAGAACAGGTCTACCATTGATATGATAGTCTCATTGCGATAAACGCAAGAAAATGCCGTGAACAGAATCAACCACTGTTTATTGCCTTCATCGACCTCACAAAGGCATTCGATTTGGTCAGTCGTGAGGGTCTGTTCAAAGCACTAAAGAAGATTGGCTGCCCACCAACTCTTCTGCCCATTGTGGAATCGTTCCACATAGGCATGAAGGGTGTAATCAAGTTTGATGGTGCAACTTCTGAAGAGTTTGAAATCAAGAGTGGAGTTAAGCAGGGTTGTGTACTAGCTCCCATCCTCTTTGGAATATACTTTTCAATTCTACTGATCAGGATGGTTTTTTATATATTCATTCACGCTCAGATGGCGGCCTCAACAATGTTCAGAGATTGAAGGCTAAGACCAAAATTAGGAGGGTACTGATCAGAGAGTTGCTTTTTGCAGATGATGCTGCAGTTACGACCCACTCTGAGGAAGAATTGCAATGTCTACTATCTCCATTCTCCAATGCTTGTTCTGAATTTGGTTTAACAATTAGCAAGAAGAAGACACAGATTATGTCACAAGGTGCACGTGGGGTACCATCAATCTTTATTGACGACGCCGAACTAGAGATGGTAGACCATTTTACATATCTAGGATCAGTTGCAAATAGCAAATTATCCCTAGATCAGGAAATCAACATCCGGATTGGTAAGGCAGCAAAAATAATGAACAGGTTAAGAAAAAGAATCTGGGAGAACAGGAAGCTTACTGCCAAACCAAAAGTCCTTGTCTATCAAGTCTGTGTCCTTAGTACTCTTCTTTATGGCAGTGAAAACTGGACAACTTACTCACACCAAGAGAAACGTTTAAACAGCTTTCATATGCGGTGTCTGCGAAGAATTCTTCGTGTTAAGTGGCAAGACAAAATCACAAATACTGAAGTATAGGAAAGCTTAGGTTGTGTGACGGTTTATTCCATGCTCAGTCTTCGTAGACTTAGATGGATAGGACATCTTAGGAGGATGGATGATTGTAGAATACCAAAGGACATCTTTTTTGGTGAATTACAGATGCGTAAGAGATCTCAGGGTCGGCCTCTACTACGATACAAAGGTGTGCGTACATAATTGATACAGACATTGATAATGCACAGTGGGAGCAAGTCGCCGCTGAACGTGTTGCATGGAGGGCAACGATCAGAAATGGAATAAAGACAAAGGAGAAAATTATTGCAGATAAGTCACACACCGAGCGTCTGAGACGTAAGATGGTGCATGCTGGTGGAAATAACCACGTGTTCACATGCACCCACTGTGAACGAACATTTACAGCGCGAATTGGCCTTATCAGTCACATTCGCTACCGTCATAGGTAACAGTTATTATGCCTTTTTAAAGCACAAACTATCGTCTGTCAAGACGGTAAGGTGCCAATGGGATAATCTTAGTGGGTAAATTATTATGTGTAAGAGAGTCATTGGCAACTAGAAAATACCTGTCGAACGGGTGGATTTACTTTTCTGTGGTGTGTATGCCAGGGAGTGGCTGAAGGTCACAGGGCCATACTTGAACTGAGTTGACTCATGTATATGTTGCCGATATGTTGACTCTTTTTATTAAAAAGTATATATACATATATTGACTTGTTGTTGAACTATACATTCAAAACCACAATTATAGTTAGTTACATTTAACTGTTACTCGTTACTTCTGAACACACTCGATCAATACATAGGTAAAACGCAATAATTAGCAACTCGAGTCATTTGGGGTTTTCCAGTTTCTATTATCTGAAACATAATACATTTCATTTACACTACCAAGTATTCAACATCACAGTGGAGTATCTAAAAAAACTCAACATAAATCTGTTAAAACAAACGGCGCATTCTTTGGCCATGGCTCACTGCACACATGAGACCAGGACCACACATGACCGTGGCTCAACGCAAACTGATCGTTTGGAGGAGACGCTGTCTACTGCCCAGCGACACGTCTTGCCGATTTCATGCACGGCGTGAATCTGTGAACTTGCTGGATCTTCACGCTGAATTGCATGAAGCTCTGGACTGTATGCACTACGTACCCCATGACCTAACCTAGGATCATGACAATGTATTTAGAACGCAACATGAAAGAAAAGATAAAAATGCTCGCTCTTAAACTGATGGTGACGGCGGTGTAGCGGTTGTATTCTATACAGCGGAATTATGTTGGACATAAACGTCGACGCCTCGTTCAGAAAGCAATGGCAATCTACTTAACAGCGTTGTATAGCCTTTAGACTGCACACCGATTCCTGAAGACTGATTAACTCTCTTTTCGACTCACACTGGTTCGGGTACTCAGTTTGCTAATTGTCTTTCCGCTCTACCTATGTACGCTATTTGGCACTAACATTTAAATTGATATATACGGTTTGATTTAGTATACGGAGACAGTGATTCGTTTGCATATGGTTTAGGTATGGGGGTGGTTTTAGATATGATCAGTGGGTCAGGAGCAAAGAATGTTTGGCTTTCTGTTGTTTTAAGTCGGTCTTGTATGCATGTCATTACTTCGCCCTCTCGAATGGTCAGCTGAAGGAACACTTGCAATTTGAAAACCGTTGATTCTGTATGCATAGGCATGTGGTTGCTGGCAGTGATGATTGGTAAAGCTGGCTGCATATTCATTAGAATGTAAAGACTGCTAAAGGGTGTCCATCGGGGCAAATTATTCTGGCTCTAATAAACAGCACACTAACCAGGCCACGTTTTATATTCGATAAGTGCAAAGCTATTGAAAATCAAACATTGATCCATCCATGTTTCTTTTTGATAGACTGCTCTTTGGATGGTGCCATTGTATCGACGATGGATTGGGATTTCCAGGAACTATACGGTGTCATGGTGTTCGTGTTCAAAAGACAAAGATCTGTTCTTGTAGACTTGGTTCATCGTGGAGTATAACGAGTCAGCATGTTGCCGAGTCTACACTTATATTGGTGTCTTACATTTTATAGCTGTTCTTGTATAATTGTGTGTTGATGATTCCAAAAAAAAACAAAAACACAATGTAATCGGATATTTCCAATCAGTTCTAGTTGTTTGACATAACTAAGAATGATCTTCTTAGCAGAGCAATTGCAATGTACAAGCCTAGAGTTAGGTGCCATCAGCGGCATGTCGACTGTAATCTGCACTTACATTATATATAATTACTGTTCATTTATTGCTTTCATATAAAACACCAAAAATGTTTTACAACTTTATCACCAGCTTTGTTATATCTGAAAACGACACACAAGATATTTTCTTTTCGAGGACTTCCTGGAATGTGATATGCCCAGTCATGCTTAAAGGTCAAACAATAATCTGTCTTCATATGGGCATCTCAAAGTCCCTGGAATCTCTCTTCTATTGTCCTTAAATCATTGTGAAATCTTTCAAATTTCTCTTCACTAAAGTCGTTAAGATTCTCGGGAAAGAAATGTAAATGGTAATTGTGGTAGCCGTATTTTATGCTCATGTTGCATCCAAGTTTACAAAATCACAAAAACATGTTTTCTACTAATTCAGAATAATTGGTTGCTTTAAAATGACCCAGAACTTTTTGCACGACTAAAGCAAATGATGACCAGGCTGTGAAATATGTTGTGTTGATGGAATCAATAAAATGAGCATCGTTTTTTAACTTTCTAATGTGAGGTCACTAAAAAATTCCATCTTTAAGTTTGTCTATGCTCAATTCCTAAAATTTTCTACATAGAAAATTAAAACAGGTGCCATCTTTGTTCAGTGCTTCAACAAACTGCTTCATCAATCCAAGCTTTATATGCAATGGTGGCAGTAGAATTCTTTGTCGATCAATATTTTCTTCGTTCCAGGCCTCAATGAACGTGGCATATAAAAACATCTCTCTATCTATGGAACGAAGTGGAACACGAATACAACGAAGCGTTGCCGTTTCTAGATATCCTCATGAGACGTAGAGCAGACGGCACAATTCAAAGATCAGTGTACCGTAAAGAAACATGGACTGACCAAAATTTAAATTTTCAGAGCTTCGCACCTGTCCATTACAAACGTGGCTTAGTACAGACCCTGTTTGACCGTGCTAGGAAAATATGCACCCAGGACACATTGACAGAAGAATTTGAAACTCTGAAGAATGCCTTAAACCTGAATGGGTACTCCACAGGATTTATAAAGCGCCACTGCCAACAGACCAAACCTAAATCAGAAGAAACTACAGTCCCTAAACTCAAGGTTTTCATCCAGTTAACCTTCCGAGGAGATGATGAAATGCAACGTTTTCAGAAACCTGCTCATCACAGCAGTCGGGCGAACATTCTGTACTGAAACTCCGGTTATTCTCCGGTACATTCAGGGATATAAGCGCTCGCAGAATATTCAGTTTTGATTGTGACCACTCTTCGCTCTTGTGGCGCCTTCGATCACGAGACGGCCTAAACCAGAGGTGTCAAACTCAATCGTTCACCGACCCAAAACTCAAATCACATGTAAGGTTGCTGGCCGAACAAGATAAACATTCAATAAACCGAAAATTAAACCTGTTTTTTTTTTAAAAATATTAATGTAAATTAAAACAGAAAAAAGAGTTTTGCCGTGTCAGTCGTGTCATTATTTTCATCGATAACAAGGGAGAATGCAACAAAGTCTTTGCCTTTTTCGTTCAGCTGTGTTTTCACATCAGTGGCAATCTCACAAACCCGATCATCAACTGTATTTCTGGGCAGGCTTACCTTTGAAACATCTGCTTTTTTCTGAACACAAGACGTCACACACTTCCATCATGCAACGCTTCAGAAACTCTCCTTCTGTAAATGGTCGGCCTGATTTTGTGATCTACTCTGAAATAATAAAACCTGCTTTCACAGCAGCTTTAGTTTGTGATTTTGCATTAGTGAAAAACATCTGCTGTGATGTTAGATGCTTCTTCAATTCTTCTACCTTCTGTAGCTTCTGTTCTGCATTCAGGCTGTTTATCTTGTCTTGGTGTTTAGTCTCGTAGTGCCGTCTTAGATTATATTCTTTTGATCACAGCCACATTATCTCCACAAATTAGACAGGTTTACCCCTAATATCAGTAAACATATATTCAGCCTGTCAGCGGCATTAAAATGCTCTGGTTTCAGAATCAACTTTTCTCTTGGTCATGTTAAAGGCTAGCTTTGATTTAAAGCACACAACAAAAAAGAATGTGCTTCTACCGACAGACGCTTGATTGATATCAGGTTAGCCGTAGTGGGAAAAGATGATGTAATATCCGGGTACTACACTACTTTAATTTCTTATGTGCCAATACAAAACGAGCAACTGAACGTTGCTAGGTCACTATAACGACGAACGTCCACTCACTACATTACTTTTAATTTCGCTTATATGCTGATCGAAACGAGAACGCTCTCAAGTATCCTATCATTCGACATGGCTGCTGAATAGGGAATTTGATTTGCACGTTATATCCTGGCCATTAAAAGATATTTATTCCTAAAATTCTCTCTCGGGCCGTATATATGTGTACATCAGTTGAGACCTCTTGGGCCTGATATGTGTGTAGGCCGGGCCTGATGTGGCCCGCGTGCCTTGAGTTTGACATAAGTGGTCTAAACCAACAAGAAGACTCTTCACCCAACCACCATGGTGGACACCAGAGGTGAAGACATCATGGAAGGAAAATAGGGCGCTCATAAGGAATTCGCAGAGGGTGCGGAAAGCAATAAATTCACTTGCCACATAATTGGAGCAGGCGGAAAAGTCTAAAAAAAAGTTATAAAGTGCAGGATTTTAAACTCCAGGCAGCAGAGGCAAAAAAGGATGAAGTGGGAACAGTTTATAAATGAAGCCGGTGGGGATGTGACATTGAGTAAATTCTGGAATCTGCACCGACAGATGAACAGACAAGCGATGCCTGGTACACATCGCACGATTTATGACGATAACAACTTACCAATGACAACTGACAAAGGCAAAGGGGAGGCTTTTCTTGCAGGTTTAATAAAAATACAGACGGATCAGCTGTATAAATCTATTAGATATATGGTCAGAGAAGCCTTGTCACCGATCACGAGGAAGGAGGACTGTGAGATTAAGGTGGAGGATATTAGACGGGTACTGAAGAGGGAACATCGCAGGACCGGACGGGGTGAAGTTCTACCATATGAGTAGCATCAAAGATGATGACTTGGAGGAGATGGCTCTTTGTTTCAACCTAAGCATGAATACGTCTGAAATACCCCAGGATTGTCTGCTCAGTTACCTGGTCCTACTCCCAAAGCCAGTTGAGAATCACTTAAGACTTAATGGATACCGAATCATAAAACTGCAAAACACCTTCGGCAAAGTCATGGAAAAGATAGTAACCTGCAGTCCCCAGCGACATTTGGAAAGACGTAATCTTCCTCCCAAAGGACTCGGGAGTTATCGGCCTGGGAAGGACACTTAGGCCAATGCGGATACTTGTTCATGTGATGTCTATGAGGACTTCCAGGATAAACGAGAAACAGTGGTGGTGGCTATTACCATGGAGGATGCGTATAACAGGGTTCGGTATGATCGGTTGATATACACTCTGTTAGATATGGAGGTCTGCCCTTGCCTTGTCAGATGGGTTGCGACTGTCCATTATGAGCGCAAGCTTGCACTGCGCATGGGTACCTGAACTTCTGATCCCTGTACGATTACACCTGGGTTCCAACAGGGGTCTGCCTTGTCTCCATTGTTCTTTAATGTCTACACCAGCGAGGTCGCAGCTATTGAGACACTAGGAGATGATATAATCTTGACATTTGTAGATGATTTGCTGGTGTACAGATAGGGCAGGGATATGGAAAATTTGGCTGCAGATCTACAGGTTGCAGTATACAGGGTTACAGAGTGGACACAGAAAAGGCATCAGTTTTATGGTACTCCCAGAATAACCAGATTGTGAAGGAAGATGTCCCATGTATTATATTGAATGGATGTGAGTGGGACGCAGAGGTGTTTCCAAGGCACCAGGGCCGGGATATATACTGGCCAAGACCTGCTGACACGTCCACGTCGTGCGTCCTGGGCAACAGGTCTCTTCGGGGACCTGGCTAACATCAGTAGGATCGATGATTCTTCCGAAGTCGGAGAGTATCTGCCTGCATGGCGAGGAACCACCAGTCTGCACACCAATAAGCCAGACACGGGACAACGGATACTCACGCAAACCTCAGGTCCTGTGTGACATCACAATGATGTTGGACAACAGGATGCCTTCATCCGACATACAGGACTTTTGCGTTGGAGCTCAAGCCAACGAACACAAGCAAGCAAGCACCAGATTGTGAAGGAAGATGTCCCATGTATTATATTGAATGGATGTCCTCTTAGTAGAGCGAGTAAATCGAAGTACTTGGGTATGACCTTCGACGGGTGTGTGTCTTTTAAAGATCATATGGCGGCTCGGATGGTAAAGGCTGGTAGGGGACTTCATGCTTTGAGGGCGATGGCAGCAACCGGAGTAGAGCAGAGGATGCTTTACAGCAGTGGTTCTCAACCTATGGGGAATCCCCACCCCCTAGGGATGGGGGACATTTTAGGGTTTCCGGTGGGGGCGGGTTAAGATTGCTTCAAGATCGCGTTAATACAAGAACGGATGACTTGATAATGTTTTCCCCTCGATACTTTACGGTTATGTTCTTATTGCCCTTCTGGATAATCGTTTTGTAACGTAAGTAGATCCGCAAATCACATTTTACGTAGACGTCTAGACTTATTCTAGGATGTGTTATTAAATTTAGCTTCCATTTTTACATATATTGTATAGGTGCGGGGAGGAGATTTGTAGAGAGGAAATACGAAAGTGGGAGGGGGGCGGGGGGCGGGGGGAAATGACATTCTGAACATGTAGTGAAGTGGTGCATGGGCCAAAGAAGTTTGTGAACCACTGCTATACAGGCTCTTTCATCACTTAATATTTCAGTCATTGAGTATATTTTGGGGCTCCTTGCAGTATCAAGGAGCCAGATTGAAAGGTAGAAGCGCATAAAAATGCGGCCATGCGTGAGATTCTGGTGTGCTCAAACCAATTGTATATAAGCATGAGGCATATCCTGACGCTACCAATAATGGCGGAGAGGCATTCTGTCCTTCAGACCAATTGGTACCTATGAGTTGCTGCAAATATGGATCATCCCCTGCATCAAGTCATGAATATGGTCAAGGTTCATATATTAAGACAAGGGAGGTCCTGGATGGCACAGGCAGAAATATCTATAGGTCAGGTTTGTGATCTAGAGACCATCAATCGTGAAAAAGATTCGGCTGAGGTATCGGAAGACAGGAAGGACTGACACAATGTAATAGCAACACTAGGTGGTGAGTGCAGTGAATGGGCAGCGGACCGCAAAGAGTTTTAGCTACACCAACTGATGCATATTAGCACACATCAAGGTGACATAGTGATCTATACTGATGGGTCAGTGGTGAGAAACAGACGCAGTGGTTCGGGTTTCATTGCGATGGCTAATGGACGATTCTTGAAAAAGGAGACTATGGCATTTCTGATTACGACCTGCAGCATGAGAATGAAGATGGAAGCAGTCACAGCGGCATTCCGTTGGTTAGAAGGAAGCCACTGCATCACACATTTCGTGTGGAATGACTCACCTTGCTTTAGAGGCCAATTGTAAGAATTTTATGGATTTTTGCCCTGACCATGCGGGAGTGCGGGGGTATGAACGAACTGATAGGCTGGCAGGGAATGCACATCTTGGTGGTCGATTACTTATGGACAATGAGGAGGTAGTCGTGCGTCTCTGGGACCAGGTGAAGAAAGTGGGGGGACATATTGAGAACCCGTATGTGGAAAGGATGAGATTGCTGGGGACTGGCAGAAATTCTGGTAGAATCTCAAAACTGAGAGGGAAGATCAGGAGAACTTTCAATCAGAGAGAGGTGGGAACGATTAGTAGTGTGATTATTCGCTGGGCGTTGCACGAGGTGACGGAGCGTGTATGGGAATGTCCTGAGTGTAGTGATGTCAGTTCTTAGCTTAACTCAGCTCAACTCAACTCAACCCTCGACGGCCATTTCTGTGCCCATTGGGTATCTTTTATCTCGCTATTCCACAAACGTGCAAAGCATGGATATTTGGTGAATTGTATACCTGTCCAAGCTAGAAATGCATCATTTAACGATCTACACAAACCAACCAGTTATTTTTTAACTACTTTAAGTCTTTTTCGTTCTTTTTCTTTTCAGAACTGTGCTTATTGTAGCATAAACCTCCTTCATTGTATTAGAATGGGCAATTGGAATTGAGCCATAGTTGTTACCTGCCAGGGTGCAATAGGGCTTCTTTACTGCGAGGTTTCTGTTTCCTAGGGGTATTAATTGTTACTTTACGCCTCATGTCCATATCGTCACCGTGGTTACTTCTCTCTCGGCTTTGCTGTCTGCACCGAGAGAAGGACTCGGTTACATGCCTAGTCATCTTCCCTTTGCTGACTACTGTTCAACACTTTACCTTGCTGATGGATAACTCTGCCACTCTCTACAAACTGTGTCAAATCACTATCGAACTTAACTCGGCACTCCGACACAAATGTGACTCTAACTCTGGTTTAGTTTTTCGTCTATATTCACTATAAACACTCTAGAATAGACAGTATCACAAGCATGTGTTCCACAATGTAATATATACACCGCTTCTATACACTTAATATAATAGCGGCATTATTTAAGCCACAGCTATCTTCTCTACGTTGTGCGTCCCCACAGGTCGACACCCACGGCTTCGCAAAAGCATGTCTCTTGCTCCGGTGACAACCTCGGCGTGCGCCACATGGGTTACCGCCCCACGATTGTCACGTCCTTCCGCGTGACCATCTCTCAGCATGCCATGAGCTGCAATTCGACTCATGACATTACATTGGCGGGCCGAGCAAAAATAATTAGGCATTGAACATCCCCCCCCCCCCCTTAAATTCCCATCTATAGCACTATTCATCCATTTACTTCTAATCATGCAATGATGCAACGTTTGAATGAATGATTACAAACTTTGCAATGATTCAACTACGATCTAATGTAACTATCAGGTAAATTATCTGTAATCTGCCAATGACGCTTGATAACGTCTTGTCATTCTGAAAAAAAAAATGAATTCATTAGTATCAACCTTTAATGTCAACTACATATATGTTATCCTCAGACCTTTCATTTATTTAATTTATCTCTACATATTCTCAATAACATGAAATTAAAATGTCAACAAATAAGTTCCATTGTCTATTCATAAGAAACGATTTTCTAATATTAATTTTCAGAAGCAACATTTTAGTTCTACATGTATTCTATTCTGTTCATTTAAACAATTAGCACGTTGTCTGTAGGTAGCGTGAATTGTGACCATACAGAATTGACCATTGCTCAACTTCATCTGCCAATACTCAAAGACTATTTCTAAAAAATCATTCGGCCCAGGTTTCCAAGGATTTCGTCGGTCAACCATAGCAGTTTTAAACTTCTCCCACCGACCATGACTAGACTCCGCTCAATACGTTGTCACTGTAAGCTATCGCTATGGGGATAGTCTGGTATGTGATTCCTCTCCTCTTGAACGCTGAAGTTGTAGATTAAACTTGTAGTTAATTAATATATTTACAGTTACTAAGCTTGACGCAACTTCATGTCAATGGCTGCTTCCCTCCACTTGGACAAAACCATTAAACTCAAAATGTAGTAGCTATGATTGTATTTTCTTTCTAAACTCTATACCATTTGTAAGAGAGCACCTTTCAAACTCATTTAGAACTGACAATGAAAAGTCGCCACTCATATGATGTATACCTACACCCATTTGGTTTACAAGAAATGCTACTCTAGTAGAAAACACAATGTTGTTTTCATTACAGAAGAATGGAAGAAAACATTCCTTAGAGAGAAGTAGATCACGGATTAGATTATTTAGTTCACACTGGTCGAAGCGTTGAGCAGCTGACATATCGTCTTCGAAATTACTATCACTGTCACTGGTCATTCATCATGCCACTGCTGTTTCATCTTCTAGCAGTGAATACGAAATCTTACCGAGAGTTGGAACTGGTATGTCATATCCGCGTGGAACAGGTCGTCTGGCAGAATATAAATTTGTATATTTCCACTTTTGTGATTGTTTCCATTAATTCCCTAAATGTTAAAAACTCAGAAATAACCGTCATCATTGCGGTTCTTGAGCCCTCTCCAAACCACTGGAGGTCCACATTTCGTAAAGGACTAGATAGCAAAATTTGTTTTCAGAGCCTTATATAGGAAATATTGTAATAATACTGTGGCATGTTAGGAGAAGACAAAGGCCCCAATTAGAAGTGGTCTCTGTAAATATATCGTGTATAACAGATAGACAAGATGCAGTATATGATGTGGCAAGTTTTTGTCTAGAGGCATCTCAAATGAGATAGAAAATCATTCCCACTTAGCCCTTTAGAGGAACCAGTTTTCCTGGCTCAGAACTCCCAATGTGCATCTTAGACATAAGCCCTAGTATCTACACAGAAAATGTATAAAAGAAGAAAACGTTCCCATTACAGACCATGAAGAGATCTGGACTATTCGCACCTGTACAGCCAAGGAATTAGTTCTCTCACCATAATGTTGTCAGTTTGCCTTCAGTCCGCCACATTAGATCTCCTCTTATTTTATAGTGTCAAAGTGACATATGTCAGTTGTACCATTAGGCATTAGGACTTTAGGACTCAACAGTAGTGAACATAAACTCAACAATAACTGTACTTAACACCTGTTGAATAAGACATCGACATGACATGTTCTTGACAAAAGTTGGACATACATTCACATGGAAATGTTTACACCAACAATGGAACAAGACATACATCATGAGGGATACTGGACAACATCTTTACAGAACCTTCACATTTCACTGACATCAACAACAAGTTGAACAAGACATGCACCAGGAATTATACTTGACAACAGCTGGACAGGAGATTACACAATAATGTACTTCACACCAGCAGACCAAGACATTACAGGGGCAAGTACTTCAACACTGTTTATAACACATAGTAAAATAACACAGAGTAAAATAAGACGTGACAAGCGCAGAAAGCTTCAGGGTAGGAAATAAAGCTGGGAGCAGCCACCTTGGTGGAATTTCGAGGTGGAGATGGCTTGGGTGGATAAGCGTAGTGCTGTAAGGAGATGGCAAAATGCCAAGAAGAACAGAGCTGGTCATCCTAGTCCCTGCATGCACTTAGAAAGAGAGATGCACACAAAAGTAAGCCATTTAAAAAAACTGGTCAAGGTGGTTAAAAGCGAAAAATGGGCAGAGGTGTGTCAAAGAGTAAGCACAGACAAGTCACTGAAATGGTTCTGGCGACTACATAAAAGAATAAGTGTAGTCAAGAATGAGAGCATTTCTGACTTCCAAGGTGCTGACCTCATCTGGCAGAGGACTGAAGAGGACAAGGGCAAAGCCCTCTTTGAACGCTATCTAGAGCAGAGCAACCAGACAGACATGGGAGGCCGAAATCTAGCCAAAGAGGTCACCTCAGACAGGTGCAAGGCCCAGAACACTTCGGATGAAGACACTGTGACAGTGAAAGAAATCAAGGCTGTGCTTCGACGATAAAAAAACAGCGCTCCAGGTCCTGATGGCATAAGATACAACGACATCAATAGGTGTACCGACAATGAGCTAGAGAAACTAGCAAACATGTACAACAACAGTATAGGTTGTGCTAGCATCAAGGAGGAGTGGTTACACAGCTATATGATTCCATTGCCGAAGCCTGACAAAGACCACACAAAAATTCAGGGATATCGAATTATAACCATGCAGAGTACAATGCACCTCCCCGTGGTAGAGGATGGAAACACACCACGGTGTGGCTAACACAGCTCTGGGGACCGAGTATCCACCGGAATAAGTGGACAACTCTGCACCTGAGCAGAGCAGGGCACTCACTTGTCCTTACAGTCGGAAATGGCTGTCAAAGGCAGAGTTAAAAGACCACCGTGTGAATGTGGAAGGCAAGGGGAAACCACCACATTATCTTCCTAAGACTTCATGGCAAAAAAATAAATCAAAGTTAGTGAAGGACGTTAATGGCTGTCTTAGGGCATCCTCGTCCGGTAGGGACAGTCATGAGCCACAGGTGACACCAGACCGTCATCCAGCTACTGATGTCAAAATACAAGGGTGTGTCTTGTCACAAGATCTTTTCTCCCTGTATAGCGAAGTAATAATGAGAGAGATCAAAGAGATGCCAGGAATACTAGTTGGAGGTTATAATATAAATAATATACGCTATGCAGATGACACAGTATTGGTGGCGGATAATTCAACAGACCTACAACAATTATTAGACGTTGTAGTAACAGAGAGTGCAAGGAAAGGACTCTCCTTGAATATCAAGAAAACAGTAACAATGGTAATATCAAAGAAAATGGTGACACCAAAATGTGACATAGAAATAGAAGGGAAAATCCTTAACCAAGTTGATAATTTTAGATACCTAGGGGCATTTATAACATCAGATGGAAGATGTACAACAGAGATTAGGAGTAGAATAGGGCAGGCAAAAGCCGCTTTTCAGAAAATAAAGAGTATCTTATGCAATAAGTCACTATCACTGAATGTAAGAAAGAGAATGCTGAAATGCTATGTAGAACCAGTTTTGCTGTATAGCAGTGAATCTTGGAACGTAAATGAACAAATTAAGAAGAAATTAGAAGCAACAGAGATGTGGTTCCTGAGACGAATGTTGCGAATTCCTTGGACTGCCAGAGTAACTAACGACGACTGCCTGAAACAGGCTAATGAAACTAGAACATTATATACAACAATAAGACAGAGACAAACATCTTTCTTCGGTCACGTGATGAGAAGAGAGGCATTGGAGAACATCGTAACAACTGGAAAGATCGAGGGGAAGAGAGGCAGAGGTAGACCAAGAGAAGTGATGCTGGATGGATTGAGACGGTGGCATGGAGGAATATCAGCACCAGAGTTGATCCAGAAAACCAAAGACCGAGATCTATGGAGAGCCATGAACGCCTACGCCAGCCGGCACGGCACTTGATGATGATGAGAGTACAATAGGCAAGCTGCTGGAGAAGGTAATTGCCAGGAAAATATCAAGCCAGCTAGAGAGGCAAGGTGTTTTCCCACCTACCCTGGGTGGGTACCGTCCAAAAAGAGAAACCTGGACCAATGCAGCAGTCTTTGCCCATGATGTCTATGAAGGTTTCCACTCGGGCATTGAAACCTTTGCTGCAACGATTGATCTTGAGGACGCATACAACAGAGTACCATTGGATTTGCTTCAGCTTCTTGAACTAAAAGTAAATCCATTCCTCCTTAGTTGGATCGCTGCGGCCCTCTTCCAACGGAAAGTAGTTTTTAGATGTGGCAGTTGGACTTCGGAACCAACAACAATATATCCTGGCCTACCACAGGGATCACCATTATCTCCGGTACTGTTCAACGCCTACACAGTGAGAATCACCAGTGAGCAGATCACTGGACCTGGCAGGACATTGTCATATGCTGGTGATGTTTTAGTGTATCGTCAGGGTAAGGATAGAGAGCAGGTTGCTGTGGAACTACAAACCGAACTCAAACGCATAAGTACTTGGTGTGATGAAGCTGGGGCAATGGTCAACCCAACAAAGGCAACAGTGACTTGGTTCTCGTTTAATAATCATATTGTCAACACTCCAACACCAACTGTAATGCTGTGTTCAGAGACGGTGGAAAGAACTCAGGCAATGAATTACCTGGGGATACGGTTTGATCGAAGCCTTGCTTATAATGAGTACATAGACCAGGTGATAACAAAAGCCAAGCGGGGTTTGGCTGCGATGCCGGTGATGGCGGCAGCAAACTGTGAGCAGCGCCATCTATGTCTTCTGTACGAGGGGCTGGTCATGTCTGTTTTGGAGTATGCAATGGCAATCCTAACTCTCAGCTAGGTACTACATTTTCAGTTACCGAACGTTTCCTGCGATGTTTCAAACGGCAATTTATGTTTTTTTGTTATTGTTCCCCGATATTAAGGATATATATATAGTACTCGTTATATAGGCGTTGCCGCTTGATTTAGTATAAATAATTAAATTGGGCATCCATTCTTACGCGTACTGTGAAATTATCAAATAATTTAGTCGACGGGGTCATCCCAAACACAAATTATTAAGATCGTATGCTAAGATGCGTCATTTTAAATTTCAATGTCGGGAATATAGCGGTTTTCCGTGTCATAATACAGCGATGATCATTTAATATTCTTATGGATTATTCAGAGCGACGAGATTATAATGATGCACGTTTGCATTCACCACCCATTCTTGTATTTATGAGTGGAGGAAGAGGCTGGAGGAAGAGGGAGTTTGAAGTTTTCATTTGAATTTTGCGTTCAAAATAAAAACCTGAGTTATCCCCTTTAGCGCAAAAAAACCAAGAGCAGTTATCTGCCCTTAGCTTACATGTTTTGTGGTCACACTTTCCAGAGTGGGTTACCAATATGCCAATGTTAAATATAAACTGACATACAACAATTAATATCTCAGCTTACAATTGACGTACAAACTTGAATGAGGTATCGTTGGATTTGTTTTCTCAAGAGGTATCCAACTATGCAGGTTATATTATTAAAACAGAATTTAGAAAATGTTCCTAAAGTACCTACTCTCAGCCGTTAAGCAGATAGAAAGGATGGAAAGGATACAGAATGAAGCTATGCGCATTATTCTTGGATGTACAAGAGATACAGAATGCAGGGCGATGCGCTACCTTCTTGATCTTCCAACCATTGAAGAGGGAATACAAGTTTGCAGGGCACGCGCCTACCTCAGAGTTAATGCAAACACACAACATCCACTGCATAGTGAAATTATGAAGGTGAAGGGCAGCAGGTTAAAAAGAGGACTGTCGTGGATGGGTCAAGCCGAAGACATTCTTCAACAGGTGTGTTCACTTGAGGACTTAGAACCTGGCGAGGAGTGGGTGCAAGTGCCAACAGATTTCTGCACATCCTTTTCAGTTTGCATCCAACTAGATAGAAAATGCAGACAAGAAAATCCGACTACTGTGGAGGCTGAAGTACAAGCGTTGATTTTCGAGAATTCGCTAGACGGTGATGCGGTCATCTACACAGATGGGTCGGTCGTCCGACATTGAGGAACTCATGGGCCTTTACAGCTCGGGCCGGAGGGAGAATTGTGAAGGAGGACTCTGGTGCTTTCACTGAAACCACAAGTAGCCTGACTATGGAAGTCATGGCAGTAAGTAAAGCAATAACATGGCTCGAGACACAGACATTCACTAGGGCATGTTGCCTTAGCGACTCAATGAACATGATCAAGAGGTTAGAGGAGGGGTCGATCCGAAGAGAATGGTTGCTGCCTCTGGAGCGGTCTCGGCTGGCAAAGATTAGTTTCATCTTCGTACCAGGGCATGCGGGAGTACAAGGAAATGAGCGAGCTGACACGCTCGCAGGTGAGGCTACTGTGGATGGCGGACGCGCCATGGACCAGGCTGACTTTCTGAATGCTCTACGAGAAGTAAGATTATTGCCTGAACCAAGTGATGACTGTGAATCTACAACCATGGCCAGACTGCGAGAACAGCAAATTAAAAGAGGGGTGGCCAAACAAGAACACTACGCAGGAAGCCAAAGAAGATTGATAAACCAACACAGAACTGGCGTCGTTAGCTTAGCCGCTACACGCTGCGGGATTTGCTGAGGAGGGGATCCGAGCACTTATGGAACGAATGGTTCGATGTACAATGAGGATGATCTGTCGACTAACTAACTAACTAACTGTTTATAACACAATCTTGTATTGAGCAGACTGTAGGGGTCGAGTGAAGACCAATGGTTCATCCTTTGTCACATATGCACTTCAAAAGGTATATAATATACATATAAGCAGAACATTCATGCGGATAAAAACATGGTACAACAGCTCTTAAGTGATATCAGCAGCAGATCTCAATATACTCTCCTCCTCCTCAACTCTAAACTCCTTATACCCAACTGATTATTTGTACTTATCATCCCTTCACTGCTACTGGGGGAAAATTATAGAATCCTTGCTATGGGCAAACCCAAGGAAAGAACTACTGTTCTGGATCATTAGCATCCTGTTATCATCAGTAATTGATGTTGGGAAAGCTCCAGGTAGCAGCCTCCTTGTAATAAGCCCCATGCAAGTTCATTCTCTCCTGAGAACAGAATTTGAGGAGAGGATATTGTACTGAATCCGAATTTTAACCAGACTGCTCGTGAAGCTGACGACTGGGGTACTTCAAATGGTTGAGGATATCACTCTCCTGACAATGGGAGATGTATTCTCGGTGCATGTTATTCATGACGCGCCGAAGACACCCAGGGGTAGGAACAAAATCTCATTTACTGCAGCATCTCACCTTGCGAGTACGACTTCACCCAAGTTTCAAGTCTCACCAAACAATCACTGTGTGAGCACCATGCTGGGTGTTCCCGAATTAAAAGTCTCAGACGAACAAACCACTGCACGATTACTTCACCAGGTTTCTTCGAATCGGGATAACAACAAGAGACTTTTTCCAGATCTCAGATGATGATGATGATAATAATAATAATAATAATAATAATAATAATAATAATAATAATGATAACAATAACCCACATGATAGAATTAATCACATATAACTATTTTCTCGCAATGACATTCAGCTATTAAGGAGCTGAGGTAAAAACTTCCTGAGAAATACCGGCATTTCGGATTCTAGGAGAAAGGTGGGGGTTCCATGGAGCACAGGATTAACTCTCCATGAGCCTGACCGAGGCAAACTGTAGAAAGGGGTCATATTTATAATAAAGCATTGTTTTCCTGAACTCCAAGACAGTGTAAACAAATGTAGACCAATCATGGGTCCTGTTCATAAAACAATGATTCTCAGTTGTCTTGGACCAAGGCATGTCATGTCATAAAGATAAAGGCTGGCAAATCAGCCTGTAGACTTCTGTGGTTATCCCTGGATTTCACCTATAGGGAGTTAGTTCTGAGTCTGGGACTCCAGTTTGGTTGTCCCAGATAAAGGGCCTCCTCCACCATTCTACTCTCTGTTGATACATAAAAGGTACAGCATTTGCTTTACATGGGCACTGAATACATGTCATATACAAATATCAACACACACACATAAATCGGGAGGGGTGTTATTCAGACACACCTCTCCTTGCTGGTGATGGAGTGTATTCCACTCTGATGTACTGTGGGTGATATATTTTCATTAATCACCTTTGTTTGTGATAGTCACACGCCCTTATGCTGAGACAGGGGTAGCCTAACACAATTACAAGCATTTTATGTCTGGGTTCTCACAATATTTGAGCCATAGTAGACTTGGGCACAATAAGAAACAGACACAGTAAAGCAGGCATTATGAAGCAGGCATTGTAAGGCAAGCAGCATGAGCAAGCATTGTAAAGCAGCAACATTAGCAAGCATTGTAAAATTGCAACATGAGATAGGCAGCATAAAATAGGCAATATTGAACTTTACCATTAGACAGACATGCTGAACCAAGTGTCATGAGACATACATGAGGCAGATGGAAGATAGGCATCTTTTATAACTGCACTATGCATTATGTAATATAATTTGTCCAATGCAAATACCCAGTGACCAGACCAATGGGTGGTACTCTGTTACATGGATGTTCCAACCCATCCACACTCACACAGCAATGCCAGACTTCACCCCTTTCAGACTAGACTCGGCTCACAAGTACATCATATCATCACCATCATCATGTGCTCTTTCCCCACCAAGTAATCTCAATATCCATTACAGTAGGTAGTTAAGCAAAATTGCATGAGCAATAGTTCACATATGTAACAAAGCAAATATGGAAAAACATGTTTTTCCCTATAAATTTGCATAAGCCATACAATATATTCAGCCATCTAAGACACGGGTTCGAACACACATTGTCCTTTCAGGAACTAGTTCATATGAACCCACCAATGTAGCAAAGGTACCAGTGTAATACTTCAGAGAAAAATTGTATTAATTCTCCTGAGCTTAATTTAGCCACCAGGCATCTCAGAAACTTTGTAACTCTGGCATGCCATACAAGTCATGCTTACATACGGATATCATAAAGCGTCTTTCCTTCGACTAATGTGAGAGATTACTTATAAAATCACCAACTCACTCACTCAAACATCCTCAGCATTTACAAGGGAAATGTTACATGTTACACCACACATTCTGATCACAGACGTAGATTCACAAGAGCATTACTACCGTTTGATCAAGAGTGGGCAATAATAGACATTCATAGTAAAATAAAGAATGTTGAAAGGGTTTGCCAATATGCATTGAGAGTAATTTACAGTCATCAAGCATACGCAAACAGTCACAGCAGGCGAATAATAGACAAGTTGGAATATACAGCGTGGAAGACCTGACAGGCTGAAGAAGTAATATTCAGAATAACTTCCCAATGAAGATCTGATTTCACTTTCACATTTTCTCATAAAAATACTCTTATATTCTTCTCTTCCACTCACCAGGCATAACCAAACATTTAAACAAAATTGACTTTTAGTGGTATCTGAGTTTTCAGAAAACTAGTGGAATCCTAGCTTCAACTACCAGATTTGGCCTAGTAGATAGCGTTACTACCCAAGTGTTAGCCAATCAAAAGACGGGCATGCGCCTTTTCTCTTCCCTGTATCATTCTAGACGGTTCGATGTTATTTACATCTCCGCAAACAGGATGAATTCCGTTCAAGATGAAACGTATTGAGAATTGTGTGGTGGACTGGGAATGTGGATGACTGATCCATCATGTCACAAATACTAATTAAATACACAAATGCTTGCATCTAACAATAAACAACTAGAGCTGCTAAAGACAAACAAATGGGATTTTTGGGGATTTAGCAGACCTTATTTATGCAAAATCAAATGTAAAATGTTTGGCATCCAACCATTTTTTGTTCTTTTTTGTGTGTGTGGATAGAGTTGTGTAATATATTATCTATGAATCATACCAGTTTTTGTGGAAAAGAGAGTTAATATCTCAGCCTGAGGTTGATCGCAACGTCCTGCACATTATGCATTCTGTATTCAAGATTTGGATAATGCACTGGTTAATCTTTTAATATGTGTCTTAAAGAGCTTAAAGGTTAACTTTGAAACACAGTATTAACCCAGAATATGAAGTGTATTAATGTGATGAGAATTGATATATTTTATTAGTCGACAGAACACCACCCCTTACCCATCCACCCTAATAATAAATAAACGTGTTATTTATCAGAAATGTGTATTTAGTAAATTGGCCTCTCTCTCTCTCCCCCCCTCTCTCTCTCTCTCTCTCTCTCTCTCTATCTATCTCTCTCTCTCTCTCTCATCCTCCTCCCTGCAAATGCAATTGCCTTGTTCTAATAGAGGCTGTCTCTGTTGTTCCAAAAATTGGCTGGACGTAAGAAATATGCTTATTTACTGATTTTTATGTGTCATATTACACCGCATAGCAACGGTACCGAACATACAAATGCTAATAACATCAGCCTAGAGTTTATCGCAACGTCTTGCAAAGGAATTATATCATTAGTGTTTACTCCACTGTGAACGTGTAATGTTGGAGCAAGTGTGAACAACACGCTAACATAGTACGAGCGTATTTCATTTCTTTGGGAATGCTAAAGGTAAGATTTCCTTTTTCTTCATCAGACCTTTGCGATGTTTTTCATGATATATTCTTTGTTTTAACTATTTGCCACAATCGCATTTGTATTGATGCTGTGTTCCTTTGTTTTTCACATTTAGATTAAAAGTATTATGACCCCAACCAGAACAACGGTGGCAACTGTTGGCATCTTCATCGTCTTTACCTTTATCGGTACACCTGTGTATGTTGTGAACAGTCTAGGCATGAAGTTTTCACCTGTCAGAAACAAGACAATTCTTGGGCTTATTTTCAGAGAAGACAAATTCGCCGTTGAGACAATTACTCTTTTGATCAACAACTTTATGATTCCGTTTTCTGCATTTGCAATCATTACAATCTGCACAATAATTCTGACAATACAACTACGTAGACGACAAAAATGGACAAATACATTAATCAATGTCACACTCGCTCATAAAATGTCGAAAAGAAACCAGAACATTGTTAAAATGGTCGCGACAATTTCCACTCTGTTTATAATTTGCTTTGTTCCAACTACAATCTTCATGCTTGCCGCTGCTTTTGAACCTGAGCTTTTAGTAAATGGAAAATACATTAACTTGTCGTTAGCTTTAGGCGGGTTCGTTTATATAATGGAAGGCATAAACTCGTCAATGAATATCTTCATCTACTATCGCATGAGTAGCAAATACAGAATAATATTTGGACAGATGTTCATTGGGTGTCACATAGTATAAAAAAACATGTATTTAACAGACGACATGATATATTACATTATTAACTATTTGGCATGTTTGTTTTTATTTCGCATATTCTTTTAAAGGACATCGCTGTCAACATCAGCATCTTTCAGCTGATTGTTGATTTCTTGGCAAGATTACGCTCAGTAGTTTGCCATTGTTTTCTGAACGACCGGCTCACATACCTCGTAAGTTATCGACGCGGCTAAATCCGCCACTTATTCTCGCGCACGTCACGTTACTCATGAGAATTACGGCGAAATTCGCGAACACCTAGGGCAGGGAGACCGGCTGTTTGGGATTAGGTGGAATAAAGTGGAACCGACAGGCAACATTTTACTATGTAAATGTGAAACAGTATGGAATAAGGCAACACAAGGATCAATGTCCTTACGCCACCCGTCCGCCTCCCCCCCCCCCCCCCCCATAAGTAAAGGCGCGGCTTTATTGAGGTTTGAAGAGGGAAATTCGGCATTCATAGAGGAAGAGTCAATGAGATATATAAAATTAAATCTCAGCTGGCCATAGGTTTCGGCCGTACCCTCTCTGCTGTTCTATGCTCACAAAGTGTGGATCACACGTGAGAAAATCATAATAAGGGTAGGAATTTAGTGTTTTGTCAGTGCAAAGACAGGGAACAAATTTATGGAGAACTTCATATGGTGTGTTTGTTATGTATGTAGTTACTTTGAGTTAGCTAGTTAGCCAATTAGTTTGTTAGATAATTATTTATTTAGTTGGTAAGCTAGCTAGGAAATACGTTAATTATTTATGTAATTTATTAGCTAGCTAACTAGCTAGTTAGTTAGTTAAGCTAGCTAGCTAGTTAAATTGTTAGTTAATATTAAGTTAGATAGTTGGTAAGTCAGTTAATTAGTTAGTTACTTGCTAGAAAGTTAGCTAGTTAGTTAGTATTGTACCAAACTATCGTATGTCAAGACGGAAAGGTGCCAATGAGCCACTCTGCCAGCCGCTCCTCTACACAACTGTACGTAGAAAAAGAGGAGCCCCAAAACATCTGTTGACTACGTCACGAGAACATGACTGTCGATGTAAATACGAAAGAACGAAAGAAAGAAAAATAAGAAGATAGTAAATAAGTAAAGTAGAGAACCCTTAAACACGGCTTAAGGGACACTATGTAATAGCGTAAGATCTATATCTTTATAGTCCAATCGGCTTTCGGTGCGTGATGTAGTCAATACGATGCCGGCCAAAATACTTTATCTGCATGTCCTTTAAAGAATGTCGCATTTAACACTAGCACTGTTTGGATTTATCAGTCACATTCGCTACCGCCATGGGTTGTAGTTATGCCTTTTTGAAGCACAATGTAACAAACTATCGTCTGTCAAGACGGCAAGGTGCCAAGGTATTTAGTCAGCTGGTGTATGTGCTAGTTAACAGTTAGATAGTTAGCTATTCAGTTAGTTAGTTATTACCATTGTACTTCCGGTTTCAAGATGGTGTTGTATTTGTGATCGTTAACTTTTTCGCGTAGGAGATGGATTTATTCATCTCTTGCGTGTAGTTTGTGTGCCAGGATGTAAAACCAGGAGCTTCTACTCAAGATCTGCGCGGATGCTACGGAGTTCGTGCATCGAGCGAGACAAGCCTTGAGTAAATATTTCGCAGCGTATGTGGTTTCTGTGGTTTTCGCGTTTTTCAACATGTGGGAACAGCGTGTGTTCTCCAAGCGGTTGGCAGTCAAACTAACAAGACGGCGTGAAGCCGGGGAGGTTGCAAGCGACAAGGTAAGCGTGGTGGTTTAAGACGTTTTAGACCCAAGTGTGACCGTCTGGGCCTCAGGAATATCCGTATTCTGTATTGGAACCGCACCAGCGTAAAACAACGGAGTCCTATTTTAGAAAATCTGGTTTACAGGAATGACATTGTAGCGCTCCAGGAGTCAAGACTGGGTGACCAGCTACTCCGAATTGCCGGCTTCAAATGTTTCTACAACAGACATCTGGGAATGGCGATTCTCATTCGTGACAGCATGGTGGCGTCAGAGCTAGACATGTCCAGTTGGGACAGTGACGATATACAAATACAGGCGGTAAGAGTTAAATCCAGTCTACCATTCGTGCTTGTTAATGTTTATGCCCGCAACGCGAGTATGTATTCCCAGAAGTGGCAGTGTTTAAGTGACATATTAGGTCAAGAGAGAAATGTTATTTTCTGTGGTGATTTCAACGCTAAAGGCAGATGATGGGGAAACACTTCCTTTAACACACAAGGGAAGGACTGCACTTGAAACTATTGACCTGGTTTGTATCAACAGTGGCTGTGTCACCAGGACAGCAAGCCGTCCAGGGGATGAGGACAGTGCTATTGATCTGGCACTGGTTTCTCCTTCACTCACTACAGTGTGTAGATGGAGTGTCCTAGGAGACACCACGGCAGCGACCACCACCCTTGCAGCATATTGGTGGAGAAAGGCAGAACCGGGCAGTACAAGTTAACGGTCAAGACTTTCCAGTATGACAGTACAGGGCAAGATGTGGTGAGTAAAATAAGACGTGACAAGCGCAGAAAGCTTCAGGGCAGGAAAAAAAGCTGGGAGCAGCCACCGTGGTGGAATCTTGAGGTGGAGAAGGCGGGGTTAGATAAACGTGGTGCTGTAGGGAGATGGCAAAATGCCAAGAAGAACAGAGCTGGCCATCCCAGTCCCTGCATGCACTTAGAAAGAGAGATACACACAAAAGTAAGCTATTTCAAAACATTGGTCAAGTTAGTTAAAAGTGAAAAATGGGCAGAGGTGTGTCAAAGAGTAAGCACAGACAAGTCACTGAAACTGTTCTGGCGACTACATAAAAGCATGAGCGGTGTAGTAAGAATAAGAGCATTTCTGACTTCCAAGGTGCTGGCCTCATCTGGCAGAGGACTGACGAGGACCAGGGCAAAGCCATCTTTGAACGCTATCTATAGCAGAGCAACCAGACAGACATGAACGGCCGAAATCTTGCCAAGGAGGTCACCTCAGACAGATGCAAGGCCCAGAACACTTCGGATGAAGACACAGTGACAGTGAAAGAAATCAAGGCTGTGCTTCGACGATAAAAAAACATCGCTCCAGGTACAGATGGCATGAGATACAACGACATCAATAGGTGTACCGACAACGAGCTAGAGGAACTATCTGACATGTACAACAACAGCATACGGAGTGCTAGCATCAAGGAGTGGTTACACAGTTATCTGATTCCCTTGCCGAAGCCTGGCAAAGACCACACAAAAATTCAGGGATATCGAGTTATAACCATGCAGAATACATTAGGCAAGCTGCTGGAGAAGTTAATTGCAAAAAAAATATCAAGCCAGCTAGAGAGGCAAAGTGTTTTCCCACCTACCCTAGGTGGGTACCGTCCAAAAAAGAGAAACCTGGACCAATGCAGCAGTTTTGCCCATGATGTCTATGAAGGTTTCCACTCAGGCATTGAAACCTTTGCTGCAGCGATTGATCTGGAAGACTCGTACAACAGAGTACCACTGGATTTTTTAATGCTTCAGCTTCTTTAACTCAAAATAAGTCCATTCCTACTTAGTTGGATCGCGGCAGACCTCTTCCAAAGGAAAGCAGTTTTTAGATGTGGCAGTTGGACGTAGGAACAAACATCAATATATCCTGGCCTACCACAGGGATCACCATTATCTCCGGTACTGTTCAACGCCTACACTGTGAGAATCACCAGTGAGCAGATCGCTGAACCTGGTAGTACATTGTCTTATGCCGACGATGTTTTAGTGTATCGCCAGGGTCAGGATAGAGATCAGGTTGCTGGGGAACTACAAACCGAACTCAATCGCATAAGTACTTGGTGTGTTGAGGCTCGGACGATAGTCAACCCAACAATGGCAACAGTGACTTGGTTCTCGTTGAATAATCATATTGTCAACACTCCAACACCAACTGTACATCTGTGTTCAGAGACGGTGGAAAGAACGCAGGCAATGAATTACCTGGGGATACGGTTTGATCGAAGCCTTGCTCATAATGAGCACATAGACCAGGTGATAACAAATGCCAAGCGGGGGTTGGCTTCGATGCGGGTGATGGCGGCAGCAATCTATGAGCAGCGCCATATATGTCTTCTATACGAAGGGCTGGTCATGTCTGTTTTGAGTATGCGATGGCAATCCTGACTCTCAGCTGTAAGCAGATAGAAAGGATGGAAAGGATACAGAATGAAGCTATGCACATTATTCTTGGATGTACAAGAGATACAGAATGCAGGGCGATGCACTAACTTCTTGATTTTCCAACCAATGAAGACAGCATACATGTCTGCAGAGCTCGCGCCTACCTCAGAGTTAACGCAAACACACAACATCCACTGCGTAGTGAAATTATGAAGGTGAAGGGCAGCAGGTTAAAAATAGGAGGTCGTGGATGGGTCAAGCCGAAGACATTCTTCAACAGGTGTGTTCACTTGAGGACTTAGAACCTTGGGAGAAGTGGGTACAAGTGCCAACGGATTTCTGCACAATATTTTCAGTTTGCATCCAACTATACAGAAAATTCAGACAAGAAAACCCGGCTGCTGTGGAGGCGGAAGTACAAGCGTTGATATTTGAGATTTCGCTAGACGGTGATGCTGTCACTTACACAGATGGGTCGGTCGTCCGACATGTGAGAAGCTCATGTTCCTTCACGGCTCAGGCCGGAGGGAAAAGTGTGAAGGAGGACTCTGGTGCTTTTGATGAGACCACAAGCAGCCTGACTAGGGAAGTCATGGCAGTAAGTTGACAGACAGGACAGATCACTGAGACAGGACATTGGCAGTACAGGACAGGACAGTATGCCCAAGGACAGACAGACAGTTAACAGGCGCTAACTGAAAGACAGCTATCATCGTCGGACTCACTAACCCAAGGTTAAGGACAGTACAAAGTTGAGATGCATTAACGACCACGAAGTACATTAGTAACACGGGGTCATGAGACACGTAATGCGAGTCCCAGAGCGAAAGCTGGGCAGACTGGATTGAGCGATGGAAGTGAAAGGTTGTGCCTGAGAGAGTCGAGATTGTGTACAGCTGAATCGAACGATTGCGAGTTGTTCTGTGAGACTGAATTATTGATAGAGTGTGTGTGCCAGCTGTGAATGCGAACGTAGTATTGTGTAGTATGAACGGATCGCATTGCTGTGCTTTACGATCGTTTGTGATGTTGATATCTTGTATTATAATATGATAGACAATAAAGTCAATGCTGATATATTTAATTGATCGTCAGACTTCGACTGACATTATGTTGTATGTCATTTAATGCCAGAGTGTTTAATGACGAGCTAGTGATAGATAGAACACACTGACATATAATGGGGGAATCGCCGAAAAGAACCCATCATCAATAACCTCATTCCAGACACGTGTAACTCCATTACTGATGAATAATAGACGCATCGGCGTAACGTAAAACTCAACATGTATAACTATACCGCTGATAAATTATCTCTCATCCATAAAACCCCACATTTCATAAATAATGGGGATCTCTCATCCCTAAAATTCACATTCGACAATAGTCTGACGATAACTATGTAGAAAACTTTTAGCTACCGTACAATGTGTGATTGACAAAACGACATTAAACGTTACAATCCCACTAATAATTTTTCTCTCCGCAGCAGATTGTTTCCAACATAACGAAGAAACTAGTACACGTAAACTTTGTGGTGCTGGACACTTACAACTACATGATTTTTTAAAAATTGTTCTAACCAAATCTGCACCTATATTTTTCTATTGTTGTGAATCTTGACCTGTACATTTTCATAAGTTGCATTATTGTGTATCCAAGGAAAATAACCTACATTTTGCTCCCTAACCAAGAGAAGCAGAGAATAGTTAAATATGTCTACTTTAAACGAATTATCGAAGCAGGCATTACATTAGGATTAGAAGGTGACAAGTTAGCACAATTGAGTGAAAATAATTTGAAAGAGTTTCAAGATCGAGAAAAGAGGGCGCAAGAGCGGGACCAGAAAAAACGTAAAGTAGAACTGGCAGCAAAGCAAGTAAAGATAGCCGCTTAAAAAGGCTGAGCTCGACAGCAAGAAAAAGAAGGCTGAGCTCGACAGCAAGAATGAACAAGCTGAGCTCCACAGCAAAAACAAACAATTAGAGTAAGAAACTCAAGTAAAACTAAAGCAATTAGAATTAGAGCCTCAAATGCATATTTTAACCAAAAAATTAGAAATGAAAGAACAGGAACAGAAATTTAATAAAAATATCACTGAATTGTAACACCTTTCTGTGCAGGAGATAATATATCAGCTTGGACTCAGAATTGTGAAGCTTTAATGAAACATCATGAGATTACAAGAGAACACTGGTCCATGATTTACATGCGAAATCTTGCACTAGAACCTGTCAAAGTCATAGGAACTATCCCACAAGATCTGAGAACTTATTATGATTACATAAGAGAAAGAATTATGCAACATTTTCTTCTTGATTCTCAGGGGTGCAGATTACAATATGCAAAACTAAGCCGAAAATCTAACCGAACATTGTTAGATTAAGTCTCTGAAAATCAGAATATTTTTTCTTAGTGTATGGCAGCAGTGAAAGTTAACAAAAATTTTGATTTATTAAAAGACCTCATGCTTAGAGATAAAATCATATCATCTGCACAACCTCATTTGCTAAGTTGTTATAAGAAAATGAGTATGACAATATCGCTCAAATGGAACGAAAAGAGTCAGCCTATATTACAGCGAATAGGGATATTTTCACTTTAACAGCTAACGAAATAAACATTACAGCTGCAGCTACTTTTAATAAAGCCAAACCATATAGCTGCAAAGCAAAATCAAAAGGAAAGATAAACCCTTGCAAATAATGGCAAACATTGCACGCAGAATATGAGATGTGCGAAGAAAACCCAAATCCTGAGTGGACCTCCAAATCTGGTAAATATGCCAAGTAGAGCTTCTGCTGCATGCTTGGAATCACTCACCGGTATGTTCACTACTTTGGCCAACATCGAGCAAGTGTTAGTATAAAATCGCGTCCTTCTCTTTGTCTTATTGCGTGGTCCGAATATGTCCACAGCCATATTCGTAAATGGTGTGCCAGTGATGGGCATTTCCCCTAAAGGTCACTGGTGATGTCCAGTGCTTTTGGGCCACTCTCTGACATTCTGGGCATGACCTGACATATCGTTGTGTGTCTCTATTCATTCCCGGCCAGTAGTAGTGGATGGAGATTCGTTGCATCTTTGCGTTGATTCCCACTTGACCGATGAACGGTATACTATACTATGTGCCATCTCTAGTAATTGTGTTCTATAAGTAGTTGGTACAATGAGTTGTGAGTACTCCTGTCCTAACTTTCCTGCCTTCGTGTGAAGAATTATGTTTTTCATGTAGAAATCACCTTTACTAGCAGGTGTACGTGATTTAGGCAACTTTCGAAAGCAAGTTCCAAGTGAGCGACCCGCTGATTGGGCATGTTTTAAAATATATGTTTGAAGATCTACTTGTGTCGTTGAAGTTAGAGTTTTGTTAGCCTGATTGTGACGAAACGACTAAGATACAGTCTAATCTCTGTATTATTTCCCTTTGCTCGCACGAAGGACCCACAATTGCCTCAAGGAACACGGGTGGTGTGGATTCTTCGTGACACTGCATTTGTCCGTGGCTCATGAAATTCACTGGGCCCGTGAAGGCATTGTGAGGACGCACTTCGGTGATTTTGGAGCAGCCGCCAGCCAGACCTCAACGAAGTAAGATCGCTGTAATTAACTGCTGAGAGAGATGTCAGTGAACGCAGCCAGGCGGACATCGGCAGTTGATGATTGTGATTTCTGATATCACAGGTACTGTGGCATTACTTATTTAATTTAAACGTTGTCCGTAAATACTGCGCCTTTATTTGCGAAACGAGTGAAACGCCGAATGAAAAGTCTCCGCGCAGAGCATAAATTTACCGTCGTTTGTCTGCATATTTAATTAGCGGTTATTGATCGGCCGGGTAATGTGTGTGACAGATGCGTAAGGAAACAACACGGTTGTAAGAGAGTATACTAAAAGCTGTACGTGTGTGTCTGCTGATACCTGTGTAAATCCGATATTCGGATAGAAGTGATTTAATGCTAGTGTACCAGATCTGCATTGTTAATGATTGTTATTATGTTAATAATAATGTTATTATTACTGCTCGGTGTAAGTAGATTCGGGTAATCTACCAACTGTGTAGCAGGTGTGTCAGATATCTGATTAGTGAATAAATACATATGGAAGTTTGACATGCGGTACCTTGTGTTGCTCTACTCAGTTAATAGTGATAATTCAGTGCTTGTTATTATTAGGGATGTGTCATTTGCTTGGCTAGAATAGGATGGTAATTTATGTCTGATAGCTGTGGTGATATTATTCTGAGGACAAGATGGTTATTTCATTGGGATTTCAAGGTAAGTATTTACTGTCTGAAATGGGCAGTGCTGTTCCTCGTAGGCAGAAAGGTTGTATTTACTGGATAGCGATTGATAGAAGTATGTATGATGCCGGAATGTCACTGCGTGTTTGTGTGCCTGTCTGCTAGCGGAACCATACGTGTACAATCGTACGTGTGTCTAGCCGACCGACTGGTTAAGAGGCCTGTCCGACCGACCGTTGTGTTGCGTGTCAGACCCAAAGCAATTGTGCTTAACCGATGGTTGAACATAACCGACCGAGGGCGATGCGGCGCTCTATAATCAAGGCTTTTGCGTCTATATAGATCGAAATGGGAACCGAACCTAGTCTGTCTCTATTATTCTCTTCCTCAAGAAACCTGACTTTGATAATTGAGTACCGGAGTTACTGCAGTGAAGAAGTAGTATGCTTTGAGGGACTTGGAGCGGATGAGTGGAGCTGGAGTTTTAGGAGAAGGGGGGGGGGGGCTGGTAGCCTCTCTAAAAGGGATGACGGGGCCTAACTAGCCAAGGAACAGAATGCGCCTTGTCCACCGGAGCTGTGGGAGAGTGTATTGGTGGAGGGCCACCACATCTGTGCTCGACCGGTACAGACTTCACAGTCATGGATGAGGGTCAATTACTAAAGTTCAAACGGTGTTCTGGGACGGAGATCCCAGAACAGAAGCTTTTGCTGTGTACTAAGTTTATTAATTAATTTTAACACTTCCTTGTTATAATTCTTAGTGCTACGTTAATGAATTGTGATGTAAATTTATTAAGAGTGTGTAGTCTAATAAGTTAGGTTTAATTAGTGAATCCATGGTTGAAGGGATTGATTACTTGTGGAGTAGATATGGACGGAGGATATGTCCGGCTGGGCACCTCCTAGATAAAGTAACCAATACACTGAAAATGAAGTAGGTGTATTTCCGGGTTGATGGATGGTGAAGAAATAGGAGTGGATTAGCACCAGGCAAAGGATCCTTTGACAGAGTCATACAGTCGACTTGGTGCTATCTGGCTATCTGAGCCCCGACGAGTTGCTTAACTATGCACTGGTATATTAGTGCTTTCTTTCGCAGCCTCATGCCTATACATGGTTATTAAGAGTAGATCAATGATGTTGATGATCACTTATATATATATTGTATATATATATATATATATATATATATATATATATATATATATATAT
Source organism: Cepaea hortensis (assembly GCA_963921405.1). Classification (NCBI taxonomy): domain Eukaryota; kingdom Metazoa; phylum Mollusca; class Gastropoda; order Stylommatophora; family Helicidae; genus Cepaea; species Cepaea hortensis. The sequence continues at coordinate 104,503,897 of OY992881.1, read as the reverse complement.
GTATATATATATATATATATATATATATATATATATATATATATATATATATATAGAGAGAGAGAGAGAGAGAGAGAGTACTGAGAGGCATGTATTAATGTGGAGATGCAGTGTAGTCCTTGTTGTAGTTGAGTACTCACACCCACCCCTACATGTTTCAGAATCTAAGATATCATCTTTGATCAGGTGAGATCCACTGAAGATTCGGGAGCTAAACCATAGGCTCCATGGGACTTGCTCACTCCAGTGCCTATCAAGATTAGATGTAAGGCGTTACTGGGAGCAGTCATCTGAATCTGTCAACTATTACTGGAAGTCAATTGAATTGAGATGAGCCGGTAGGTCTAGGCTAAGACCACCGTCAAGAGTCCGACGAAGGTAGTCAAGCGATCCAGACAGGGTCAGAGACTAATACGTCTCTGGCTTCCGACCAGTGAGGTACTGGTACCTATCTCGTTCAATGATAACTTTGTGATGTTCCAGGAAATGGAAGTCAGGTGTTAAACCTAATGTCTACCAGTCATGAGAATGGCCAGCTTATTATGCTTCCTGCCCGGCTGGGTCGTTATGGGACACTTTGTCTACAGTTCACGAAACAGAAAGTGTGAATCTACAGTGGTGATCCTTTGTTGAAGCCATGAACCGGGTCATATGACTGGCATCAGAGATTTGACATTCTGAAGAACTGGGCGGATTGTTGATACCTACCTACTTGAGTGAGTGAATAGACTTGGTGAACGATTAGGGTTGTTCATACCTACCAAACTGTACAATAGCTGTATGAGAATATGTTCAGTGTTAATTCACTTATTGAGTCATGCAGTGGTGACATTGTGATAATATGGAGGCAGTGCTCCAGTTATAGGTTGTTGCTAAGTGTTTCCCAGGAACTGGCGAGACAGAGAGCAACCATGCTCTTGTAGATACTTGTGTAGTTTGCTATAAGAATTTTTTTAGTGGGGGACCTGGAGGATTCTAGGGTCGACCCAGACGTCATCAGCGGAGTGGAACTTGTGATTGATAAGTCATCGAGGGATGATCCTCAACAGTTGGTGAAGTGTCTATCAGGCATCAGTCGTACTCCTGAGCATCGCGAAATCTGGATCCCAGCGGAAGCAGTTGACTTTGGAAAAGAGGAGACACCTTGGAGTTCTGGTCCACTGGAGGTTTCCCGGGTGAGTCGAAACCACGACAGGACAACAGCACGAACTTAAGTCTCAGTCCCGTGATGAAGATGACTCAGCAGTAGATCTTCTCTTGTAAATATTGTCTTCTAGTCAGGCTTTCAGCCATTCTTCTCTGTGTTGCAGTTGACGTAGTTATAAATTAAATTTTGACTTGTTAGCCATGGCTTTGTGTATTAGTATGACTGGTGTCTTGTCCGAGCCCCCTTTGGGTAGGAGTCCCTAAGTGGGGAGGGGAGGTTCAGCTGTCCCGGCTTCTGTGGGGCCTGGTAGAGGTAAAGTTCTATTGAGGTGGTCGGAGCAAAGGCTGGGGATATTATCTATGGTAGCAAACCCGTCCAAGCCCCGGGGGTCTTGTTACACTGATGGCGCGTAGTCGCCGTTGATTCTGTCATCGGTTGTACTTGTTCTCCTAAAAAGACATATCGACATCCTAGCATAACAGTGTAGATTGTGTATTAGATTACCGCTGTTCTGCTTGCTCCCGTTACATAGCATGAGGCTATGCTGACCTTGGCCACAAGAAGTGTCATAGGTACGGAGCTTTTCAGATATCCCTGTATTTCGACTCTTTCCTAGGTAACTTGCTCGGGAGTCACCAATGAGTCTTGTACAATTGTGTAGTACAATATGCCCTTGTCATAAAGGCACTGTACTTTGAATCCGTTCAAGCTGACAGATTCGATTACTGGCAGATTTGAGTTAGTGTTTAATGCGTCTCTTTGTTGGAACGAGCATTATTGCTTTCCCTCGCTACTTTAGGTGTTACCTCACAGGCTGTGGTATGAGGTGGAAGTTTCATTCTGCAATCTTTGGTGTGGTGTGTGTTAGTTTTGCAATGGTATCAGTGGACCGTCCCTTCTCACTTTGCCTGCTGGTTCTGTGTGGTAGTAGTCTTATTTGATCAATTTGATGCACTTGATTGACTGGATTTGTGCTTTCCAGGGGTCAAAACACCGACAGGACAACTAGAAGACAAGGTCGTCGTTTGGGGAAATCTAAGAAATTACAGCTTCAAGTACCCTTATATAATTACATAAAACGAACGGTATGGATTATTGATTTTAGGACAATTATTATAATTGTGTAATAATTTTTGTTCATTGATTAGATCGACCTTATTAGATTTTGGCAAGGACGATATCATGGCAACACAAGATAAAACAGATGAGACCTCTCAGTCGAGCAAGTACTGGGTGTGAATAGACAAGCCTTTGTGGTTACAGGATGATGGTTTTAATTATTCCGTTATGTATTGTATAAATTATAACTGCACTTGCTGAAGACAAATCGTGCAAATGTGGTTTAGAAATATCATTAAAAGTAAGTATGAAGTATATAAGTAGAGAGGTAAGAAACCTAACTGTGTGGTTAAAAGAATTGAAAGTGGCGGTCACTGACGTGGAACATTTTATAGAATGTTTACGGGGAAGAACGACTGAACAGGAGGCTTATAGATTTAAGGTAGAGTGCAATGGAATAGTAAAGAATAATAGGAGACAGACAGTATCTAATGAAAACAGAAGACAACATAACGTGGTATATAGAGACAGTTATGTTGAACCACATAGAAGCAGTTATAATGAACAAAGATATAGAAACCTTCCCAGAAAACAGTGGTCTTGGCCTTCAAATAGTGAAAACGCAAGAGCCTTGCGAGAGAACTGGTTTCAGATCAGACAGTTGCGATATTCGGTAGCAAGGTTGAAAAACAGAGAAGAAAACACAGACAAGAATTTGGGTAGTCAAGAGGTATCTTCAGTCGTTAGTGTCAGACGAGAAAGAGAGACACAGACGCATTCAGGCAATAGTGTGGAAAAGAGTACTCAGACATCGATTGATAAAAATTTTTCGGAGACTTCTGTGGGTCGTCGCTAGAGCTGCGGAGTTCGTGCTTTGTGCGATGCTTTCCGCGCTGCGGAAAGAGACCGAGCCATATGGGATAGAACCCGGTGCAATGAAGTCGACCCTGTCGATTTTTAAGCGAATTTTTTATGATGATTCAAGTGAAATGTACCACTTTTATAATAGCTCGCCTTATGACATCATTGTCAAAGCTGTCTACAATAATCTTTCTACCTACCGTTTTGTTATTGCGTGGTGGGTTAATTTCAGATTCTTGCACCCATCGACTCAAACCCAATGCATGCACTGTTCGTTTTTCGGAATTTGTAATAGTATAAAACAGTTTCCTGCGATCAGCTTCTTGACAAAAATATGTGTACAACTTCATAGCGATTCTTGAAGTGTACAATTTCGCATTCAATCCAATTGAAAAAGGTTCACAGATTTTAATGTTAGCGATAAGTGGTAAGATAAAAAAAAAAACAAAAAAAAAACAAACATATTAATCAGGTGTCATGAAAATAACCCACATTTTGAGGCACCTCTGAACAGTCCTTGTTTGAACAACGCGGATAGTTGGCATAAGGCCAATCCCTTCAAAACACTACAATATTCAACACTGAGCGCTGATTTTCTGGCTACGCTGTAATACATTTAAAATTATGAATTTCATCTCAGACCCGTAAATTATATACCGCATATAAACAAACTTTGAAATCTGCTGTAAAATCTCCAGAACACCGTCTCTAAAACGCCGTCAGTAATTTGTCATTGCTTTCTAAACGAGAAGTCAAAGTTCAAGTTCAACTTGAGTTGAGTTGAGTCAAGAACTGACACCACTGCACTCGGGGCATTCCCATCAGCACTCAGTCATCATCTTCATCAGCCAGAGTAGAGTTCCAATAATAATGGTGACCGTTACAGTCTGAGTATATGCATGTCTTGCTTTACTTCAGAGTGACGACTGTTTATGAGATCCTATAACCACCCCCTGCTGTTGTATTCTCTTTAGACCATGCTACTCTATATAGTCATCTGCATTGTTCCTGCACTCCCAGTAATCCTTCACCACATCTGCCTTATCATGCATGCAATCACCCATCAATGATGCAGCACCAGCGTATATAACGTATACAGTTTGTTCTCCAACCAGTGGAAAGCTGCAGTGACAGTTCCCACCTCCATTCTCAGACTTCTGGTTGTGGCGTCATATGCCAAGATCTCCTTCACTAAAATTGTCCATTGGCTTTTGCTATGAATTCCCAGGTACATTTTTGTCTCTTAACACAGAGCCATCGGTATAGATAATCACATTGCCGCGACGAGAATAGTCTTGAATTAATTGATGAACGTCTGCTTGCGTAGCCTGCTAGCCACTCCCTACACTCACATCCCATTGTTATTATATCTCCACACAAGGCTGAATTTCTATTGGACACTATGCTATGAACGTAGCTAACTGTGATGTCTTAGCAGTTGACCGATAATAGTCCACCTGATCTTAGATACACAACAAATATGTAATACTGAAGCGCAACATGGGCATGCATGGTGTGCTTTGCTGAAGTCAAAACGTTGTGGATCATTTTCTGTGCTACAGAAATCGTTTTGATGTTGCTCTGATGCAATTTTAAGTAAATTAAGCATATCTTCAAAGGGTATTCGCCACAAATGAAGTTGTACCTTTACAAACATAACAAAACCTTACCCTCGTAAATGTTCAGTTCAGATCAGTTCATTCGCAGTTCCAACATCACAACAACGGGTCGTCCCCATTATGCTCCGTTCCTGTGCCAGTGAATATCACATAAAATATTCCTGACTGCCCCATGTGACAAGTGGAAAAGACAGGAGTCTTGAAAAACAACAGCCCGCTCAGGCACACTGTGCATAATACCGCCACAAGAATGTCACCACTAAGGCCCTCCACGAAACACACCGTTCATTCTTGATGGAAGTGGCAGCCACCTCCCCAACCAGATGCTCACCTACAAAGTCTCGATGTTTCAAGATGTTATTGTTCTAGATCTTTTCTAGCCAGCCACACCATTATATCTCCGAAATGCAGTTCACACAACAAAACAACCTCGGACAGATGGAAAAGCTTTCACTGTACATAATGCCGTCACCAGAATGCCAAAACAAAAGTAATCTACGAAAATACAGTTCATCATCAATCGAAACGGCAGTAATTAGAAAACAAGGCAAAAAGCCGGGCACTTCTGCGTCACAATCAGCCGCCATGCATGCATATATTTTTAGATGTTATTGTTCCGTTTCTATATGTTTTCTAGCCAGCTACTTCGAGCATGCAGTTTACGCCACAACACCTCGGACAGATGTAAAAACCATTTCACTATACATAATGCCGCCTCCAGAATGCCAAAACAACAGTCCTCCACGAAACACAATTAATCGCCAAAGAAAGCGGCAGTCAACCAAACGACCAGCAGCCACATATTTCTGCATAAGGCACAAAAACCGGTAAATCCTAGGACACAGCCTTACGCCATTGCTCTGAACATGCTGTTCACGCTCCACAAACTCGGTCAGATTTAAAAGCAGTTCACACGAAATTGACAGCTCACAGCGTCGCGCCACGCACTCATCCCAGTAGCAGGGCGACGGAACCATAAATTACTAGTCTACACTAGTCTACTAGTCTAAATTACATGAGGAAAAGGCGAATGCAAATGGTGCTCACGAGCATAAAAACTCCAGAGGCCTTAACCGTTTTACTGCCTATTCTCCATGTTCATGACCGGAAGTCCAAACCTCAAAAATTTATTTTTTCAACGTGCTGCAATCATAATCTAGCTGAACTTCTTGGACTTATCTTATATATAAAAAAGGATGTATGTAAGTATATATGTATGTATGTATGTCCTTTATGCGTTCGCGAACGGTCCATCCGATTGAGATGAAATTATCTACACGTCTTCCCTTCATTCTCGCGCTGCCAACTGTCATTTTTTTTCTTCTTCCTCCTTCTCCCTCCTCCCCCTCCCTAAATACGTACGTAAATATATGATGATGATGATGAAAGAATCCCCGAACCACAACGCTAGGAAAAGCGAAGAAAATGACGTGACTACACAGAATCGTCACACGGCAATCATCATCATCATCATCAAGTGCCGTGCCGGCTGGCGTAGGCGTTCAGTGCTCTCCATAGATCTCGGTCTTTGGTTATCTGGATCAACTCTGCTGCTGATATTCCTATTCTACAGTCATGTAGAAGGGAAGAACAATCAATGGAAGGAACGAAATCACAGAACCTAGACAAGTATGAATTCGGAATGGCGAACTCCCTCCTCCTCTCTTCTCCTCCTCCTCCCTCTACCTCCTCCCTCCACCCTCCTCCTCCTCTCTCCTACTCCTCCCTCCTCCTCCACTTCCTCCTCCCTCTACCTCCTCCCCCTCCTCCTCCTCCCTCCTCACTCTCCCTCCTCCTTCTCCCTCTTCCTCTCCCTTCCTCCTCCATCCTCCTCCCTCCTACGCCTTCCTACTTCTCCCTCCGCCTCCTCCCTCCTCCTCCCTCCTCTTCCCTCCTCCTCCCTCTCCCTCCTCCTCCCTCCTCCTCCTGCTTCCTTCTCCCTCATCCTCCTCCCTCCTCCTCCTCCTCCTCCTCCTCCTCCTCCTCCTCCTCCCTCCTTCTCCCTCTTCCTCCTCCTTCCTACTTCCTCATCCTCCCTTCTCCTCCTCCCTCCTCCTCTCCCTCTACCTCCTCCTCTTCACTCTACCTCCTCCCTCCACCATCCTCCTCCTCCCTTTTCCTTCTCTTCCTCCTCCTTTTCCTTCCTCCTCCTCCTCCCTCTACCTCCTCCTCCCTCTACCTCCTTCCTCCACCCTCTTCCTCCCTCCTCCTCCTCTTCCACCTCCCTTTCCTTCCCTCCCTCCTCATTCTCCCTCCTCCCTCTCCCTCCTCCCTCCCTCCTTCCTCCTCCTCCCTCCTCCTCCCTCCTCCTCCTCTCCCCTCCTCCTCCCCTTTCCCCTCCTCCCTTCTCCTCCCTTCTCCTCCTCCCTCCTTCTCCCTCCTCCTCCTCTCCTTTCCTCCAATTCCTACCCTCTTCCTCTTCCCCTCCCCCTCCTCCCTCTCCCTCCTCTTCCTCCTCCATCCTCCTCCTCCCTCTTCCTCCTCCTTCCTCCTTCTCCCTCCTCCTCCCTCTTCCTCCTCCCCCCTCCCTCCTCCTCCTCTCTCCGCCTCCCTCCTTCCTTTTCCTCCCTCCTCCTCCTCCTCCCTCTACTAATCCCTCCTCCTCCTTCCTCCACATCTCTCCTCTTCCTCCTCCTCCTCCTCCTCCTACCCTCTTCCTCTTCCTCTTCCTCTCCCCCTCCTCTCTCTCCCTCCTCTTCCTCCTCCATCCTCCTCCCTCTTCCTCCTCCTCCCTCTTCCTCCTCCTACCTCCTCCTTCCTTTCCTCCTCCTCCTACCTTCTTCCTCCTCCTCCTCCTCTCTCCTCCACTCTCTTCCCTTTTCCTCCCTCCTCCTCCCTCTACCTCCTCCCTCCTCCTCCCTCCACCTCCTTCCTCCACATCCCTCCTCCTCCCTCTTCCTCCTCCTCCCTCATCATCATTACTCCTCCTCCCACTCCTTCTCCTCCCTCCTCCCAAACTGGACATACATGGACTGTACCAGTAAACCAGAGTACAAACTGGACATACATGGACTGTACTAGATACACTATATGTGTGTATTTGTGTATGTATGTATGTCCTTTATATATCCGATTGAGATGAAATTTTCTACACGTCTTCCTTCCATTCCAGCCTTGCCAACTGTCATATGTTTTTTAGTGTAAATTGGCTAAATAAATATGTTCGCATATCCTTTACAGGACATCGCTATCAACAGCAGCATTTTTCAGCTGTCTGTTGATCTCTTGGCAAGATTACGCTCAGTAGTTTGCCATTGCTTTCTGAGCGGCCGGCTCAGTATCCCGCAAGTCACGAGCGGGGGTCGAACCTACTCAGCTCTCGCCCCGCTACGAGACTCTGCGTGACAAACGGGATTACAGAGAGAAAGTGTTGTAACTCCTGAGCCAGAGAGACCGGCGTAAAATCGGCTACTTACTTAATATTATTTAATTTTTCATTTTTCATTATAAATTACTATATAGCAAGGGGACTTAACTCTAGAAAAGTTATTTCAAGGGGCATAACTTTTAATAACATTGCAATATACATTATAGTCATATTGTTGCATCGTTTTCAAAGATTTATAAACTTTTTGTCTATAGTTATTTACCAGTGTATGAGTTATAATAAATAATGATATAATCTTTAAGGCATTTTCAAAGTTTTCATAAAAATAATGCATAACATTGTAACTCATCTTTTTGTGCTTAATTAAAGAAGTTATCTACTGTCAATTTATTTGTACATGTAGATAAGAAGCTCAAGATTACCAGGACGGAGCGGATCATCGGGTAGAACAACATCCCCTCTACAGTCGTCATTGTTACATCAGAGGACCGAGTGATACCTCCGTACATCGTATGGGGCGGAAGAGATCAAAGACCGGAGCACTACATACCAAGAGTGCTGCAGTGCTCCAAGTGCCAGAAGTTCTGGCACACCCGTGCCACTTGCAAGAGTGCGGTTGAAGTATGCAGATTTTGCTCCGGACCGCATCCATACAGCCAGTGCCAGCACGCAAAGATCGACAAGGACTTCAGGAGGCCTAACACTAATAGAAAGTGCGCTAACTGCTCCGGCAACCACGGCGCCAGGTACCTCGGCTGCCCCTGCCACGAAGACAGCAAGGAAGCTATGAAGATCGCTATTAAGACTAACCTGCCCTATAAAGAAGCTAGGAGGCAGTACGAGGCTGCCACATGGCGTTTAGACAGAATGACGTCATCGGAAAATGCGGTAGTAAATGATATAGGGAAAATCCCACAAGAAACTAAGGAAACATAGAAACAGGGAACGTCAGACGACAACAAGGGAGGACAACGAAGAGGACCTTGTGTGATTCGGCTGAGGCGGGACATATTGTGAGAAGGCAAAGGCTTGGCTGAGGACTATCAGGTGGAGGATGTCTAACGAAGAAAGGTCAATACTGAGCAGAGGACCTGAAGGCATGGAACACCTAGACAAACCTGTGAAAATGAGAACAGCGAGATAGATTGAGCTCCTAACTACAGTCGGACATTACCGGGATAGAGTCGTAAATATTTTGTGTGAATGCCGTTCCTGTGTTAAAAGGAACCATTCATTTTCTCGATTAATCCATTGTATTGATCCAGCGCATCATTAAAAGAATGTGTGAGTACTGTTGTTTAGGATGGCGTCGGTTGATTCTTCGTATTACTGTTCGATAGTTCACGTGAGCTTATTATTGCTTCAACGTTAACGTTGCCAATTTGATAATTGCGGGAGTTGCGTTGTGGCAGATGTGGTGGCATCGATCCGGTGCTCAAGATATTGATTATCAAGTAAATTATTTTCAAGATAACCCCTACCAGAATAGTCGAAAGTGAAGAACGCATAAATAAGATGAAAGCACACCATAACTCAAAGGAACGCACGGTGCAACACGGGAAATGAAAGAGCACAGGAAGATGCGGTGCTTAAATATGTCGGCCAAATAAGGAACTGAGTCAGAAAACGGAGCAGGAATTCGTAAGGAATAGTGTTATTCTTAAAATATCGGAGCAAGGTAAGAGAAACATTATAACGCATATTGTTATAGACCGTTGTATCGGACACATACAAGAGAGCTGACGTGCCTAAAAATGTACGAACGCCACAATATTCACGTCACAGAAAGAACACACTATACTACACTCACCATTTGTAGCATACTAAAGAACACGACACTGCATTAATGAAGAAACGCTGATGTAAACAGTGCAGCCTACAAACATTGGATATTTATTCGCACATTGAGTTATGTGTATGAACTAGGTACACCGTTGACACGACACACCGGACACTTAAACATATTTGATACGCAACTGTCAACGAAGAAAATGACACCAAACATGATGATACTTGCTGCCGACACTCTATCATAAATTCATTATCGGCGCAAAGGACATTCGTTACTAACGCGATTTGTTATACAATTATCTGAACACTTACACTTGCGGACATCAAAACCTCAGTCACAAAAATATCTATTTATATACGTTGTTCATATTATGGATTCGTGTCTGCCACCAACTCTGCATAAGACATATTATTTACACAACATGTATGTTGGAGGAAATCTGCAGATGAACTGCACACGTTGAACTGTCCCTCCACACCCTTGCTTACCTCAACATAATCTCTTCAGGAAATTTTCCCTCACCGACTTTCCCTCCACAAGATTCCCTCACGCCATGTTCACTGTTACCACTTGCTACACGTGATGCCATTAACGGGAAAGTAAACATGCTCAGGGATCTTACGTCGTACACATTGCGTTGAGTCAAGCATTTATCAACGTCATCCCAGTAATCAAGGTCGTCACGGGGACACTGTCGCTGGCTGTTAGAGACGTTGAAGCAGCATTTCGTTTATCACGGTGCCATTTCAATATATTGGACGGACACCACACTTACATATAATCAACGCAACGAGTTTCTACACACTTCATCGTAGACAAATTACAGGACAAGTCACACATTAGTCATTGTATTCTGGACATTATAGACTTGACCTCCATCGACGCTTCCTTCCATCGTCAGTCTTTGGGAAATCTGGATTTTATTGAGACGCTCATCTGGACATTGTTCACACACATCAGTCAACTTATTCTGAACTTTAAATACGCAACTACATTTAGTTACTGCGGGTATCATACATTCAGATACCCACTTCAACTGGTCAACCAGGATTTATCTCGTTAAGGCCAGTACATTTGCTGTTTGTTGTTATATAATTGTGGTCTGTTTGGGTGTCTAATATATAACATATTTTTTTTCTTCCGATAGCCGACTCCGTAGTTCTTTAACAAAGCGGGAGATTGAAGCGCTATCTGAAGGTCACATGAGTTTATTTATCTGACATTCAGACACGTTATTTACTGACGGCTTGTCAGCTTGTGACAAATATATTTTTTGTGACGAACTTGCGATTCATTGGTAGTATATTAATTTTTTTCGCGTTGTACCGTTAGGCATTTACATTCCTTATTCTATCACGTCTCCTTATTTATATGTGATTAAATATTATGTTGGTATGTCACTTCGTAGTTCGTTATCGTAATAGCGTTATTGTTGTGTCAGTATATTCTTTATATTGAATATATTTTTACTACTAATTTCTAGTATTTACATAAAGTAACACTTAGGACATTTTTATCGCATTAAGATTGCTGAATTTCTGTTGCTGAATTATTGTTGAGTTGAAGTTGACAACAATTGTGGTTGGATATTACATACTATATTTTATATGTACTTCCATATTGTCTGTTTCTTTTGTATTCTTTGCACACTCCTCTATCATATTTCAGCTAGATAAGTTATTGCACAGGTAGAACAAGATGTCGATATTTCAAGACTACATGAAGATAGGTAAGACGTTGGGTTTAACCGGTTCAAGGCTCAGGAATTATGCAATACAGAAAACGGAAAAATTAGAGGGGGTTGTAAAGGAGCAAAGAAGGAAACAGGGACACATTTATGAAACGAACACAGTATTCATCATTGATGATGACGAAAACACTCTTGTTACTCAACAAGCATGGGTCAATGGTATATCAACGACCTGTATTAGGGATACTTCATCAGTTATTGTGGGAGTCGATCACAGGTTAATAAACGAAAGTGATTACACAGGTGAGAATATTGGTTGCAGAACATTCGGAGGTACTATAGAAACATACAAAACCGCATGGGTCATGATTGATTGCCCATATTACACAGGTAAAGTATGTGCTGCTGTATTACCAAGCCCTGGTGCTGGGTTAATAGTGGGTAATATCCCGAATGTCAAAGATTTCGTTCAGAAAGTAACCATCGAACGCAAACCTGACGAGACACTCACAAGTACCCAAACTCAAACGACGCATGAAGAAGAAGAAAATAAAGAAGAAGAAAACACACAATTAAAACAAGTTAGACCAACTGGTAACGAAAATGAGCTATCACTAATGTGTGATAACGCAACAGAAACGAATTGTATAAACCAGGATATGCACGAGATAAACGAACATTCTTCATCATATCAGAAACAGATGAAACGTGATTATATGTCTTTAAATGACATCTTTTTGAAACATGCTAAAAAGAGAATAAAACTTATACGGACTGGTTGTTGCACGCAAAAGTCACATACACAACACGCACAACCCATTAAACAGTCAAAATGGGATATTATAACCATGATTGTTACTCAGATTATAACTTTGATTAAGCCAACCATATCACAGGCTATATGTGTCATCATGAACACATACACACGAACAAAGATATATGTTATGTGCAACGGTACATACATATACGCACAGCTCAAGAAACATTTTACACACGGTTTCTTACGAACAAAAAGAAATATCATGGACATGCATACAGAAGGCAAGAAGTGTAGCACAAATATACACACAAAAGGCAAGAAATGTATTACATACATACACACAGGAGTCACAAAGTGTATCACAAACGTACAAACAGAAGTCAAGAGATGCATCACACATATGCACGCTGAAATTAAAAAGTATGCCACAAACATGTATGCACAATTAAAAACATACATTACTTGCTTCATTGCAACTATATACTCACGAGTCAAGAGAGGATACACAAGAATGAAAACAATTACATTGTTCCAATCAACGAAGTTACAATGTACAAATATTGGCATGAGTGCAGAAGAGAGATTCTACAGATTTGAAAGAAAGAAAGAAAGAAAATGAATCAAAGAAAGAATAAAAGGAAAAATAGAAAAATAAAATGGGATGAAAGTGTTAGGTTTATATCAACACATAATACACTACAGACACATTAGGGTCTTACAGAAAAAGTTGTTCTGAATTTCGCCGATATAAAGCTATACTTTTCAGAATTTGCCACACTATCTCTGTTATACCTTATTTTACAATCTTATGATAGCAAACGTAAACCTATTCTCTACTTTAGCTATCACATTGCTGGTTAACGTTATCACTAGCATTATCAATCTGAATATTAATTGGTTTAAATATTTATTCTTGTTAAATCCGAATATTATATTATATTTCTTATTTATTTCGTAGAAGTTCTTACGGATTATTATTCTGTGAAAGTCTACTATGTTAAGATCTGCCAAATTCTAGACGATGATAATATTCTTAAAGATCTTCTTAGTCGTCTAAAAAAAAAAAAAAAAAAAAAAAAAAAAAATTATGTATGTTATATTTTCTTACTTATTGTCTGCGTTCGTATTTGGATTTTCGTTAGGCTGATTAACATATGTTGCATACATTCACCCAGGTAGATTACTGTTGAAAACAACAAATTGCGAATTATGTGAAATTTATTAGTGTTATTCGGATATGTACATGGTTTGTTCAATTCGTTCTTTGGCAGGGACATTGTTCGCCATGACAAGTGACACTGCACAATCGAGTGTGATTGACCATGTGCGCTGTAATTGATGAACTATACCTGAACACTTCTGGATTATCAGAAATCGTTTGTATTTCTAAAATAATGTTATGTCATATTATTACAGCATATTCGCGGTAAACATTGATAGTTATAGTGCTATTTCGTGGATCGAAACCTGACTATTGATGAGAGTGTATGTGTTGAACACTGACACAGTAAATGAGAATAGACACGGTTTTCGTCGCGAAACGACATATGTCAGTATTAATTGTACTACTTGAGTAACATTATTCATTTCAGTAATCAATTATTAATTTATTGCTAATGCGTAGCATAGAATTATATATATATATATATTTTATTTCACATAAATCCAGTTCATAAAGTTAATAAGCAGTTACATATTCTTATTATTATTGTTCATATTAGTACTTAATGATACATATGATGGGTCATAGATTTTTCAATTCTCATTGTGATCGCCATTGCCAAGTATAGCCACCACATTATGAAATACGCCGTTAAATAATATTGTCACTCGGTTGTTATTGCCACACCTACACAAAGAGTTTATGATGACGTCTCTAAGGAGCATTTACCTCGACTACGCCTAACATTATGACGTCATAATACTAATACCTCACCTACCCGTTTAATGAGATTGAGATTCTTGACATAGCACAGATGGTTACAAGACACTAGTAAATGCAACTGGTACCTGTTTATTCCTCACGTCCCCTTACTCCAGGTTTTGACATAGAGAAGGACGCTTGTCCTTAGCGACAAATGAGGGACTGATCTTTACGATTAGTTAGTACAGCCTCCCCATGGGCTGTATACACGACATCTACCGTTGGTGTGTAGATTGGAGGGCGTGCCCGTTATATATTTTTTTTTATTTTGTGGGTAATGGATAGGTGTCCATAGCATCTTGCTAGTCCGATAAAAGTCATTATGTCTGCACTGCTATGTGTCAGGTTAATTCTCTTGATGAAAAAAAAAATGATTTCATCATTTTAAAAGGGAGGGGAGCATACTGCCACATGGCGTTTAGACAGAATGACGTCATCGGAAAATGCGGTAGTAAATGATATAGGGAAAATCCCACAAGAAACTAAGGAAACATAGAAACAGGGAACGTCAGACGACAACAAGGGAGGACAACGAAGAGGACCTTGTGTGATTCGGCTGAGGCGCGACATATTGTGTGAAGCCCGTGTTCGTTTGGAGAGTTGGTTGTGAGAAGGCAAAGGCTTGGCTGAGGACTATCAGGTGGAGGATGTCTAACGAAGAAAGGTCAATACTGAGCAGAGGACCTGAAGGCATGGAACACCTAGACAAACCTGTGAAAATGAGAACAGCGAGATAGATTGAGCTCCTAACTACAGTCGGACATTACTGGGATAGAGTCGTAAATATTTTGTGTGAATGCCGTTCCTGTGTTAAAAGGAACCATTCATTTTCTCGATTAATCCATTGTATTGATTCAGCGCATCATTAAAAGAATGTGTGAGTACTGTTGTTTAGGATGGCGTCGGTTGATTCTTCGTATTACAGTTCGATAGTTCACGTGAGCTTATTATTGCTTCAACGTTAACGTTGCCAATTTGATAATTGCGGGAGTTGCGTTGTGGCAGAGGCCACCAATCGACTCACAAAAAGCGACAAATCACAACTTGAAGGCCAACTGAAGGACCTGCGATCAAAGCTCACCAGCATGGAGGAAGAAAAAGACAAGAAACAAGAGACTCAAATCGCAGCTGCTCAGCGCATCCTGGACGAACTGAAGCAAGTTCAGCAGAAGATAGAGCAGGATGTCGCTCGAATGGCTGCCATAAAAAACATCACTGAAAACAACCTGATAGACATACGAGCGGAAAAAAATAAAGACAGAATTCTTGCTAGAGCGAATTCAAAATGAAAGAAAAAAGGTGGAGCTGCTTAAGACACAGAACGAACCGGTGAGCACAGAAGAGGAAACGGCGAGTGAACTGGACGAGGACGACGACCCAGATCAAGAACAAATCAGGCCGGCGATGGCAAGTCGCCCCATACCAAGATCGAGCGATCAAGAAGACACGACAAACCAAAGACGAACAAACAGAGTCACCGAAGCTCCAAAACGAGTAGGGAAGAGAAACAACAGACGGGACGACGAAGGCTAAAAGCTCCCTGAAAGAAACAGCACCATACGACGGGGTGGGTACACAATGACTCCGGGCCTCAACACGTGCGGGACTCTGTCCAGACATGTAAAACCTTATCAAGACTTTATGAACGAAATCAACCAACCTAAAACCAGGAAGCTGACAACAAGCAACCAGATGTACGAAAGAATCAAAACAAGCTGCACAATACAGGAACCAATTACAACCAGTCATCAAGACAGTTAAACGGGACCATTCGTTTTGAAGTTGAACGAAATGAACGAAATGTACATGTAATAATTTTTATCTGGCCTTTTATAAGGGCCAAAAAAAAAATATGAATTAAATGAGATTCTCCCCACCTTTTCGCTGCACAATGGAGCATAACTAGTTGTTACTAGCCGACAGTTAGAAGTGCAGCTTGCCATCAACGGCTTATACACGGTGATGTAGTTCTATATCTTAGTGAAGGTTCTTGGAGTGACTGCGCCAGAGCATATCTGATACTTTCTAACAGGTAATACTCAAATGATTTGACATTAGAGCACGCGAGGAAGTTGGGGCCATGTTGCTTACACCTACACACATCGACACTACCGACACAGGCGAGTTCACACTCCGTGGCCTAACAGTCCACCCAATTGTGTAGGTTTGATTTGTAGGCTAAAAGCGTGAATGAGGGTAGCATGTGAAGGACTGAAGCCTGGATCATCCTCTGCATTCATTAACGTTGTACATTGATCCGTTGACAAATAACATCATTCAGAAACAACACGTATCTATCTGTCTGTCTGTCTGTCTGTCTGTCTGTCTGTCTGTCTGTCTGTCTGTCTGTCTGTCTGTCTGTCTGTCTGTCCGTCTGTCTGTGTGGCTGTCTGTCTATCTATCCTATCCGTCTATTATATATATCTATCTATATGTCTGCCTGCCTGCCTGCCTACCTACCTGCCTACCTACCTACCCCTCTCTCTATCTATCTATATATATGTCTGTCTGTCTGTCTGTCTGTCTGTCTATCTACCTGTCCGTCTATTATATATATCTATCTATATGTCTGCCTGCCTGCCTACCTGCCTACCTACCTACCTACCCCTCTCTCTCTATCTATCTATCTATCTATCTATCTATCTATCTATCTATCTATCTATCTATCTATCTATCTATCTATCTATCTATCTATCTGTCTGTCTGTCTGTCTGTCTGTCTGTCTGTCTGTCTACCTATCCGTCTATCTGAAACAATGCTCAGTCACATTCATCTGAAATCTTTTTTCGATCAGGGTCCAAAACTAAATCAGTTATGCCACCCAAACGAAAAGCGATTGGTGGATCTACACCTCAAGCACGAAAGAAAAAGGCATTACGAGCTTCAGAAACAGACCAGCAACGGGAAGCAAGACTAGAAACCAATTGAGTACGCGCTGCTCAATCACGCTCATCAGAAACAGACGAGCAACGGGAAGCAAGACTGAAAACCAATCGAGTACGCTCTGCTCAATCACGTTCATCAGAAACAGACGAGCAACGGGAAGCAAGACTGGAAACCAATCGAGTACTCGCTGCTCAAGCACGCTCATCAGAAACAGACGTGCAACGGGAAGCAAGACTGGAAACCAATCGAGTACTCGCTGCTCAAGCACGTTCATCTGAAACAGGCGAGCAACGGGAAGCAAGATTAGAAACCAATCGAGTACGCACTGCTCGATCCAGACAATCACTGGGCGATGATTTAAATCTTGGTGCATTTCGTTACGATGCTCATTATGATTACAGTCTTCATCCAAATGTTGTTATTGGAAAAATTGATAAATTATGCATGTATTGCAGTGCCCTCAAATTTAAGAATGAAACACCAGGAATTTGCTGCATGGGTGGAAAAGTGAAATTGTCAGAATTACATTCACCACCCGAACCATTGTCAACGTTGGTATCAGGTGTCACGAGCCAATCGCAACATTTCTTGGCAAACATACGCAAGTACAATTCATGTTTCCAAATGACATCGTTTGGTGCAACAAATATCGTGCGCGAGAATTACATGCCGACATTCAAGGTTCAGGGGCAAATTTATCATCGCGCAGGATCACTACTACCACTGCCGAACGCAGATCCCAAATATCTTCAAATTTATTTCATGGGAAACACTGGTGAACAAATTGATCAACGATGTCGATTCAATACAGGCACTAAACGAGAAATTGTCGCTGCATTACAAAATTTATTCGATCAGCACAACGAATTAATTAAATTGTTCAGAACTGCCCTTGAACAAATGCCATCTAATGACTACAGAGTTGTAGTTAGAGCAGACAAAACACCTGTCGGCGAGCACGAAAGACGGTACAATGCACCAACAATTGATGAGGTGGCGATCGTTATAGTTGTCGAATAATCTAACTCACGTGATATAATTCTTCATCGCAGAAATGGTGATGTTCAGCGAGTCTTAGAAACTCATCGTTCATACTACGCATTGCAATATCCGATTATATTTTGGCAAGGGGAAGATGGATATTATATAAATATCAAATTAAGAAATCCACAAACAGATGAGGAAACGAATAAGAAAGTCGGTGCCATGAATTACTATTCATATCGATTGATGATTCGTGAAAACGCTGAAAATCATATCTTGAAATGTCGACAATTGTTCCTTCAATACATTGTCGACATGTATGCGAAAATCGAAAGCGAACGACTCCTCTACATTCGCTTAAATCAAACAAAGTTGCGTTCAGAAGAGTACATTCATTTACGTGATGCAATTGTTAATGATAGCAATGTTAATCCAAATGAATTGGGGAAAAAGATCATACTCCCGGCCACATTTACAGGGAGTCCACGGCACATGCATGAATACGCACAATATGCAATGACATATGTTCGCGCATATGGCCGCCCAGATTTGTTTATTACCTTCACATGCAATCCTACATGGGATGAAATAAAATAACTTTTGTTAACTGGACAATCATCATCAGATCGCCCTTATTTTTCCGCACGTGTGTTCAACTAAAAATTGAAATCTTTAATGGATTTCATTGTCAAGCATCACGTTTTTGGAGAGACACGCTGTTGGATGTATTCCATCGAATGGCAAAAAAGAGGATTGCCACATGCACAAATTTTGATTTGGTTGATGGAAAAAATCACACCAGATCAAATTGATCAAGTCATCTCAGCAGAAATACCAGATGTCGACATTGATCCAGAGTTACTTGAAGTCGTCACCAAAAACATGATTCATGGTCCATGTGGCTTCCTCAATAACAATTCCCCTTGCATGTCTGATGGAAAATGCACAAAACGGTACCCAAGACATTTACATGCAGAGACAATCACTGGCAATGACGGATATCCACTCTATCGTCGACGCTCAACTGAAGATGGCGGCAAATCTATCACTTTAAAAGTACGAAACAATGATGTTCAAGTCGATAATCGTTGGGTTGTACCGTATTCACCGTTACTCTCGAAAACGTACAAAGCACACATCAATGTCGAGTATTGCAATTCCGTTAAATCGGTCAAGTACATTTGCAAATATGTCAACAAAGGAAGCGATATGGCAGTTTTTGGAGTGGGAAATGCATCTGCATCTATCGATGAAATAGACCAATATCAAGTGAGACGCTACGTTAATAGTAATGAAGCAGTATGGCGTATTTTATCATTTCCAATCCATGAACGTCATCCAACAGTTGTTCATTTGGCAGTGCACCTTGAAAATGGACAGCGCGTGTACTTCACAACAGAAAATGCACGTGAACGAGCATTGTCACCACCACCAACAACGTTAACTGCATTTTTTTCATTGTGCGGGAATGATATGTTTGCAAAGACACTACTTTACTCTGAAGTGCCAACATACTACACATGGAATGCATCAGCGAAAATGTTTCAACGTCGCAAACAAGGTAAAGCAGTTGAAGGACATACCAATTTATATTCGACCGACGCGTTAGGCCGTCTGTACACTGTTCTCCCAAACAATGCAGAATGCTTTTACTTGCGATTACTGTTAATCAACGAACGTGGACCGACATCCTTTCAAGAATTAAGAACAGTAAACAGTCAAGTATGTGCCACTTATCGTGAAACTTGCCAAGAATTACATCTTCTTGAAAACGATGCACACTGGGACACTTCACTCGCTGATGCATCAAATACTGCTCAACCACAGCAAATCCGCACGTTATTTGCCATCATATTGACAACTTGCTTCCCATCCAATCCAAAAGATCTTTGGGAAAAATACAAATACTATATGAGTGAAGACATCCTACATCGTTTGCGTGCAATGAATCAAAATCCGGATATTCAATTCACACCAAATGTGTATAATGAAGCATTGGTTTCGACTGAGGACATATGTTTGGCAATCTCTAACAAACCACTGAAACAATTGGAAATGACTGCGCCGGATCGATCTGCAAACGATATTTTCGATCGTGATTTGCAACGAGAATCACTCTTTGATGTCGACGAATTGTGTGCATTTGTTCAAACGAATCTTCTGAAATTGGTTCCAGAACAACGTATAGTGTATGACATATTTATGCATGCAATTAAAAGCCAAATCGGCGGATTGTATTTCCTAGATGCGCCCGGAGGCACAGGCAAAACTTTTCTCATTTCACTTATATTGGCAACCATAAGATCACGACAAAATATTGCGCTGGCTATCGCATCATCTGGAATTGCGGCAGCTCTTTTGGATGATGGCCGAACAGCACATTCAACACTAAAATTGCCCTTGAATATTCACATCACTGAGACACCGGCATGCAATATCCGAAAAAATTCTGGAATGGGTAAAGTACTCCAATCATGTCAACTCATTGTATGGGACGAATGTACTGTGGCACACAAAAAAGCATTGGAGGCGCTTCATCGTACACTACAAGATTTCAGAGGAAATGAACGGCTCTTCAGTGGCGCACTTATTTTATTGTCTGGTGATTTTCGACAAACTCTACCAGTTATACCACGTTCAACACCCGCTGATGAACTTAATGCATGTCTGAAATCATCAGTTTTATGGCGACACGTTCAGAAATTGACTTTGAAGACCAACATGCGTGTACAACTACAACATGATGCATCCGCAGAAGTTTTCGCTAAACATTTGTTGGATATTGGGAATGGAAAAATGCCAATCGATGAATCCACACATTGTATCACGTTGCCAACAAACTTCTGTAAAATCACAGCAATTATAGACGAATTGATTGACAAAGTTTTCCCAAATATCGCACGGAATCACAAAAATCATCAATGGCTCAGTGCACGTGCTATATTAGCAGCTAAAAACAACGATGTCAATGCCATCAATTGCGCCATTCAAAACGAAATACCAGGCGAAGCGACAACATATAACTCTATAGATTCTATGATGAATCAAGACGAAGTTGTCAATTATCCAACTGACTTCTTGAATTCACTTGATTTACCAGGCATACCGCCGCACGATTTAACATTGAAAATTGTCGTGCCTATCATTCTTCTCCGAAACATCAATCCACCTCGACTTTGCAACGGTACCAGGCTTGCAGTCAAAAAGATGATGAACAATATCATCGAAGCTACAATTTTGAATGGGAAATTTAAAGGAGAAGATGTACTGTTGCCTCGCATCCCAATGATTCCAACAGAAATGCCATTCGAATTCAAACGCCTGCAGTTTCCAGTGCGAGTTGCATTTGCCATGACGATCAACAAAGCACAGGGACAATCGCTACAAGTGTGTGGACTAAATTTGGAAAATCCGTGCTTCACACATGGACAGCTATGTGTGGCCTGTTAACGCGTTGGAAAATCTTCGGATTTATTCGTCTACGCACCAGACAGACAAACAAAAAATATTGTTAATCAAAAAGCACTACGTTAGACATCACATTTGGTGTTCGGCCATAACTTGAAAATTATACGACAAGATTTAAAAAAAATAATCCTAGCATTAAGCAAACTTTTCTCCTCTAGATAGACAGACAGACAGGCAGGCAGGCAGGCAGGCAGGCAGGCAAGCAGGCAGTCAGACAGACAGATAGATCCCCTCCAGGGTATGGGCGAAGCCAGGCCGGGTCAGCTAGTGTATTATAAATGTCAACATAACAATATGTTATAAGTTACATTCTGTAATATATACTGCTTACTAGTAATGAGCAATATATTGCCTTTAATGTGTTATACTTACCCTTTATGGGCCCACATATAGTCTTTAATGTGTACTACTCACGCTTAACGTGACTATAGCATTTAATTTGTAATACTCTTTAAACAATAAAACAACTGAATAAATTTTGGCGTGCGACATATATGCCTACAAAACATAAGAGCAGTATATGTCATATAGTATATGACAGACATGTAGAGAGTGAACTGATGTGCACACACATCAGTGAATAAAAATAGAAATAGTAGCAAAACAAAGCACGATGTAGCACCACAAATGCTACGTCATCAAGTCGCGTTGATTAACAACACGATTGTCACTTAGACACACTTTAACTTCAGCCTTCACACAGAACAGACGCATCGCAGCGCTACACGTACATCAGTACAGAAGATTCATTAGGACGCCCTACACCCGCATCGATTAACAGCAGTAGCTCACTCAGGCGAACACATTCACTATTAGCCACTATATTTCACAATCGCCGGACATCGATCGCAGGTGCTTATCAATCCTGGTATGGCCACTTAGTCTCAAACGCCGACCGACCCTGCTGGGAGATCTTGATCGCTTGACGGCCGGTGGACGTTAGCACCAGTCTCCACACACACACACACACACACACACACACACACACACACACACACACACACACACACACACGCACACGCACGCGCACGCACGCGCACGCACACACACACACACACACACCAGAAGGTACGGGATACAACACGGACACCAGGGCAGTATGATACGGAGGTTTGTGGCTGGAACATGCTACGTCCAGTGTATGGTATTAATGGCCTGAGTTCTGTCGGCTGGAGGGTGTGCTTGTATCCGTGGAAAACACAGGCTCATGATGAGAATAAAGTTCATCTAATCATCGTTCCCATGGCTTGTTCCTGAGAGCATGTCCTTTTGTGTTGCTGTGAAGGTTTGGACACAGTGTGCCGACCTACAGGCATTGGCGGCTAATCTGAGGGATCTGCAAGGTCATCATCATAACCCCTAGGACAATCAACGATCCAGCTCGCTGAAAAGTCTATCACACGTCCTGACATGGAGTGGCGGTATCACCTCCTCATATGAGCTTCACTCTTTGACATGGTACGCTCGTCAAAACAAGAATAGATCGCCTAAATTGTCGTCAAGGTCAAGTCGACAGGTTAACGTATCAGTGGTGAGTACATCGTTTACGGCTCACTAACATATACACTTTAGCTAACGGAAGACACCACACATCTTCATGACACACTCAATTTTGTTGCGGATCACGCCGATCTGGAACGGCTGTAGGTCATATGGCGCATCCGAGATCATTGCTCATTGATCATCAGTGTTGCCTTGCTTAAAACGCAGAATGTGGGGTGGGCCACTGCCTGAAAATCATCAAAGGTACAACATCGGTACCAGTCGCCACGCCTCAGTAAGGGACTTGCTCTGCCCAAGGAGCGTCGTGATCGCCACCTTTCACGAATGAACTAGCTCGACCCATGGAAATTCGTAGTCGACACCTGTTATCAAGAGAACAGCTCTGCCCACGGAGCTTTGTTATTGTTACCAGTCGACGTCTTTAGAGTTGAGACAAGCTCTAACCAGAGAGCTTCATTGTCGCCAGTCTCCGCTCTACTTAGAGAGCCACGTTTGTTACCTGTCGTCGCTCTACTTAGAGAGCCATATTTGTCGCCAGTCGCCGGTCTACCCAGAGAGCCACGTTTGTTAACTGTCACCGCTCTACGTAGACAGCCACGTTTGCCGCCTGTCGCCGCACCTTGGTACAGTACCCTCTCTGCCCAGAGAGCCACGCTGTGCTGCCTGCCGCCGCATCTCGGTACGGTACCCGCTCTATTCAGAGAGCCACATCCTGTCGCCGACAGTCGCCTCGCGTACTCAAAATCAACGCTACTGTCTACTCGACATTTGAATTCGGCATATTCCGAGTTCGTCTTCGTTGAAGGACATCTCGTGACATTGTCAGAATCGAATTTTCTCCATCGACTAACGATTGTTGGCAGTATACGGATACAAACAAGTATCTTGTACGTAGTTTTGGTTACAGTTAAAAATACGTTTATTACTGTTCAATTGTGATGGTGTAATACGATTCAATAAGATATAACTTAATCATTATTAATGATCAATGATTATATACTATTAATTTTGGCGATAAGTACAATTGAAATTAACCACAAATGATTCAGTAATTGCAGAGATGACATGCCGACAGAACAGTGAAGGACGGTGGGACAGATAGCTGATAATAATAGTCACTTTGGATACGTCATTTTCGAGTCTGAAGTGAAGTAACAGCTGCAGACAGATGAGGTTTAAAAGATAACCTCTTGTAGATCTGCATCTGTGCAGGGCAGATGAGGTTTAATAGATAACCTTTGGTGATCTGTACCTTATGGTCTCGATACAGAATGGGAGGACAGTGTAGGGCAGCCTGTTATAGCTCGTATCAACTAATCAATGATCTTGGAATACTGGGACACTGAATCAAGCAATAAAGTCTGAAACGGACTTTGTGTAGCTGCTCCACAATTAATCAGTCGTCAGAATCCCAACCATTTCGATTATTGAAATGTATTGTAGTTCCATTATATGCAATTTAAACCATGCAATTTATATTGGTTTAGTAACACTGAAATGTGCATACAACGAACAACATCACATGATGATTGATTATGTAATTGAATTAAAGTTAAGAGATTAGATTGTTAGTTAAATGGCATTCAACATACTAAGAACACATACAACATCAGAACACACACACACATCAACGGGTTGCCTAAAAACCAAAGATGGCAAAATCATAATAGAAAAAGATCAGATTTTACATGCGTGGTCAGATTATGTGAAAGACCTTTATGATGATACATGAGAAGAACAATATGATCATCGGAATAATAATTAAGGACCATCAATTTTGAAGATGGAAGTTCAGAATACTTTTAAACATATGAAAACTGGCAAGAACCCTGGTACAGATAACATCACAATAGAAATGATCAATGCCTTAGAAGAATATATAATATACCAGGTCAACGGACTGCTGAATGCAGTATATGATATTGGAGATATACCTCCTGAATTATGTAAGACAATATTTCTTGCAATCCCGAAGAAACCAGGAGCCTTGGAATATGATCAACATTGAACAATAGTACAATGAGCCACATCACGAAGATTTTGCTGAGAATTATCATGCAAAGAGTTAGGAAGAAAATACAACCCGAAATAGGAGAAGAACAATGTGGGTTTGTAGAAGCCAAAGGGTATAGTAAATGCTGTGTATATACTGAGAACAGTACTTGAACGTTCTATGGAAGTAAACACAGATCTATATCTTTGCTTTATTGACTACACAAAGGCTTTCGATAAAGTGAGACATGTCGACATGATAAGGATGCTTGAAGATCTACAAATTGATGGAAAAGACCTTAGACTTGTAAACGACATATATTGGAAACAACAAGCTGCCATCAGAATTGATAATGAAGTAGGTCAATATCAGCCTATTAAAAGAGGTGTGAGACAGGGATGTGTAATGTCTCCAGATCATTTTTCCCTGTACAGTGAAAATATTTTCAGAAATATAGAAGATATGGAAGGAATCAACATTGGGGGAAGATGCATCAATAACATTCCTTTAGACCTGCAAGATTTAGTAGATGCGGTTGTTGCACACAGTGAGCAACTAGGGTTAGAATTGAATAGTAAGAAGACACATATTATGGTCGTTTTTGGGAAGAAGGAAATACCACAATGTGAAATACGAGTAAATGGGCATATTCTTAAGCAAGTCAATCGGTACAGTTATCTCGCAACAGTCATATCATCTTATGGGAAATGCCTTGAAGAGATTAGAAAAAGAATTGTCATTGCGAAGGTAGCCTTTTACAAGATGAAAATCATACTGACCAATAAAAAGATATCAATTGAACCGAGAAAAAGAATGTTGAGGTGCTACATTGAACCTGTACTTTTATATGGAAGTGAAGCGTGAACAATGAGCAGTCAAGCTGAAAAAAACATCTGATGGCTGTGAAAATATGGTTTCTGAGGAAAATGCAGAGAATACCATGGACAGACAGAAAAACCAATGAACAAGTCCTCCAAGAAACAAATGAAGATCGTAAACTGATAAAAGAAATTTGACGTAGACATTCAAAATTTTTTGGACATGTTATGAGAAGAAATGACTTGGAGAACTTGGTGACAACTGGCAAGATCTAAGGGAAGAGACCGAGGGGAGGACCGAGAAGTAAATACCTGGATGGCTTTGCCACGTGGCATGGTCGAGACAGGAAGAAGGAGCTGATCCACGACTCTGGTGATCGAGTGAGATGGCAAAACATGACCGCCCACGCTTATCGGCATGGTACATGATGGATGGATTAAACATACTGGAATATCATTTATAGTTAAAATGATTTAAGTTATTTAAATAATGTACAAATGATTAGGAACATGTCATGTGATACTATAAACTTGAAATACATATATCTGGTTCCTTTCCGATAATCTTATGTCTTGGGGCCAGACAACATGCAGCTAAAGACAAGTTTAGAGTTGTAATTATTATTTATTATAATATATCTTTTGAAGTATTAAGAACTAGATGGTGATATATTTTCTAAATAGAATAGAAATTGCTGTATTGTAATGAGTGAATCCTTGTAGAGTAGTGTGATAATATATTTGGAAAACGTGCTTCTTACAAACCCTTTTTAGTTCTTCGCTCCTCATGTAGTTTTCTTTTTTTTTTTATGTTTTGTTCGCATTTCCTTTACAGGACATCACTGTCAACATCGGCATCTTTCAGCTGATTGTTGATTTCTTGGCAAGATTACGCTCAGTAGTTTGCCATTGCTTTCTGACCGACCGGCTCACATACCCCGTAAGTTACTGACTCGGAGAGATCCGCTACCGATTCTTGCGCACGTCACGTTATTCACGAGAATATACGGGATTACGGAGAAAGTCGTGTAAAATCTAGACCAGGGAGACCGGCCGTCATATAGTGCCAAGACCTGATGATCAAATGATCAAATGCACGCATTACAGCGTGAAAGGCGAGTCATGCGCTGGTCGGTAGATAAACTGTCTCCTAAAAGAGTAATTCAGAAGAGGACCGTGGTCGAAGATATGCCAGTCTCTAGGCTGATTGTGGCAAAGGCAGTATTCATCATGCCGCTAGTTATATTATTTAAAAATTGTGTGTATATTAGTCAAGGTTTATAGAGTAATTGTAACTTAACTATATGATCATGTGAACTGTTGTAACCGTGAAATGGTTCTGTGCTGATAATTATGTCACTTCGTGGCCGTCGTGTCGGATGAGTGAATTGGAAACAAATAGGTATATTAAGCTCCTGCGAGAAGAAACGTACTAAACACAAATACGTTGCACATACCTTACAAGGAGATCCATCGTATACCGGAATACAGGTGAAAATCCAAAATCAGAAGTAATCAATAAATATATAAAATGAATAATAAAATAAAATACACACAAAAGCGTACAATACGACACACAGGACGGCCCACGTATCGATTTTCTGAATCTTTGCCAAGGACAGGACAACACAGATAGATAAACAACGAAATAAAAAAAAAAAAAGCAAAAAGCACCACTACACTGTTTCCATGCGGGAGCAGAAAAAAAAAATATCGTTATATCCTACTGCAGCCGCTGCCTTTACTTCTAGTCCGGATGAGTGAAAGAGTTGAATTACAACAGTCTAACCAGCCACTTACGTAATGGAATCATAATTAACAGTGGGGCTTGGTCAACTTATACCAATTCTTGTTTCAAGTGAACAAAGGGTACCAATATCAAAACAGTCAGACTGCAATCTGGACAATGAGACGAATCACGTCCTTGATGCATCACAGCAGAAGAACAAGTTCACAAGACACTGTGTTAAACTGATGTGTCTACACGAACAATTAGACCCACTTACGTCGGGCTATGACAACACGGTGTATCTATGACACATATGATGTAAAATAGAAGAAATGAGTTTAAACATATGTGATACCAATATATTATGTATAACCATAAAGATTATTTAGATATGCATATTTTTAATGCATTTATATACTATATTCTGGTGTGGAGAACACATACAATGATTTCGTCCATGTGAAAAGCCGGAAAACACAAAAACCCGGCGATTGAAAGAATTGACTGGTTGAAGAGGTATGTGGAACATGATTCTCACAGACAGGCAATATTGCATTGCGATTTATATTACAATATAAATCTACTTAGCTATCATACAATGCTATGTCGAACACGTGACATTGAATCTAAGAAAAAACAACAACTTATGTGTTCTGTGAATCTGAATTTCAGACCTGTGCCGAACACAATCTCCTGATTATCAACACAATTTCCCATCTTCCCATGAGAAATAGGGCATCGTGGATGAGCCCTCTCTGGAAACACTGGAACCTCACTGACTATGTCATCATCAGGAGGAGTGAGTGACAAGACGAACGGGTGACAAAATCCATGTGTGGTGCCGAATATTGGACAGATCATGGTTTGATTGTCTCAAAAATGAGCATGCACATCAAACCACCGCGAGGACCCTTAAGGGGTAAAAGTTTAACAAAAAGAAATGTCACCAATTTAAATAGTAAGCACATAAAACTGTCGTTTGAAAATATGATGGAAGACCGATGAAGCCCAGTGTCGCAGCTAAACAGGATGCAGAAGCAGCGTGGATAGCACTGAAAGACACAATATACAACAATGTTATGGAAATCTTGGGTCATCCCCCCAGGAAGCATAAAGACTGGTTTGATGAAAATTCCGATGACCTCATCCAATTGTTGCTGAGAAACACCTTCTCCACAAGGCAAATTTGAACGAACCGAATGCAACATTAAAAAAACATATGTCTTCAATAACATCCAGAGAGTCATGCAGCAGAAACTTCGGCACATGCGGAATTCCTGCCTATGCAACAAATCTGATGAGATGCAGGGCTTTGCTGACAGACACGATATGAACATCATCTATGACTCGCCAAAGGTTATCCATGGCCCCACACCACCAGGCATAATTCCCCTCCTTATTGCAGATGGTGGAACATAGGTCACCAGTAAGAAATAAAGATCATTGTAGCAACATTTTAAATGCAACATCCCCCATCGATGTCGGAACCATCAACAGCCTTCCTTAAGTCCCCACTAATGATACTTTTTTAGACTTGCCAACCATTGTGGTCATAAACCAAGCTACCATCAACTTGCCAGCGGTAAAGCTCCTGGTCCTGTCTCAATCACGACAGAGATATACAAAGCCGGTGGACCGGTTATAATAGAGCAGCTTCATCAGGTATTTACAAACAACTGGGTGAACGAGAACATGCCACAGGACTTTAAGGACGGGCCAATAGTCCACCTTTACAAACATCTCACACTCCAATGATCTGGGATTCGATCCCGTGTCCTGTCAATGATATGCACTACTGACCAGCTCAAACGAGAGCGAAACTTGAGACTAGTACTTCCAGTCTGACGTGGACAAGGCCTTAGGTTCGTGTCGGAATATGATCATTGTTGCCAATAGTGGGTTGTGCTAAATATATAAACCTCAAATCCCGAAAAATCGAAATACATTAATTTGATTATCGTTCGCTGGACTTTAGGCGGCATGGTGTGCCTTGCCAGAGAGAGAAGACCGGATCTTTCGGGGCCAAATCTATTGACGAATGTCGTCGCGGCGATCTGGCAAATTTTGAGCTATAGCCTACGATGTGTGACGTTGTGGAAAATATTTTGCAAAATTCTTGAAAAAAGATTACGAACTACTTTAGAACCCCAGCTAAGTGAAACACAACTTAGATTTAGGAAAAACAAAGGATGCACAGATGCATCTAGACAACTTATAGAAAAATCAATCGAATTCAATGAAACACTCTACTTAGCCTTTGTGGACCAAGAAAAGGCATTCGATAGAGTAGATAGAAACAAGCTGTGGGAAATCCTTAAACAATATGGAGTGAGTACACATCTAACATACCTATGTAGAAGTTTATACAACAACAGTGAATGCATAGTGAGAGCAACTGGAGGACACTCAGAATCCTTCACCATAAGATCTGGAGTACGACAAGGTTGTGTCCTGTCCCTTCTCTTGTTCATAACATATATAGACAACATATGTAACGAAACCAGCAAAGCAGAGACAGCAAGAATACCGCATGACGAGAACACAGAAGAAGAACCATCTGCAAATCTAACCATTAGAGAACTCTTGTTTGCGGACGACCAAGCACTAATAGCAAAATCAGAAGCTGAATTACAAGACCACATGAATAGTCTAAACGAAATATGTAGGAAACATAACATGACAATTAGCAAAAGCAAAACAGAGGTAATGACTATAACTAAAGAAGAACAAACAATAACAATTCACCTCAACGAACATCCCTTGAAACAAGTAAAGAATTTCAAATACCTAGGAAGTATAATATCCTCAGAAGACGAGATCGAAAATAGGTGCACTAAGGTAAATCAACTCATTGGACAAATGGCACCAAAAGAACGAACATGTGTCAATAACTACTAAGAAAGCACTTTACAACACAATCTTCCTACCAACTCTATGCTACCAATGCCAAACCTGGACAATGACTGAAAAAGAGAAAAGAAATCACAACAACCGATATGAGGTTCCTGAGAAGAATACTCAACGTATCAAGAAGTGATAAGATCAGAAATGAAGAAATCAGGACTGAAGTGGGGGTTAAAGCAGCACTAGATTTTATTAGAAAGCAGCAAGTCAAATGGTTTGGCCATGCAAGTAGGTTATCAGTCAACAGCATACCACAACAAGCAATGATGTACAGACCAGATGGAAACAGACGAAGAGGCCGACCACGTAAATGTTGGACGGAGGGAATAGCAGAGTCCATGGGAATATCGATATATGAAGCCCATAATCGGGCACTCTCACGATGTTTATACTTCACCTCGACACCGCAAGGTACAAGAGGAACATGATGAGATGAGATGAGACTATATTCTTGGTTCTGTTAACGCATAGTGTGCAGTGAGTTCGAGCAAGCGTATGACACAACAAGAGGTAACTTTTTCTGACAAATGAAACCGGCCAGATAGACTAAACATTCGTGTTAGGTCTTCCTACATATACCAGTGTTCTTCACCTTCTGACTTTTGTCTCCCAAGTGAATGCCAGTCTCTTCTATCGGGACCATCACTGTAGTCATTCGTTTAAGGTGCTTGTGAGCTGGTCTGGTTCGCAAGATCAGTAACGCGTCTGGCGTTCTTTGTCTCGGATGGCTGTGTGAGGTGTACCCAATCGGGATCTTCAAAGCCGACGCAAGTTAGCGAGGCAGGCGTTTTGAGAATGTGACCACAACATGAAGCCAGAGTCGTGATTTGAGGGGGTGAAAGAGCAAATGTGTATGAACTTTCGACAAAGTCTCGATAAGCTCTCTCTCTCTCTCTCTCTCTCTCTCTCTCTCTCTCTCTATCTCTCTCTCTCTCTCTCTCTCTCTCTCCCCCTCTCTCTCGATGAGTATTGGGCCTGCAGTCACTAAGCTGGAATATCTTTTCGGTTAGTCCTGCTTGGTGTAGCTTGGAAGGCCCTCGGTAGGCGTCCAGTGGTTTTTCACGTATTACTGAGTACGGATGAAATGAGCTGAGCGATTGCTACCCTTGACCTGCGTGTGCGTCAATAGTCCAACTATAGTATAGTCCAAATATCTGGTTCATCCTGCCAGTATTCATACGCTTGTTCAAAGATTAAGCCATGCATGCCTAAGTTCACATTGTCTCACGGTGAAATCGCGAATGGCTCATTACACCAATCGAGGTTCCTTAGATGACACGATCCTACTTGGATAACTGTAGCAACTCTAGAGATAATACATGCTTATCTCCCCCGATGTGTCTCCATCTTGCCGTGGTGGGGGAGCTTGCGTGTCTCATCGACCCCATGTGCTTGCCGATGGATGAAAAACTACATATCGGACAGCTCATGGGATAGGGACCAGACTAAGAGAGACACAACCTGCTGCTCTGCAGGTAGACTGAGGATAACAGTCAAACATTTAAATCAGGTGCACGAAGGCAGAAGTTCATGGTCCGGACAAACCTCGTAATGCTCCCTGTCGAGGGCTGTGGCTGAACGCCTCTAAGCCTCAAACCCTCGGATCTGAGAGCCAGGCCGATACCCACCTTTCGAAAAATAAAGGCGGGATACTGAGCAAGATACATGCTCAGGTCTGATACAAGTTCGAAGGCTCTCAGCTGGGGGATATGAGAGATTCCCGGATGAGAGGGTCAGGCCGTTTCTCGTTCACTGCTGCACGAAGGTAAGGTGCTGAGCCGGCAGCACATGTAGCCTACCTCGTGAGCGAGTACAAAAAGTCAGAAAAGTGCCCCAGTCGAAGGAAATGGTTACGAAAACTGTCTGTATATAACTCATAGAGAGTGCAGACAAAAGTGGAAGAACGTCTCAATGACGCAAAATGGAACGCACGGCGAGCGAACCTATTGCGTGGTCCGAAGTCAAAAGCAAAAGCTTACCGAGTGGATGTCGCTGGCAGTCTGACCGTTCCTGGTGTGTGCTTTAGCGATCAGTGGCAAACGAGTTGCCCAACACATGGAAGTGAGGAACTAAAGCAGCCATGAGCAGGACGTGGCAACTCCTCGGGTGAGCCCAGTCTCAGAGAAATATGTGCCGGCTCTGCAATTATGGAAGCCTCCTTGGATAGCGAGGGAATGCCCATGGTCTGCCCCTGCCTTCCATTGAGGGCTGACCACGATGTCGTTCATCGTTCTATCTTGACCAGCTGAGATGTTGGCGACATCACAACAGTCTAACGTGCCCCGAAACCAGAGGAAGGCTAACCTCATTAAAAAATGCCCGCCGGAAGTCGGAAGTGTCGTCCTACGGTTGGCAAACTAAAAATTGACACTACGCAATTACGTACGAGTGAAATGTCTTGTCCGAATGTCTCTTGTGCTAGGAATAGCTCTGACGCGGAAGAAGCAGTATAAGGACCCATAATTTCAAGAAACTGTCGGCTAACTCTTGGGTAGGGACGTCTGTCTGTTATAGATGGAATACCGTAAAGATCCGCGTCAGAGATATAGTTTTAACTCAACGACAGAGATCTAGTGTAAAATGCGACATGCATTTAGTACGATAGTATTGGAGGTAGAAACATATCGACATCCGCCCGGGTCACATACAGACAAAACGCTAGTGAATAACAGACGTAATAACGAATTGAAATTGCCTGATGATCTATTATGAGCTAAGAGTATGCGCAAAACTGGGGAGCCTTGTTGCTGCTATAGAGTTAACCAGAAACCGGTGAACTGTTAGAGAAAAGGTGATTCGAATGATAGTGAAAGCAGAATCCGGAGGAACATCGATTATCTGTTTGTATCTCGACTTCCATACCTAAACAGAAGGACTAAGTTAAGCTCTATCCCTAACGGGATCAAAATACCCCAGATGACCCCCATAAACTTATCGTCGAAGAATGTGTTTGCCTGTAAATGTGTGCAAGTGATGAGAGATTAACATAGATTTAGTTAGTTAGTTAGTCGACAGATCATCCTCATTGCACATCGAACCATTCAGTCCATAAGTACTCGGATCCCCTCCTCAGCAAATCCCGCAGCGTGTAGCGACTAACGACACCAGTTCTGTGTTAGTTTATCAATCTTCTTTGGCTTCCTGCGTAGTGTTCTTGTTTGGCCACCCTTCTTTTAATTTGCTGTTCTCGCAGTCTGGGCATGGTTGTAGATTCACAGTCATCACTTGGTTCACACAAAAGTCTTACTTCTCGTAGAGCATTCAGAATGTCAGCCTGGTCCATGGCGCGTCCGCCCTCCACAGTAGCCTCACCTGCGAGCTTGTCAGCCCGCTCATTTCCTTGTACTCCCGCATGCCCTGGCACGAAGATGAAACTAATCTTTGCCAGCCGAGACCGCTCCAGAGGCAGCAACCATTCTCTTCGGATCGACCCCTCCTCTATCCTCTTGATCATGTTCATTGAGTCGCTAAGGAAACAAGCCCTAGTGAATGTCTGTGTCTCGAGCCATGTTATTGCTTTACTTACTGCCATGACTTCCATAGTCAGGCTGCTTGTGGTTTCAGTGAAAGCACCAGGGTCCTCCTTCACAATTCTCCCTCCGGTCCGGTCCGAGCCGTAAAGGCCCATGAGCTTCTCACATGTCGGTCGACCGACCCATCTGTGTAGATGACAGCATCACCGTCTAGCGAATTCTCGAAAATCAACGCTTGTACTTCAGCCTCCACAGAAGCCGGATTTTCTTGTCTGCATTTTCTATCTAGTTGGATGCAAACTGAAAAGGACGTGCAGAAATCTGTTGGCGATTAGCATAGATAGGCAGCTTAGTTCGTTCATGCAGTATTTATTTAACACATTTGTGTTTTGGTTCTAGTTTACTAGATGAACTAAGAATTTTCATATAAATCTGTTGTAATGAAAGATATCATTGTTTTGTTATTTCACCCACGGACACTGTCATTTACTGCCAATATAGTACATTGCGGTGTATTGCAGATGGGAAAAAAGAAAATCGTAACCTGCACAGTTCGCGGCGACTGCACTAGCTAGACTAATTCATCAGGCTCAAAGACCCCTCTGCCATACACCGCAAGGTACTATATTGGCAGTAAATGACAGTCGTTGACCAACGGACACCACACTTGATTCTTGGAACGCAAGTTGAGCGAGTGTGTGCGTAAAATGTTAGTATTTAACAGGGGGATAAAATATTCTGACTAAAGCACCATTCCAGATCAACTAGACATTCGTGTTAGGTCTTCCTGCAGTCACTAATTTTCTTCACCTTCTGTCTTTTGTGAAGGAGGAGCGGCTGGCCGAGTGGCTAGTATGTCGGATTATACTCCAGGGGACCCGGTTTCGAATCCTCGGTAAGGTGTGGAGTTTTTTTGGTTTTTTTTTGTCTGGAGCAAAAAGAAAACTCTAACCTGCACAGTCCGCGGCGACTGCACTAGCCAGGAGGCCTTAATTCCTCAGGCTCAAGACCCAGCTGTCATACACCGCTAGGTACTATTTTGGCAGTAAATAACAGTTTTGACAGATTTTTCAACCTCTTGTTTCCAATGCGAATTCCTGTCTCTTCTGACAGAACCATCATTTTAAACTTCATTCTTAAAACGAGCCACAATGTAAAGAGACTGTTGGCTAACTCTTGGGTAGGGATTTTTGCCTATCAAAGTTGAGTTACACTAGTGGTCGTTGACAGTACATAACCTTGTTTTCTCTGAGGGTGCAGCATTATGTGTGAAGTTAATTTAAGTTTAAGGACCAGCAGGGTCAATAATCTCAGCGCTCTCTCTCTCTCTCTCTCTCTCTCTCTCTCTCTCGCTACTCTCTCTCTCTCTCTCTTGCTATAAATGTGCTTTGCTCTCTCTCTCTCTCTCTCTCTCTCTCTCTCTCACTCTCTCTCTCTCTCTTGCTATACATGTGCTTTGCTCTCTCTCTCTCTCTCTCTCTCTCTCTCTCTCTCTCTCTCTCTCTCTCTCTTGCTATACATGTTCTTTGCTGCGTCGAGGATACATCTGTTGAATATTTTGAGTGTGAAGTTTAGAGCTGTTTATTTGTTATGATTTTCTTGAGAGCGCTGTCTGTGTGTGATGCGAGCACACTCCACTTCATTTTGTTTTCTTGTAAATTCAACTAAGAGGGCGTTTTCCTTCAGTCAAGTCCTTTATTTAATTCGGGATTCTCATTATCGCCTCATGTTCACTTCCTCGTTGTTGTTGGCATACACTTGCCTTCCTGTCGCTTTCAACAGCCTTCGTTACTAGAACAAGCTCCGGGTTGCTTATTGTTTGTTTTCCAGGATAGAGAGTAATATGAGCGTCTGGTTTGTTTAGAATTACTGGACTTTTTGTTATCATTGAATATTCTACTGCCTTCAGGTCCGAGTTCAGGTCCGAATATCCACAACTTGGGGAATGCATTTTTAAAAATCCCACAATTATCCAGTTTATGCCAGCTCCGTGGTGAAGAGTTATGGACGCACTTCGTAATCCTGCATACCGTGTTCGAAACACAGCTGCCAGCGATTTGGCAGCAGATCGCCATGCGTGGGTTTTTACGAAATGGTATTGTGCCGGTCTTTCAGAAAACGATGGCAAACTAGTGAATGTAACTTCACCAAGAGATCACAAGTAGGCAAAAAATAAATGATGAGGTTGACTGCGACGTCACGTTAAGGATACGCAACATAGTTTGTTATCCAGTATATGGGGAGGGGGGCGGGGTCTTGTCGTTATGTTATTCAGATATATGTCCCAATTTGGTGGTGAATAGATATTTGTTACTGTAAGGTCTTTATCTAGAATCATCAAGCTGACGTTAATAAATTATGTGTCATTTTGCTGGGATCGAAAAGTTTATCAAACCGTAAGTGTATTTGTAAATGCTGTGAGGACTCTAATATATTGTTAATTATATAAACAGACACACAGTCAAGGCCGGGACGAACTTAGTGAGGGGCGCAGTAGTGTAATGGCTAGACGTTTGCCTTAGAAGCGTCTTTCATAAGTTTAAATTACAATCGAAGCGGATCTTTATAAATAATTAGATTTGTTCTCCAAAGTCGACACAGGCTAAACTGTGTATCACGAAATGTCTTAGACAATGGAGGCGGCCGGCGTAATATTGACCACATCACCGCTTTAGCGCCGACACATCTTTACAAGTATGAGTGTCTCACCATAACCCCAATACGCCATGAGACGTGCAAATATGTCCTTAATTTATTTACCATGCGACAAAAG
Source organism: Cepaea hortensis (assembly GCA_963921405.1). Taxonomy (NCBI): domain Eukaryota; kingdom Metazoa; phylum Mollusca; class Gastropoda; order Stylommatophora; family Helicidae; genus Cepaea; species Cepaea hortensis. Next base: position 104,467,186 of record OY992881.1, on the reverse strand, counting down.
AGCCTATTAATTACAGAAAAATAAAAACAACTACCATGGTAATTCGAACCCATGGCCATCGAGTCGACCGGCAAGCGAGTTTTAAATAACATACGCATCTTCAATGAGGATTCGAAAAGCGAATTATAACCTGCGTGTTTCATTATTTATTACAATTATCATCCATGTATCATTACAACTCTCATCCTAACCTAGCGATTATTTTAGTGCATCAGGAGCATTACATTGATAGAGTAACGCATTTTGCTACTTTATCCACAAGAGACACATGACTTTAACATAGCGTAATTATACTACATATGGATATTTAATTGTAGCTCGTATACTACAATACATACTATTTTACTGTTGGGGAAATTGTAGTGTTGAAGCAATTTGTCTCTGAATGTGGCAAATGCACTAGAGACATTTAACCCAGATATAATGGTTGTCGACCACAATTCATACCTCTTTCGGTAGCATGGTGCTCTTCCTTCAATAATATATCATTTAATAAATAGTATGGCTTTCTAGAACAACTCTGAAAGGTTGTGATTAATTCGACCATAAAATGCAATACTACATACGCCATCGTTTATTAATATCTTATTTTTTTAATTATATGCATATGCACTTTTATGTTTGTTTAGTGAACACATTGTATTTGCCTGCCATTCAGGTTGCTCGCAAATAGCCACGTTGTTTATTACATAAGTAATTAAATATGTATAATTTTAAGTAATTTTATTGAAATGTCGGGTGCAATATAACATTTTTTTAAAGTGTCATTCCGATGTTGAAACCTAAATTTAGATGCACTTGACAGTGAGGCTAAACATCACCTTACACACAAGACAATAATATATAATACAAGCACGGCTTTACCATCAAGAGCACAGTATGTACTATATGAATCAAACGTTGTTTCAGCTGTCAAATAAAGAGGAATCTCCAAAAACTTTAGTAATAAATGAGGCAGCAGCTCGTATATGTACTTACATCTTGGTAACTGGGTTATGCCAGTTAATAAATATTTTTGGTATCGTAACAAACAGTATCAATATAATGTGTTTTGTGAAACAAGGTTTCAAAGACACTATCAACATCACTTTGTTAGGTAGGAAACATAAATAATGTGATTGTTTGTTCATACATTTGATATTCATTTTAAGACACGCTTGTCAACGAATTATTTGCGCCGCCTTCACAATAACTGACCACATCTTAGTTTGTATTTATTCCTATTTTTTCTTACTGTGAGGTCATTGATTTGTCTGTGCATATGTTTTGCATCTTTAATATAATTTAATTCAATGTTCTTGCACTGTTCGTTTAACCACATTTCTTTGCATTCACACACATATCTCTTATTTCTGTATTTATCTCATCATATTCTTGTTGATCACTTTAACACTGTTTTCGTTTGGCCATCAGCATTAAGATTTCTTTAGTCATCCATGTTTTCTTAGCTTTTTGGCTTCTCTCATGTAATATTCCTTTGCTTATTCGATGAAGAGAGTACCGTAACATTTCCCATTGTTCCATTATACTCTGTATTTTAGCTTTTACATTTTACCTATTTTTCAGTCTCTCTGCATTGTTCTTGAATTTCTTTATCTACCTTCAAAACCTCTGTATTAAATCTAGTTAGTTAGTTAGTCGACAGATCATCCTCATTGCACATCGAACCATTCAGTCCATAAGTGCTCGGATCCCCTCCTCAGCAAATCCCGCAGCGTGTAGCGACTAACGACGCCAGTTCTGTGTTGGTTTATCAATCTTCTTTGGCTTCCTGCATAGTGTTCTTGTTTGGCCACCCCTCTTTTAATTTGCTGCTCTCGCAGTCTGGCCATGGTTGTAGATTCACAGTCATCACTTGGTTCTCGCAAAAGTCTTACTTCTCGTAGAGCATTCAGAATGTCGGCCTGGTCCATGGCGCGTCCGCCCTCCACAGTAGCCTCACCTGCGAGCTTGTCAGCCCGCTCATTTCCTTGTACTCCCGCATGCCCTGGCACGAAGATGAAACTAATCTTTGCCAGTCGAGACCGCTCCAGAGGCAGCAACCATTCTCTTCGGATCGACCCCTCCTCTATCCTCTTGATCATGTTCATTGAGTCGCTAAGGAAACAAGCCCTAGTGAATGTCTGTGTCTCGAGCCATGTTATTGCTTTACTTACTGCCATGACTTCCATGGTCAGGCTACTTGTGGTTTCAGTGAAAGCACCAGAGTCCCCCTTCACAATTCTCCCTCCGGCCCGCGCTGTAAAGGCCCATGAGCTTCTCACATGTCGGTCGACTGACCCATCTGTGTAGATGACCGCGTCACCGTCTAGCGAATTCTCGAAAATCAACGCTTGTACTTCAGCCTCAACAGCAGCCGGATTTTCTTGTCTGCATATTCTATCTAGTTGGATGCAAACTGAAAAGGATGTGCAGAAGTCTGTTGGCACTTGCACCCACTCCTCGCCAGGTTACAAAACAACTCGACCGTCCGTCGTTATCTTGAAACCGGAAGTTCTGTATCTCGAGCCATGTTATTGCTTTACTTACTGCCATGACTTTCATGGTCAGGCTACTTGTGGTTTCAGTGAAAGCACCAGAGTCCTCCTTCACAATTCTCCTGTTTTGACTAGATTCTGTATTAAATCTGGTGTTCTTAACCTCACAATATCCCTCTCTTCAGTCTTACTTTTATTAGTTCACACAGTGGTACATGATCACTATTACAGTCAGCACCTGGCATTGTCCTTACATTCATTAACGCATTTCTAAACCTTTTATTAATAAGTATGTTGTCAATCTGGGTGAGTATTTTCTTATTAGGGCTTGTCCGAGTGTACAATCGTCTTTTGTTGTGTTTACACCAGTTGTTTCCTGTTATCATATCATTGATATTTGCCCATTCTATTAGTTGCTCTCCACTTTTATTGTGTTTACCCAAACCATAATTTCCACTACATCCTCAATTTTCCCTTTCCTGTTTTTGCATTAAAATAACCTAATATTATATTTACATCTTGTGATTCTATTTGTGACATCTCCATTTCCACTTCATTGTAAAAGTGTTGTATCGTTTTATCACTACTGCTTGTTGTTGGTGGGTATACTTGTACAGTATTGCTATATATTGGTTTGCTTTTCAATTTGACCAGAATAACTAAATGTGAAATACACCAGTAACCATTAAGTGACTAGGCTGTTTGGTTATCAAATATTACTCCTCTTTTTCGTGCGAATCCCGTTCAGAATAAATTAATGAGTGTTTGTCGTTTATAATTTTGCCCGATCTCTTCCATCTCATCTCACTTATGCCTAGGATATTCAATTTCATGCTTTTCAGTCCACATATAACATTGTGGAACTTTCCAAACTCATTTAACGTTCTAACATTCCATGATGCATACTACCATTTAAAAATTACATTTGTATGTCCATGTGACGTTAACGTTTGGTCACAATGTGCCGGATGTTGTTGGTACTGTTGCATAGTATTTTTCGTTGCTAGCTGTATAAGCTTCCATACGTATCTGATGTATCTTCTGCCAATCGTATCCAGTTTTATCGCACAAAAGTCTAATTCCTTTACACCGTTTCTTATGTTGGTATGACGCGAGCAATGCAATGTGTTCTTTCCGGAGCTTTTGCTGAGTGATCTTGTAACACGTGCGCATCTCATTTCACCAGTTTGTTTTTCTTGTCTTTCGAAAATGCATTTAATTACTAAACACCAGTCATCAATACAGAAGAACAGAGCAGATATTTAATCAAATTATTCCAATTATACACAATGCCTTGTAATACACTAGTTAATAGTCACACATATAACACAGTGTACAGTGAACAATTGGGTTATATTTGCAGCTTATGTGTATGGCACAATAATCCAAAGTTCAGTTTTTTTCCATCCAGGTTTATCAATCTCTGATTTGTGCAGCCTCATAACTATGGTGTGGTCGTGCATCTTTATAACCCCAGATGTCTTGAATGCAGATTTGCCATTCGAGAGCTTGGATGTTGTTTACCTCGTGTCAGGAATGCCACACTTTGCCTTCACCCGAGTGAGCGGTTGCATCACGGCGATGATTGCATTTGAGAAATGCATTAGTGTTGTATCCCCCTTAAGAGTAAGTATTACATATTACAGACAATTTGTAGTCCTTTAAGAGTAATTATTACAAATTAAAGGATGTAGTGTCGTTAAGCGTAATTATGGGTATATATGGGTTTTCAAGATGGCGACGGACGGTCGTGTTGTTTTGTGTTCGTTAACTTTTTCGCGTAGGGGATGGATTTATTCATCTCTTGCGTGTAATTGGTGTGCCAGGATGTAAAACCAGGAGTTTCTACTCAAGATCTGCGCGGGTGCTACGGAGTTCGTGCATCGAGCGAAGCCATCCTTGAGTGAATTTTTAGCAGCGTGTGTGGTTCTCAGCAGTGTGTGTTTACGTTTTTCAACATCGCGGAACAACGTGTGTTCTCCGAGCGGCCAGAAGTCAACATAACGAAGCGGCGCGGTAGCCGCGCAGGGAGAAAGAAACAAGGTAAGCGCGGTGGTTTGAGACGTTTTAGACTCAAGTGTCACCGTCTAGGACTCAGGAACATCCGTATTCTATATTGGAACTGTGCCAGTGTAAAACAACGGGGCTCTATTTTAGAAACCCTAGTTTACAGGAACGACATTGTAGCACTCCAGGAGACGAGACTGGGCGATCAGCTACTCCGAATTGCCGGCTTCAAATGTTTCTACAACAGACGACATCTTGGAACGGCGATTCTCGTTCGCGACAGCATGGTGGCGTCAGAGCTAGACATGTCCAGTTGGGACAGTGACGATATACAAATACAGGCGTTGAGAGTTCATTCCAGTACACCATTCGTGTTGGTTAATGTTTATGCCCGCAATGCGAGTGTGGACGTCCAGAAGTGGCAGTGCTTAAGTGGCATATTAGGCCACGAGAGAAATTTTATTTTCTGTGGTGACTTCAACGCTAAAGGCAGATTATGGGGAAACACTTCCTCCAATACACAAGGGGAGGAGCTCGAGACTGCACTGGAAACCATCGACCTGGTTTGTATAAACAGTGGCTGTGTCACCAGGACAGCAAGCCGTCCAGGCGATGAGGACAGTGCTATTGATCTGGCGTTAGTTTCACCTTCACTCACTACAGTGTGTAGATGGGGTGTCCTAGGACACCACGGCAGAGACCACCACCCTTGCATCATATTGGTGGAGAAAGGCAGAACCAGGCAGCACAAGCTAAAGGTAAAAACATTCCAGTATGACAGTACAGGCAAGATGTGGTGAGTAAAATAAGACGTGACAAGCTCAGAACGTTTCAGGGCAGGAAAAAAAGCTGGTGGAGTTTCGAGGTGGAGAAGGCTTGGGTGGATAAGCGTAGTGCTGTAAGGAGATGGCAAAATGCCAAGAACAGAGCTGGTCATCCTAGACCCAGCTTGCACTTAGAAAGAGAGATGCACACAAAAGTAAGCTATTTCAAAAAACTGGTAAAGGTGGTTAAAAGCGAAAAATGGGCAGAGGTGTGTCAAAGAGTAAGCACAGACAAGTCACTGAAATTGTTCTGGCGACTACATAAAAGCATGAGTGGTGTAGTCAAGAATAAGAGCATTTCTGACTTCCAAGGTGCTGACCTCATCTGGCAGAGGACTGACGAGGACAAGGGCAAAGCCCTCTTTGAACGCTACCTTGAGCAGAGCAACCAGACAGACATGGGAGGCCGAAATCTGGCCAAGGAGGTCACCTCAGACAGATGCAAGGCCCAGAACACTTCGGATGAAGACTCTGTGACAGTGAAAGAAATCAAGGCTGTGCTTCGACGATCAAAAAACAGTGCTCCAGGTCCTGATGGCATAAGATACGACGACATAAATAGGTGTACCGACAATGATCTAGAGAAACTAGCAGACATGTACAACAACAGTATAGGGAGGGCTAGCATCAAGGAGGAGCGGTTACACAGCTATCTGATTCCCTTGCCGAAGCCTGACAAAGACCACAAAATAATTCAGGGATATCGAATTATAACCATTCAGAATACAATAGGCAAGCTGCTGGAGAAGGTAATTGCCAGGAAAATATCAAGCCAACTAGAGAGGCAAGGTGTTTTCTCACCTACCCTGGGTGGGTACCGTCCAAAAAGAGAAACCTGGACCAATGCAGCAGTCTTTGCCCATGATGTCTATGAAGGTTTCCACTCAGGCACTGAAACCGTTGCTGCAGCGATTGATCTTGAGGACGCATACAACAGAGTACCACTGGAGTTTTTAATGTTTCAGCTTCTTGAACTAAACGTAAGTCCATTCCTCCTTAGTTGGATCGCTGCAGCCCTCTTCCAACGGAAAGTAGTTTTTAGATGTGGCAGTTGGACTTCGGAACCAGCAACAATATATCCTGGCCTACCACAGGGATCACCTTTATCTCCGGTACTGTTCAACGCCTACACAGTGAGAATCACCAGTGAGCAGATCACTGGACCTGGCAGGACATTGTCATATGCCGATGATGTGTTAGTGTATCGTCAGGGTAAGGATAGAGAGGAGGTTGCTGTGGAACTACAAACCGAACTCAATCGCATAAGTACTTGGTGTGATGAAGCTGGGGCAATGGTCAACCCAACAAAGGCAACAGTGACTTGGTTCTCGTTGAATAATCATTTTGTCAACAATCCAACACCAACTGTAATGCTGTGTTCAGAGACGGTGGAAAGAACGCAGGCAATGAATTACCTGGGGATACGGTTTGATCGAAGCCTTGCTTATAATGTGCACATAGACCAGGTGATAACAAAGGCCAAGCGGGGTTTGGCAGCGATGCGGGTGATGGCGGCAGCAAACTGTGAGCAGCGCCATCTATGTCTTCTGTACGAGGGGCTGGTCATGTCTGTTTTGGAGTATGCAATGGCAATCCTGACTCTCAGCCATAAGCAGATAGAAAGGATGGAAAGGATACAGAATGAAGCTATGCGCATTATTCTTGGATGTACAAGAGATACAGCATGCAGGGCGATGCGCTACCTTGTTGATTTTCCAACCATTGAAGAGAGAATACAAGTTTGCAGGGCACGCGCCTACCTCAGAATTAACGCAAACACACAACATCCACTGCATAGTGAATTTAGGAAGGTGAAGGGCAGCAGGTTAAAAAGAGGACGGTCGTGGATGGGTCAAGCCGAAGACATTCTTCAACAGGTGTGTTCACTTGAGGACTTAGAACCTGGCGAGGAGTGGGTGCAAGTGCCAACAGACTTCTGCACATCCTTTTCAGTTTGCATCCAACTAGAAGAAAATGCAGACAAGAAAATCCGGCTGCTGTTGAGGCTGAAGTACAAGCGTTGATTTTCGAGAATTCGCTAGACGGTGACGCGGTCATCTACACAGATGGGTCGGTCGTCCGACATGTGAGAAGCTCATGGGCCTTTACAGCTCGGGCCGGAGGGAGAATTGTGAAGGAGGACTCTGGTGCTTTCACTGAAACCACAAGTAGCCTGACCATGGAAGTCATGGCAGTAAGTAAAGCAATAACATGGCTCGAGACACAGGCATTCACTAGGGCTTGTTTCCTTAGCGACTCAATGAACATGATCAAGAGGATAGAGGAGGGGTCGATCCGAAGAGAATGGTTGCTGCCTCTGTAGCGGTCTCGGCTGGCAAAGATTAGTTTCATCTTCGTGCCAGGGCATGCGGGAGTACAAGGGAATGAGCGGGCTGACAAGCTCGCAGGTGAGGCTACTGTGGAGGGCGGTCGCGCCATGGACCAGGCTGACATTCTGAATGCTCTACGAGAAGTGAGACTTTTGCGAGAACCAAGTGATGACTGTGAATCTACAACAATGGCCAGACTGCGAGAGCAGCAAATTAAAAGAGGGGTGGCCAAACAAGAACACTACGCAGGAAGCCAAAGAAGATTGATAAACCAACACAGAACTGGCGTCGTTAGCCGCTACACGCTGCGGGATTTGCTGAGGAGGGGATCCGAGCACTTATGGACTTAATGGTTCGATGTGCAACGAGGATGATCTGTCGACTAACTAACTAACTAACTAACTAAGCGTAATTATTACACATTAAAGGATATATGTGGTCCAATCAAGAGTAAGTATTGACATTAAAGGCGAAATGTAGCTCATTAGTAGTAAGTAGTATATATTACGGAGTGTAACTCATAACATATTGTCTTGTTGACATTTATACTACATAAGTTCAAGAAGTTCAGCAAGTTTATAACTGCAGCACGTTCGAATATATATATATATATATATATATATATATATATATATATATATATATATATATATATATATATATATATATATATGCGGGTAAGGTGTTGTTTTGTTTGTAAAAGTACATCTTTATTGGTGGTGAATACCCTTTGAAGAAGTGCTTTACTCATTTAAAATCACATCACAAATATATCAATAGAATTTCAGCAGCACCGGCAGTGATCCACGCTATTTGTTACTTTAGCTAACCATAAAATGGCCGGTCTCTCTGGCTGAGGGGCTACAACACTTTCTCTCTGTAATCCCGTTTATCACGCAGAGTCTCGTAGCGGGGCGAGAGCTGAGTCGGTTCGACCCCCGCTCGTGACTTGCGGGATACTGAGCCGGCCGCTCAGAAAGCAATGGCAAACTACTGAGCGTAATCTTGCCAAGAGATCAACAGACAGCTGAAAGATGCTGCTGTTGACAGCGATGTCCTGTAAAGGATATGCGAATTAAAAAATAAAAAAACCATAAAATGAATGTCCGTGTTGCGCTTCAGCATTATTAATTTGTTGTGTATCTAAGGTCGGGTGAACTATTGTCAATCAACTGCCAAGATATCACAGTGAGCTATGTTCATGAGACATTCATGTTATTTTCTCCCCTATTTGATGTGAAGGATTATGGGTAAAATATAAAGGGCGTTCATTTGAAATCCGTTCGTGCCGCACCGAACGTAATTGCGTACGTTGAACATTATCATGTCATAGTCATGTGATAAGTACTGACCAATGAATAAAAGTGCAAGTGCTTATCGTCCCATGATGCATAGGTTCTGTTTCTGACTGTTGAGAAAAATGGCCGGGTTGATCCAAAATGCGTCCAAAGAAGCTCAAAGAGCGGTGATTAAGTTTCTTTCATTTGAAGGATGTCGAACAGTGGACATTCATCGAAGTATGCAGGCAGCATACGGTAACAAATGTGTGTAGAAGACAACAGTGACAGACTGGTCATGAATGTTTCTAAAACGTCGTCAGTTCACTACAGATCTTCGACGGCGGGGTCAAGCGCATATTGTTGCATAAGAAAAAAAAAACACCGAAAAAAAAATTGATGCAGCAGTACAGATGAACAGTTGTCGAAACATACGCTCGCTAGCGAAATAATTTGATGTGTCAATTGGGACAATTCAAAAGGTCGTTCGTAAGAAACTGCAATATCTGAAGGTGTGTTTACATTGGGTACCACGGATGATGCCCGACCAAGAGGAACGCATGGGATGGTGTTTGAACCACTTGCTGCGTCACAGATTGGAGAGTGATGCATTTCTCTTCCGCATAGTGGCAGGCGATAAATCATGGTGTCACCACTTTGAGCCGAGCAGCAAAAGAGAGAGCATGCAATTGAAGCATGCTGGATCAATAAAAGCCAAAAAATTCAAGTTACAGGTTTCCACTGATAAGGTTATGCTGGGCGCATTTTTTTTTTTGACTATGAAGGGCTATTGTTGGCCGACGTTTAAGTGCCTGGTGTAACGTCAACTCTACCCACTGCTTGCAAATACTAGACAAGCTACAAAAAGCCATCAGGAATAAACAATCCGGTATGCTTTCGGTGTGATTTTATTGCACGATAATGCTCGTCCGCATGTCGCAAAGATTTTGCAGGAAGCATTAGCAAGTGAGAAATGGGAAATTCTCCAACATCCAGCCTATAGTCCTGATTTGTCACCATGAGATTTTCATTTGTTCGGACTTCTAAAAAAAAAATTCAAGGGGAAACGCAAATGCAGATTTTACACAGATGCAGACGAAATTAAAGCAGTAAACCCTTGGTTCAGTGAGAAACCACAACCCTATTTTGCGGACGACATTCGCCGCCTACCTAAGCAATGAAATGCTTGTCTGAATGCCTACAGTGACGTCTTCTGACCAACCCATATCGCATAGTTCATTCAAAATAAATGCTTTGTTTAATTCTGCCACACCTGCTAATGTTTCTTTCATGCTTTTGTAATAAAGCCATCGGAACGGGTTTCAAATGAACGCCCCTAATATGTTTGGTTAGCGAGTCATTGACAATCAAAAAATACGTTGTCGGAGCGGCGAATTTCAATTCTGTATCATGTATTCAGAACTCGGCATGGCCGAAAGGATAAGAATCCTCGCTCTTAAACTTACAATGCTGCGATGGCATTGTAGGCTATTTATTAAGGCAGCGGCATTAAGTTGACAACGATAATTCAAAGCTAAATGGGTTCAGGATTATCACCTTACATGACATGTTTGGCAAGATCCTTAAGAAGTTTGTTGCTATTAAGCTTCAGGAATATGTAGAAAATGAAAAGTTCCTCCCGAAAGTTTTGGGAAGTGATCGGCCAGGGAGGGATACTTAGGAAGATGCAGCCACCATTGCGTATGATGTTTATGACTGTTTCCAAAACAGACACGAAACGGCGGTGGCATCACTCAATCTCGAGGATGCATACACCAGAGCCAGATATGATATTTTGATGTACGCTCTCCTGGAGATGACAGTCTGTCCTTGGTTGGTGAACTGGATTGCAGTATTCTCGTAGAATGGCTATCCGGCTGGGTACATGGATCATATTTCACTGGTGCTTTTCACTGTGTATACAAGCAAGATTGCAAGCCTATAAGCGCCAAGGGCTGGAAAGATACTAACATTTACATATGATGTTCTCGCGTACAGGCAGGGAAGGGACTGAAATCAAACAACCCAGGAAAAGCAGGTGACACTGGATAAAGCAATGGATTTGAGCACAAAGATGCATGCTGTTATTAACCCAGAAAAAGCATATGTCTTGTGGTGCTCTCTGGACAATATGATTCGTAAAGCTGATCTCCCAAGCTTCACGATAAATGATAGAACTTTGAGTAGAGAAATCATACTGAAGAACATGGGAATCACTTTTGATAGAAGCGTGACATTTACGAATCATCGTTGAAGTGGTCGTTACAAATTGTCAGAGGGGACTCAATACACTGAAGTGTATGACGGCAAAGGGCATAGAGCATAAAGTGTTATTCAAACTTGTTCAGCGTTTGAGCATTTCAGTGGTAGAGTATGGACTATGAATACCCACTGTCGCAATGAGTCAGACAGTGGAACTATAGTGCATACAGAATGAAGCCACGAGCATGCTTCTGTGATGTACAAGAGACACCCTAATAGTGTGTATACGATACCTCCTGGCTCTACCGACCATAACAGACAAACTCAATGTGTTGCAGGCAAGGTCATACCTCATGATGGCTGCGGACAAGGAAACCTTCTATATGATTTCCCGGATACAGTCAAGGACCACAGGCTGTTTAGAAGCAGATCTTGAATGGCCCAGACATACAATACCGTAAGGTGTTCATACGTGTGCCAACTTGAGAAGATTAGCAGAGGCAAGGAGTGGGTCAGAGTGCTGAATAGAAATTCATACTTGCGTGGGGTTATAATTACATTGAGAAATGAGTATAGGGAGCGGCCAGCAGGCACAACAACAACAACAACAACAACAACAACAACAACAACAACAACAACAACAACAACAACACTTTATTTTCAAAGGGGTAAGAATTGGGCACGCAGGCCCATCTTACATTCTGCCCCTCTATCACTCACTTTCATTCATTAGCACCTTTCCGTCTTGACAGACGATAGTTTGGTACATTGTGCTTCAAAAAGGCTTAATAACTACGATCCATGGCGGTGGCGAGTGTGGCTGGTAAGGCCAATTCTTGCTGCAAATGTTTGCCCACAGTAGGTACATGTGAAAATATGGTCACTTCCACCATTTTGCACCATCTTACGTCTCTCACGCTCTATGTGTGCTTTATCTGCAATCATTTTCTCCTTTGTCTTTATTCCATTTCTGATAGTTGCCCTCCATGCATCACGTTCAGCGGCGACGTGCTCCCAATGTGCATTATCAATGCCTGTATCAATCATGTCCCGCTTACACACATCTTTGTATCTTAGTAGAGGCCGACCCTGAGATCTCCTACCCGTCTGTAATTCACCAAATAAGATGTCCTTTAGTATTCTACCATCATCCATCCTCCTAACGTGTCCTATCCATCTAAGTCTACGAAGACTGAGCATGGAATACACCGTCACACAACCTGATCTTTCCAATACTTCAGTATTTGTGATATGTGATATGTGATATATCACTCACTTTCATACATTATATAACTACTGAAGTAGCAATTCAGCAACTATATACTACTAATTCAGTAGTCAGGACTACTCTCGCCATGGCGATGTCATTAGCAAATTTCAATGGCCAATGTTTAGTTAAGGAGAGCTTGGTATATGACACCACAACCCCAAGTCGAGAATAGAGGTGAAAACGGTCACTGCAGCTTTCCACTGGTTGGAGACCAAGCTGTATACGTATATCGTTAGTGTGATTGATTCACAAAATATGCTGACAAAGCATGGCAAACTACTGAATTGCATTTTATAGCCTTTCAACAGCACAGGGATTTCTGGTGACTGATTAATTATCGTATAAAACCACACTGGTATATGTTCGGCTACTGGATTTTCTAATTGTCTTTCCGTTCTACCTATGTTCTTGGCACTCACAGTGGAATTGATAAATGCGGTTTGATTTGGTGTAAGGGGCCAATTATTATTTTACAGAAGGGGTAGATATCGGGGTGGTTTTATAATGTATCATTGGTTCAAGAGCAAATAATATTTGACTTACTGCCGTTTTAAGTCAATAGTGTGTTCGTTTCATTACGTCGTCCCCTCGAAATGTCAGCTGGAGAAACTCTTGAAGTTTGAAAACCGATGATTCTGTTGTTATGGTCTTGGGTGGCTGGCAGTGCGATTGGTAAAGGCGTCTGGATATCTGATTTCGATTTAAAAGTCTTGTAAGAGATGTCCAATTTTCCTCGTTTAGTGCTTCATCGTAGCAGATCTGTCCGGCTGGACTAAACATGATAACCTGGCAACACTCTGTATACGATAAGTGCAAAGCTATTGCAAATTATGTATTGACTCGTCTATGCCTCATTTCGATAGACTGCTCTGTGGATGGTGCCATTATATCGACGTCGGATTACGATGCCCAAGACCGATAAGGTGTCATTATGTTCGTGATTAATAGACACAAATATGTTCTTGTGGGCTTCATTCAGGTGGAGTAGAGCAATTCAGCTTCTTGCCTGGTCTCTGTGATGAATAATATATCATCCACATATATTCGTGTTGGTGGAAAAGAGAGTTAATCAGTCTTCATGAATAACTGTGCACTCGAAAGGCTATTAAAAACAATGTCATCGTCGATTTCTCAAGAGCTTCTTCTTCTTCTTCTTTCGTTCGCCTGAAATATGCTTATAACTGCAATGTTGTCTCTTGTATGAATCCAACAGTCTTTTTTAGTTCATTCAGCGGTCCATAGAATTTATCTTCCACTGTTATCTCTCTAGGCCAGAAGGTTCGCCTGAATATGTTATATTTTGGTCAATCCTGGAGTATGTGCTCTGCTGTCTGCGACGCCAAACCACATGTGCACATGGCTGAGTCACCAATCTTGAATTTTGTATACATGTGGTTGCGTAATCTATTGTGTCCTGTTCTGAGGCGCAGAAGAATGACCTGTTCTAGTCTGTCCATAACGTGGTAGTCGTCTTGAGTAAGGTTTGGTGGCCTTCTGACTGATTTGATCATTCTTTTCTTTTGGTGGTATGTAATAGGCGCATCAGGTTGTTCTTCTTTTGCTCCTTCCTTAGCCAATCGATCAGCTCTGTCGTTTCCGGGGACTCCACAGTGGGATGGTATCCGCTGTATGGTGATCTTACGCTGACTGCTAATTACTGAGGCAGCAAATGAAAAAGAGGCTTAAAACACGGAAAGAGAGGAGCGAGCACAGGAACGCCAGCAGCAAAAAGATCTTGCTGAATTAACTGAAGCCACAAAATTAAAACAATTAGAACTGGCTGAAGCCACAAAATTAAAACAACTTGAGATTGAGGCACAAACGCAAGTAAAAATGAAGGAGTTGAAGATCGAATCTCACGTACAGATTCCTACCACTAAATTAAAGAGTAAAGAAGAAGAGAATAAGTTCAACAAGTACAAAGGGATAGTGAAACCCTTTTGCCAAGGCGACTCCATATCTGCATGGACCGAGAACGTGGCATTCCAGCTTAAATTCCAGGAAGTTCCACGAGAACACTGGGCGGTGATCTATATGAAGAACCTCTCGGGGGAGCCCTTAAAGGTGATAGAATATATCCCCCAAGAGCTTAGAAGTAATTATGATTACATCAGGCAACGCATTATGCAACATATTTTGCTAGTCGCCCTGGGTTACCAAATTCAGTATTCTAAACTAAAACCTAAACCAAATGAAACGTTCATTGACTATGTTTCTAACGTACAAAGTTTATTTAGTAAGTGGTTGAACGCTGCAAAGGTAAATAAAAGCTTTGAAAAGCTCAAAGACTTGATGATAATGGACAAAATCATCTCAACTGTACCTACTCCCTTTGCAAAGTTTTTAAAGCAAGCTGATGTCGAGTCATTAGAACATCTAGAAAAACGGGAGTCCGCATATTTGTCCTCAAATAGGGACATATTTAAATCATCTATAAAAGAATCTGAAATAGTTGCTTTTGCCAAAAGTAAACCTCAAAAATCATTTCAAATGAGAGATAAACCAAAAATAAAGCCACCTCAATGTCCATATTGTCATTTATATCATGATAAGATTTCTATGTGTGACAAGAACCCAGGATAGTCATCTCACCTGGAGATGATGATAAAGAAACAAGAGAACAACAGAAACACGTATAGACGTGCAGTCAAATGCTTCTTTTGCCGGGCATTTGGTCATTATAGTTCCAGATGTGTGGACGTCAGAGATTGAGAGCCAGTAATGCTTTACTTGTCGATACTTCATCTGAGAGTGGAAGCGAGCATGAGAGTGAGAATGACGAAATGTTACCATATGGAGAGAATGTTGTAGCTGCAAGTTATGTACTAAATTTTGATAAATGTGTAACATGCCACCAATTTCATGAAGACGGAAGGCTGAAATGCGGGCACACAGTACCGTTTTGCATTGCAAACGCTAACGCAGCCACCGCATCCAGAGGCAAATTAGTTTTCCATGACGGAATGGTTAATAACAAGCACTGCCAGTGTTTGATCGATAGCGGAAGTACATTGATTGGCCTTAGGAAGGAATTGGCTAAGCAAGAAGACTATACAAGCGGTTTCGTTAAGTGCCGTACCTTTTCGGGTAACATAGAAAAATACCCGCTAACAAAAGCCCGTATAGATACTCAATTCCTGTCCGGCACATTTACGTGCGCCATCTTGAACAACCCGTGTACCGATATGATAATCGGGTGCCTATTAGAGCTAAAGAACTGTACCGCAAAAGAAATAATAGCCTGGAGATAAACCAATAAGGATAATGCGGTAACCAGGTCAGAAACACAAAAACAACAAGATGACCTGCAAAAAGAAATGATACACCTTATATCACTAAATGGTACAGTAAATAACACCACCAAAGAAAAGTTCATAGAGGCGAAACGCGCCGACCCATCTATCTCACCCGATTTCAGATTTGTGAGCGAGAAACCAAAAATGACCAAAAAAGCGTCATGGTATTTTAAATTACACAATGGTATTCTCACTAGAAATTACAAGAGAGACAACCACGAAATTCAGCAAACGGTACTACCTGCCAAACATCGACAAACAGTCCTACGAATCGCACACGATTCGCCGTTTGCTGGACATTTAGGCTATGATAAGACAAGAGCCAGAATATTAGCTCATTTTTACTGGCCAAAATTTTGTAAAGACATTAAAAACTTTTGTCGTTCATGTACCATATGTCAACAATTAGTAAGAAAGGGTAAACATGTTACAGCAAAGGTCCAACCAACAACATTGGCCTCTAGACCATTTGCATGTGTAGCAGTAGATATAGTTGGACCTTTAAATCAGGTGTCCTGCAAAGGAAACCGATTCATTCTAACTCTGGTAGATTTCTGCTCGAGGTGGGTAGAGGCGGTGGCGCTGAAATATATAAGTTTCAAACATGTAGTTAACGAATTTTTACATCTGTTTTCCCGGTTTGGATTTCCCCGTACCATTCTACCAGATCGGGGAACACAATTTATATCAGCTGCAACGCAAGCTCTTACTAAATTGTTAGGCATCAAACAGTGTTTTACAAGTCCCTACCACGCAGCGGCCAACGGGATCATAGAAAAAATAAACGGAGATTTAAAACACATGTTGGCCAAGGTGACAGCAGAAAACCCATCTGATTGGGATACACTGTTACCAACAGTGCTGTTCGCCTATCGACAAATCCCGCACTCAAGTACGGGTATCTCACCATTCGAATTAGTATATTAGTATACGGGGCGAACCCACGAGGACCCCTAAACATTTACCACCAACTAATAACCAACACCTCAGATACCTCAACACCGGTATCACCATATGAGGTAGTCACTGAAACACGCGACAAAATCATGATAGCGTGCACTATAGCAAAAGCATCTTTTGAACGGAAAGGACAGATCTACCACAATTACGCCAATAAGGGTTCCAAGACCTTACACCTCGAACCAGAACAAGAGGTATTACTCCTATTACCTGATAATAGAAATTTACTTTTAACATCATGGCAGGTGCCATTCAAAGTTGTGCGAAAGATATCAGTTGTTGACTATGAATTATCGATGAAAAACAAATTCAAGATATCCCATATCAACATGCTGAAACCTTACTACTCAAGACAGGAACACCATACAGAAGACGAACACAAAGCAACTACACCAATTAATCAGACGATAGACGAACACAATGCAACCACACCAGACATTAGTCAGACAGAAGATGACCACAATGCAAATACACCCGGCAATCAGACATAAAACGTACTCAGCGCAACCATAATAGTGAATCAAACAGAGGACGACGACATGGAACTACCAGTTCCAACAGTAGACATGACTACGACAATTGACAGTATACATATAGAACTAAAACTTACAGACGAACAGAAACAAAAGACAATATCTTTAGTGACAGAATACAGACTGATCTTTTCAGACATTCCAGGTAGGACAGATAGAATAGAACACTCCATTCTTCTTTCTGACTATACTCCGATAAAATGTAGACCATATTCCATCCCTCTGAATTATAGGGACAAACTCGACAAAGAAATTCTTGATCTCGAAGCGTGGGGAATAATACAAAAACTCAGTCGGTATATCCATTTCCTATCGTCCTAGTGAAAAAGAAGGATTCGACCATAAGACTCTGCGTCGATTATAGGAAACTAAACAGTATCACAAAAATAGACGCAGAACCAATTCCTTCATGTGAAGATCTAATCTTAAATATGGCAACATCTACCATCTTCTCAAAGCTTCACCTAACCAAAGGCTATTGGCAAGTACCTATGCATAAAGATTTTGTACATCTTACTGCCTTGGCAACACCTTTAGGTCTATATGAGTGGCGATTTCTTCCTTTCGGCCTACGCAATGCGCCTGCTACTTTTGTCCGTCTTACTAGAGACCTTTTACATGGAGTAACAGATACTCAGACATATATAAACGACATATGTGTACATACAACAGACTGGACAGAACACTTACAATTACTGAGACAAGTCTTCGAAAGGATAAAGTTATTTTGACTGACAGTAAAGCCAACCAAAGTGGAGCTGGGCTTGGAGAAAATAGACTTCCAGGCCATACTATATCGAAAGGCCAATTGCAAATTGAAAACAAAATTGTGACCAAAATTTTCAACCTCACTATGCCAGTCACTAAAAAGCAAGTGAGGAGTTTACTGGGATTAGTAAACTATTACAATAAGTTTATTCCCAATTTAGCAGAAATTACCAGTGTTTTTTCGAATATATTGAAGTCGAATACCAAAATTGATGTGAAAGGTGCTATTTTAATGAATGCAATGTCAAAACTTAAGCATTTTCTAGCAATCTCTCAATTCTTCGGTTGCCTAACCCGAACTTACAATATTTTCTTAGGACTGATGCCAGCACAGTATCCATCGCCGGCGTATTGGGTCAAAGATATGACGAAATCCTACATCCTGTAATATATGTAAGTCTCAAGATTAGCCCGACGGAAGCCAAATATGGTATCTGTGAATTGGAGGCTTTGGCTATTGTGTACTGTGTCCGTAAACTGCATAGATTTTTGTCAGGGACACACTTTGTCATCGAAACTGACAACTCCCCGCTCACAGTCATGGAGACAAGAGTCCATAAGAACAACAGGATCCATAGATGGTCCCTGATAATCCAAAATTATTCATTTTCGGTCAGGCACATTAGAGGCAAATATAATACACTAGCTGACATGCTTAGTAGACTTTCGAACTTTGAAGTATCTGAAGTGACAGAGAAAAACGACGCAACACCATTATCGTCCCTGACATTAGTACCAGAGTGTGATCAGACAGATGTGTCGCTATGAAGAAAACTGTCAACACATATCAGTGACTATCTACGTCGATAGCAATATGTTATATTCGACAGAAGTAGATACAACATTATGAATACACACTCCAGGAACATCGCGTGGAATATCGGACAATGTAAATACAAAATATGATATTAACTGAAGATATTCGTAAAGGAAAAGACGCGACATCATCTCCTTACCTTAACAGATTAGTTTAACTAGTGTAGGAATTGTAAATGTATGTATTAGTATTTATAAATAGTATATAAATGTAAAATGTATGTAATTATGATATATAAAATATATTTTTATTGCAGTTTCATTGAGTACGATAGTTTCTTATGTATAGTTATATTATAGTTATTTTATAAGTACATAATAACTTTGGTTTTCGTAGATTATTAACACCTATTTCCCTATTCCCATCTACATACAGGGATAATTAGTCTTAATATAATTACCTTATGTTAATAACACCCTATAAGTCTCCTAAGAGACTATCATTCCATAATTAGTAGATAATAGTTAGGACAATCTAGTTAGTGAACACAGATTAGTTTAGAAGTATAACATCAGTAAATATTTGTACCATCGAAAATTATAGTTAGATTAAGGGAACCAACACATTTCACTCTATTTCATTTAATTACGTAAATTATCTTCCCATAGTTAGTAAATCTGAGTACACGAAAGTAGAACATATTTAAATAGAGTAGTTAGTATACTGAGAATGAGGAAAACAACCCAGTCAACGTGTAAATATTGTATAAAAATACACAGTGCTAATATATCGCACCAATATTCGGCTCAAAAACGTTTAGACTGAGATAAAACTATTGTGCATCTTTTTATTTTTTCAGTAGTTATTCTTCTTTTTTTTTCATTTTATGTTACAATAGTATTTTAATGACATAACATGGATTTTTATTTAACATGTGAGAACTGAATGTGTGAGAGAAAGACGAGAGCAAGGATAGAATGAATGTATTAAATATAAAGCGAGCGAACAATGTGCGAATATTTTGCGCACCCAAGACTTTTTATAATTTGTCTACGTCTTGTGTGTAACACATGTGCTTGTGTAGTTTATGTGTGTTGTTACCATTATTACATTACATGTATATGAACATTTTTAAGCTTCCTAGGTCGGCAAGGCAGTCACAAATTAAGCAAACGCATTCATTCATGACTGCATAAAACAACCTGCGACGCTTGAAAAACATCATTCAGTAAATTATAGACATGCACCTATGTTTCTGATTCAAACATACATAAAATGTAACTAATCACGCAAACAACCAGATATACTTAGAGATAAAAATACAGACAGCTATAAAAAGGAAGGGGGAAAAACTCATGAACAGGGGACATAACAGACTTACTAAACTGTGAGGACACATTGAAAGATTTAGCCACATCCGGAAGTTAGAGAGGTGAACATCAGCACACACAACACACAATGTAATAGAGTTGGAGAAACATTACATGAGAGCATGAATTTATATTCATGTATTGTACCCGTAAAATGGACAATCTGTGCGGGATGTCGGTCAATCGACATTTTGAAAAGCAGGTCTTATAGACAATGGCTTTGGTTCGTTACAGCTCTCATATATGTAATGTGAATGAGTATTGACTCTGTCCAACAGTACAGTTGTGCATCACTGATTAATAAGCCAGTGGATAAGTACGACATGGTGACATCAGATGGTCATAGTTAGTGATTATACCCAAGACATGAGTACTTAACCCTACCAGCACCTGACAATATTAGACCCAACTAATTTTTAGATATTACAACAGATTGCGTCACACCCATGAGTTAAATTTCGTGACGCAATACAGGGGGGGGGGGGGCGTGAGCGTGTTAAGGAGCTGGATATGTATAGAGAGAAGTAGGACAAAACGGATGAAAGGAAAGGACAGAGACAGGGCAGAGATAATGACCTTTACAAGAGAATAGATATAGAAAGACAGTATAAGGAGATAGAACTCCAAACAGTGTTAGGACAGGACCTAGACAGGACACGCACGTGTCATAGCTAGGACATAACTAGGATATAACGGGATTAACTCCCGAGATAGGACAGAGTACGTTAACCACGGTGACTACCCGTAAAGAGACTGAACAATAGTACAGCTGAAGGTTAACGAGGACTGGACCACTGGACAGTGTGACATGTGAATCTTCACGCCGTGCGGCTGACCGCACGAGAACTGAGGACCGGTAGCTGAACCAGACCCGTGAATTCAGGCAGACCGGACCCGACAGTTAGAGCGACAAGACCTGTGTGTTTACTCTCGCCATTTGTGTAGTTTAGAAAGGGCGCAGTTATACGTAGCGAGTGTAAAGAATGTATTTGAGTATTGAATGACATTTATGTATGCTTGATAAACGAGCTGTATATTATGTAGAATAAATCCTTATTCATTCGTACGAAACGTGTTTGTGATCGTGAGGTATGAATGAAGTGACCAGCATGCCTGTGAAAATTCAGTTTGTTGAAACGGCACTATGAACTCATATATGTTATTTTGAGGCGAGTCCTAAATTATGGGTGGACTGATATGCGTGAGCGCACACACATACACATACACCGCTCAACAGACATTCATACATTAGTGTGCATGGGCATGTGCAATGTATATATAAGAAGAGAGAGAGAGAGAGAGAGAGAGAGAGAGAGAGAGAGAGAGAAAGAGAGAGGTATAGTTCCAGCGACACGCCACATTGGGTATGCGGAGTAGGTCGGTCTACAAATACAAGGCTTCACTCATACTGTTCCCTATGAAATAGAGTCAGTAAATTTGATTGTTATACCACGTATTATAGGATCAAATCACCCAGTGCTTGTGTTATTGGGGCTGTATATGATCCGACCACCAGCAATACCCATGGCTTATGTAGGCACAGGGAAGCAAGATTGTTTGGAGAGAGAGAGAGAGAGAGAGAGAGAGAGAGAGAGAGAGAGAGAGAGAGAGAGAGAGAGAGAGAGAGAGAGAGATCGTGCCTACGACATACCACATGAGGTATGCTGAGTAGGCCGGTCTACTAATACGAGGCTTCACTCATACTGTTTCCTATGAAATATAGTAAGTAAGGTTGATTGTTAACCACGTCCATCATAGTAACATAGTACGAGCGTATTTCATTTCGTTGGGAATGCTAGAAGTACGATTTCCTTTTTTTTATTTGAATCAGACCATTGCAATTTTTTTTCATCATATATTCTTTGTTTTAACTATGTGCCATAATCGCATTTTTATTGATGCTGTGTTCCTTTGTTTTTCAAATTTAGGTGAAGAGTATTATGACCCCAATCAGATCAACGGTGGCAACGGTTGGCATCTTCATCGTCTTTATATTTAGCGGCACACCTGTGTATGTTGTGAGCAGTCTAGGCTTGAAGTTCTCATTTGTCAGAAACAAGACAATTCTTGGGCTTATTTTCAGAGAAGACAAATTCGCTGTTGAGTCAATTAATCTTTTGATCAACAACTTTGTGATTCCGTTTTCTGCATTTGCAATCATTACAATCTGCACATTAATTCTGGTAATTCAACTACGTCGACGACAAAAGTGGACAAATACTGTAATCAATGAAACACTAGCTCATAAAATGTCGAAAAGAAACCAGAAAATTGTTAAAATGGTCGCGACAATTTCCACTCTGTTTATAATTTGCTTTGTTCCAACTACAATCTTCATGCTTGCCGCTGCTTTTGAACCAGAGCTTATAGTAAATGGGAAATACATTAGCTTGTCGTTAGTGTTATGTGGAGTCATTTATATAATGGAAGGCATAAACTCGTCAATGAATATCTTCATCTACTATTACATGAGTAGCAAATACAGAATCACATTTGAACAGATGATAATTGGGTGTCACATAGTATAAGAAAACATGTATATCGCAGAAGACATGATATTCTTCTTCTTCATCTTTCGTTCGCTTGAAATATATCTATAACTGGTATGTTGTCTCTTGTATGAATTTAACTATCTTTTTTATTTCACTCAGCGGTACATAGAGTTTATCTTCCACTGTCGTCTCTCTAGGCCAGAAGGTTTGCCAAGACATGTTCTAATTTGACAATCTTGGAGTAAGTCCTCTGCTGTCTGCGACGCCAATCCACATGTGTCAACAACCCATGTTTCAGGCATCATCGGATTACTTCTCCCACACCATACAAGAAACTTGCAAGTCGTGTGCGAGGAATGAAATGGTACATTTTATTGCCGTTGGCTCTTTACAATTGCAAAACAGTCGCTATCTAATCACACATAAAGTCACAATATTCTCTATCACTAGTTTTCCTAAACCCTATAGCTAATCTCTATCTACTAGGCTATACGAAAACTATCTTCTATTCTACACAATGTGAACACTACAGAGTCAGTCCCCAGTCTGACTTCCTTCACTCGCGTCGCTACACGCCACGCGGAGGGACCTTCATGCGTCCTTCGGCTCTTTGCGTGCTAGGTCAGTTAGCACGCTTCTATTAGCTGTCTTTGGTTGAGTGCTAATCGTAGCGATCACGCAGGCGTGATTCTGTCGTGACCAGTAGTGCTAACTATCTGGTCAACGCCTTCGTGTGAGGACTAGTTAATAGTCCCCCTTTTCTATCATTTATCCTGCCCTGATCCCGGGCACTATGCTCCCTCTATTCTATCTGAGGTTGACCCCACGTCCCGGTGGTGGTTCTATCATGAGGCAGGCTTCCTGCCTCTTGTTTCAGTCTTTGACACACACCCTCCCCTCCTGTGTTGCGTCATCAACTTTGACTCATTGGTTGTGACGCAAGAGGTTTCTAAAAAAATTAGTGTGTCTAATTTTTGTCAAAGACTGTAGATAACCTGGCTTTGGGCTACTCAATAGACCTACTGACTAATGTCACAATGTAGCATCACTTTACTTGGCTACTGGCAATCGCCACAAACTTGTCTGGTTGGCGTGAGCCCTCTTCTCCTCGCAATATTATATTAATTAGAGGTATGTCTGAACCGGACCGTTGTCTTATAAGACCTGCCCTCAAATAGTAAATTAACTCACTACCCATACAAAGTTGACTTTCTGAAGGTCAACACATGAATTGCTTCATGTCCCCCATATAATATTAAACAACCATTACACAAGCTGTGAGCGACAGGCTTTACCTATCTCGCTTCCGCGTGTAAAGTCATATTTCACTGTTAAGTTAGTGTTTCGTTGTCTATTATGTCCCCTGACCCGGAGTTATCTCCCTTTGATCTAATAAAAGTGTATGCAATTTATATGTTTGTTTTTCTGGTTGTTTGTGTGTTTGGATGTAATTAAACGTATAATCTACCCTCTAACATGTGTATCTAACTATCATGTGTATGTAAGTTAGTTTTTCAAGTGCCATAATTCATTTAACTGTGGTCACAAACATGTGTATAATACAAATCTGTGACTACGTTTCTGTCTTATGAGACTCAAAATACTTTCACTAAGATCCTAAACTAAACTACACAAAATACATTCATTACAACACATTTCCAACATTGAAACCAACATTTGACGGCAACAAAAATAAAAAGTCTTGTTGAGCGGCAGAAAAAATCCGCTGACTGTTCTCACTCTCTCCTGTATATTTTACATTTGCTCTCACTTTCACACCTCTGTCACACATCTTTAACCTTCCCTTATGTCACACTTCTTTTAACCTCACTATTGGCACACATCTTTTACCCTCATTTCTGTCACACATCTTTCATCCTCATTTTTGTCACACATCTTTCACCCTCACTATTGGCACACATCTGTTACCCTCATTTCTGTCACACATCTTTCATCCTCATTTCTGTCACATAACTTTCACTCTCATTTTTGTCACGCATCTTTTACCCTCATAGTTATTTAAAAACCTTGGAGTGACACTGTACAAGTTTGGCTCAGTTTGACAGAGTTGAGCCTAATGACTGTGCAATAACCGTTGCACACGTCAAGTATTTACAACATATTTACATGTAAGAAAAAAGGGTTGATGGTTTGTACCCTGGTATTATTAACCACTCCATTCTACTGAAATATTACTCTAAATACTGACATACTAATACTAGTTCTATAAATATACATTTAATGCGTTGCCTTTTTTAATCTATCTGTCAAATTAATCCTAAAATAAGCTTACATTACTCCTAATATTTATCTAATTTAAGGGATGTAATTTACCTATGTGAAATGAAATTGATGTGAGATGAGTTATGTCCCTTTGTGAAATGGATAATGTGAAATGTAATAAGTTACGTCCCTTTCTAAAATGGGTGATGTGAAATATAACATATTCTAACTAATGTTTTTAAACGAAACAAACTATATAATTGATATTCTTATTCTATATGGTGTAAATGATGTATCTTTAAGGGTATAATATTTCTATTCTATTATGGTGTAACCTAATCATACTACTAAATGATAACGTTTGTTAACTGGATTGGTTAAGATGGAATGAAATCAAATGAAATGAAACAAAGTGAAATATAATAAACTGAATGATACTATTTCTGTCTAAACTTCTTATAATTAGTTGTCATGTTTAAATTACTATCCTAATCTACTTTTAAAGCTAAATAAATATGTAAATTAATAATCTATCTAAACTAAAAAAAATGAAAAAGTATTATATTATCTAAATCTAACTATAAATTAAAATGACATAATCTATCTATATTTTATCACTATATTAAAACATTATGATACATATCACATTAAGTTTTATATACATGGTTTTTAAATACCTCAGGTTAGTCGTTGCCATTAATGTTCAGAAACACGTTTTCATTGGCATACTATCTATACAATTGTTCTGGGTATTTGAAATCCATTACACAGTCATATTTGTTCTATGGGTATTGCACCTGTAGAGTTCGTTTGTAAAGTAGACTGTTTTCGTGTCTGTATGTATATAATCATCTGACACTGTTTTTCTCTGTTTACCACAACTAATTCACTGGAACATATATGGAGCTTTAGCAAGTAATAAGCTGTCCTAGTTCACAAAATGATATATTTGTTCCCAGAGTAAAGTTCTTACTTTTGATGTCTACGGACACATAGCAGGTCAATGTTTTTGGTACTTAGTTCAGCACATAATATTCATGTATTTCTAACATATTTCACATAGAATATTTGACTGTACTAAATTAACATCTATATTACTCTACACTCTTATGTGGAAATTTCTGGTATTGCTACATCAGATGGTCGACTAAGGGTATCAGCCAAGATGTTATCTTTCCCCTTAATATGCTCTATACTAAAGGTGTAATTTTGTAGTATTAGCGACCACCTGTATATTCGGTCATTTCGATGTACACCACTCTGTATGACCGTTATTGGGGAGTTGTCAGTCTGGACAATGAAGTGCACACCCGCCAGAAATCGATGCAGCTTTCTCACCGCATAGATGACGCTTAAGGCTTCCAACTCGGATATGGAATATCTGGACTCAGTGGGTGTGATCTTACGGCTCACGTAGCAAATCGGATGGAAGATGCCCTCATAAAATTGGCCTAGTACTGCAGCGATGGAGATCCTGCTGGCATCTGTCCTAAGATAATAAACGAGCCTCGGATTAGGCAAGCGGAGGATTGGAACATTACTAAACAAGATTTTCAATTTTGACAATGCAGAAATTAATAATGCATCTTTGACATCCATTTTTACAGAAGCTTTTAAAACATTGGAAAATACACTTGTAATCTCCGCTAAATTTGGAATAAATTTACTATAGTAATTCACTAACCCCAAAAGGCTTCTGACCTGTTTCTTGGTGGTAGGCATGGTCAGATTCATAATTTTGGTAATAATTTTCTGGTCAGTCTTTAGTTGACCTTGAGAAATGACATGACCCAAAAAATCAATTTCTTTTAGGCCCAATTCGACTTTGCTCGGTTTGACAGTGAGCCCGAAGAGTCGCAACCTATTAAAGACATGTCTCAGTTTCAGTAGGTGTGTTGTCCAGTCATCAGTATGGACACATATTTCATCTATATAGGTCACTGTATTCGTCACTCCATGAAGTAGATCTCTAGTTAAGCGTACGAAAGTGGCAGGAGCGTTTCGAAGTCCGAAAGGAAGAAAACGCCACTCGTAAAGTCCTAAAGGTGTTGAAAAAGCAGTAAGATGGATGGATTGAGACTGCATAGGGACCTGCCAATATCCCTTGGTGAGATCTAATTTAGAAAAGATTTTGGAGGTGGACATGTCAAGAATAAGATCTTCGCAGGAAGGAATTGGCTCTGCGTCGATCTTGGTGACGTTGTTGAGCTTTCGATAGTCCACGCACAGACGAATTGTAGAATCTTTCTTCTTAACTAGAACAATTGGAAAAGAGTACTCAGAGGTGGATTTCTGGATGATCCCACTAGCCTCTAAATTCAGAATTTCCTACTTTAGATTTTCCCTATAGCTTAGTGGAATTGAGTACGGCCTGCATTTAATAGGCTTAGAGTCGGAAAGAAGAATGGAGTGTTCGATTCTGTCCGTCCTACCTGGAATGTTAGAGAATATGTCCTTGTATTCCGTCACTAATTCTACTAATTGTCGTCGTTGACTGTCTGTTAGTCCCTGTTCTATCTGTATGCTATCTAATGTAGCAGTCTTGTCTACAATAGGAACTGGTAGTTCCATTCCGTCGTCGTCTACCTGATTCAGTACGGTGGTGGTGCTAAGTGTGTATTCTGTATTCTCGCTAAGTGTATGCTCGTCGGATATGCCAGTCTCGCTAACTAGTGTAGTTGCGTTGTGTATGTCTGTCGTCTGATCACTTGGTGTGGGTGCACTGTGTTCGTCTGTCTCTACTTCTGTTTCTTGTCGTGAATAGTAAGGTTTCAACATGTTGACATGGAATATCTTTAAGTTTCCGTTTATTGATATTTCATAGTCAACATCTGAAATTTTACGTACCACCTTGAATGGCCCTTGCCATGAAGTCAATAATAAATTTCGTTTGTCAGGAAGCAAGAGAAGTATGTCTTGATCTGGTTCAAGTTCAATTGTTCTCGCCCCTATGTTGGCATATTGATTAACCCAATCACTCTCAAATGGCCTAGAAGCCAGTGTAGAAGGTTGTACTTCAGCTGTAGCATGTTTAGCCTTTCGTACTAACTGTTGACAGACATTACACAAACGACAAAATAATTTAATATCATTGCAAAAACCTGGCCAATAAAAATGAGCCTGAATTCTGGCCCTGGTTTTATCATATGCAAGATGGCCAGCAAACGGTGACTCATGTGCAATCTTTAGCACAGTTATGCGATGTTGCACAGGTAACACCGTTTGCTGAATCTCATGGTTACCAGTAGTATAATATCTAGTAAGGATGCCATTATTTAATCTGAAGAACCCTGATGCGTTCTTTGTCACTTTTGCTCGTTCTTTCAGTACTTTTAAATAAGGAGACAAACTAGGATCAGCTTTCTGCTGTTCTATGAATTTTTGTCTGTTGGTATCATCAGTGCTAGATGGAGAAAGCACCAGTAGTCTCTCATCTTGTAGCGTGTCTTGATGTTTTATAGTGTCTGCTCTGGTTGTTGCATTAACTGCATTCAGTTGGTTCCATGCAGTTATTTCATCGCTAGTACATTGTTTTAGTTGGGGTAAGCAACCCAGAATTAAATCAGTACAAGGGTTGTCAAGTACAGCACAGGTAAATGTACCCGAAAGGAAAGGAGTGTTAATACGGGCTTTGGCCAAAGGGTAAATTTCAATGTTACCCGAAAAGGTTCGGCATTTGACAGAGTCACCTGTATAATCCTCTTGACTCACCAGTTCCTTTCTGAGACCAATAAGGGTACTACCGCTGTCCAGCAAACATTGGCATGGTCTATCATTGACCATTGCATTGTGGAACTCTAAATTGCCTCTGGAGGCTAAGGCTGCATTCACACTCTCAGATGAGAATGGAACTGTATGTCCACATTCTAATTTTCCGTCAGCATGAAATTGGTGACATCGCTCACAACTGTCAAAACTTAACATATCGTTTACACAACACACCTCTTCCGTTTGGTTAACAGGTAATTCATTTTAAACATCACACTCAGTCTCACTACCACTATCAGAAGATGTATCAAGTAAAATAGCATTGTTGGCTTTCATACGTTGGCGGCCTAGGCACTTATTTGAATAATGGCCGTAGCTGGAACAAAAAAAAACATTTGACGGCACGCCGGTATGCAGATCTTTTGTTCTGTTGCTTCTTAATAACATTTTCAAGATGTGCCGGATAACTTGGCGATTTGTCACACATTGAATAAGTGTCATGTAAAAGTTGACAGTGGATACATTTTGAAATTTTTCTATCTTTCTTGTCAAATTTATTAAATGGTTTTCTATTGCTCTGATAGTTTTTAGATTGATCTTTTACAAAGGAAACTATTTCAGAGTCATTTGAAGTCTTAAAAATATTTCTGTTTGAAGAAAAATATGCAGACCCTTTCTTTTCAAACTGTTCTATGGTTTCAATGTCTGACTGCTGCAAAAATTTAGCAAAAGAGGATGGTATCGTGGATATTACTTTATCCATAGTTATTAAATTTTTCAATCTATCAAAGTCTTTTCCTATGTTAGCTGCTTTAAGCCACCTATTTAGTACACTTTGAACATTTGAGACGTAGTCAATGAAAGTCTCAGTAGGTTTAGGTTTTAAATTTGAGAACTGAACCTGATACCCAGGGGCATCAAGTAAAAAGTGTTGCATAATCCTATCACGGATGTATTGGTAGTCAGATCTAAGATCGGTTGGTATAGATTCTATCACTTTAAGGGGCTCACCACTCAGGTTCTTCATATAAATCATAGCCCACATCTCTAAAGGAACTTGGTGATATTTAAACTGATACTCGACATTTTCTGTCCAAGCAGATATTGAATCGTCTTTACAATATGGTTTGATAATATTTTTGTATTTGTTGAACTTATTTTCTTCTTGTTGACTTTTACGTTTAGTGGCAGAGATCTCTGCGTGTGAGTCTACATCCATCTCTTTCATCTTTAACTGTGTCTCTGATTCTACTTGTATTTGTTTTTCCTTAACTCTTGCCATTTCATCTATCTCCTTTTGCTTTAGATCTAATTCTCTTTGTTTTAATTCTTTATCTTGTTCTAATTGTTGTTGCTTAACATTCTTATCCTGTTCTAATTGTTGTTGCTTAACATTCGTATCATGTTCTAATTGTTGTTGCTTAACATTCTTATCATGTTCTAATTGTTGTTGCTTAATTTGCACTTCTTTTTGTTTTGTTATCTCAGCTAGTTGTATCTGGTGTTGTCTTTCCTGTGCGCGTTCATCTCTCTCTGCATCCTTTGCTTCTTTAAATTTTTGATCCGCATATTGTTCTAGCTCTTTACCTGTGTATTGCAATTCTTTGCCTGCTTTAATGAAGTCAGCTAGAGTAGCCATGTTGTTGGGTAATTGGCTCGCGTTGACCTGAACTGACTGCTTCACTCAGTTATTTTTCTTTACTATGTTATGTTATTTAATATCTGAGCACTACAAATTGTACTCTTTGTTTACATTCTGGAAAATTTTATTCTCCAAAAATTTAGAGCACAAAGTCTGTTCATACAATACACGCTGAAAAAGAGATGCACTATTAATCACAATGCATGCCAAAAACGTAGGTTTTACTCATCTTAATGTTCCCGAGAACAAGGAACAACACGTCAGCAACACCGGTCCCGTTGTTTGGCACCCCGGAATACACACGAGTTTTCTACTCAGGTCACCTTGTTTGGCACATCGGCATACACTCACGTTAACTCTCAGCTGTTGTTCACTCTGGTTAACAGAGCAGCAACAATTAACAACTCGTAAACGAAAAATAGATTTTTGACAAATTGGTACAATGACACTGACATGCCCACGAACAAACAGAATATCGAATAATTAATATTTAATGTCAATGTCCTGTCTTCGTTCTACAGTAATATGTCTTTCGTTACTAACTTAGTTTAATCTATGGAAGTATGGTGCAGACCAAATCTAATTTGCATAGCCGAAAGTAGTGCCCTCGTGACGGTAAACAAATAGAAAAGTACGAAAAAAAATTCAATAATTGCTTTTAAATCAATATAAATATAATAATAATGTGTAAATAAATAAATATATTCATTCTCTAACTTGAATAAACAAATAATAGTTAATATATCGTAAAGATTCAGGCAGGCAGCAGCTTGGCAGTTCGTAAACACTGAAATGCTGATTCCAAGTGGCGAGGCCCAACTGCTTGTCAATCGTGCCACGTCACAGGCGCAGCGCTATTTTTAGCTTGCAAAAATCAATACTGTCGCTGACCTCTGTATTGCTCCGCCATGAATCATTTTTGACAATTATTCAAAAACAAATAAATAATTACATAAATAAATGAAAGAAGAACATAATATTAATACTTACAACTTTGAAAAACACATTATTTAAATATATAACATTCTAATAAGCATAAATAAACATTATTTTATCACGATAGGCACAATTCTGCTGGCAACTCGATCTAGTCTGCATACGTCATCGTCACTGACACAAATTAAACATTTAATCTTTGTAATATCCTATCTGTAAACCTAGTCTAGAGCCGTGGGTAAGTGTTATAGCTTGAACTCAGGTTCAAGCCGCACTTCTGACACCACATTTAATCCTATTGCCTGTCAACAACCCATGTTTCAGGCATCATCGGATTACTTCTCCCACACCATACAAGAAACTTGCAAGTCGTGTGCGAGGAATGAAATGGTACATTTTATTGCCGTTGGCTCTTTACAATTGCAAAACAGTCGCTATCTAATCACACATAAAGTCACAATATTCTCTATCACTAGTTTTCTAAAACCCTATAGCTAATCTCTATCTACTAGGCTATACGAAAACTATCTTCTATTCTACACGATGTGAACACTACAGAGTCAGTCCCCAGTCTGACTTCCTTCACTCGCGTCGCTACACGCCACGCGGAAGGACCTTCATGCGTCCTTCGGCTCTTTGCGTGCTAGGTCAGTTAGCACGCTTCTATTAGCTGTCTTTGGTTGAGTGCTAATCGTAGCGATCACGCAGGCGTGATTCTGTCGTGACCAGTAGTGCTAACTATCTGGTCAACGCCTTCGTGTGAGGACTAGTTAATAGTCCCCCTTTTCTATCATCTATCCTGCCCTGATCCCGGGCACTATGCTCCCTCTATTCTATCTGAGGTTGACCCCACGTCCCGGTGGTGTTCTATCATGAGGCAGGCTTCCTGCCTCCTGTTTCAGTCTTTGACAACATGTGCACATTGCTATTTCACTAATATTAAATTTTGTATACATGTGGTTGCGTAATCTATTGTTTCCTGTTCTGATGCGTAGAATAATGACTTGTTCTGGTCTGTCCATAATGTGGTAGCCGTCTTGAGAAGGTTTTGGTGGCTTTCTGACTGATTTGATCATTCTTTTCTTTTGATGGTATGTAACTGGCACATCAGGCTGTTCTTCTTTTGCTCCTTCCTTAGCCAATCGATCAGCCCTGTTGTTTCCAGGTAGTCCACAGTGGGATGGTATCCACTATATGGTGAACTTATGCTGACTGCCAAGTTCGGAAAGCAGTGTCTTTAGTACTGGCAATTTCCCAGACAGGGGCGCCACGATTACTGATGTTGTATCTGTCAGTAGCACCACAGGTTGTTTACTATGGTTGGTATTTAGTAATTTCTCTGTTGCTATCTTGATTGTCTCAATTTCAGCATCATAGTTATGGCAATACATTCCTGTTGGTACTCTGGCCGTGACCCTAGTATTTTTTGATTATTATATGTACACTCCCGCACCTCTATTTCGTACAGCAATTTGTACTGACCCATTTGTGTAGACTCGGATCCAGAGGTACTGTAGGTATTCTTCATCAAGACAGCTGAGAGAGGCTGTTCTGCGCTGTACACTGTTCTGTACTTCCTTGTCAAATATTCTTCTCACTTGTGTCTTAATTTGTAGTGATAGTCTATGTTCAACATTCCATGGAGTTTGCACTGGTTTCGTTTTCAGGGGGATGCCGACTGTGGACAGATCGGTGGTTTCTCTGCAGAGTCGTTTGGACTGGTGGATAAAACCGCTTCTTTTCAACTGCCCCATAGCTAAGTTTTCAATTATGTTCTTCATAGGGAGACCTGGCAAGCTGAGGAACTTTTCTGCTTGTATTAGTTAGTTAGTCTTTCCTCTTGAGCCTAAGGAGGCGCATATGGCAGAAGTCCTGTCTCTCCATGCTTGGCGGTTCGCTGCTACCTGTTGTAGATCTTGGATATTTACTTGGCCATTGAATGAGCCTTCTCTAATGATGGTTCTACGCAGGGTCTCTCTTGGTCTTCCCCGTTTTCTTGTCCCTACTGGTGACCATATGAGGGCTTGGTAGGGGAGTCTTGTCTTGTCCATTCTGAGTACATGGCCGATGTAGTTCCAACAGCGTCTCCTTATGAAATTGGATACTGTATCTTGCTTAGTCTCTTGTCTTATTTGCGTATTGGTTCTGAAGTCTGTCCAGTGGATGTTTAGAAGTCTTCTAAGACATTTGTTCTCAAAAGTATCTAATTTTTTATCTAAAGCTACCGTTGATTTCCAACTTTCACATCCATACGTTAATCACACAAGAGTTGAAGATTTTAAGTTTTGTGTGTTTGCTGAGTGTCTTTGACTTCCAGATGTTTGACAGTTTATTGAAGGCACCAGATGCCAATGCGATTCTAGATCATATTTCTGGTGTTGAGTCCCCTGTAGATGTCATTTTGCTTCCTAGGTATGTGAAGCTGTTGACTATTTCAAGAACGTAGCTGTTCAATTTAGTGTCATCTGAACTGTTGGTAAGATCAATAGTCTTTGTTTTTGTGGTGTTAATTTGGAGACCAATTTGCCCTAAAACATTTTGGAGGTGGTTTATTTTCTCTTAGGCATCCGGGTGTGTTGAACTCAAAAGCACTATATCGTCGACAAAGTCCAGGTCTTCTAGAATTTTGTCAACCAAATGGATACCCATATTTGTGTTGTTTGTGCATTTGCGCATGACCCAATCGATAGCTATTCCATAGAGCATCGGTGATAAGACACAACCCTGTTTCACTCCTGTTTCGACTGAGAACCAGTCAGCGTTGCCTGTTTCTGTTCTTACGCAGCAACGTGTCTCTTTATCGAAAGATTTTATGACGTTGGTATATTTGGTAGGAAAACCATAGATGTTAAGTAGATTCCAAAGTGATGGACGGTGGATACTGTCGAAGGCTTTTTGAAAGTCGACAAAGTTGGTGATTAATCTTGACTGGAATTCTACGGAGTCTTCAATGATTATTCTGAGGGTGAAAATGTGGTCTATGCGTGACCGTTTTGGTCTGAAGCCAACTTGTTCTTCTCTAAACCTTTCATCTATAGACTTTTTCAATCTCTCAAGTAACATGCTACAAAAAAGTTTTCCTGGTACTGACAATAGAGTGATACCACGCCAATTATTGCAATCAGACATATCGCCCTTTTTAGGCAGTTTGAAAATTACACCATCTTTCCACTATTGTGGTGGGGATTCGCTTTGCCAGATTTCATTGATCAGCTGTAACAAACGTTGTAAGGTGTTCTCATCTGCTGCTTTGAGCATTTCTCCTGAGATGTCATCTTCACCAACAGCTTTGTTGTTCTTCAATTTTTTTATGGCTGCTTTAGTACTTCCGTGGTGAATGACTCGCAGGAGGCATCTAATGGGGGGCATAGTAATTTCTCCATCCAGGTTTGGAACAGTGTCAGGCTGCGGTCTATTTAATATTTCTTTGAAATGTTCTGCTCATCGTTGCTTTTGAAGGTCATCGGATAACAGTTGATTACCTTGTTTGTCTTTGATGGGTTTATTTGGTGTAGGTGAGTGATTGCATAGTTGTTTCATGATATGGAATACGGCTCTGTTGTTTCCAGTTCTGGCAGCTGCTTCGGCTTCGGAGGCCAGGCTGTGAATAAAGTTCTGTTTGTCTTTTCGTGCGCTTGATTTCACCTCTTTATCCAACATAGAGTATTTTTGCTTATGGTTTTCATATGTAGAGGTGTCTTTTGCAGAAAGAAGTGTTAGTTTTGCTTGTATTAGCGTTTTCGTATCTCTGCGCTCTCTCGGTGCTTGTGTCCTACCCATCTTCTCCACATCTTCTCCATCTCGACTATAGGGGTTGATCTCATCCTTCCTGTGGTGAACACCACGCAGTTGACCCGTATTCCAGGTGCGGTCGTATGCTCTGTTGATAAATTTTGCTATGCATTTTCCTTGCTGGCTCCTCGTGTCACCATGTGTTCACCATGTCAGCTTGCCATCAAATGTTACTCCAAGGTATGTTGGTTCTATATCTTCTCTAAGGGGTACTCCACGTATCTGGATGATCCCTATCTTTTGTTTTGGAGAGAGGGTAAATAGAGTGGTGCTGCACTTGTCAGTGTTTATGCTGACATACCATTCATTTGCCCATATAACAAATGCATCTACAGCATTTTGTAGCGATCTGGTGGTCACTGATGCATGTTCATTTGTGCTCCATAGAACCAGGTCTTCAGCGTACATTGTCGCTTTTATTCCACGCGGTTGATTAGCAACAAGATCATTTATGAAGATTAGAAAAAGTGTGGGGGACAAGACTCCACACTGGGGAACGCCCTGGCGAAGTAGTACTTTCTTGCTCTCGAGTTCGTCTATCTGGAGTCGGGTTCTTCTGTTGTGCAAGTATGCTTTCACCCATTTTTACATTCTTCCATTGACTTTACAGTTTCTCAGTTTCTTCTTCAGACTTTCTTTTCAGACTGTGTCAAAGGCTTCCTTCAGATCTATCCATGCAGCAAGCACCATCTTGAAATGCATCCTCAATTTCTTGAGAGAGGTAGGTTTTCTGATCTTCCGTAGAGTAGCATTGCCTAAAGCCAGCTTGCTGTGGGACATGGTTGTTTTCACTTTCAATTTACCACTGCAGTCTGTGATTGATGATGCGATCCAATGTTTTGCAGAGACAGCTGGTGAGGCTAACTGGTATGTAGCTAGAAGCAATGGAACTATCTTTCCCTGATTTTAGAAGGGGTATCATGATTGCTTCTCGCCAGGCGTGTGGATACTGCCTAAGGTCCAGCTGTTATTGAAGATCTGCAACAGCTTTGCTTTGGCCTCTGTTCCTAAGTTCCTGATCATTTCATTGGAGATACCATCAGCACCTGGTTACTTTCTCATTTTTAGGTTTGATATGGCTAGCTCCAGTTCGCTGATTGTGATAGGTGTCTCCAGAACCTAAAGTACTGTTTCATTATGTCCTAGATGTTGCCATTTCTCTCGAATCTCTCGTTGTTTTTCTGGGCTAATGCCGATATTGTTAATTTTCTGCAAATGAGTCCGCAAAATGGTCAGCTGCTTGCTTTCCTGTTAAGATGTTTCCGTCTTAATGTAGTGCAATTTTTGAGTTTGTCCCCTTGCCCTCATCGTTTAGTTGTTTTATTAGCTTCCACAATTTCCTTGTATACCTTCAGAAGGTCGAAGCTGGATCTGTACGTAGACAGTGGACTGAGTCGCTGCGGAAGTCTGTTGTCCGCAAAGTCACCTTCATCTTCGTCCCGGGACATGCGGGAGTCGAGGGAAATGAACGAGCTGATAAATTGGCTGGCTCTGCACCCCTTGTAGATGGCCAGCCCATGGATCGTGCCGATGTTATTAACGCCCTTAAAGATATGGCGAGAACAGAGGATTTTGACTCCAGTGATTCCACATCGCTTTCCAGGATGAAAGACCTGGGAGTAAGAATCGGCACAGCCAGACGCGAGAGGTACATCGGGAAAACAAAGCGCCTCGTCAACCAACACAGAACTGGCACTATTAGCCACCGGACGCTGATGCATATGCTGGGGGGAGGTTCTGAGCACCTATGGACATGTCCGGAGTGCAACGAAGATACCCCAACTGATAACTAACTAACTAACTAACTAACTAACTAACTAACCTTTCACAGTTCAGAGACTGTTTTCTCCTGCCAGCTTTTCCGTTTAAGCCTGCAGCTTGGCCTTTTCAAATTTGGCTTTTGCGTGCTGGTAATTATTGTGGTGCTCTTGGCTGGGTTTGGCCTCTGCTTGCTGTCTACACACTTTCACATCATTATGCAACTGTTCCAGTTCACTACTCCAGTAGGGTTTATAATGTTTACGGGCTCCTCTTGGTGCTGTTTCTCGTGCTGCCTGTAATATGCATTTCCCAAACTCTTCAACTACTTTATTGATGTCTTTCTCAGTGTTTAGGTTTCTCACCAGTATGCTGGTGAGATGCTTGTACATTGCCCAGTCTGCTTTCTTGTAGTTCCACCTCGAGAGGGTTCTGCTTTAATTCACAAGCTCATTTTCTACAGTTAGAAAGTTTGGCCGATGGTCACTGCCACCAAGTTGTTTCCCAGCAGTTCGTGTAATGTTCCACTCCAGGTCTGGTGAATGAAAAGCCAGGTGTCAGGTTGTCAGAAGTTGGGGTGGCCACCGCCTAGATGAAAGTATTATTCACTGGCGTGCAACCCCAAATAGTCAGAAATTGACTAGGGACAAAATCTATATGGCTGAACTACAGATTAAGCCCTGAATATCCAACATACAGCTCCAAATGGCTCGTTACAAAATTGAAATGAACTGTGCTGAATATTCTTCAAGGAATAGGAAGGACAAGGTTAGCTAAGATAGATTTTTAAGTCTAAATTTAAGAGTAATTGACAACTATCCCAGTACAGGTTTTTCTCTCTGACTGCTCCCTTCCTTGGTGTGTAAGTAAGCCCCCACCAATGTACACACACAACACGTATGCACAATTGGAATTAGAAAGTATAACGACTGAACTATGAGTTTAAAATAAACTAGAACATTTATTGGCTATCATGATTATTAGACATCTGATGTTTTTCAAGATGATGATGAGGAAATCATATAACATATTGATAGTGATGACAAACATTACATAACTTCAATGTTACTTGTCAACTATCTGGATCTGTGGTCCAGATCAGCTAAGCAGCTAATGTCCGATATCCACTCTCCAGGAGAAATAAAACAGCTTGCTGGTATTCTGACGCCTGTCAGTCATGGCACTACATAGTTGTAACTCGTTCTTGAGATCTATACCCAGGCGCTCTTATTTAGAGCTAGAAAGAAAGTCACGAATGTGTTATATCTAGTTCTATATCAGTACGATCCTAAGTAATACATATATCCTAGCACACACATATACAATGACCAATCTGGCCTAGTTTATCTTCCAGCTCTACTGCGTTCACCAACCTCCTTCTCCCTACTGTCTTTAGTCTGGGACGGGCTTTTCAATTGTCTCACACGCCTGTAATTATTAAAATTCTGCCGTCCTATGTCCATGTCACTAATACAGACATTATGGGTCGTACATCCGCTATGTCCAAAGTTGGTTTAGCAGCTCACAGGGTCGGTAATGGTATCATAATAGTACCTGATCATCCGGGCTTACAAGCCGTGACCAGTATCTGTGCTAGATTTTCGTGAACCGTGAACGAACGCCCACAATACACTGAAAAGGTTTAGCTCTATATACCATATACCAATTGTGGGTAATGTCTGTACCATTACACCTCTGCTTACCACAACATTGATGGCCAATGTGCCAATGCGCACCCAATAGCATAACACCACATTATCTTTTAGTGAGTTACCATATAACACATCAACATCTACTAAACCTAAGGTATGCAAATTCAAAAATGGCATATAAGGTTATTCTTACATACATGCAAAAAGGAAGTAGTAATATCCTTTTCTACAACTAACTGGGAAACATAGTTTCCATACACGTTACAGAACAAATACACGTCTGCCGAGTGCATGTCCAAAGTATAACAAACATTATGCATATGATAATTCAACTATATCAAACATCCGATATACATACATTATATTACTTCAAAATGGACATATAATGATACTCAACGTAATAGCATACGGCACTATTAATTAGTAATAATATTGTATAGCTACAAAATGAGATATACAAGTCTAATTGAAGTGACCACACAGAACAGGCACATTGCTGATCTGCCCGTTTTAGTCACAAATTAGCCACTGCTGTGGTAAGAATTAAAAGGAATATAGTCAGTTGACTATATTCTGTACAACAAATGCACCCACCAAAAGGCAACTAGGATAGTGTACAAAGAAATGACAAGCATCTACCAAGACACCTAAAAGTATACTTAGACAATATTTCTTGAAATAACCTAGGTCAGATATAGACTGAAAATCAGTACATACAACTAAAAGGCTTAGATAGTTACTAAGAAATCTACATGTACTCTTTTCACCTGTTCGAATGTCTGACTTATTCTAAAGGGAGCAGGTCTAGCATGGGTTTTTATACCTAGCGTAGAAGTAGACACGTATCTCCCAGGAATTCCAGTCATAAATTCTTCCTTATCTCCCCCTGGCGTTAATTGCAATTCTCACTTCAAAACTGGCCGTCACTCACATTCCTCCAGTCCTGCTCTAATTACCTTATCAGATCTGTTTCACACCTCCCTGAGTCTGCCAGTCTGAGTGGACTTGGCTTGTTTACAGGCCTAGGGCTATTATCTCCACCTGGGTCAATATGTTGTTAACGCATGGGTGGTTTTATTTCACTATCTCTGACATTCTCCACCTGGCTACAGGTAATTGCTTTTATTCAACCACTGGCCCAGTTCATTGTTGATTTAGCCAGAATCTACCTGGGCGAGAAGGTGCCAATGTTTTTGTGTGATGGCATAGCCCGTCTGGGTCAGCAGTTTTCCCAGGTGTATACTAATTATCTAGTTGTGTCCGTCTCAAGTCTCAAGCAGCCAATTTTACTTGCCATCTGCAAGCTTACGTCATGGCTAGAGGCTTTTTGTGAGTAATCTTACTTCACGACTAGATAGCTATAGGGCAGCCTGATTAATTCATGCTTTCTCAAATTGGCCTCTCAAATATGGAGAACGAGAAAATATTATGGGATGTTAACGTGGCATTTCGCGACACAGGTGTAGCTGTAGTGTGCAATGATCTAGAGTAGAAAGTATGTGGGTCGGACGTCTTGTTAATCAAGATGAATCTATTCTTATCCTGCCAACTTCCATTCTCTCTGCTCTCTGGTCCATGTGATCATAGCCCCGGCACTGCGAGTGGCTGTGAAGTCGCCACACTCAATTATTTTTTTTTCTTTTAATGGCAGTATGCCCAGTGCCTGTGGGCGGTCACTTGAACATTAGTAGTTGATCAGATGAAGGTCTATATTGCGTGTCTTATTTTTAAGTGTCTGATACTCAGCCCCTTCCATGTAAACTTCAATTTGAGAAGCAGTGATGTTATTATTTACAAGGGTAAGTTTCCCAAAATTTCGCCTGTCACCCTTTCGGTCAGAGCGGTAACACTGATAGCTTCTGATTTTGAAGGTTATATTTTCGTTGAGGTGAGTTTCTTTCAAGCAACATACGCTTACTTTTTTCTTGGTCCAAGATGGTTTATAGTTCTATGTTTATTTATTTATTTTATTTTTTTGCTGACCCCCTCGGCATTCCAGTGCATTATTGTTAGTCTTTGTTTGTTTTGGCTAGACGCTCTATTCTCAGGCCCCCTGGCTCCACAGGACATCTGAGAAGGACCCCCAGATGCTGTTGTTGGACACTTTCGAGGCATAGGGCCCGTGATTGAACATTCCTTTGGGTCCGAAGCAGGGCGAGCACCATAACATTTAGCAGTTGTCGGCATATTTCTTTAAGCGTGATTGCGTGGCAAACTGATTGGTTGCCTCCGTCTTCAATACCTGTCCTTTGCTAGAGCAGACTGTG
Organism: Cepaea hortensis; assembly: GCA_963921405.1. NCBI lineage: Eukaryota > Metazoa > Mollusca > Gastropoda > Stylommatophora > Helicidae > Cepaea > Cepaea hortensis. The sequence goes on along the minus strand of OY992881.1, from coordinate 104,426,645 downwards.
GTCTTACTCGAGTTTTGGTGTGTAGGTACGCACACATGTGTCTGTGCATGTATATGCGTGCATTCACATCTAGAGCGTTCTGGTTATTTCTCAGCGCCAGTGACTCGCTGCTGCCCCTTCTCCTGTTACAGCTCTGCAACGAGAAGGCCAGGTTTGCTGCATAGGTGATGAGTGCACGAGTCATTGGGGTATTTATGAAAGGTGGGGATTTCACCCCAACCCTGCCCCCGGCTACATACAGCAACATTTGGAGCCGAAGACATGATATATTACATGGTTAGCTATTTTGGATTAGGTGAAATAAAATTAACGACAGGCAAAATACTACTACGTAAATGTGAAACAGTATGGAAAAAGGCAATACAAGGAACAATGCATCTCTCGTCCCATTCATAGAGGAAGAGGCAATGAGTTATAAATACAAAATTAAATCCCGGCTGGCCACAGGTTTCAGCCTTATCCTCTCTGCTGTTCCCCGCTTACACAGTGAGGATCACACGTGAGCAAATCACAATACGGGAACTAATTTCGTGTATTGTCAGTGTAAAGAGAGGGAACAGATTTATGGAGAACTTCAGATGGTGTGTTTGTTACTTATGTAGTTACTTTGAGTTAATTAGTTAGCCACTTGGTTAGTTAGATAATTAGTTATTTAGTTGGCAAGCTAGCTAGCAAATAAGTTAATTATTTATGCAATTTACTAGCTAGCTAACTAGCTGGTTAGTTAGTAAGCTAGCTAGCTATTTAGATTGTTAGTTAATAGTAAGTTAGATGGTTGGTAAGTCAGTTAATTAGTTAGTTACTTGCTAGATAGATAGCTAGTTATTTAGTCAGCCAGTGTATGTGCTAGTTAACAGTTAGATTTTTTTTTGAGTTAGTAAGTTATTGACATTGCACACCGAGCTAGTTAGTAAAATCACCTCCTCACTATCACAACCTCTGTGTTTGTTATCTATTCTCTGCCCGCACTGCACAACGTTCTTATCTGGCTTCGAAATATTTCACAGTGGCAGTGAATTTTATTATTTTATTTTTTATTCTGACAATTATCATCTTCACGAGGATAGCCTTCTGCCTCAACAACATTGGGTTTATTTCTAGCTTACATGAACGTTATGTTGCTTATTTTCTCCGTCTGCCATTGATATACTCTGCTATTATATTATTATCATATTGTCTCAGTGTGTGTCATATCCAAGGCAATCGTGTTTTTTCTTCACCTCTTGATTTTCTACAATATCTATAATTTTCTCGCCTAGCCAAACATTCGTTAATAATTCTCCATTTGTGTCCATTAACCCAAGTCCATATTTCCCCACGATCTCTTCGTAACCCGTGTTATCCGATCACATCTTGACATTTATGTTACCCATCACACATGTGATATTGTCGTCTCTTTTATTACATACAATAGTGTAAAGTTTCTGTTAAAAGCCCTAATAATTCATACTTATCATGTGTTGACGTAAAACGGGAGGATATTCGTGTGTATGCTCTTAATATGGATCTAACTAAATATTGTTATTTATCTCATCTCATGTTGTTCCTCTTGTACCTTGCGGTGTCGATATAAGTATAAACAGCGGGAAAGTGCCCGATTATGGGCTTCATGTATCGATATCCTCATGGACTCTGCTATTCTCTCCGTCCATCGTTTACGTGTTCGGCTTAAGTAGTATAGTATGGGCTAAAGGATGTCTTTTTGTGAAGGTGTAGGTTTATAAATACCTCCACAAAGGGCGATAACTCCTGATATCGCCTAGGGGAAATAACCAGGTCGTATCTAAGGAAGATAATTCTAAGAAAAGACATCTCTTATGTCTCTATGGATAGATAACTATTGGGTGGGTGTATAATATTTTAATTATAAAAAATAAAATAAATAAAATAAATAAACATGAAAGCAAATAAATAAAAATGAACGCGCGTGGGGTGGGGTAGCGGGTTTGGAGATTATGTGTGCGGGCGCGTGGGGTGCGGCTAGGTGGTTTGGGTTTAAACACTATCATCATACATGATACAAATAAAAACCTTAAAAATTTAAAGATGGTCAGTATTATTGTTTGTAGTATGTACGGCTAAGTGAAATTAGTTAATTAGGGGTGGGCAGCAGTTATTAGCGATCTGTATAGTGTCGTATTGGTGTAAAAACTTTCATCTACACGTTAAAATGAAACACTTAAAAAGAAATGATTGTCCCTGGTATTTTTGTATTGGGTATGGCTTAGTGAAATTAGTTGACAATTGGTGGGTGGCGGTTAGTAGTGATCTGTAGATTGTCGTATTGGTGTAGAAACTATCATCATACGGGTTACAAATGAAAACCTTAAAAATTAAATGTGATGGATATTATTGGTTGTAGTCGGTATGTTTAACAGTGTTGACTAACATTGTAGGGGAAGTCAAAGGCGTGACGTAGATCAGTGGTAGCAATGATTGTAGAATTCTTCACGCTGCATATTCAAGTATGAGTCCAAACGCTTGTAAAGTCAGGTTTTATTACGTTTATTCGTGGATTCGTACAAAAGCAGGTTCACAAATCAGCATGGCCACAAAAGCTCTGGGTCACGGCTCAGATTACTAAAAGGCTTTACAAAATCTTCATCTTTACAACTAAATCTCGCCAGATGGAACCCTACACTGCTACTCGAGACGATGGTTAGAAGCTTCTGTCCCGTAACCAAGTGGTCATCCCCTATGACTCTCCTCTACGCATCATCAGGAGACCGTGCTCAATCGTGCACAGCCCACTTTTCATCTTGCACATTCTGTGCCATGCTTTGCTTGGCCTTTGGAACTCCCGACCTTTTGTCTTACGAATCCATAAAAGTGTCACACTGTTACACATTCCTTATTTCCTTATTCTGAGACTTTTTCTACAAAGTCTTAAAACGAACCCTATCTTTATTTCCACTCTAAATCACTCAACACTCAACTCTTAAATTAAAAAGAATTCTAATATCATAACTTATTCCCCCCAAAAATTACAATACCAGAATCTTTGATAACTCAAAAACAAATATCTCCCTATTTCATAGGTCTGTCTGCCTTTCAAAGGCATCAACCCTAGTTCTTCTTCGTATTATATGCATATGTCACTTCTTCTTGGGCTGATCACTCTATAGTCATTCATGAGCAATCCGCTACTGACTATATCAACACCCAACCATCACTCACTGCTACCTTATAAACTTTCCTCTATTTCTCTTACCCTTTGGTATAAATTTTTTCAGATATGTAACAAAGTCAGCTATTTCAATCATTACAAGTTTTACAATTACTTTATCATCAGTAATTATCAAAAATACAGCATAACACCAAGAAAAATAGGAAAACTCAACGATAGAAAGGAAAAGAATAGGTGGTCACTTGAGGGAGACAGAATCAGAACTATTTCTTACATATTGGCTATTTACAACAACAAAAATTCAAACCACTCCTAGTTATCTTACAATGTCATAATGAGACATTATGTAATAAAGTCTTAAAAAAACAACCTAAGCACAACTCTCGTAGTTGAACTCCCCTCTTACCCCAGTCGGTTCATAACCCCGATAAATATATCAACCCGTCCATCTACCATGGGCATTACCTTCTATTAACCACCTCAGCTCACCATGGCTCTGAACGCCCAATCTAAGACTACTTCAGACTACCAAAGCGACCCAAGGACTCTCTCTATTATGGGCATCACTCAATCCCATGCCGTTATTCACAGCACCCCAACGATCTATAATAATCCCTAGCATCGTGGCTCTGAGCGTCGCCCAACCCGTGTTCACTATGATTATGCTGTAATCCACAGCGACCCAAATTCCATCTGTCCATATGTTATGGATATCCCGCGTCATTTCCTAAAACCTCTACTTCATGGCGCTCAATCCATGTTCACCCCAGTTTTTGCTGACATCCGCAGCAACCTCAAATGCTAACTATGTCCATCCACCATGGCAACATCCCTTAAGACCCATGCAAGCTCATGGCCCCGAACGTTATCCATCTTCTAGTTACCCAAGGCCACACCGTCAACCACAGCTACCCAGCAACTCACCCCAAAATGTCCATTTATTATAGACATCATTAATATTATGGCTCTGAACGTAAATTCACTTATAGTGACCTCGGAATGTCATGTCAACTACAAAACACATCCCGAGGACACAATTAATATGTCCATTTATTTTGGGCATCACGTGCGATTACTCCTTGACCATTCTTATAAATTAAAATACACCCTCTGTTTGTAACCCAACGTAATTAAAACTACCATCATAAAAAAACAAGTCAACATTATTTCAAACCAAATCCAAGACTAATCAATGATAACTCAATTCTAAATACCAAAATTGTGTCAGTTTTTACGAAACTGAAATGTGCAACTCAAAACAACTAGTTCAACTAATATGCTAACATCGAATGTTACTCAAGCAATGAAGACCAAAAATCAAGACACGACACATTTCCCCCTTAAAATTTGTCACTTATAGGGACAACGTGTATCCCCCAACATTTTATAAAATAATATATACAACTATCTACTGAAATAAGTAATTAATAACCAAGTCAACAAATAAAGAACACACCCTTTTTCTCCCGAATTCTGTCACTTTTACGGACAAAATAACCCCAAGCAAAGTCACCAATAAAAAATGAGCATTTTTATCTAGATATCTGGAATCTCAACACCTACTCCCACTAATCAATCGTAACTCAGCCTATTTATTTTCTATACAGTACCGCCACGCTTCTTTAATTGATTCTTCAACTATGCTAAATTTCTTTGGTATAGTGTATTGGTTTCTACGCTAGCCTTAACTTTGTTATCATTCTCATCACTATTGTCGAGGTAAGAGCTGGAAACATCTTCACTCTAAATAGTATATCTTTCCACTTCTGATTCCTCATCAATTTCTTGTTCTCCTGAAGTTATGGTTGGGAGAATCGCTCAGCGTATCAGTTAATTCTTATTTAAATATATCCATGGTCTTATCGATTTCATGAGACCTCTAAGTTGTCCTCCGCTTCAGTCTTCTGCTGTTTTTGTGTTCTAATTTCTACTAGACAAACATCCTTCTATTTGAAAGTATCTTTTTCTCCCATCTTTGGAATTCGTCTCCTAGCTTCTGCTACTTTTCTGCTATATATATATATATATATATATTGGTGTCTTCTCCTGACGAGTCGGTAGTAAAAACCATAGTTTCTTGCTTACTGTCAATTGTTCAATTGGAAGAATTTATTACTCTCCACTCTGGATACTCTTCTTTTACAATTTTCTTATTCGTTTTGAATTTAGTTAACTGATGGTTACGTACATTATCTTCAATATCTCCAACCCGGCCAAACTTTCTTCTTCATTATCTGCATACACATTTATTAACCTATTATTCCGCACTACTCCCTGGTTATTTTCTCTCTCAGTATCTCTTACCGTTACCTGACCACTTTCCGATGCCTCTGACGAATCATCCCCTATATTTACAAGCAAACTCGTTGCAGATCTAGCCTTGGCACTCTTTCTAATTTTTCTCTTGGTGTCTTTTGTCTGTCTGTCTATCCTCTGCGCGGCCTGCCTGCTTAAATTTAACTGTGTCTCCCTTTGTCAATTTCAACTGAGTTGGTTTTATTTTTCTACCACCTTGGTTTGATTTCCTCGTGGTGCTATTTTCTTAGTTGGTTGTATTTGAATTTTCCTTTCCACTTTATCAATGTGTGTCTGAGTACTCTTCTCCACATTACTGACTGTCTGTGTCTGTGTCTCTTTTTCCGGTCGGACACTAAAGACTGAAAACACCTTCTGACCACCAAGATTTATGTCTGTGTTTTCTTCTCCGTTACTCAACCTTGCAACCGAATATCGCAACTGTCTGATCTGCAACCAGTTTTCTCGTAAAGCTCTTGCGTTTTCACTATTTGAAGGCAAAAACCACTGTTTCTTATACAAATTCCTTTTCTGGTCATTACCAATTCCTAAATTTGTGTTTTGTTTTACTATATATCTCTGTGTCTCACTCTTATCTGCTGTCATATTTATGTAGCTAATAACTTTAATATTATTGCCGCACTGTTTATCATTCCTATCAACTGGCTGCCATCTATTGGACTTGCCTACACCATAATATCTCATACCCGTCTCGTGCGCCGTTATTTCAAGCATTTGCCTCTTTATCAATTCTATCATATACGAAATTCTATGTACGTCCACTTTTAAGCTATCCATCAACTCTGTCAAACGTCCTTGCTTCCTATAAAAGATTTCCATAGTAACTCACCACGCCTTCATAACTTAAATATCGCAATTTTGACAATTTCCACCATTCGAACTTAACTTTCAAACCCTTCAGCTGATCCCTTTTCTTTTATAATTTCCCCAACATCATGGTTAAAACGCTTGCTGTGAAAGATGCCAGATATGAGTACAGTTATGATAGAAACTCCCTTGTTGTTTTTCAATACGTATGCAGCTATCCCATACTCTGCAAAACGTTATTCAAAGACAAATCTTCAGAAGCATGCATCATGTTTTCAATTCTTCAATTCTATCTTAAAACAAATAATTATACACACATTATACTCCTTAACTAATTTAAATTAAATTTTGCTTACTCACCTAACATTTTTCTTCGGGTCCATACACTTTAAAAAGACAAGCACTGACTTCCAGGGCCCTTCAGGATGCTCGACCAATAAACGTTCTCAAATCAGTGTCGTTCCAGATCACACACTGGGCGGTGAGGCACGTTGAGAAAAAAAATCCAGCGACACCACGACACCCAAGGATAGCGACTAAATCAGTCCAGCAACCATAGCAACGACTACCTTAAGTACAGCAGCCAGGTCAATTTAGCAACACGACGACCTCAAGGACAGCAGCTCAGTTAATTCAGCAGCACATCTTCAGTAAGCCCATGAACACAGCAACAACGTCGATAACACTGGTTTAATGTATCAGCCACCCATGGACGGGCTCTTGAAATACTGCAATGGACGATTAAATGTATCAGCCACCCATGGACGGGCTCTTGAAATACTGCAATGAACGATTAAATGTATCAGCCACCCATGGACGGGCTCTTGAAACACTGCAATGAACGATTAAATGTATCAGCCACCCATGGACGGGCTCTTGAAACACTGCAATGGACGATTAAATGTATCAGCCACCCATGGACAGGCTCTTGAAACACTGCAATGAACGATTAAATGTATCAGACGCGTCTACGAAAGTTTAAAACGTACAGCTATTTCTCGCTCCTGGACACATCGAAAGAAACGTGTAGCAGAGTTTTGCCCCTAGATAGGCGTTCAATAAAAGTATAATGCCGTGTTATTCTCGTTAACCACTGTTACATATGTCTTAGTGAAATTCGTTGATATGCTGTGGGTGGCAGTTATTAGTGACCTGTAGAGGTCGCAGTGAATTAAACACTATCATCTACTGGTTACGAATGGGACATCAAACGTAAAGATGGTCGGCATTATTGGATGCAGTCGGTATGGCTTAGTGAAATTCGTTGCTAAGGGATGGGTGGCGGTTATTAGTGGTCTGTGGATGATCATAGGGGTTTAAATACTATCATAATACGGGTTATAAATGAAAACCTTAAAAAAGTAAAGACGGTAGGTAATATTGATTGTAAGTTGGTATAGCTTAATGAAATTAGTTGTTAAGAGATGAGTGGTGGTTATTATCGGCCTTTAAAGGGTCGTGGTGGTTTAAACAATATAATCATATGGGGTACAAATGATAACCTTAAAAAAGAAAATATGTCCGGTAGTTTGGTTGTAGTGGGTATGGCTTAGAGAAATTCGTTGTTAATGGGTGGAGCACGTGTTTTTGTATGTCTGTCTAGCTGTCCGTATATTTACCAATCTGTATATCTATCTATACGGCTGGCTGTATTCGTTTTTTTGTGTTTTGATCATATGTATATCTGCATGTTTGTCGTTGGGGTTTATGTCTTTATATGTGTATACTGCTCTGCTATCTCTCTGTCTGACTGAATTTTTTTTTCTCCAGTCTATATGACCTTGTATGCCGTTAGGCGACTTATCGCTATAAGGCCTCCAATGTTAGCACAACGATCGGACATAATGTAAACATGTCAGCATGAGAGCGTGTGTATGACTGGGTGTGTGTGTGTTGCCATTCCGAGCGTTTGACACAAATATCACATAGGTGTGAAAGCTAGTAGTATGACATGTGGCTACGCGTCCTTATATCAGAAGCCTGAACTGAACCTGAAATTATGTCTTATATGTGCTTTTGTGTCATCAAAACAACCCTTAAGAAGATGAATTTTCAAATGTCGTAAATGAGGATACTTAACTGCTTCCGGTTTTGTACATTTAAATAGATAAACTTAAATTGCTAAAACTAATATTATATACGAGTTATTAATAAACATGGTATTTCTGTTGTGTAAAACAAAAAGTAAAGATGGTAACCGGCTATTAGGTCTACCTTCGACAATTGTATGTATATTTGCGAATCCGATCGTCAGAAGGGCATAGTTTTGTTATATATCTGTAAAGTAATCAACTTTGTTTTATATGGTGAATAATACTGTCTGTAGTGGACGGGATTTGAAACTGTCATCATACCATTGGCGGTGTTTTAGAGATACATACCACGGCCTCGGGGATGTGACGGTGTTCAGTCAGCCACATGGCCACATGTCGAGGGGATACAACCGAGACACGTGTTTAATGGCTACAACCTTAAAACGTGAGGGGCGTTACATACAGCCGGTCACACGCAAAAGGATACATCCGGGACACTTGCACACTGGCTAAAGCCGGTCAAAAGTGGCGTTGCATCCGATCACCCAATAAGGAAACATCTGGGACACGTGCCTAATGGTTACATTCGATCAAAGGTGGCGTTGCATCCGATCACATGCTTAAGTGGTACATCCGTGACACATGATTAATAGATTACTACAGAAAATATCGCCATCTGTCGGCTGTCGTGTCAGGTGAGCTAAATCGTGTTGACCAACATGCATGACGTGATTCCTCTACACCGTCAACAGTGCATCCGAAGGCTAAAATGGTATCCCTTCTCTCTCTCTTCTATGTCCATGTAATCCTAGAGTCATCGAGTAACACCCAAGAAAAATACCGCCTCAATACTATATAAGGCCGTTTCGACTGTTGTATACACAACTACCGGCTGTAGAAATGTGGTTTCTGAGGAAAATGCAAAGAATACCATGGACAGCCAGAAAGACCAATGAACAAGTCCTTCAAGAAACAAATGAAGATCGTAAACTGATCAGAGACATTAGACGTAGACAGTCACAATTTTTTGGGCATGTTATGAGAAGAAATGATTTGGAGAACTTGGTGACAACTGGTAAGATCGATGGGAACAGACCAAGGGGAAGACCTAGAAACAAGTATCTGGATGGCTTGGCCTTGTGGCATGGTCGAGACAGAAACACGGAACTGATCCACGACTCTGTTGATCGAGTGAGATGGCAGAACATGACCGCCCACGCTTACCGGCATTGCACATGATGGATGGATGGATGGATACACAACTATAACCAAATCATCACATTGTCCGACTAAGTCAGTCTCATAGTCAGTTAGGAGAGCTTTGACTACTGAAACTAGTCGATGAGGGCATGCCTATACTTAACAACTAGTGGGTCATACAGCTGCGAGTGTTTAGCGCAGCCTATCAGCTTATAATATTTCATACGAACACAACACGCTGGTGCGTATAGACCTTAAGCGGCTCATGTAACACGACATGTCACGGACACACTGCCCTGACCAAATAAGTTATCATGTCTAAAATCAGACATCTACGTTTTCTCTGTCTGTCCATAGACTCTTTAATCTTTGCCCAGAAACCTATTTCCGATGCCAATATATGTTTTTCAGCTTTTCGGTTCATTGCCACGAGTCACACCCGCGACACGGATGGACAGACCGACCCTAATCCTAACCCGCATGAACATCAAGTCATCCCTACAGGCTGACGACTGGTAACGCTACCAACGACACAGTACCGAGATTCGAACCCGGCACACACAGGGACATCGGCGGTCATCTTTACATTTTTCTTTAATGTTTTCCTTTAACGATCCAATACCGTATGATCATATTGTTTTGAAATACTTATCTAGCTATCCCACCTCTCACCCACCCCTTAACAACGAATATCACTAAGACATACCTATATAATAAATAATAACGGACATCGTTACTTTTCAACATTTTTTAAAACGATATTATATCGTATGATGATGATATTGTTCGGGAGCAGTTATCTAGATACCCACACGTCACCCACCCCTTAACAACGAAAAACACTCAGCCACACCCATTACAAAATGTACTGTCGGCCATCTTTTCTTTTTTAAGGTTTTTAATTGAAGAAGTGTAATCTATATAATGATAGTGTATACGCCACTACGACAAACTACAGATCATATACCCGTCATATTTACATTTTTACTTATTGAAATTTTCATATGACACCCGTTGAGGATCGACTGTTTGAATCGCCTTTCCCCACCACACGAACTCGTCAATGACCGGCATTGTGATCACTAATGGCTTGACACACCGGTTCTGCGACGACACTGATGCATTATACCACGATGTGGACGGACAGAGCGGATACAAACCGTAACCCTAATACTAAATCCTAACCCTAACACCAAACCCTAACCCCTAACCCCAAACAGAGACCGAGAAGGATTGGGGTCAATCCTTAAATGTCAATCCTGAAAATCTACAAAATTAGACTACACCATAAACCTAACTCCTTACCCTAACCTCTAACCCTAACCCTAATTCTAAACCCTACCCCTAACCCCTAACCCTTACACCTAACCCTAACCAATAACCCCAACCCCTAACCCTAGCCCTAACCCTAACCTCTAAGGATTGGGGTCAATCATTAGAGGTCAATCCTGAAATGCTAATTAGTTAGGACGTTCTCTATAGATGTCCTGAGGCAGTTCTTACGACATACGGCATGTTACATTGAAAACATTATGTCATTTATTGTACAAGTAACACACGAGCGTTCGGATATTTTCAGAGCTTACATCACCCCTTGTTTCAAGCAGATCTGTTTTAGTTCACTGAACAATAATTTACTTGTACTAGGTATCACACGCTAACAATAGGTTCGTTATGCTAATTAGATTGCAACTGACATACGTATTTCAAAAGCATCACACCATTACATATTAGGGATTTTAAAAACGACGTGTTTTTTATTAAAGCAAGATCGACGTTCTTTGTTTCCGTAACTCGCTACATTTTCCTTCTCCTTTACTCCGTATCCAAGCCTATTCTATCAGAAGTATGATTTAAAAAGCCCAACACGCCTCTAGGTCTCAGGATTTGACCTTAGGCGTTGACATGAAACATCGAGCCGAGAATAGAGTCCCCGTAACTCTGCCATATACAATAGTATTCATATTTCTATTTCTATTGCTATAAAACTGCGAATATTGAGAAACAGCTTGAGGACAACAGGGATGTGGTTTTGAGAAGTTGTGATGCGAAAATTAACATTCATGGAGTGTCTGGAAATGGGTGAGGAAAGAAGAACAGTCAGTGATATTGGTCTTTGCTTTATTGACTACACAAGGAGTTCGATAAAGTAAGACATTTCTAAGAAAACATATTTTGGAAACTACCAGCTGCAATACACATTGATAATGGCATAGACCAATATCAACATATTAAGAGCGGTGTGCGACAGAGATACGTAATGTTTCCAGATCGTTTTTTTCCCCTGTGCATTGAAAATATTTTCAGAAATGTAGACGATATTAAAGGAATAATCACTAGGGGACGTAACATTAGTAACATTAAACATGTGGATGATACAGGATTGACTGCAGACTATGTATATTTAGTTTACGCGGTTGCTGCACACAGTGAACAACTAGGGTTATAATTAAATTGTTAGAAGACACAGATTATGGTCGTCACTAGGAAGAAGGAAACACACAATGTACAAAACATACAAGTAAATGGGAATATTCTTAAACAAGTAAATCGGCACAATTATCTTGGGACAGTCATAACATCTGATTGAAGATGCCAAAGAGATATTGGAACAAGAATCACCATGGGTAAGGCAGCCATTTGCAAGATGAAAACATACTGGCCACTAAAAAGATGTCATTTGCAACAAGAAAACGAGTTTTGAGGTGCTACATAGAACCTGAAATTGTGTATGGGTGTGAAGCGTTGACAATGAGTAGACACACATAAAAACAGGCATTGAAACATTTGCTGCAGCGAATGATCTTGAGGACGCGTACAGTAGAGTACCAGTGGATTTCTTAATGCTTCAGCTTCTTGACCTTAAGATAAGTCCTGTCCTCCCTTAGCTGGATCGCTGCTGCCCTCTTCTAACGGAAAGTTGTCTTCTGATGTGGCAGTTGGACTTCATAGTCAATAACAATATATCCTGGCCCACCACAGGGATCACCATTATCTCCGGTGGTGTTCAATGCCTACACTGTGAAAATCACTAGCGAGTAAATTATAGGACCGGGGAGGACATTGTCGTATGCAGACGATGTTTTATTGTATCGTCAGAGTAAGGACAGAGATCAGGTTGCTGTAGAACTACAAACCGAACTCAATCCCATAAACACTTGGTGTGTTGAAGCTGGGGGAAATGGTCAACCCAACAAAGGCAACAGTCCAATTCCAATTTTCAAAAACAAAAATTTCAAATTCGGTCTCGTCTAACCTGCTTCATCAGCTGTGGTTATTGTTGACAGCCGTGGTTTTTGTGGGTTTATTCACCCTAATTCTTGTCTTGTGACTGGTTCTCGGACTGGTTATGTATCGTTTGTGTCCTTGACATCAGCTTGGGGATCGGTCGGCGGCTATCCTTTGTGCTCGTCTGTTCTTGTGGTTTTCTTTGTTTGTGTAGGATCCTGACTCGTCTGGCTTGACTGGCTGCAGTCCTTATAAGGACTTTTCGTAATCCCACTCCAGCTGTGGAGTCGGTCGGCGGTTGTCCTTTGTGCATGTTTCCTCTTGTTTTCTTTGTTGGTGCAGGCTCCTGGCTTGCCTGGTTGCAGTCCTTAATAGGACTTTTTATTTGGTCTTTTTGTTTCCTTTTTGTGTATTTTCTGTAGGAGCTTTTCAACGTTTTTTATTTTCCTCCTTGTGTTTGTTTTCACTTTCGAGTTTAAGTTTCTGCTGCCTTTCGATTTTTTCCTCCGCGGTCATCCATGGTGTTTTTCACTCCGTCTTCTATGTAATACGAGTACTCATCATCATAAGCAGGTTCATACCATGTACCTGGATAGTCTACCGGTCTCGTGAGTCTCTTGGGTTTCTTCTTTTCTCTTTCATCCCAACACAGTTTGAATTCCTGTCGCCTAAGTTCCTCCACTCTTGCAACTTCTCGGAGCCCCTCCGGGGTAAATTCCCATGGTGTCTCCGGATATTCTGTTCGGTTTTCTTCAGAAGTCTGGCGAGATATTGGATTTCCTTTGTCTGCCTCGGGTATCGCGGTTGGGCTGCTGGCTGTAGCTTGCGGTTCAGGCTCGGTATCTTGGTTTTCATCTTGCGGCTTTTCTGTGAGTTCTTGTATGGATTCTGCTGGTTTGCTTTGGAAGAGTTCCATTTCCGCTTTATGCAATTCTCTTTCGGCCTTGATCCTATTTAGGATTTCTTCGTTCTCCTTCTTCATCTCGGCCATGCGCTCCATCTCTTGTTTGATGTTGTGCTGGATTTCTTTCATGTCGGCCAGCAGCTTCTCATTATCGCTGGTCGGAGTCGTCGTCAGCAGTGCCTTGACTTGCTTCTTCAACTCGTCTATCTGCTTTTGAAGTTGATTTCTTTCAGCTTGTGCTATACCCGTGGCTGTCTCGCCCCTCCGCATTGCTTCCTTGAATGGTGTCTTTGTGATGGTGGCGATCTTTAAGACGTATCTGTGTCTTTGCAGGTACGGACAGCCCAGGTATCTTGCTCCATGTTTGCCCAGGCAGTTGGCGCACTTTCTTTTGTTGTTGGGTGCTCGGAAGTCCGTGTCCAGCTTGGCCTGCGGCCACTCCTTGAAGGCGTGGTGATGGGCGCAGTATCGGCATATTTCCGTCTTACTGCTACACGTAGCTCTACTGTGGCCGGCCTTCTGACATCTGGAACATTGCGTGATTCTTGGGATGAATCTCTCTGGTTGCTGCATTCTCTTGTTGAATGATACTGTGGTCGGCATCTCGCTGCCCTCCGATGTCACCAATGCCAAGGTTGTAGGTATCTTGGAGTAGATGAGGAGCCGCCCGGCCTTCAAGAATCAAATGTGAAGATTCTCTTCTCGTAGCTGCTTCAGGATTTCTTTGTCTGTCAGCTCCACTGGTACCCGCTTGACGACCCATCGGACTGTTTTTGAGTCGGTGTTTCCGACTCTGGTGTCTTTCTCCTCCTTCTTCTCTGCTGTCTTGGTTCTTGATTCTGTTGGGCTGTCAATCTTCTCCCTCGTAGTAGCTTCAGTAATAGCTGTAGTATCAGGCTCTTTGGTGCAGCTAGCAGGTAGGCTCTCCATGTTGTTCTTCTTGTTGTCGGCTCTCACGCCGCACTTCTTGACTACAGCGTGTTTCTTGTTGTTGGACTTTCAACGTGACATTTTCCCGCGTATCAGGCTTCTTGACAGAATTATGCGACTTGACTTGTTAACGCTCGCAATGCGAATGACGACGTAGAAAAAAAGGCAACAGTGACATGGTTCTCTTTAAATAACCATATTCGCAACATCCCAACGCCTTCTGTAAATCTGGTTTCCAAGACGGTGGAAAGAACGCAGGCAATGAATTACCTGGGGATACGATTTGATCGAAGCCTAGCTTATACTGAGCACGTAGACCAGGTGATAACAAAGGGCAAGCGAGGTTTGTCTGCTATGCGGGTGATGGCGGCGGCAAACTGTGAGCCGCGCCATCTATGGCTTCTTTACGAGGGGCTAGTCCTTTCTCTTCTGGAGTATGCGATGGCTATCCTGACTCTCAGTCATAAGCGACTAGAAATGATGGAAAGATCAAAGAACGAAGCTATGCGCATCTTTATTGGATGTACAGCATTTCCAACCATGAGGGACAGAATACGGATTTGCCATGCACATGCCTATCTAAGAGTCAACGCAAACACACAACATCCACTGCATAGCGAGATTAAGCAGGTTAAAAAAAAGGAAAGTCGTGGATGGGTCAAGCCGAAGACATTCTTCAGAAGGTGTGTTCACTTGAAGACTTAGAACCTGGCTAGGAGTGGGTACAAGTCCCAACAAAGTTATGTACATCCTGTTCAGTGTGCATCCAGCTAGACAGGAAATGCAGACAAGAACATCCAGCCGCTGTGGAGGCGGAAGTACAGGTTCTGATCTTCGACAATTCGTTAGATGATGATGCTGCCATTTACACGGATGGGTCGGTGGTCCGAAGAGTGAGAAGTTCATGGGCCTTTACGGCTCAAACCGGAGGGAAAACACTGAAGGAAGAGTCTCGCTCTTTTGCTTTGACCACATGCAGCCTGACTATTGAAATCATGGCAGTAAGTAAAGAAATAAAATGCCTCGAGACACAGATTTTCAATCGGGCATGTGTCCTGAGTGACTCGGTGAGTATGCCCAGGATGATAGAGATGGGGTGGGTCCGAAGAGAGTGGCTGATGTCTCTGGGGCGATCTCGGCTGGCAAAGATTAGTTTCATCATCGTGCCGTGGCAAGCGGGCGTACAAGGGAATGAGCAGGCTGACAGGCTTGCAGATAGGGCTACTGTAGTAGGCGAGTAGTAAAGAGTGGGCTCCAGACACGTATTTTCCTCGTCCATCCTGTAGGAGTATAGGTTTTATGAAGGAAATATTTTGAGGGGGAGGGAGTGTGAGCTTGTCGACGGACGAGGGCGGTCTATGAAGGGTTGAAGTGTGGGAAAAAATGGCGAGTACATTGAGAATATATTTTGTTGTTGCAAACGTAAAAGTCAACTAACGTATTCTCACTCGTCCATATATACACAAGTACATGGGTATAGTTGATGTCTGGTTGTACTTGAGTTTTGTGTCTGTGTGTACTTGTGTATGGGTAAGTGTGTCTGTCTTTGGGTGTGTATTTTTGTAGTTTATGTCTGGTTGTACTTGAGTTTTGTGTCTGTGTGTACTTGTGTAAGGGTAAGTGTGTCTGTCTTTGGGTGTGTATTTGTGTAGTTGATGTCTGTGTGTACGTGCAGATGTGCCTGTACGTGGTTGTGTACAGTTGTGATGACAGTAGTAATGATAGGAAATGGGTATGCGTACTTGTCAGTGTTCATACCTGTATGTACAAGTGTGTCTGTGTCTTTGTGTGTTTTTGTTTGTAGGTGTGTATTTGTGTAGTTGATTATGGGTGAGTGTGTCTGTACTTGTGTATAGTTGTGATGACAGTAGTAATGGTACGGTTGTGTCTGTGCTGTCTCTGCACATGTGTATAGCTGTTGATGTGACAATAGTAATGGTATGGGTTGTCTGTGTATGGTTGTCTTTGTGTTTGTATGTGTGGTTGTGAGACCCTCTTTGTGTATTTGTTTATGGGTGTGTTTGTGGTTGTGTGTACATGTGTGTACTTGGCTGTCTTTGTGATTGCATTACCGTCTTTGTATGATTTTTACACACCCCCAAAAAAGAGACTTGTATCTCTAACAACGCACCAGCTAATATTATTGTCGGTACAACTAATATTGGTAGTACTATTATCACTACTACTGATTCCTCCTCACTTTACCCACCACCAGTGCACTACACGTACTTTCCCCTACAATTTAAGTGGTCACTCGATCACTTGACCACTGCTTGATCACTGCTTGACCACGTCATCGAGCACTAATTTACCACTCTTTAACCATCACCATGGCGCTACACCTACTTTCCGCTAAAATTTCTTCAGTTGACCACTTGACCACTGCTTGACCATTACTTGACCACTAATTTACCACCCTTTAAACATCACCATATCATTAAAATCACATTTCCCTAAAATTTTCCTCGTTTGACCCGCTTGACCACTGCTTGACCAGTGTGTGACCACGCTTTGATCATCACCAATAGTTGTTGGTCTACCACCGGTTCAAGTCCCAGACTCCTACGACCATCTTTACTTTTGGTCAGACGATAGTGAATGCGACCCTCTACACCGCCTTATCAACTAATTTCAGTAAGCCACTACTGCGACCTATTCCTTCTATTCGTACACCGCCAATGTCCTAACACAACGTTTTTCGTAATGACTCTTTCCATCATACACCCGGTACAGAGCCGTCATACACATTTTCCTACACAAACTTCCCCCGCTACTTTTTAACCACTGCCATAAAAAAAAAAATACCCACCCCCGCCTATATTTCCAACCTGCTCCTTCCGCCTTCGTGAGGGGCTCCTATTATTATTCACCCCTTACCATCAAATGACAACATAGCCATTACTTTATAAGATTCCCTTTTAGTGAATAAACTACTATGAACATGCCATTGTTTAATTTCACTAAGCCATTACTATCACCCCACATTTATCATTACACATTTACGCACATTTAAAACAGTTGGTACCGACACGAACACCCCACTCTTCCTACTTTCAACTAATTACTTTTACAGACTACCCCGTTCCATCACACCCCGACCAACCAAAACATATAAATTCCAACTATTCCCTTCAACCAACCCTTCATCCCCGCCCTCGTCCGTCGACGAGCTCACACTTCACCCAAAAAAATATTCATAGACCCGTCCTGGACGAGATCACACTCCTTTCCCCTCAAAATATTTCCTTCATAAAACCTATTCCCCCTCCGTGATGGACGAGTGAGAATACGTTAGTTGACTTTTACGTTTCCAACAACAAAATATATTCTCAATGTACCCGCCATTTTTTTCCCACACTTCAACCCTTCATAGACCGCCCTCGTCCGTCGACAAGCTCACACTCCCTCCCCCTCAAAATATTTCCTTCATAAAACCTATACTCCTACAGGATGGACGAGGAAAATACGTGTCTGGAGCCCACTCTTTACTACTAAGGCGGACGAGCCATGGACTAGGCAGGCATTCTGAATGCTCTACGAGAAGTAAGTCGTTTACGAGATCCAGGCTATGACTGGGAATCTACACCCATGGTCAGGCTGCAAGAACAACAAGTTAAAAGAAAAAAAAATAAAGTTGCATGTCTTTCACAGGACGTAGCAGTCAACCCCAGCATTTTCGCTGTTCATGATTCCTGGGCAAATTTTACGTTCAGTAGTTTGCCATTGCTTTCTGAACGACCGGCACCGAAACTTTTTTCGAAAAATAAACCAGCACCGCTGTGTTTCGAACCCGGGTATTCGGGCTCACAAACCGCGTTCGCAAGCTCTTAGCCATAGAGAGCGGTAAGTTAAAAGAGGTGTGGCCAAACAAGAACACTACGCAGGAAGCCAACGAAGAGTAGTTAGTTAGTTAGTTAATCGTAGTTCCAACCTCACAGCAACGGGTCGTCCCCATTATGCTCCGTTCCTGTGCCAGTGAATATCGTACAAAACGCTCCCCAATGCCCAATGTGACAAGTGGAAAAGACAGGAGTCTCGACAAACAACAGTCCGCACAGATCCACTGTGCATAATGCCGCTGCCAGAATGTCAACACAATAGTCCCCAACGAAACACCCAGTTCATCTCTGACGGAATCGGCAGTCATTTTCCCATCTGGATGTTTCCTAGATGTTCACCCATACAGTCCACGAAAATACAGTTCATCGTCGACGGAAGTGGCAGTCAACCAGAAGCCCAGCAGCCACGCATTTCTGCATAAGGCAAAAACCGGTCAACTCTGGGACATAGCCATCTACCATCGCTGTGAACATGCAATCACGTTCCAAAACACCTCGGGCAGATTCAAAAGCATTTCACACGAAACTCACAGCTCACAGTGTCGCGCCACGCACTCACTCAATAGCAGGGCGACGGAACCATAGCCTCCTTAGTCGCCTCTTACGACATGCGTGGTAGGCTACAGTGTTACTATTCTTTGCTTCCCTTATGGGCCCCGGCAACACACAGGAGAACGAAGAGTAATAAACCAACACAGAACTGGTGTCGTAAGCCGCTACACGCTGCGGTATTTTCTGAAGAAGGGATTCGAGCACTTATGGACTGAATGGTTCGATGTGCAATGAGGATGATCTGTCGACTAACTAACTAACTAACTAACTGACTAACTAACTAACTAACTAACTAAATAACTAACTAACTAACTAACTAACTAACTAACTATCTAACTAACTAACTAACTAACTAACTAACTCAAAAACATATGATGAATCTGGAAATGTGGGTTCCAAGAAAATGCAAAGAATATAATTGAAATTAATAAATATCAATGACCAATTCCTACAAGAAACATGTGAAAACCGTAAGCTAATTATTTAAAATTAGACGCAAACAGTCACAGTGATTTGGGCACTTTATGAGAAGAAATAAGTTGAAGAACTTGGTGACAACTGGTAAGATTGATGGAAAGAGAAACAGGGGAAGGCAGAGAAATAAACACCTGGATGGCTTGACCACGTGGTATAGTCGAGACAATAACACTGAGCTGATCCACCACTCCGGTGATCGCATGAGACATGACCGCCTAAGCTTATCGACATGGCACATGATGTATCTCATCTCATCTCATCAGTCCTTTTAAGTGGGAGAGTATCCGCTTATGGGCTTCAAGTATTGATATTCCAATGGACTCTGCTTCTGCCTCCTTCAATCGTTTACGTGGTCAGCCTCTTCCTCTGTTTTAATCTGCTCTGTACGTCATTGCTTCTTGTGGTATAATGTTAATTGGTAATCTACTTGCATGGCCAAACCATTTGACTTGCTGCTTCTATTAAAATCTAGCGCTGCTTTAACCACCACTTTAGTCCTGATTTCTTCATTTGTGATTTGACCTCTTCTTGATGCATTGGGTACTCTTCTCGGGAATCTCATTGCTGTTGTGGTGATTTTTCTTTTCTCTTTTCCTTTCATTGGCCATGCTTGGCATTGGTAGCATATAGTTGGCAGGAAGAATGTGTTGTAAATTGATTTCTTAGTAACTATTGATACATGTTTTTTTTTTTTTATATATTGGTGCTGATACATGTCTGGGTTCACTAACATTAAGGCGATTGACCTTGATAGCTATGCTACAATATAAACAAGTTCACGGGGTGAAAGGGCATTCACCGGAAAGGAAAAAAAATAAGAAGATAAACGGGGAAGGTTGTGGGGCAGAGGGCTGCAAAGAAGGGTTAAAAAGATAGTGAAAAACATTGACGGGAACAGTGGAGTTTTGGGACCCGACGAGTGTAGGTCGGTGGTCTGGGAAAGTGAATGTTAGGGGAGTTAGTGATATAACTCTACCCTGTGGTTTTCAGTGATGGGGATTCTGAGACTAAGGATTAAGACTGAGTCCGGTTATCAGTAGATATAGGGAGTTGAGTTTTGGGACCCGACAAGTGTAGGTCGGCGGTCTTGGAATATAGAATAGTGACGGAGTTAGGTACAGAACTCAGCACTGTGTGTTTTCAGGGATAGTGAGTTGAAGTGGAGACCCAGAATGGGTTGGGATCGAGTGAGTTCGGCCAAGAGAGTGGCTGATTAACTGTTGTGGTGGATTAGATTAAAAGGGCCTTGAGAGGCAGTGTTATTTGAGTTGTAAGTTGTGATGAGGATATATTCTTAGAGGATTATTGTTCCTGGATTTATATGTTGTGTGGTTCCGTGTTAATTCAGCATGAAATGGATAGTATGTGCGCAAACTCAAACGTGTTCACTGACTGGTTGATGTGTGATGTAGTGGTTACTTGTGGTGTGAGACAGGTGGCGAGCTCTGTTTCCACACTGCAGTAATATAGAAGGAGTAGGATGATCGAGACAACGGCCAATCTTCGTTTGGTACACAAGAGTTTGTGTCAGGTGCCATTTGTCCTATGAGTCGGTTTGTCTTATTGCATCTGTTTCCGATCTCGTCTTCTGATTTGCCATTTGATGATATTGTACTTCCTAGGTACTTGAAGCCCGTCCCCCTGGCCTAGGTGTTAGCGACATTCTCTGTAGTCCCGTATATCCACGTGAGGAACGTAACTTGCGCGAGAATCGTTAGTGATTCTCGTCGCGTTAGTGACTTACGGGGTATGTGAGCCGGTCACTCAGAAAGCAATGGCAAACTACTGAGCGTAATCTTGCCAAGAAATCAACAATCAGCTGATATATGCTAATGTTGACAGCGATGTCCTGTAAAGGATATGCGAAGAAAAAAACAAAGGTACTTGAAACTCTTTACTTTTTTCAGAGGATGCTCGTTTAGGTAAATATTTGTTGCTTTTACTTCTTTAGTTATAGTAATTACTTTGAATAACGAAGACACAAACAATAGATTGCACGATTTATTGCCTGGTATAGTTCGCTGTATCTCGTCAGGTACATACTGCAGAAATCACACAACTTACGTGAATTAACTAGATAAATCCTTCAAACTGAAATATACACATGTTCGCACAGTAACGTCGATTTTCTACCACGGTAATTTTAAACTGACTAACATGTCTTTCTGCTTGCACAAGGACGGCTTACGAAGGTTGATTATTATAGCTTCAGCAAACTTTAACATTCGACTACTTTGTGTGTTGAACAACACACGGAAGGCACTGTCTCTTTCAACCACGTGATCGCTCTCGAGCACATGTCTCTCGACCGATGAAGCAGGACTGTTCCGGTATGTCGGCCTACCTAGGCTACCATCTTATGTGTGTAGTATCTTGTCCACCCAATTCGGAATGTGTTCCGAAATCCTGCAATGTAACTGTCGCTCAGTCCTACCTATGTAGATGGCCTCGCATCTGCATGTAAATTGGTAAATACAATTTGATTTGGCGTACGAAGCTACAGGTTCTTTTACTGCTGGGATGAGGATTAGTGTGTTTCTGTACCTGATGGCTAGAGTTGCAGCACAGAATGTTCGCCCGACTGCTGTGGTGAGTCGGTCCCACAGACATCAATAACTTGGCCTTTTACCGTCGTTACGTAGACGATATACTAATTATCACCACAGACGAGCTACAAGCAACATCGTTCCAGGCCACAATGAACGAGACACATAAAAACCTCTCTATATCTATGGAACACGAACACAACGAAGCGTTGCCGTTTCTAGATATCCTAATGAGACGTAGAGCAGACGGCACAATTCAAAGATCGGTGTACCGCAAAGAAACATGGACTGGCCAATACTTAAATTTTCAGAGCTTCGCACCTGTCCAGTACAAACGGGGCTTAGTACGGGCCCTGTTTGACGGTGCTGGGAAGATATGCACCCCGGACACACTGACATATGAATTTGAAACTCTGAAGAATGCCTTAAACCTGAATGCGTACTCCACAGGATTTATAAAGCGCCACTGCCAACAGCCCAAACCGAAACCAGAAGTAATTGCAGTCCCTAAACTGAAGGTATTCATCCAGCTAACCTTCCGAGGAGATGACGTAACGCAACGTCTGCGTGACCGACTCACCACATCAGTCGGGCGAACATTCTGTGCTGCAACTCTAGCCATCAGGTACAGAAACACACCGATCCCCATGCCAGCAGTAAAAGAACCTGTAGCTTTGTACGCCAAATCAAATTGTATTTACCAATTTACATGCAGATGCGAGGCCATCTACATAGGTAGAACAGAGAGACAGTTACATTGCAGGGTTTCGGAACACATTCCCAATTGGGTGGACAAGATACTACAGACAGAAGATGGTAGCCTAGGTAGGCCGACACACCGGAACAGTCCTGCTTCATCGGTCGCGAGATATGTGCTCGTGAGCGGTCACGTCGTTGAAAGAGACAGTGCCTTCCGTGTTGTTTTCAACACACAAAGTAGTCGAATGTTAAAGTTTGCTGAAGCTATAATAATCAACCTTCGTAAGCCGTTCTTGTGCATGCAGAAAAACATGTTAGTCAGTTTAAAATTACCGTGGTAGACAATTGACATTACTGTGCGAACGTATGTATATTTCAGTTTGAAGGATTTATCTAGTTAATTCACGTAAATTGTGTGATTTCTGCAGTATGTACCTGACAAGATGCAGCGAAATATGTCAGGTAATAAATCGTTCAATCTATTGTTTGTGTCTTTGTTATTCAAATTCATCACGGAAAAAACATTCTTTTGTATAGTAATTACCTCTCTTTTACTTGTGCTAATTTTCATGCTTTGTTCCTTACACATTACGTTTAGACTATTCACGTGTTCTTGTAATTCATCTTCTGATTTTGCTATTAGTGCTTGGTAAGCTGCAAACAGGAGTTCTCTAATGGTGTAATTTTCAAATAGCATTTCTTCTGTGTTCTCGCCATGAGGTGTTCTTGTGGTGTCTGTTTGGCTGGTTTCTTTACATATGTTGTCTATATAGGTTATGAACAAAAGAGGGAACAAGACACATCCTTGTCGTACTCCGGATCTTATTGTGAAGGATTCTGCGTGTCCTCCAGTTGCTCTCACTATGCATTCACTGTTGTTGTATAAGCTTCCACATATATTTGTTGGATATGTACTCACTTCATATTGTTTAATGATTTCCCACAGCTTGTTTCTAACTACTCTATCAAATGCCTTTTCTTGGTCCACAAAGGTTAAGTATAGTGTGTACTTGAATTCAATTGATTTTTCTGTACGTTGTCTAAGAGCAAAAAATGGTATCTGTGAATTCGTAGTTTTTTTCCCTAAATCCAAGTTGTGTTTCGCATAGCTGGGGTTCTATAATAGTTCGTAATCTTTTCTCGAGAATTTTGCAAAATATTTTCCCAGTATGACGTAAAAGACATGACATATATATATAGAGATAATTTGCTATATACCACTGATCCTAGATATGTAAAATGGTCTACCATCTCCATTTCGGCGTCGTCAATAAAGATTGATGGTACATCATGTGCACCTTGTGACATAATCTCTGTTTTCTGTTTGCTAATTGTTAAACCAAATTCAGAACAAGCATTGGAGAATGCAGATAGTAGACATTGCAATTATTCCTCAGAGTTGGTCGTAACTGCAGCATCATCTGTACAAAGCAACTTTCTGATCAGTACGCTCATAATTTTGGTCTTGGCCTTCAATCTCTGAGCATTGTAGAGGCCGCCATATCAGCGTGAGTGAATGTATAAACCACCATCCTGATCACGAAAGGCATATTTCTTAAGAAGTGAATAGTATATTCCAAAGAGGGTGGGAGCTAGTACACAACCATGCTTAACCCCACTCTTGAAAGCCAACTCTTCAGAAGTTTCACCATCAAACTTGATTATATCCTTCATGCCTGTGTGGAGCGATTCCACAATGGACAGAAGAGTTGGTGGGCAGCCAATCTTCATTAGTGAATTGAAGCGACCCTCACGACCGACCAAATCAAATGCCTTTGTGAGGTCGATGAAGGCAATAAACAGTGGTTGATTCTGTTCACGGCATTTTTCTTGCATTTGTCTCAATGAGAATATCAAAGCAATGGTAGACCGGTTCTGTCGAAAGCCACACTGTGATTCGGGGTAGACTTAATCTCCTGGACTTGAAGTCTGCGCAGAACAATTCTAGCAAATACTTTTCCAACTGTCACGTAAAATCATGAAGTTGTCGGTCGATGACAATATGTCGCGCCATTCGTCTGCAAGCAGCCGTCATTCTTTGATGTGTTGTTGATTGAGGAAGGACTGGCGCGCCATAAGTCTACAGGCGGCAGCCATCCTTTTGATGTGATAGACAAACTGTCTGGGTAGAAGTCGGCAAGATCTTTTGTTGTGGGGGAAAAAGTCCTCTAGATCACAGACAGGAGAAACGTTCCTGGATGAAAGGTACATACCGCCAGTTGTTGACATTAAGTCGGAAACGGAGAGAGAAAAATAGCTTCTAGACGTCTAGTGTCTAGACAGTTTTGTGAAGTCATTCAGACACATTATTGAAAGAGTCTGGATAAACAACTTTGATGGTAGTCGACCAAAAGTTGTGAAGCGATACGGACGTGTGAAATATTCCTAGTTTGTTTCTAGAGAGAGAGACTATAGTGTCTGTTGTTGATTCATATCGGCGGACATCTATCCAAAGTGTGAGTTCATAGTCTCCGTCTCAAGCAGGAATAAATATATGGTTCCACTAGATTTTACCACCAACTAGAAGAAGGTCTTGGCTCTAGCATTGAAGGCAGAGTTTACTGAGAGGCTTTTGCGCATGGCCCAGAACCCAGAGGGTCTGCAGGAACCTGGCCTCTGCTGAGCAGGAAACTATGATTATATAAGTGTGTTTCCTAAGTGATAGTTTACATCACAGTAAAATAAAAACACTGACAACAACACCAGTACTAGGAACATTAGTAGATACATAGATATCTGAAAAATTAACATTTTGTGTTACAATTGGGGAATTCCTATGAACAGTAAAATACTAACACTTAGTTTTCAAAGTGACAGTATCATTATTTTTAGGATTCTCTGATCACAGAACTTGTATGAACAGAGAAGTTACACTGTGTGTGTTAGATTGATGGTCAATATTGGGCTGTTACCACTATTGATGACCAAGCATCCGGACTGTCCAAGAGCTATCGGAGGAAGTCGACACTTGGCCTGAGAGACACATCATCTGGGTGAGGTCTTCTGTCCATCATATATGGTGCTGTTGTGTGGCCAGTACAGTGATGAAACAGACTTTGCCCCTGAGCTATTCGGTCCGATTGTACATACACACTAGATTATACGACAGACATTCTACGCATACACTTTGCACATACATGACACTTTTCTCTATTAAACTAATTTGTTGTTTTTGTTAGAGCCAGTGTTGAGCAGTGTTTTTTTTTTTTTTTTTGGAAAAGAATGAGAGGGGGCTTGGTTCAGTAGCGAGAGAGAGAGAGAGAGAGAGAGAGAGAGAGAGAGAGAGAGAGAGAGATAGAGAGAGAGAGAGAGAGAGAGAGAGAGAGAGAGAGAGAGAGAGAGAGAGAGAGAGTGATCCAGAGACTGAAGGGGTATTGTGGACAGAAATCAAGAAGATCCTCAAGATAATGATATGGGGTTAAAAAAATCCAGGGACGACACATATACATATTACAACATTACTGGGGGATCGACACGGGATATCATGACAACGGATTGCCTGACACGGAATATCTTGATACGGCATCGCGTGACACGGGATATCTCGACACGGGACGGTGATATCAGATTAATGAGGATCCAGCTAGGGTAAATTTCGATAGGCGTTAAGACACATATCTTACCTGTTCACACTTCACACGCCTACATAGGTCTTTGGTACTAATTCTACTCTTGTCATTGAGAGATTGTTTTGTGTTGGGTTGTGTGGTGTTAAATATATTGATAAAATGTAACTAGTAAATATCTATATATTGTTTAGAGAAATTTACACACAACCTGCTGACTCACCTCTCTGAACCATGGCCACTCCTAATCTAGATATGGCAGAACTAAGGGCAAGGGCGGAAGGAATGGGCTTGTCAGGTTCTGCACTAACAGATTACATACAGGAGGTGGAGAGAGATTTTCGTCAAGCAGAAAGGGAAGATCATAAGGCAGAGATGGAATTAAGAAAGATGGAGTTAGAGACTAAGAGAATAAAAGCTGAGCAAGCCACTAAAAGGTTAGAACTGGGAGCTGAGCAAGCTGCTAGGAAACGTGAAGCTGAGCAAGCTGCTAAGAAACTTGAAGCTGAACAAGCTGTTAAGAAACTTGAAGCTGAGCAAGCTGCTAAGAATCTTGAAGCGGAGCAACCGCTAAGAGAATGGAAGCTGAACAAGAAGCTCAGAAAAGGGAGCATGAGTACCGAATGCGGGAACTCGAGCTTAAGAGGAAATCTGGTGGGGAAACTGAGTGAGCAGTGGGAGGCTCCTCTCTCCCTGGCTCAACCCCATTGGGTGAACATAGTTACCATGCTATGAAGTTTCCTTTGACTGTCTATGAAGAAGACAAAGCGAAGATCGACCAGTTCTTACAACGCTTCGATGCAATGTCTGTTGCTATGGGTCTGGATCGTGACAAATGGTGTCTTAAGTTGTCCCAGAGATTACGCGGGACAGGTTACGAGGTTTACTTCTGCCTGCCGCCAGGACACGAGAACAATTATGGCAAATTGAAAGCCGTTTGCGGAAACATTACGAGATCACATCAAATACATATAGGAAGAAGTTTCGATCAGTGAAACGAGAGCCAGGAGAACTATTCGCCGCCTACAGTATAAATCTGAAATCCTACCTCCAAAAATGGATGGATTTGGCAGGGTTCACGCATGGCTATGAGAGTCTGGAAGAGCTGATGATAGTCGACCAGAAGCGTCAGAAAATGTCGGAACCTCTCAAGACATTCTTGGGAGAACAATGGGCGGAACGGCTTGATGTCGTGAATAAGCTGGCGGAAAGATTCGCTGAGGTCCATGGGGAAGCGGAAAAAACCTGTACACCAACCATCAAAGGTCAGGAGAAACATGACCGAAAGAAATTCAAAGGCTCAGAAACAAAGAAAGTGGAACCATATGTGAAGACTTCAGAGGAGAGTCCGGAGAAGACCAAGGATGGGAGACAGAGCCCACTTAACTCTCAACCAAAACGGCAGTGGTCTGAGAAGTGGTGTTCCATCTGCAAGTCGCCTTCTCACAATACGAAAGACTGCAGATCGAAAATGAAAAGCTCTCACTTCGCGGCCTGCCGTGGGGCTCCAAGGACGGTTGCCACCGAAAAGGTCGAGGTCGTAAAAGTAACTCTGGACTAAGAGAGGACACCTGTGGTCGAACTGATCGAAGTCAACGGCAAGCAGGTTACCTGTCTCTATGACACTGGCTTAGACGGGGAAGCTGTAATTGATTCCAGCCTAGTACGCCCAGACCAACTCACAGGGGAGACCATTGAGATACAGCCTGCAATGAGGAGCGCTGTTGCCATGACGCTGCCAATCGCCAAGGTGGAGATTAAGTCCAGGTGCGTCACGGGCATTATTCCAGAAGCTGTATTATCTGATTCCCGGTTTCCCGTAATTCATGGTACAAAATATGTGTTCTTGGGGGTTCCCAAGCAACCCGCCCACATGGGAACATCAGCCACTAGTTCCCAAGGGAAGGAAAAAGACGCAGACACACTATGCACCAACCCTGCGTCAGGGGAGTTGCATACTGCCCAGAGGAAGGACACTACGTTGCGTCCTTGCAAAAAGAGGCTTCAAAGAAGTGCTGACCCACCAAGACGGGGACAGTACTTTCTGAGGAATCGGCTGCTTTATCGGTTAGCCGGAAGGGGAGACAAACTGCACGAGCAGTTGGTGGTCCCAGAGGACCACCGTCCTCACATTCTTCAGAGCGGGCACACCATATCCGGTAGTCAGATATCCGGAACTCGACATATGGGTGTTAGAGAGACGTTGCAGCAGATTTCCTGCCATTATTGCTGGCCAGGAATGACCGGTGATGTGCGCCGGTGGGTTAAGTCTTGCTCAGAGTGCCAGAAGGCACCACCCAAAAACCGGACGAAGAGTAAAGAAACTCTTAAGGTAGGAGATGGAGTAGTAGTGTGGGGTCCATCAAAGACCAATATATTCCAAGTAGGATGGCAAGGAACTTATCCTGTGGTAAAGGTTGTCTCCAAGACCACCTACTAAATCCGGATAACGGGAGAACTGAAAAGTCTTCCTAGGCATCCCCTCCAGAAATATGAGGAGAGATCCGGTGACAAATCTTCTTACCTTAGGGTGATGGCAGCCATTGTGAAAAGGGTTACGGGTCCAGACGAAGACCAGAGATCCCAAGTTCTACATAGGAGGGCCTATGGAAACTTACGGGGTAGGTCCGATTTTCCAGCCGAGGATAGGGGGAAATCACACGTCAGGGAGAGGCCCATGGTGAGAGATTCGCTAATAGCCCAGTTCAGAAGGGGTGGGTAACGTCAGGAACGGCGCGAGATACCCAGGACTCCAACCGTAGATTGGCTGACCAGATCCAATATCGATCGAGATGGGCCTGGAAGCAAAAGTCCAGGAGTTTTGGGGAAGACGATTCTGTCTATCGAGGACGATACCGCAGATCCCAGGATGCAAAACTTGGGGAAACTAAGCGTGTATGGAGACACTGCTGTAGTCAGGATGGGACGATCCGTCTGTACTGTGAGCCATCGCTGACGCAAGTCGGAAGTTGGCCGACCGAAGTACAGGGGCGATGTGTCAACACTAGTGTCTGTCACGAATAGGATATAGGCTGTCAGTGAGATTGCCTAATGGATGGGGAGGTAATACCTTTAAGGTTACAGGCAGACCATCGGCATTTGGTGTACTGAGCCATCTCCCAGAGACTGAAGAAGAGAAATAGATCATCTGGATCGAACCTCCAATGAGAAAGATATTTGATGCGGACTACTCTCTTAGGGGGTGGGGGTTATGTCACGTAAAATCTTAAAGTTGTCGATCGATGAAAATATGTCGCGCCATTCGTCTGCAAGCAGCCGTCATTCTTTGATGTGTTGTTGATCGAGGAAGGACTATTCGTGCCATAAGTCTGCAGGCGGCAGCCATCCTTTTGATGTGATAGACAAACTGTCTGGATAGAAGTCGGCAAGACTTTTTGTTGTGGGGAAAAAAGTCCTCTAGATCACAGACAGGAGACACTTTCCCGGATGAAAGGTACATACCTCCAGATGTTGACATTAAGTCGGAAACGGAGAGAGAAAAATAGCTTCTAGACGTCTGGTGTCTAGACAGTTTTGTGACGTCATTCAGACACAGTATTGAAAGAGTCTGGATAAACAACTTTGATGGTAGTCGACCAAAAGTTGTGAAGAGATACGGACGTGTGCAATATTCCTGGTTTGTTTCTAGAGAGAGACTATAGTGTCTATTGTTGATTTATATCGGCGGACATCTATCCAGTGCGTGAGTTCATAGCCTCCGTCTCAAGCAGGAATAAATATATGGTTCCACTAGATTTTACCACCAACTAGAAGAAGGTCATGGCTCGAGCATTGAAGGCAGAGTTTACTGACAGGCGTTTGCACTGGGCCCATAACCCAGAGGGTCTGCAGGAACCTGGCCTCTGCTGAGCAGGAAACGATGATTATATAAGTGTTTTTCCTAAGTGATCGTTTACATCACAGTAAAATAAAGACACTGACAACAACACCAGTACTAGGAACATTAGTAGATACATAGATACCTGGAAAATTAACATTTTGTGTTACAATTGGGGAATTCCTATCATTACCAATTACAAGTGTGTTGCAATTGGGGAATTCCTATGAACAGTAAAATACTAACACTTAGTTTTCAAAGTGACAGTAACATTATTTTTAGGATTCTCTGATCACAGAACGTTTATGAACAGAGTAGTTACACTGTGTGTGTTAGATTGATGGTCAATATTGGACTGTTACCATTATTGATGACCAAGCATCCGGACTGTCCAAGAGCTATCGGAGGAAGTCGACACTTGGCCTGAGAGACATATCATTTGGGTGAGTTCTTCTGTCCATCATATATGGTGCTGTTGTGTGGCCAGTACAGTGATGAAACAGACTTTGCTCCTGAGCTATTCGGTCTGATTCTACATACACACTAGATTATACGACAGACATTCTACACTGTCGCGGAAAAACTTGATAGTTTCGATTGATGACAAACAAGACCCGACATTCGTCTCCAAAAACAGGCAATCCTTCGATGAGCAGGGGACGTAGGAACAAAATACGTCGCGAAAACTGTCTGCACACGGTCGGCATTTCTGTATGATGTGGGTTGTTCGAGAAACGTACAATGGCGCCATCCTTCTACAAGGCGGGAGTCAGCCTTTGAAGTGATAGACGGGATGTCTGGCAAGACGTCGGATGAGTCTTGTGATGTGGAGAAGGTTCTCTAGATCACAGACAGGAGACAATTTCCCTGATGAAAGGGGACACTAGCCAGATGTTCACATTGAGTTTGGAAAAATAAAGAGAAAAACAACTTCTCGACGCCTATGCGTCTAGACGATTTGGTGACGTCACTCAAGACCAGAAATAAAACCAGTTGCGGTAAACAAGTTCGAGGAGTCGACCAAAAATTCTGAAGTGTTAAAGATCGGCGCAGTATTCCAAGTTGTGTTAATTGAAAGAGACTATAGTGTCAAAGTGTTGATTATTATCGGCGGACATAGATCCAGTCTGTGATTGCATAGTCTCAATCATCAACCGGAATAGGCATATGGTAGTCTATTAATCATATCTAACTTATAGTATGATTAGGAATAGAGTACAGTACTGTGTGGTGATAGAATGTTCTATACGTGCGATGCTAGAAAGTATTATAGGAGCGTCGGCACTAGTAATCTATTGTGTAGCTTTTACTGGCTTATGTAATATATCATTTATCTCAGGGAGTTAAGGACAATGTAGTGGGATAATAATTAGAGAGATCGAGGATGGTTGGGAGGGATGAAAGGAATGTGTAATGGTAGGATCTTCCAGTAGGGCATCTGCTGGGTTTCTACCCGTTTCCTTTAATCTTTCCTTGTGTTTCCATGTCTCCGACAAATGTGATGAGCTATTTGGCCGTATGACAGAGTTCGGTTCTCTGTTATAGATATGAGTGCTGCTATCGGCCTACACTCACCTAAGTAAGGTCAGAATTTAGTTGCTCTCACCAGGGGATTCTCTATTATACAGGTTCCACTTACAGGTCTACTTGTTGATGGTGATACGATATACTACCAAGAAGTTAGTATCAAAGTTGAAGAAAAGATTGCTCACGGATGGAAGACAGACGTTACTGAGAGGCTTGTACACTGGGCTCATGGCCTAGTTGGTCTGCAGAAACCTGACTTCTGCTGAGCAGGACTTGACGAATATATGTGTGATTTTTTTTCCTTGTGTGATATGCTACATCACTGTAGAATCAGAACACTATACATAACACATATATGAATATATATATATATATATATATATATATATATATATATATATATATATATATATATATATATATATATATATATATATATATATATACTCGGAACATTAAATGTTTGTTGTTGTTTTTTTTTATATGGGAAAAATCGTATAACCAGTGACTATGAACATTTATATTTTCCCATGTGACAATTAAGTTATTGGAAAGATTCTCTAATCAACAAACATTATTGAACAGTGTAAATTCACGGTGTTTGCTAGAGTGAAGACCAATATCGAACAGTGTCTATCATTGATGAACAGAGTCCTGATTGTTCGAGAGTGGTCGGAGAAAGTTGTCACGTGACCGGAGAAACATCTTCTTGGTGAGGTTTTCTGTCCGGAATACTTGGTGCTGTTGTGTGCTCAGCACAGTGATGTAACTAACTTTGCTCATGATTCACTGGTCTGATTCTACATACACCTTAGAATATTCGACACACATTTTACACATTACACACACACGTTTCTCACACACATACTCTTTGCTTTAATAAATTATTTTGTTGTATTTATTTGTTAAAGCTAGAGTTGTTGAGTATGTTGTGTTGTGGAAGAATGAGAGGGGGCATGATCCAGGGATCAGTGAGAGTAAGAAAGAGGTGTCTACAGACTGAAGGAGTTTTGTGAACAGATTCTGGTGGTTTCTCTATGACAATAATATTGGGTTAATAAAATTGTGGGTGTTGATTCCCCTCACTCCAGGGACGACACTAAAGTAATAAAAGATTACTACGACATACACATACACTTTGCACATACATGACACTTTTCTCTATTAAACTAATTTGTTGTTATTGTTAGAGCCAGTGTTATGTAGTGTGTGTCTTTTTTTGGAAAAGAATGAGAAGGGGCTTGGTTCAGTAGCATGAGAGAGAGAGAGA
The DNA here is from genome assembly GCA_963921405.1 of Cepaea hortensis. Classification (NCBI taxonomy): domain Eukaryota; kingdom Metazoa; phylum Mollusca; class Gastropoda; order Stylommatophora; family Helicidae; genus Cepaea; species Cepaea hortensis. The sequence goes on along the minus strand of OY992881.1, from coordinate 104,393,786 downwards.
GAGAGAGAGAGAGAGAGAGAGAGAGAGAGAGAGAGAGAGAGAGAGAGAGAGAGAGAGAGAGAGAGAGAAAGAGTGATCCAGAGACTGACGGTGTATTGTGGACAGAAATCAAGAAGATCCTCAAGATAATGATATGGGGTTAAAAGAATGTTGGTGTTGATTCCCCTCACCCCAGGGACGACACATATACATATTACGACACCAACAATACACAGAAGTGATATACCCCTATAGTTGTTACAGTCGCTCCGATCGCCCTTGTTCTTGTACAGTGTTATGATGCTTGAATTTTAGGAAATCCTCTGGGGCTTGTCCTTCTCGCCAGCATAGCTCTATTAGCTGGTGGATCTGTAGAGTGAGTGTGTCTTGCCCACTCCTGATAACCTCTATTGGAATCCCATCCTTAACTGGAGACTTGCCAGATGCAAGTTCATTTATAGCACACTTAACTTCTGTTATGTTGGGAAGTTTGTCCAGGTGGTCAAGAGTTGGTAGATCCTCTATGGTGTTGAGGGCATCATCCGCTAGTTTGGTCTCACTTGAGTAAAGCTTCATATAGTGCTCTACTCATCTGTCCATCTGCTGTTTCTTATCAGTTATTTCTCCAGTCAAGGTTTTCAATGGTGCAATTCTTTTGATCATTGGACCACAGGCTTTCTTTATTCCTTCATACATGCTTCTGATGTTTCCCTTATCACTTGCGATTTGAATGGACTCACATAACTTGATCCAATAATCATTTGCACACTGCCTGGCAGCATTTTTGCGCATCCTGCCTAGCTTGCTTTAGCTCACTCAGAGTGTTACGCGTTGGTCTTTCCTTGTTTCTTAAGAGAGCTATCTTCTTCTTATCAATCAAGGGTTGCAGAGTCTGGCTGTTTGCCGGAAACCAGTCCTGCCTCTTATGATCCACAGTGCCGTAAACCCCTACGGCAGTTTTATAAGAGTTTCCTTAAGTTGACCCCACGTTTGAACCATGTGTCCAGGATTTTCGACTGAGTTGACCAATATAGACGATTTGAGAAAAACGGCTGTGATTAATGCCGAACTCAATCGTCTTAACATTGATATTGCTGGCTTGCAGGAGACTCGTCTCGCTGAGGAAGGGTCACCCAGGGAAAACAATTACACCTTTTTTTGGAAGCGTAGAAGGCAGGCAGAAAAAAGGCAACACGGTGTGGGCTTTGCAGTGAAGAATTCGCTACTGGGAATGATTGAAATTCCAGCAGGAGGAAATGAAAGACTATTATCCTTATATATATCCTTATATATATATATATATATATATATATATATATATATATATATATATATATATATATATATATATATATATATATATATATATATATATATCTTCAACAGTTTAAAAGGTAATATAAAAATAGCACTAGGTAATGCGTGGAAGTCAATATAAATAAAATGTATCACCAACTTGTATTTGCTGTTCTAATGTTAAATCAATAGTACAGTATGTATCAGAAACAAGGGGCACTCATACAATGACTACAACTAATGGATAGACTATCATTAACTGGTATATGTTAAAATATGCCAGCATGCGACAGCGACAGCACCCCCGGACAACGGCTGTGACAGGTTGGCTAAGTCAGGCGGGGTTAACCGATTCGGCGTCAAACAAATCGTAAACTAGGGTATGTTAACCCAGCATGTGAAGATGGCATTCGGCAGACTACGCGTGAAAAAAAATCATTGTTTCAAGGCAAGACGGCGTTTACCTGAAAAGCGTTGTGGAACGTTATGAGCACGGCAAGGCACAAAGAGCGCCCTGGTCACAAACTGTAAGTATATTCATCTCCAGTCGTATCGATTTGTCTTGCCACTGGATTCAGAAGGACTCAATCGAGAGAGTGAGGTCAACAAATTGCCCAACTCTTCCTCACTTTACTCAGATTCATCGCACAAGTCAGTCTAAACACCACATTGAGGCAACCAAAGACACCTAAAATTAGCAATACCAATATATAAAATTCACTAGACAAAAGAAATAGAGAAGGACCGAAAACACACTGGGAAGAGAGATAGAGACATACATGTATAATGTGTGGTCGACATGGAGGGAGCTGCATGGAATAGCTAAGGATGGGACAATCTGCAGAGAGTTTGTGGAAGGTCTATACATTAAAAAAGACAACAATGGACTGAAAGAAACACGATTCAAATACTCCTTCAAAAACATACTAGTATAATATCTTTGCATTTATTAGGAACAAAAAAAAAATCAAATATACGTTAACATTATATATTTTGTGAGGACGATTTATGATACATAAACTATGAGACATTGACAACAGGCAATCTCGATGCAGGACAAAAAGATACATTCTTGAAAGACATGGTCATATGACATAAAGAGAGAAAGTTGGGGACATGATCAGAGATTACAATGGTATTGTTAGATGGTGTCGCGGACATTCTTGGAGTTGTCGATCGATGAAAGACTGTCGCGCCATTCGTGTACAGGCAGCCGCCATCCTTTGATGTTGGAGACAGACTGTTCTGAGTCGGCAAGATCTTTTGTTGTGGGGGAAACAGGTCTCCAGATCACAAGCCTGCAAGACTTTTTGGAGTACCGGGTACAATTCCCCAGATTAAAGCGGGACAGCCGACCAGTTGTTTACATCGAGTCGAAAAAGGAGAGAGAAAAATAACTTCTCGACGCCTAGTGTCTAGTCAGATTTGTGACGTCATTCAGACACAGTATTAAAACAGTCTGGACAAACAACTTTGGAGGGATTCGACCAAATGTGGTGAAGCAACAAGGACGTGTGTGATATTCCTGGTTTGATTATGGCGGGGGGGGGGGGGGGGACTACAGTGTCTTATGTTGATTTACATTGGCGGACATTTATCCATGGCGTGATTTAGTAGTCTCAATTTCAAACAGGAATAAATATATGGTATTTAATTAAATAGACCCAAATTAGATTATTCTTAGGAATCGAGTGTAGTAATGTGCGTTGTGAGAACTATTGTAGGAGCGTCGGCAGCAGTAGCCTATCGCGTTGCTTAAACTAGCTAGTGTGATATATAAATTAACTCAATGAGCTAAGAACAATGTAGTGGGATGATATTTAGGGAGATTGAGGGTGGTTGGGGGGGGAGGGATAAAGGAAATGTCAAATGGTAGGATCTTCCAGTAGGGTATCTACTGGGTTTCTGCACGTTTCCTTTAGTCTTTCCTTGTCTTACCATGACTCAGACCGATGTGATGAGCTCCTCTGCCTTATGACAGAGTTTAGTTCTCTGTTATATATCTGAGTGCGGCCGTCGGCCAACACTCACCTAATAAAGGTCGGAATCGGGTTGCTCTCACCAGGTGTGTTCTCTCTTCAACAGGTTCCACTATGTTTTCCAAAAAGCTATCAGGCAAGTCATAGAAGAAGAATATAGCTCGATCATTGAAGGAAGTTGTTACTCATTGGCCTTTGCACTGGGCCCATAACCCAGAGGGTCGGCAAGAGCCTGGCCTCTGCTGAGCAGGAACCGATGATCATCTAAGAGGGATTCCTCAGTGGTAGTTATCAGCATAGTAGGGTGAAGATATTTACAATACCACCAGTAACTGGAACAATAGTAGTTATATGGAGAAATTGAAAATTAACAATTTGCGTTTTTCCAAGTGGTGAATTCCTTTGAGAAATTACCAGCTAACATTTAGTTTTCAAAGTGACAGTAAACATTTATTTTACGGTACAAGAGTTATCAGATCACAGAACTTTTAGTGGCATATTAGTTATACTGTGTGTGTCAGATTCATGGTCAGTATTGGACTATATCCACTATTGGTGACTAGGCATCCGGACTATTCAAGAGCTACTGGAGGAAGTCGACATCTGGCCGGAGAGGCGCATCATTTGGTGAGGTCCTTCTGTACTTGATCTACGGTGCTGTTGTGTGGCCAGTACTGTGATGAAGCAGACTTTGATCCTGAGCTGTTCGATCTGATTCTGCCTACACACTAGATTATACGACAGACATTCTACACATACACTTTGCACATACCTGAAGCTTTTCTTTATTAAATTAATTTGTCATTTTTTTAGAAGCTAGAGTTGTGTAGTATGTTTTGGAAAAGATTGAGAGGGTGCATGGTCCAGTGGTAAGAGAGAAAGAGAGAGAGAGAGAGAGGGATACAAGGACTGAAGGGATGTTGTGGACAGAAATCCAGAAGATCCTCAAGATACTGATATGGGGTTAAACGAATGTAGGTGTTGATTCCCCTCACCCCAGGGACGACACTTATTACGACAGATGGCGAACGCGAACATTATCAGCATGTCACATGTGACGATGGTGTTCTATTACTGCATGATTAAAGTAGTGTGTGACCATTTAACAATTAAAATTAATGTGTAACCCACCTGTGACCCGCATGTGTTGTATCATACATCATCATATTTAGCAAGAGATCATATTAGTCGATGTTCATCAACGCCACAATTAAACAATAAGCAGACAAGATGAAAAACATGTGATGGCTGTGGAAATGTGGTTTCTGAGGAATATGAAAAGAATACCATGGATAGACATAAAGCTAATGAGTATGTCCTACAAGAAACATATCAGCATCTTAAACTAATTAGATAAATTAGACGTAGGCAGTCAAAGTTTATTGTCAGGTTATGATAAGAAATATATTGGAGTACTTGGTGACAACTGGCAAGATCGAGGAGAAAAGAACAAGGGGAAGCCAGAGAAGTAAATACCTGGATGGCTTTGCCACGTTGTATGGTCGAGACAAGAACATTGAATGAATAGTTCACATTTAGTCTTTAACTGACTGAAACAGCTAGTTAATAATATTAATACACAGATTTTTATAACTTGAATAAGCAGTAACTATCACTCTTAAAAATGAAGCATTGTGATATATTCTTTGCATTGTCCTCAGACTCTCTTTTTCAGTGATGCATTACCGTACATTGTTTTCATCATGTCTGCTTATTATCCATGTTTCACAAGTATGCAACAGTGTAGTCTCTATATGGCACTTGTGCATGCCTTTCCTTGCAGTAGTTGACATCATTATGTTTGAAAATATTTACATCTTGCTAGAGGCTATCTGTCTAATTGTGATTTTTGTTCTAATTCCTTTATGTCATTTTGCATAATATATGCATATGTCAAAGTAGTCATACTGATTCACCTGTTTAAGAATGTTCCCATTTACTCGCATGTTACATTGTGGCATTTTCGTCTTCTTGGAAATGACTAAAATTGTTGTATACTTACAATGTAATTGTAAAACTAGTTGGTATATGTGTGGGTATGTGTCCTTTTGTTTGTGTGTGTGTGTGTGTGTGTGTGTGTGTGTGTGTGTGTGTGCCGGGTGATTGTAAATGCATGCCTTAGCAGTAGGTGCAATAAATGTTTCTGAGTAAAGTGAGCCGTATGCATTTCTTCTATTAAACAGATTCAGATTATTCTATAGTATTGTATATCAACCAGGTCAAAGTCATTCTGACTCTAAAACGGACAATTGTGGTCATCTTTTTCTTTCTATTCATCTTTACGTTTAGCAGCGCATATATATATGGTGTAAACAGAATTACCGTAGGTTTCCACCTGCCAAAAATAAAAGTTAGACTCTTTGAGTGAAATAATAAGACGAGAAATAATTAATTATATAATTATAATAATTATTATTAAAATAATCATAATTACATGAAAAGTTACAAATACCGCTGGCCATGTCAAGTACTGAATGATGAAACGTATGTAAGACATCTAGGATACACTTGTGTGAGAACTGTCGCTGTCTGTATGTACCGTTCGGTACATAGCAATGGGCTACCTAGGATGATTTTCAAGTTGAGTTATGCTGAATGTAATCAACCAGGGAATCTATTCTAAGTTGTGAATTTTACTTGAATTCTATTCCGAATAATAGTTTACGAAAATAATCGTATGTCATATTTGACCCATAAAGTTATCATATTATAGTTATGATGATGCGCCTCCTTATTTGATGTCGAATTCATTCACAGAATAAGGGCGTGTTTGTGATGAGTTGGCCGAAACACATCACTCGGCGTTTTACTACTGCTAGTTGGTAATCCATATTTCCACAATTAGCTCTAATATTCAGTGTTGATAACTAAACTGTCGAAAATTTTATGAACAATTAGTATATGGTTTTTTTAATTTTTTTTTGGAAATGTCAATTTATTTCTTTTACATTGGATAATTACTATTGTCACGAGTACCTTACCGTCATGACAGATCGTTAGTTTCATTGTGCTTCAAATATGACATAATAACTACAACCAATTGCGGGGACCAAGGATGGAGTTATATCTCTCCATAGCACAATGCCTGGAATAAATTTAAGAGACCATATGTTGACCATACAGAATGATCCCTCCCTCTCCTTAATTTACTCCAGAGGGTAACACCAATATATTTGGAACAAGACAAGCTGCAGAAGCTACATGATCAGCAAAGCAATTACGGGAGTAAGTTAATAAGTAAGACACAAATGGCTGTAGAAAAATAACTAAATATGATAACAATTTAAACCAGTTTATTTGTATACATACATTGTCCCTTTATTTCTCAACATAAAGTTCACCAACATTGATGCACTTATCCTATAGTTTTATCAGTTCTCCCAAACCGGCTGCATAGAACAGTGTGCTCTGTTTTCTAAATCACGTTTTCACTTCACATTCAACGACGGCGTCGCTTAAAAAGTCGCTTAAAAGTCAACAAGGCCGACTTCATTGCACCGGGCTCGGTATCTTTCCGGAAAGCATCGCACAAAGCACGCACTCCGTAGCTCTAGCGACGACCCACAGGAGTCTAAGAAAGATTTCACTCCTGAACCGAAGGACGCGGCCCGGAATCGAACCCACAACCTTCGGAGCCCGAGTCAAACGGCTTGACCACTTCCCCACGTAGCGTCCCGTCATTCGTGAAATGTCTCACGCCAAGGTGATTTTCGGTGGACTTAGCCCCTAGCGATTTCCAGTAAAGCGGTGCATAGTCCATAGCTGTGTAGAAAAAAGTGACGAGGGCGAGTCAATAAGTAAGTCACACAGCTCTGTGGGATGGCAGGTACATGAAAACAGGGCACGAAGAATTATGCAGTCGTTTGGGAGAACTGATAATACTATGGCATACGTGCATCAATGTTCGTGGAAGTTATGTTTAGAAATAAAGGGACCATGTATTTATACATATAAACTGGTTTCAAGTTGTTATCATATTTACTTATTTTTGTACAACCATTTGTGACTTACTTATTAACTTACCCTCGCATGTAACTGTCCGCCGGGCCGTTGTTTCGATCCTTGACCAGTTACCGAAAAAGTATAAATAAGGGTCTGGTGTGTCCTGCCAAGACATTCAGTCTTTAATTTGCATTTCATTGCATGAGGTTCATGTTTTATACGGTCCCATTTGCATTCTCCGGCCAAAACCTTTGGCATAAGGGTATGGTGTCCGAGTCCAAACACTAGGCAGTTAATAATTGTTATAGACGTTTCACTTCCCTTTATAGCCAAAGTCAAATCATGTATACATAAGCAAACACAACATGTTGAATTTAACAAACGGTGCACGCCTTTTTAGTACTTTCACTAGAGGGCTAAATGTTGAGATATAACAATCATATAAAGCAATGCCACATGCCCTTTAAGGGACGTTACTATCAACACTAGATTGATTTTATACTCAGTTTATACGTTTACTAATTTGCTATTTATTTTTGAACGATAAATCAACGTTCAAGTGCAACTTTATGCTGCTTTTAAGTGTTGAATCTGATACATCACCATCAACGCATTGAACATTTAAGAGTGAGCGCATTTACCTTTTTGGCCACGTCAACGTCTAGTGATTATGTAACAGGATTGTGAAATTTCATAAAGGGGAACAATTCTAAGGAGCATGACAAAACTAGTGTTGTGTGTATTATTTCCCATGCAATTATTAGCACAATAACTAACTAGGTTTGACAATGATACAGCTGAGCTGATAGCTTTTGTAAATGAACATCACATAAATTTGATCACTTTACGGTGATCATTTGCTTCCTGGTGGTCTGTCACATCCATTTTTGTGCCCATCCATGGTATTCTTTACATTTTGATTTTCATTTTCCTCTACATATATACAGTTGACAATGGAATGTCATAACGCAAACAAATTATTATATGTGCATACGGGATTATTTATTCACAAGAGAGTTGACTAGCACACCACAGATAAACTTAAACTCACGTTGACTATGAATCAGAATTGAAGAGTGTGAATGATTACGTGATATCATATGGGTGTTTACCCTCGTTTGAATATATACGACCAAGGACATGAGTGATGGTCTTGCGTGGACTGGAAGGCACCTTGACTTTGATGTTTCCTAGCAATGGCAAAGGAGCATTAAGTTGAACTCATGATATGTGGGTTGGGGAGATCGTAGCCTGAGCCTGAGTGGCAAGTATGGCATAAGCTGATGGATCCCAATAGCTTAGTTTTCACAAGACAGCTGACATTAATGTATCGAATATTTCGACACGTAATCAATCTACGTACCATTATTATTATTAAGTTACCTTACCGACGTATGAACTTTCGACAGGTTATCATTGATAATGTCACAACGAAGATGTGAGAATTATTCTTCTTAGTGCACATGCAATGCTCATTTACAAAACTCCCCCCCCCCCCCAAAAAAAAAAAAGGAGACAGTACCTATGAATATTTACGGGGTTAAGATAGACCTTTAACAGAAAAGACCTATTTTTTTCGTGAGCAAAATAAGGTGATATATTTTGTCACATTTCTAAAATCAGAAAGGTGCCAAATTTGAAGAGGGATGAGTGCCACGTTTCTATGTTATGCATGTTTACGACAGTTCACATAAGACAGAATGAGGCAGAGAGCATACGACAGCTGCAAGTTCAAGGACGAGTGTACAAAGTGATGATAGCTCACGACAGTCGACCATGTGTTTGAGTGAACATGTGTGAGTTCGTCGCACGTATGACCCGTGGATCAAGGGAAAACATAAGTGTGTGTAAGAAGGGAGTCGGACTCTAGACATAGAACGGGAAGGAGCAAGATGCTAGACTGTGAAAGAGATAGTTAGACTGTAAAGTATGATAGGGGCAGAGTCGTGTGAGCGAGTGACAGTTAATGGTATTTCATTAAACAGTATTAGGGTTAGGATACAGTTAGTTAAGTTAACAAAAAGTGAGTTAGATAAGATGGTGATTAAGTCGGTGTAATCGCGGTGTAAATCATGATCGACTGGAAGAGAAAAATGTATTAGTGTATGTATGATAATTCCTGCATGTTGAAAAGGAGTGTTGTGGGATACTATTTGAATTGTAAAAATAATAGATCGTATCACGTAATATTGAGGTTTATTTATTATCGAGAATAATAGCTACGTCGGTCGGGGCTTGCGGGACGCATAGTTGTAACCATAGTTCCTGGAACTAACAAACATTTCCATGAATCCCAGTCAGGGACCTTCCATGCATTCAAAATATCTACAAAATTAGTGAAGTCAATGCCATTTCTATTTTTTGGTGAGTCCATGTGGTTGATGTTATGTTAAGCAGTCTTCTTTATGTTACTGTAACAGTCTCTGTGGTTCGATGTCGATGCTGTTCCTTCTGTCCGTCTTACTAGGTCATCTATAAATTGTGTTTCATCCAAACTTCTCCGCTAGTTAACTTATGTACACGCTTCGTAGTATATTTTTCTGTGCTTTGGCTGTGGGCGATGTGGCAGCAGACCGCCTTACTTTTTTCTTTTTTTTTAATGAAATCGTATGGGTGCCGGTCGTTCAGAAAAAAAATGACAAACTTCTAAACGTAAACTTGCCCAGGAATAACGACCAGCCCACACATCCTGGGGTTGACTGCTACGTCCTGTAAAGAATATACAGCTAACTCTGATTTTGAAAGCTATGTTTTCATCAAGTGCCCTGCCAGCTGGCGAAGGCATTCATTTCTCTCCACAAATCTTGTTTCTTGGTGTTTTGGATCAACTATGCTGATAAGATACCTCTATAAACCATCTCGGTCCATCCAGCATAATTTATCTTGGTCCGCCGATGCATCTCTTCCCCGTGATCTTTCCAGTCGTCACGATGTTCTCAAATGCCTCTCTTCTCATTACATGACCAAAGAAAGCTGTTTGTCGCATTCTTAATGATGAATATTGCGTCCTAGTTTCATTGGCCTCTTTCAGGCAGGCAATGTTAGTTTCACTGGCATTTATGAAAACTTGAGACGTAATGCGGTGTTTTCACTTTGACTTTCACATCCACAAGGGGGTATTTTGCCTATGCCTTTGACAGCCATTTTCGACTGTTAGGACACGTGGGTACACTTATACCAGTTTAGCTCTGTTTTGCTATTATTTATACCACGTTTTCTTCAGTTCTATACTTCTTAACATATATCGTTGTCAACCTTAACATTGCTGAGATTTCTCAACTTTCATTCATTACCATCTGTCCGTGTGTCCGCTTGATCTCTTGGCATCTTTGAATTTAGGGTGTCTATCAACAAATTTGTCATATTGCCAGTTTGTCATTACCCATATCTTTTGAAGTTGCATGTATGATTCTTCATAAACTGATTCACCTGTATCGTTTGTTGGTGCATAACACTGAATCATGTTCATATTTAGTTATGTTGTTGTTGTTGTGATTTCACATGTTACTTGCATTATTCTACGAGACGAGGGGCCTGTCCTATATACAATCATTCTTAATCATCTTTAGCGAAATGCATACTACATTGCAGCGATACTATTATTTGCATAGACTGGAGAATACAATGAGAACTGAAGAAAAAAAAAAACAATGTTCTATTACATTATCACACACCAGTTAATTAAAAGTCCAATATCCTCTACCCATATTACAGCCACATTTCGTATTGGGTATGTGGTTAATCTTTATATTTAACATTAAATATAACACATGTAATAACATTTAAATATAAATAAACACATTTAAAATAATATGTGTAATTTATTGGGTGTTATTATTACGCTGGCCGGCTTTACTACCCAGGACATGTCACAATTACCAATTTAAGAAGAGACAAACTGGAAGATAAGCTTAATAAAATAAACCGCTTCACCTCTAAAGGGTTTTGAACACACGACCAGAGGTTCGGCAGGCATGCGTATTAGCCAACTGCCCCACCGCAACACATATGACAGTTGTCATAATTATCTCGGTGCCATGCGCTGTTAAATGTATGATGTGCCAGATAGTTCATTCTACAGACAGATAGCAGTTCACCCATGTTCCTCTTGTTATAGGCAACGTGTAATTTTCAGATGTATCTGCATTAATTTGCTATTTGGGTATTTCTAAGTGAATCACCAATGATTCATGCATAATGGAAAGACACAATACGCCAGATGTAAAGAATGCAACAATGCCAGTAAAGCAGAGATTTGCATGTGAGAGAGAGAGAGAGAGAGAGAGAGAGAGAGAGAGAGAGAGAGAGAGAGAGAGAGAGAGAGAGAGAGAGAGAGAGTGAGAGTGTATGTGCGTGTGTGCGTGTGTTGTGTGTGTCTCGACAGTGGGTGGGTTGTATTAAATTACCACCGATCGCTGGCTGTATTTGGTTCTACCGAATATATATATATATATATATATATATATATATATATATATATATATATATATATATATATATATATATATATTTGGTAGAACCAAATAAACCAAGTTTCTTAACCAAGTGGATACTTTTAGATACCTAGGGACATTTATAACATCATATGGAAGATGTACAACAGAGATTAAGAGCAGAATAGGGCAAGCAAATGCCGCATTTCAGAAAATGAAGAGTATCTTGTGCAATAGGTCACTATCATTGAGTGTAAGAAAGAGAGTGCTGAAATGCTATGTAGAACCAGTTTTGCTGTATGGCAGTGAATCTTGGAATGTAAATGAACAAATTAAGAGGAAATTAGAAGCAGCAGAGATGTGGTTTCTGAGACGAATGTTGCGAATTCCTTGGACTGCCAGAATAACTAACAATGACTGCCTGAAACAAGCTAATGAAACTAGAACACTATATACAACAATAAGAAAGACACAAACATCTTTCTTTGGTCATGTAATGAGAAGAGAGGCATTGGAGAACAACGTGACAACTGGAAAGATCGAGGGGAAGAGAGGCAGAGGCAGACCAAGAGAAATGATGCTGGATGGGTTGAGACGGTGGCACGGAGGAATATCAGCAGCACAGTTGATCCAGAAAACCAAAGACCGAGATCTGTGGAGATCCATGAACGCCTACGCCAGCTGGCAGAGCACTTGATGATGAAGATTATATATATATATATATATATATATATATATATATATATATATATATATATATATATATATATATATATATATATATATATATATATATATATATGTATATATATATAATTTCAGGTTGCCCTTTTTTGGTATTGGAATAAAGATAGTTCTCTCCCAATCATTTGGTCATTTATCATATTCCCATATCTTTTTACATAATGCGTGATAGATGTGTATGCTTTCTTCTTTAATTAGTTCAGCTAGTATCTCATCACATCCAGGTGATTTACCATACTTCGGGTTCTTTATTGCGCATGCAATTTTCTCTAATGAGGGTTCAGGTTCTGTCTCTGCTGACATTGGCTCATGTATATCATTCATATCCTCACTGTCACTCATATCATACATTCCACTGCAGTACTCCTGGCATCTTTCTAGAATTTGATTAGTTTCTGTTAAGGTATTTCCCATCTTGTCACAGATAACATCCAATTGAGGTTGAACATTTCTTGTCAATAACTTCATGTCTTTGAACATTTCGTAATCTCTGTCAGTCTGATAATATTGCTCTATTCTGGTACAGCAATCTGGTATATATTGATTTTTGTCCTTTCTTGTGTTCTTTCTTATTTCTCGAGTTAAGATTAATATTTCATCCTGCTGTTATCGGATTCACCTCCTTTCTGTTTCAGTTCCCATCGTTGTTTCATTAATTCTAACGTACCTGATGTAATCCATGGCTTAAGTTCCTTTTTCTTGGTCGGAATTAAATCTTTTGCTGCAGTTATCAAGATATCTCCAGCTTGTACTGCCAGTTCATCAGGTGTCATTTTCTCTTGTACAGACATCAAGACCCCAAAACGATTCCTAACTTCTACGGTGTATGCATCTGGTATTTTTGTGAGATGAAAACGAACTAGCCTCGGTCCTCGGGTAAGCTTTTTGAGTTTTAATTTCAGATCTGCTTCTAATAACTGATGATCTGTATCACAGTCTGCTCTTCCTAGGGTTTTTGTAGATGTTATGTTTGATCTCCATATTCTTTGTATTAAAATATAATCTATCTGATTTTTGGTAATATTGTCGGGGGACGCTCATGTGAAGAGTCTTCTTGGGTGTGGTAACAAGTGTATTGACTATTGTTAACTCATTGTCTGTGCGAAATTCAATTAAATTTTCACCTGCATCATTTCTATTTACCAATCCAAATTATTCTAAAACGTGTCTCTCATTTTCAGTTCTTCCTGTGCCTACTTTTGCATTAAAATCTCCCATTATTATTGCTATATCATTATGACCAATCTTATTTAATGTGTCTTGCAGTGTGTTGTAAAGATCTTGAATTCCGTCCTCCTCTGCTGTTGAAGTAGGTGCATATATCCGTATGGGAGTTGTGGTTTTTGGACGGCTTTTACGCCTATAGTTAAGATTCTATCACTAACCGGGTTATATCCCAGTAAAGCTTTTGCAGTTGTTTTATCTGAACAAAATGCCACTCCACTCTGGCCTCCGACATCTGTACAAAATAAATGAAGAGACTTCCATTTTCATTCTGTCATGGTTGTTATAGTTTCTTCGCAAGTTTTACAGAAGGTAGTTTGCCATAGCTTCTATCCCTACTCCTTTACTCCTCTCCTCTCTCGGCTCACTCTACCATCGGTTCCGATAATTTAGTTGTGTGCATACCTCCCGATCTCCCCCCTATATATCCGTCCTTAGTAAAGGCCTCCGTTTCATACCTCTGCGTCCTTCTGGTGACAGATTCTCGCTACTGCAGGATGTCCATCGTTTCCATCGCACTCTCAGGTTGAAATATCACTTCAGTAATCAACCTAACAGGGACAACTCCTCGGATCCCACCGATCAATTCTCTCACCATTCTAAACGCAGATCCACTTGGGTGCCCACTCCAGGATCATCCAAAGCCTTAGATCTTTAGATCGAAAAAGCTCTCTTCGGACATACAACAATTAAAATTCAAGCCACTAAGGCACACGAACCTTTCATCGGAGGAACAACAGGCGCTCACACAGATGAAACGTCGTGAGGACATTGTCATCAAGCCTGCCGACAAGGGAGGGGCGTTGGTGGTTTGGAGGAAGAACTTGTATATACAGAAAGGCAACAAACAACTTGGGGTTGCAAATTTCTACAGACCATGGGCAGAAGACGGGTCGGTCAGTAACAACACCCAGGTAAAGAGTGTGACGAATGCCGACATCAGGCAAGGCCTCGTTCCCAGCTCTGCCACCTCGCTGATCATCCACGATAGTTGCTTGGGCAAACCCACCTTGTATATGCTGCCTAAGACACACACGTTAGGGAACCCAGGCAGACCCATCGTCTCGGCCTGCTCTTGTCCTATTGAACATATTTCAGAGTTCCTTGACAGCATATTTCAGCCGTTGGTCGCTGGTCTCCCCTCGTTTATCAAAGACACCAACCACGATATCTCTGTCTTTGATTCCATTAGCTCCACAACTCCTTCTCAGTACCACATCTTTACTTTAGATGTGCCTTCACTCTATACATCTATTCCTCTCTGACGGTCTTAAAGCCTTGGCATTTTTCTTAGACAAAAGGCACTGCCCAACCATAGCCACCGGACCATTGCTGCGGCTGGCAGAATTAGTCCTCAACCTCAATTCATTTGAATTTAATGGGGACTATTTTGACCAGATTAGCTGTGTGGCCATGGGCACTAAGATGGGTGCGAGTTATGCCTCTCTGTTCATGGGCTATCTGGAACACCAGGTATGGAGTCAATACACTGGTAGGCTCCCGGAGCTCTACAGAAAGTATATCGATGATGGTATTGGTGTTTCAAACATGCCATTGTCTGATCTCCAGGACTTCATTGCCTTTTTCTCCGACTTTCATCCAAGCACCTTTCATCCACTCACCTTCACTATTTCCTCGTCGGCTGTTAATTTCTTAGACATAACAGTTTTCTTAGATTCAGCTGGTCAATGCACGACGGTTTACTATAAACCAACTGACTCGCACGCATTCCTTCTCTATTCCTTCTCTATACCTCCTCCATTCTTCCCTCTTGTAAGGATTCTATTCCTTTCTCCCAACTGTTACGTCTCCGACGGCTATGTCATGATAATAACGTATTCCGTTAAAAATCCCATGAAATGTTGGATTTATTCCGCCTTTGAGGCTATCCTGAGAATGTTCTGTCTACAGCTCTTCACTGCTGCCAGTCTATTAGTCGTGCCGACTCTCTCTCTCCTCCACTCCGAAACCACGTAACAATAGACATATTCTCTCACTTACCTACCATCCTCATAATATTGCTGCCAAGAACATTCTCATCAGACATCTATCCATTCTCCAGACAGACCCGGTCACTCGCGATGTCTTTTCAGAGGCCCCACTGGTGGCATATAGGCGGGATCGTAACCTGAGGGATGTGCTGGTCCATAGTACTCTACCCCAACTCCAAAAGTCTCTTCCTGGCACGGCGCCATGTCTTCGATCTCGTTGTAAGATCTATCCACATGTCCTTCAAACCCAGAGTCTGGTTTTTTCGAAGACTACATTCCACATCCTGAGGCGTAGTTAACGCCAGCATTATCTTTGCCTTCTGTGACTTCCCGGTTAGTTTGTGTTCAGTCACTTCTCATTGCTTTCTGAACAACCGGCACTTGTGCTATTCTATGATGACAAGCGTCGGGGGATCTACATCCTATCGCCCGCAGCAGTGTTTCAAGCTTGGAGTGCAGAATTGTGAACTGCATCCGTTACATCGCCACAGAGTCTGCTACAGTGCTCTACCTATCCATATGTTTCCGTTTCGCTCTCATGGGCGCACCCCCATTCCCCCCATTCCTGCTAGCGGTTCCCTCACCGGTCGTCTTAGCCAACCCCCGAGCTTCTCGATTTAGTGACCTTTAGTCAGTTGACCTTTTAACCACTACATCCGGTTTATTCCATGCAAGGATAGCCGCTCAAGCTTGGATACAGATGAATCCCATTATTATTTTCATGTAGCGTCTTTCGTGTATTTGTTTGTCTAGTTTTATTTGTTTGTTCTGTTGCTGACGAAGGCTTTGGCCGCAACGTCCATTTTGTCTCTTGTAATCGTGCTCTAGTAAAGCTCGCAATATCTACTTCTCGTTTTCCGGTGATTCATTCATTCCATTTTGAAGATGGAGTTTCAGAATGCTCTTAACCAGGGGTGGCCAACCTTTTCAGCAGGCGGACCATTTTGAGAAATAATATTTCTTGCCGGGCTACGAACCTAAATTTTTTGTGTTAATTAAAGTAAACAAGCATGCGTGCTACAGCTTCGACCATATCGTCGCTTCACACTCCGCGGGCCGCAACATGACTCCCGGCGGCCAACCCTGCTCTTAACAATGTGAACAATGCCAAGACCCCCGGTTCAGACAGAATCACAACATGTATGATTAATGCTATAGAAGAAAATGGAATAGATAAAATTAGCAGACTGCTGAATACAATATATTATACACGTGATATACATCATGAATAATGTAATTTTGTATTCATTGCAATCCCAAAGAAATCAGAAGCCTTGAAGTGTGATCAACATCGAACAATTAATATAATCAGTCAAACCACGACAATTTTGCTAAGAATTAGGAAATAGAAGTTAGAAAGAAAATTCAAGCTGAATTATGAGAAGAACAATGTGAGTTTATAGAAGGCAAGAGTACAGCAAATGCTGTGTATATACAGAGAACAGTTACTGAACGTTTCATATAAGTAAACAAAGATCTACACCTTTGTATTATTGATTACACAAAGGCAAACATGAGACATGTCGACATTATAAGGATGCTTGCGAAAATGCTGGGGATAACTGCTACGTCCTATGAAGGACATGCAACTTAATTTTATTCCAGATCTAAAAATTTATGGAAACCACCTTAGACTTGTAAAAAAAAATCATATACTGGAAACAACAATGTGCCATAAGAAATGTTAATGAAGTAGGTCAATATCAGCCTATTAAGAGAGGTGTGAGACAGGGATGTGTAATGTCTCCAGATCTTTTTTTCCCTATGCAGTGAAAATATTTTCAGAAATATAGAAGATACGGAATGAATCAACACGTTGGGGGGGGGGGGGGGGGTGTGTGCGATACACCAATAACATTAGATATGCAGATGATACAATCTTGATTGCAGAGAACGAACAGGACCTGCAGGATTTAATACATGTGGTTGTTGCATACAGTGAACAACTAGGGTTATAATTTAATTGTATGAAGACACAGATTATGGTCGTCACTGGGAAGAAGTAAATACCACAATGTAATATACAAGTAGATGGGCATATTCTTAAAAAAGTGAATCGGTACAGTTATCTCGGCACAGTCATAACATCTGATGGGAGATGCCTTGAAGATATTAGTTCAAGAATTGCCATTGCAAGGGTAGCCTTTTGCAAGATGAAAAACATACTGACCCATAGAAAGATATCAATTGAAACAAGAAAAAAAAAGAGTGTTGAAGTGCTACAAAGAACCTGTATGGTGGGTACGGGGTGTCAGGAATTGGTAGTACGTTTAGTAAGGATGACTCTCATGTCCTTTTCAGGACCCATCCCCAACTGGTCCAAGCCTGACACCCAGCTCGTGCCTGTGGCTCCTAGTAGCTGTCAGCATGCGACAGCGGCTACCCCCGGGCAACAGCTGTGAGAGGCTGGCTAAACCAGGCGTTGGTAGCCGATTTGGTGTCAAACCAAGGGGTGAACTAGAGTATGCCTACCCAGCATTTGAAGACAGGATACGGCAGACTGCGCGGATGAAATCACAGATGATTCATCGGACAAGACGGCGTTTACCTGCAAAGCTTTGTGGAACGTAATGAGCACGGCAAGGCACGTAGAGCCCCCTGGTCATACACTGCACCTGTATTCGTCTCCAGTCGTCTTGACTTGTCTTGCCACTGGACTCAAATTGACTCATTTGAGAGAGTGAGGTTGACGAATTGCGCAACTCTTCCTCACTTTAATCCAATTCATAGCGCAAGTCATTCATCATCCAACTTCATATATCACCTTCAAGCCCTGTGGCGATGGGCGAGCGGCGAAGCGGCAGGCGTGGGTACGCTGGAAGCCGTAGTCGCACACCTGCACACAGGCGGCTCAGGCCATATGGTCGTCTTCTAATGACCTGAGTAGCAGTGGGATTCGCAGCCCCCCTGAGCGACTGAGCAGTCCTCTATAGGAACACACTGCTCACCTTCATAGCACGAGGAGGGGGCTAGAAAAGGTGCCCTAAACATTATCTGCTCCATCACTACCTAACCAGCTAGCCGCGGTTGGTGGGTACCCTAAACTACGGTCGCCATACAAACAAAGAAAAAACAAGTAAAGCTAAAAGAACAAACCATATTCCCTTAACAATCGGAACTTAGAATGTACGCACCCTCCTTGACAGAGACGGCGCGTCGGGTCCAGAGAAAAGAACAGCTCTGATTTGAAGAGAGCTGGGCAGGTACAACATCGACATTGCAACCTTGAGTGAGACACGACTTGCAGAAGAAGGCCAAATCTGTGAATTAGGTGCCGGCTAAACATTTTTCAGGAGTGGAAGGAAAAGCGAGGAAAGACGCCAGTCCGGTGTGGGATTTGCCATTAAGTCGGTCCTGGTCGGCAAACTAGCTGGATTTCCAAAGGCTATAAACAACAAGCTCATGACCATTAAGTTGCCCCTGCTGAATAGAAGAAAGCATGCAAACATTGTGAGTGTCTACGCACCAACTATGACCAATGAAGATGATATCAAGAACTAGTTCTATGAGGACATGCACAATGTATTAACATCTGTTCCAAAAGGAGACAAACTTATACTCCTTGGGGATTTCAATGCCAGAGTAGGCACGGACACCACCTCTTAGAGTGGCATTATTGGAAAGCACGGAGTCGGAAATTGCAACAGCAATGGACTCCTCCTCCTTCAGACATGTGCCGAACACGATCTCCTGATTACCAACGCAATTTTCCGTCTTCCCATGAGAAATAGGACATCGTGGATGAACCCTCGCTCGAAACACTGGCACCTCATTGACTATGTTATCGTCAGGAGTGACAGACAAGACGTACGGGTGACAAAATCCATGTGTGGTGCCGATGTTGGACAGACCATCGTCTCATTGTTTCGAAAATAAACATACACATCAAACTACCGCGGCGTCCTCAAGGGGTAAAATTGCAAGAAAGACTAAATATCACCCGCCTAAACAGCAAGAAAATGCAGCTGTCGTTTGAAAATATGATGGAAGACTGCCTCAAGCCCAATGCTGCAGCTAAACAGGATATAGAAACAGAATGGAGAGCCCTAAAGGACATAATTTACAACACTGCTATGGAAATCATGGGACCAATCCCCCGAAAGCATAAAGACTCGTTTGATGAAAATTCCGATGACATCAACCAATTGCTGGCCGAGAAACATCTTCTCCTCAAGGCACTTTTGAATGACCCGAAGTCAACATAAAAATGATGCCTTCAAGAACTTTCAAAGAGTTGTGCAGCAGAAACATCGGCACATGCGGGACTCCTGGCTGAGCAGCAAAGGTGATGAAATTCAAGGCTTTGCTGACAGACATGATATAAAAAACTTCTACGACTCACTGAAAGCGGTCTATGGTCCTACATCACCAGGCACAGTTCCCCTCCTCAGTGCAGATGGGGAAACATTGGTCACTGAAAAGAAAGATATCCTTCAACTCTGGGCAGAGTATTTCAGCAACATCTTAAATGCAACTTCATTCTTCGATGATGAAACCATCAACTGCCTTCCACAAGTTCCCACCAATTATATAATTGATGACCTGCCAACCATAGTGGAAGTTAACAAAGCCATCCAGCAACTCTACAGCGGCAAGGCATCTGGTCCTGACTCCACACCAGCAGAGATATACAAGGCAGGAGGGCCAGTCCTAACAGAGCAGCTTCACCAAGTCTTTAACAAACATATGGGTGAACGAGACCTTGCCATACGATTTCAAGGACCCGTCAATTGTCCACCTTTACAAAAGTAAAGGAAACCGCCAATTTTGTGACAACCACCGATGCATCTCCTTGCTTTCAGATACAGGGAAGATACACGCCAGAATTCTTCTCAATCGCCTCACGGCCCATCTCGATCAAGGTCTTCTTCCTGAGAGCCAATGTGGCCTCAGAAAAGAACGTGGAACTGTTGACATGATTTTCGCCGCAAGGCAGCTGCAAGAGAAATGTCAGGAACAGAACTCCGAAATGTACTCCACTTTCATTGACCTTACCAAGGTTTTTAATACAGTCAGTAGAATGTAGATGATTATGGCAAAATATGGCTGTCCACAAAAGTTTGTCCAAATAGTGCGGCTATTTCATGATGGTATGCAGGCAAGAGTACAGGAATATGATGAATTGTCTGAGCCCTTTCCTGTCACCAATGGGGTGTAACAAGGATGTGTCCTGGCACCAACACTGTTCAGCCTCATGTTTTCAGCTATGTTGATGAATGCCTTCGAGAACAACGACATTGGAATAGACATCAACTACCGCATGGCTGGAAATTTATTCAATCTCAGAAGGCTGAAAGCTAAAACAAAAATTAACAGCGACATCGCCAGAGAGCTCCTGTTTGCTGATGATTGCGCTATATATGCCAACTCAGAGGCAGACATGCAACACAATGTTTCAGCTTTCTCACATGCCTGTACCAACATTTGGCTCAATATCAACTTGGAGAAGACTGTAGTTATGTACCAGCCAGCTCCAGGGATCAATCACACTGTGGCGAATATCAAGAGTGTAGGGTCATAGACTAAGTGTTGTGGACAAATTCACCTATCTTGGCAGTACTGTGTCACAAGCTGCCACAATTGATGGTGAAGTGAATGCAAGAATCTCTAAGGCCAGCGCGGCCTTTGGCACACTGTACAAGAATGTATGGGACATAATTGGAATAAGCCTGCAAACAAAGCTAAAAGTCTACAAAGCAATTGTATTATCCACACTGCTATATGCTTGTGAAACCTGGACTGTTTATCAGCGACACGCAAGGAAATTAAACCACTTCCACACAGTCTGCTTTAGGAAGGTACTGAAGATTAAATGGCAAGACAAAATCCCAGACACTGATGTCCTAGAAAGAGCGTCAATGCCCAGTATCCACACTCTACTAATGATTAATCAGATTCGCTGGGCTGGTCACTTGGCTCGCATGCCAGATCACAGGCTCCCTAAACGAATTTTTTTACGGCGGGTTGCGTTGTGGTAAACGCTCCAAAGGCGGCCAGAGGAAACGCTTTAAAGACACTCTGAAAATCTCACTGAATGCTTTTGGAATTCATCTTGACACCTGGGAGACTGCAGCCAGAGACCAAATTCGTGGCCTGCATCATTACGCAACCAGGACTGTAAGAGCTGTAAAGAAAAGGCAGGACAGAAAAACTACTGCAGGAAATCCTCCTCCAGAAACGTCAAGCATTCTTTGTCCACATTGTCAAAGAACATTTCGAGCCAAAATAGGCCTTATCAGCCATCTTAGATCTCACGGGTCCATACTTTCAACCCCACTGGATGAAATAAATTGGTCATCACCATTCTTGATGGACAAACAACAACTTATGTATGGATGTGAAGCCTGGACTATGAACAGACAAGCTGAAAAACACTTGATGGCTGTGGAAATGTGGTTTCTGAGGAAAATTAAAAGAATACCCTGGACAGACAGAAAATCTAATGAACAAGTCCTCCAAGAAACAAATGAAGATTGTAAAATGATCAGAGTCATTAGACGTAGATAGTAAAAATAGTGTGGGCATGTTATGAGAAGAAATGCATTGGAGAGCGTGGTGACAACTGGCAAGATCGAAGGGAAGAGACTAAGCTGAAGACCGAGAAGTAAATACCTGGCTGGTTGGCCATGTTGCATGGACACGGAGCTTATCCACGACTCTGATTATCGTGTGAGATGGCAAAACATGGCTGCCATGCTTATCGGCATGGTACATGATGGCTGGATGGATCCTCTTCATCATAAGCAAATTGACAAGACATCGAATTCAGACAAAATCACAACAGATTATGACCATTGCTTTAGAAGAATGTGGAAAAGACTTGGCCTCTGAATGCACAATTCGATACAGGATAAATATACCACCTAACATGTGTACGACTATGTTGTTTGTAATATCAAAGCAATCACGAGCATTAAGAGTATATGTGCTAGCCCCATTGTTAGTCACATGGACACTCTACTGATGATGTCATCAAAATGGCACCGACAGTCTTTACTTCCAAATCTTATGTTAAGACTGTTAGATCTGGGAGGACAGCTTATTAAATAGAACCAAAACAAACAAAAAATCTAAATCCTCGCCTCGAAGGGGATTCGAACACACAGTCAACGGATCGGCTGGCATGCCTTCCAGCCACTGCGCTATCGAGGCATCCGACACATAAGATGAGTTATAATTACGTGGGTATATTGTTTTTGTATGTGTATGACACACCAGATAATCATTCTACAGAAACTAACTACTGTAACCCACGTGAACTTTAACGTGTAATTTTAAAAAGCCACGATATTGCCTTGTTGTAATACTCAGGATCTGCATTTCCAGTGATTGATCCAAAACATAAACATGATTATATGCCTGATGTCAAGTAATTCTGTGTGGGGGGGGGGGGGGGGGAGGGTGTACGGTGTATTGAAATCAATGATATGCATATGTTGACGGCGTATGATATCCTTATGAACATGTTTACTAAAATCATGTTTTCATCGCAACTATAAAAACAAAACATAGTTTACTAGGGGGTGGGGTTGTTTAGAAGTCAAGACGCCCGCATTTGACCCATGCCCACTTCATTATATTTATGGTATAAACAGCAAAAAATGATAGCAGAATGCCCTTTAATCATGCGGTAGCGGCTAAGACGCCTAGACTTCTCGGACAAAGACGAAAAACTCGGAGGGTTTGTTTACTTGCAGCGCACATGTCACAGGAATCGCCATGTTTTATTCGAAGCAAGCAGGTTAAATAAGGCACTTCCAAGTCTAAATTACACAATTTGCAAACATCCCCACAAAATGAATATGTATAACATGTGTGATGCTGGTTTATACACAGCTGGATCCCCAACTGCGCTACATAATGAGTGTAAATTGGGGAGATTATATGTGTATGACTACATCACATATGAAAATATGCATGTGCAATGAAGGCGAGAATTAACCGACATCAGACTAGTGCTAGAAGTAATGTGAAGAATATGAACCGTCTGCCTGCCAACCACATGGTTGAATTCCAATCCCAAAGGTCTTGTTTTAAAAATAATTGTCTTAAGACCTCTTCCAGCCAGACTTACATTCTGTACCAGGAACATGACCTGGCAAATAATGGCCGCTGTGATACTGTATAAATTACCCATTGCCTGTTTAGAGATATGTAGACACTTAGGGCTAGTGCCATATGCTTAATATTCAAAGCATGACTTTTACTTATCATATACTCGGTAGCTCTATAGCGTGAGTGTTTTTTTAACTTGTGAAAAATGACGTGGGCATGTAGCATTCAATGTTGGAATTATTCATAATGCCTTCTTATGTTCATATGTATTCCTTAGGTGTACACTATATTTGCAGCAGCTTTAACACTACTCTTGTGTTCATCTACTTGCCAAGGCAGTCGCCGTGCAGTTCCTAGACTGGCATTTATTTAACATGTCACAAGACTTACAATAGTTCTAATAGACCACTCACGGTAGGTGATACCGATGTCCTGACTCCTCGGCAATTTAGAAGTGGACATAGTTTGAAAAGTCTGGTGTGCAAGGATTCTAATTCGAATTACGCTGACTTTTACATTAGATCTGGGCTTCATTTGTTCTGACAAATTGTTGCCCCTTTATAAAATTGTACAAAGTCTATATAATCACTAGACGTTAACGTTGTCGAATGGATAAAATCTCTCTCTCTCTCTCTCTCTCTCTCTCTCTCTCTCTCTCTCTCTCTCTCTCTCTCTCTCTCTCTCTCTCTCTCTCTCTCTCTCTCTCAAATTTATGATGCGTTTATTATCATGTATCCGGTTCAACATTTCAAACCAACATAAAGTAGAACGTACACGTTGATTTATCATACAGAAAGTAATGACAAACTACTGAAAGTAAATCATGCCACATTTGAAGTGTGCAAACGTTGATGCTTCTATCTTAAGGAAAACGATGTTGTGTAATACTTTCTGAACGACCCTTGTAGCTAAGTCATAAAATTAACTACTTAGCTGACTGACAAACAAGCCATCTGCAGTTCTCCATTAACCTGTTTCCTGTCTTTATACTGGCAATACACTAAAAGGCCAGGAGTATACGTCGTGTTCTATCCCATATTGTGAATTGCGCATGTGTGATACTCACAGTGTAAGCGTAGAATAGCAGAGAGGATAAGGCTGAAACCTGTAGCAAGCCGGTATTTACTTTTGTAATTAAAACTTATTGCCTCTTCCTCTATCAATGCCATCTTTTCTTCGCTCTTTAAACAATAATAATACCACCCCTTCACTTTTGGGGAGAGGGAGGAGAGAGGAATGTTTCCCTATGTTGTCTGAGTTATTAGTTCTTCACATTTAAATAGTAGCTTTTTGCCTGTATGTCCCATATCATTTCACATACTCCCAAATAGCTAACCATATAATATGTCATGTCTTCTACTATATAAATGTTGCTTTATATTATACGATACCTAACGAACATCTGCCCAAATGTGATTCTGTATTTGCTACTCATGCGATAGTAGATGAAGATATTCATTGACGAGTTGATACCTTCCATTAAATAAATGAATCCGCTTAACGCTAACGTCACTGTAACGTATTGTCCATTTAAAAATAGCTCGGGTTCAAAAACAATGGCAAGCATGATGATTGTAATTGGAACAAAGCAAAGTATATACAGAATAGAAATTGTCGCGACCATTTTAATAATTTTCTGATTTCGTTTCAACATTTTATTAGCCACTGTGTCATTGATTACAGTATTTGTCCATTCTTGTCTTCTACGTAGTTGTATTGTCAGAATTAATGTGCAGATTGTAATGATTAAAAATACAGAAAACGGAATCATAAAGTTGTTGATCAAAAGAGTAATTGTCTCAACTGGGACTTTCTCTTCTCTAGAGATAAGCCCAAAAATGGTCTTGTTTTTGACAGGTGAGAATTTCAAGTCTAGGCTGTTCACAAAATACACAGGTGTGCCGCTAAGTATAAAGACGATGCAGATTCCAACAGTGGCCACCGTTGTTCTTTTTGGGGTCATAATACTCTTCACCTAAATGTGAAATACAAGGATATACTAATATAATAATAATCTGAATGTTGCAAATAGTTACAACAACGAATATATAATGACAGACAACGGAAAGTCGCAATGGTCTGAATTAGAAACAAAAGGCAATCGTATTTCTAGCCTTCCCAAAGAAATGAAATGCGCTTGTACTATATTAACGTATTGTTTACACTTGCTCCAACATTACACGTTTACAGTGGAGTATATACTAATGATAGAATTTCTTTGCGGGACATTGTGATAAACTCTAGGTTGATTTTATAGGCAATGTTATGTTCTATACCGTGCCTATACCATGAAATATGACACACTTTTTAACAAATTTTCTTTTAATTCGCACATCCTTTACAGGACATCGCTGTCAACAGCAGCATCTTTCAGCTGTCTGTTGATTTCTTGGCAAGATTACGCTCAGTAGTTTGCCATTGCTTTCTGAGCGGCCGGCTCAGTTATCCTGCAAGTCACCAGCGGGGGTAGATCCGCTCCCAGTTCTCGCCCGCTACGAGACTGCGTGATAAACGGGATTACGGAGAAAGTAGTGTAACCCCTCAGCCAGAGAGACCGACATATGACACATACAAATCAGTAAATAGGCATATTTCTTAAGTCCACCTACTATTGGGAACATAAGAGACGGACTGTAAAAGAACAATGTAATGACTTTGGGGTATCAATGTTCTAAATACAAATTGCCGAGAAATACAACGTTTATTTAATGAGGGGGAAAGGGGGAGGGGGTGGAGAGAACGAGAGAGATCTGTCGAGGAATACAATATATCTCTTCTCGTCACATTAGTACATTTCATTTTCTGAGTAACTACGATATTTCAAAGTAACCCGTTGAACACTTTAAAACATATTAAAAGATTAAATATTATATTATCCCGAATCTTAAATACCGAAAATATAATTTTGAAGGAAGTTGCGATTAATTTTAAGTTCTTTTTTACGCAATGACGTAAAAATATTAACTGTTGATAAATCCCCGATGACAGTATTTTATAGCCTGTCGACTGCACAGGGATTCCTGAAGTCTGATTAACTCTTTTTTCCACCCACACTGGTATATGTGGATGCTATATTATTCATCAAAGAGACCAGGCAAGAATCTGATTAATTATACTCCCCCATAAATTAAGTCCACAAGAGCATCTCTTTGTCTGTTGATCACTAACATAATGACACATTATAGTGCTTGGACATCCTAATCCTACGTCGATATAATGGTACTATCAAAAGAGCAATCCATCGAAAAGAAGCATAGGCGGGCCAATACAGGATTGCCAATAGCTTTGTACGTATCGAATATAAAGCGTCGCCTGGATAGTATCCTGTTTAGTGAGCCAGACAGATTTGCTACGAGCCACACTAAAGGAGGAACTGGACACCCCTTACCCTACTGTAGAATCTTAATCTAAATTAGATATCCAGTCGACTGTATCAATTATAACTGCCAGCCACCCATGCCCATCCATACAAAATCATCGGCTGCTAAATTTCAATAGTTTCTCAAGCTGACCTTAGAATGGGACGAAATAATGAAACGAATACACGAAAGACTTAAAATAACAGTAAACCAAAGAGTATTTGTTGCTTTTGAACCAACATTAACATATAAAACCATTCCGATACCTACTCCATCTGTAAATGAATAATAGTCTCCGTACACTTAATCAAATCACGGGTATCAATTGTACTGTGAGTGCCGAGTAACTTACATATGTAGAGGAAAAGGACAATTAGAAAATCGAATAGACTAACATAAACCAGTGTGGGTTTTCAAGATAATTAAGCATTCTTCTGGAATTTCTATGCAGTCGAAAGCCTCTAAAACGCCGTCAGTAGTTTGCCATTGCTTTCTAGACGAGAAGTCAAAGTTCAAGTTCAATTTGAGTTGAGTTAAGAACCGACAGCACTGCACTCGGGGCATTCCCATCAGCGCTCATTCACCATCTTCATCAGCCAGAGTAGAGTTCCAATAGTAATGGTGACCGTTACATTCTGAGTATATGCTTGTCTTGCTTTACTTCTGAGTGACGACTGTTTATGAGATCCTATAACCACCCCCTGCTGTCGTATTCTCTCTGGACCATGCTACTCTATATATTCATCTGCATTGTTCCTCCGCTCCCAGTAATCCTTCACCACATCTGCCTTATCATGTATGAAATCACCCATCAATGATGCAGCACCAGTCAATCTGTCTGCTTGTTTATTTCAACCAGACCAGACAGTCCGGGGGAAAAGGTTCCAGCGAATGCTCACAACCGTGACACCTGAATTAATGAAAACTATTCATAATAAACATGCCAGTCTTCACCTTAGGCAGCATGCTTTGTAAATCAGTCACAATCACGACATGCGAATACGGCGTGTTATCCAACCAGTGGAAAGCTGCAGTGACCGTTCCCACCTCCATTCTCAGACTTCTGGTTGTGGCGTCATATGCCAAGCTCTCCTTTACTAAACATTGGCCATTGGCTTTTGCTATGAATTCCCAGGTACATTTTTGTCTCTTAACACAGATCCATTGGTATAGATAATCATATTGCCGCGACGAGAATAGTCTTGAATTAATTGCTGAATGTCTACTTCCGTAGCCTGCTAGCCACTGCCTACACTCAGATCCCATTGGTATTGTAACTACACACAAGTCTGAATTTCTATTGGACACTCTGACCAACTAGTTGTCTCTGCCAATCATCTCAAGTGGGCTCACTTTCCTGGCGGTATCTGACTTTGAGACAGCAAGTATTCATAGTCCATACACTACGACTGAAATGATCAAGTGCTGAAAAAGTGTGAATATCATGTTCTGCTCCATGTCCCTTGCTTCCGTACACGTCAGTTTGTTGAGCCCCTTCTGACACTTTGTGACCACCACTGCAACATGATCCCTAAGGAACAGACTTCTATCGAAGGATATTTCCATGTGCTTCAGTCTGCTTTCTCTATTCACATTCTATCATTTATTGTGAGACTTTGGAGGTCAGCTTTAAGAATCCTATTGTCCAAAGAGCACCACACGGCAGATAGCTTTTCTGGGTTAGTGACATAGTGACATCATTCATCTCCGTGTTCTAATTCATCACTCTGTTCAGTGTCACCTGTATCTCCTGAGTGCTTCGAGGCTTACAGTCCTGCTTGTAAACACATTGAAAAGCACAGCTGAAATTGTTGACCCCTGTAGTAGTTCGGAGACTATGATACATGACTCAGGGGCCAATGTACCCAGCCAGAGAGCCACTCCTCAAGAATATAAAACAGCTGCAATTCAGTTCACCAACGAAGGAAAGACTGTTATCTCCATGAGCGCGTACCTCAAAATATATCTGACTGTTGTACACATCCTCGAAATCGAGTGCTGCCACCGTTGTCTCCAGTGTTTTTAAACTCGTCATAAACATTATAGGCACTAGTGGCTGCATCTGCCCGAGTATCATTCCTTGGCCGGTACCTTCCCAAAACCTTTGGGAGGAGCTTTTCCCTTTGTAAATATTCCTGAATCTTAACAGCAACGATCTTATCCAGCACCTCGTCAAGCGTGTCCTGTAGGGTGATAATCCTGAACCCATTTAGCTTTGAATTAGCTTTGCCAGCGCTATGCTGCTGTATAATTCCCTTACACAGCCGTCAAAGCGCCTGAAGTTTTAGAGCGAGCAGTCTTATCCTTTCAACCATGCCGAGTTCTGAATACAGTATACAGAAGAGAAATTCATCCCTCCGACAACGTATTGTTATATTGCCAATGGCTGGCCTACCAACCAGAGTTTGCTAAAGGCCCAAGTGATCGTAACTAACTGTGATGTCTTAGCAGTTGATCGACAATAGTTCACCTGATTTTAGATACATAACAAATATGTAATGCTGAAGCGCAGCATGGGCATGCATGGTATGCTTTGCTGAAGGCAAACCGTTTTGGATCATTTTCTGTGCTACAGAAGTCGTTTTGATGTTGCTCTGATGCAATTTTAAGTGAATAAAGCATATCTTCAAAGGGTATTCGCCACAAATGAAGCTATACCTTTACAAATATAACAAAACCTTACCCTCGTAAATGTTCAGTTTAGATCAGTTCATTCGCAGTTCCAACATCACAACAACGGGTCGTCCCTATTATGCTCCGTTCCTGTGCCAGTGAATATCACATAAAATATTCCTAACTGCCCCGTGTGAAAAGTGGAGAAGACAGGAGTCTCGAAAAACAAAAGCCCGCCCAGGCACACTGTGCATAATGCCGCCACCAGAATGTCACCACAAAGGTCCTCCTCGAAACACCTTTCATCCTTGATGGAAGTGGCAGCCACCTTCCCAACAAGATGTTCACCTACAAAGTCTCGATGTTTCAAGATGTTGGTGTTCCGTTTCTAGATGTTTTCTAGCCAGCCACGTCATTTTATCTCCGAAATGCAGTTCACGCAACAACCTCGGACAGATGGAAAAAAACTTTCACTGTACATAATGCCGTCGCCAGAATTCCAACACAAAAGTAATCTACGAAACTACAGTTCATCATCAATCGAAACGGCAGTCATTAGTAAACAAGGCAAAAGGCCGGTCACTTCTGCGTCACAACCAGCCACCATGCATGCATATATTTCTAGATGTTGTTGTTCCGTTTCTATATGTTTTCTAGCCAGCTACTTCGAGCATGCAGTTCACACCACAACACCTCGGACAGATATTAAAAAAACATTTCACTATACATAATGCCGTCTTCAGAATGCCAAAATAACAGTCCTCCCACGAAACACAGTTCATCGTCAAAGGAAGCGGCAGTCAACCAAAAGACCAGCAGCCACATATTTCTGCATAAGGCACAAAAACCGGTCAAATCCGGGACATAGCCAGCCGCCATTGCTCTGAACATGCAGTTCACGCTCCACAAACTCGGACAGATTTAAAAGCAGTCCACACGAAATACACAGCTCACAGCGTAGCGCCACGCACTCAACCCAGTAGCAGGGCGACGGAGCCATAAATTACCAGTCCAACATGAGGAAAATGAGAATGCAAACGGTGCTCACGAGCATAAACACTCCAGAGGCCTTAACCGTTTTACTGCCTATCGTCTATGTTCGTGACCGGAAGTCCACTCCTCGTTAATGTTTTTTTCAACGTGCTGCAATTATAATCTAGCTGAACTTCTTGAACTTATGTATTATAAATGTCAACATAACAATATGTTATAAGTTACATTCTGTAATATATACTGCTTACCGTTAATGAGCAATATATCGCCTTTAATGTGTAATACTTACCCTTTATGGGCCAACATATAGTCTTTAATGTGTACTACTCGCGCTTAACGTGACTATTGCATTTAATGTGTAATACTCTTCAAAAACTAAAACAACTGAATAAATTTTGGCTGCGACAGATATACCTACAAAACTTAAGAGTATTATCATTACTTAAGCATATTAAGAGCAAGCATTTTTCCCATTGCAGCATACGCTTGTAAGACATGGGAACAACCAACCTAGCTGAACAGGGCATATATTCCTTTGAATATAAATGTTAATGAAGGCTTCTAAGAATGTCTTGTATACAGCAAAGAACAAATGCATCCATACAACAAGATATGATTGAAGGAAGTTGGTTACCAACGACGATAAAACAAAAAAAGTTAAAATATGTTGGTCACTTGAAACACAATGACAGTTTGGAAAGGACAATAATGGAGGGGTATATGCCCGGAAAGAAGGGAAGAGAAAGGCCAAAGAGAAGATGGGTGTAGGGTGTGGCAGATGATCTCCAGATGAATGTATCGGACACGGGGCTTATGACCGAGACGTTTTTCAGAAGGTTGTTATGGGAGAGCGGTTCTGCAAATGATATGCTACTGATTTAATGAATTACTGCTTAATGGGACTACATATAGTCTGTAGTATGTAATACTCACTCTTAACGGGGCTGCCACACTAATGCATTTCTCAAACGCAATCATCGCCGTGATGCAACTGCTGATTCGGGTGAAGGCAAAATGCGGCGTTGCTGAAACGAGGTAAGCAACCTCCATACAATCGAATGGCAAATCTGCACTCAAAACAGCTGGGGTAATAAAGATGCATGTCCACACCATAGTTATGAGGCTGCACAAATCAGAGATGGATAAACCTGGATAGAAAAAAAAAACTGATAGTTGTATTATTGTCACACACACACACACACACACACACACACAAACGCAGCAGATATAATCCAATTGATTACTGCACATTGAGTTATAGGAGTGACAATTGATTCATTGGCACCTTGCCATCTTGACAGACGATAGTTTGTTAGTTACATTGTGCTTAAAAAAAGGCATAATAACTATTTTCCATGGCAAGTAGTGATTGTAGCTGATAAGGCCAATTCGTGCTGTAAATGTTCGTCCACAGTGGATGCATGTGAACACATGGTAATTTTCGCCATCTCGTACCATCTTAAGTCCCATACGTTCCGTGTGTGAAATATTTGCAATCATTGTCTCCTTTGTTTTTCTTACATTTCTGATATGTGCCTTCCAGACCGATACTTAGTAATGGAATTTAACATACATGGAGGAAGTGGATATGTGGTCTTTCATAATGTTGAGAATATTTTGGAAAGATATGGGGGGAGGGGGGGGGGGAATGAAGACATAAAATAAGCACATGTTACAAGATCACTCAGTAAAACCACAAGCAGTGGCATCACTGGGGTTGGTGTCACCCAGTGCGGTAAACTCTTGGTGTCACCCCTCTAGACTTTCACCATGGTCTTCTTCCGAGTGTTCCTGTACCATATATAATCGCATATAGTAATGTTTGTAAAATAAGTCAAAAAGTTAATAAGGACATAAGAAAGAAAACAAATTGAACAATATAACTTCAATACTTCAGGTAAAACATAAATAAAGAATTTCGAAAAACTCGGACAAAGTTAAATTTTTGTTATTTTGCTATGTCTGCTTTGTCAAATTTGCAATTTTTTTATTTTGGTGTCACCCCTTGATGGTGTCACCCGGTGCGGCCCGCACCCCCCGCACCCCCCTAGTGACGCCCCTGACCACAAGGAAAGGACATGAATTACCCGCGTCATATCAACATACATAAATGGTATAGAGGAAATAGACATATCCAGATTGATGTGAGAAACTTATAAGCTAGATAACGAATAATAATATGCAACATTATCAACAAAATGGGCATGTTACGCCATAACGTTAACGTCATGTGGACATAACCATGCAACATTTAAATAGTAGTATGGATAAATTGTACAACACCAACAATCTCATTAATTTAAACACAGAAACACATAAACAATAGCCCACGATTCACGTGCCTGGCTTCTGTGATGACATTTATTTAGGATATGCATTGTTACGAAACAAGTTATTGTTAACGTTTTAAGATCGTGCATCGTTATCGTTTCAAATAATAATAATAATAATAATAATAATATGTGTAATGGGTCATTTGACTAATTCTTATTTGCATAGGACGTGCCTAGTAAGTACGCATGTGCATGTGCATCTATAAACGGAGAGACAGCATACTTATATTATCAAATGCAGCCTCGTACAATACAAAGGCAGGACAGGTTAGGCAGGAATTTTCTTAAGATCCTATAACGCCAAGGTTCACCGCTGAAATTGCACTCTATTGGAATAATGAGCTTCCCGTACAATCTACGTTTCCTTTGTCATTATGTTTATGAAATATTGATGATCAAAGTCGTACAATGAATATATTAGCAACACTCTAATTGTTTTGTATTATGTTAAATCACAACATATCGACATATCACAGACCATACATACTTTCTGATAACAGAGAAACACACTATTTAAGTGAGTGTTACAGAAACATTCTCCATATGTTGTCGACAAAGAATAAGAGATTATATGATTATAAGACACATACAGTGTGGATATACGCGAAAGCGGGCTCATAAATACACCATGTCTCGGACACTGTTATATTTTGGCCGTAGCAAAAGTAGCATTGACTTTGAGTATGGCAGCCTGGGATTCTGAAATGAGTAGCAAATATATTTTTTTTTAATTTTCATTTTCTCTTCATTGTTCTCATTTTTGATAATTTGTTATTCTTCTCATCCGGTTCTTATGCCGCAATGTAGTCACTGGATGGCGTTCTCTGTGATCATATGTGGGGGATTGTGTGGTGGGGGATTAGGTTAAGGCATGTGTGGGTGGGTGGAAGTTGTATGTGTGGGTGGTGGGGTGTGTGTGAGTGGATTGGGGATGTATGGGTGGTTAGGGAGATGTGTGTGTGTGGGGGGAGGGGGGAGGGACATGTCAGTTGGTGGGGATGTGTGTGTATGGTTTGGGGATGTGTGAGTGAATGTGCGATGTGTGGGTTGGTGGGGGATTGTGTGCATGGGTGGGGAATATGTTGTCGATTGAGATGTGGCTGGGGGATGGGTGCTTTGAGGTGTGGGTGGGGAGAGGATGTGTGGGGTAGGATGTGTATGTGGATGGGCGTGGGATGTGTGGGTTGGTGGGGGACTGTTTGTGGGTGGCGAGTGTGTTTTGGTTGGGGGATCAGGTGAGGGCAGTGTGTGTGGGTGGGGGAATGTGTGGGAGGGGGATGGATGGGTTGGTGGGGTATGTATGTGTCCCTTGGTGTGCGTGTGTGTCGGTAGGTGGGGGTGTGTATGTGTCCCTTGGTGCGCGTGTGTGTGGGTAGGTGGGGGTGTTGTGTGGGTGGGGTGATGTATGGATAGGTGTGAGATGGGCTTCATAACATGGTAATTAGCCTTGTTTATGTTTACAACATTCATTTCACAATGTTTATTTTTCTTCCTATGTAAATGTATAATGCTCTTGATGAACGAAAGACGAGTGATTGGAAGGGCAGAATGTAAGACGGGCCTGCGCGCCCAATTTGTGACCCTAATAAAGTTGATTTGATTTGATTTGATTTTATGTTGTGTTGTGTGTGTGTGTGTGTGTGTGTGTGTGTGTGTGTGTGTGTGTGTGCTGATGAAGGCTAATCGCCGCAACGTCTTTGTATTGTTTCGTAAGTCTGTTCTGTAAATCTGAATTACTTTCTGTTAGTTTATATTGTGTACATGGCCTGTGACAAAACTGTGATACAATACACGCTTATTGGAGATAGAAGCAGGGGTCGACCACCACGAAGATAAACACTGGGCAAAGAGGACATTGTGGGCATGAGGGTGCATACGGCAGAGAAGCTGGCAAGGATTGGAACATCTTTTCGACGGGCCTTAATGGAAGTGACGTTCTGTAAATGAACGGCTGCATCATAATAATCATGAAACTGACACAGCGTAACCGACCTGTGAACAAGCTTATGAATGACATTCAAAGACAATGTGTCCACTCATTGATGTCAATTGAAGCCGGAAGACATCACCACCATCATCATAATAATAAAGTACCGCGCCGAAATGCATCGGCGGTCATGTTAAGCCATCTCATACGGTCACCGGAGTCTCGAATCAGGTATGTGTTCCTGTCCCGACCATGCCATGCTGCCAAACCATCAAGGTATGTATCCTATCCTTTTGTCTTCCTCTTGCTCTCTTCCCACAAGCATGCCAGTTGTCACTAAATTTTCTCCGCAAAACATGTCCAAAATCAATTGACTGTCTACGTCTAATTTCCCCAATCAATCTCCGTTGTTCATGTGTCACTAGTAGAACTGTCTTATTTTATTTTATATCCGTCTATGGTATTCTTTGCATTTATCTCAATAACCACATTTCCACCGCCATTAGATAATTTTCAGCTGGTCTGTT
Organism: Cepaea hortensis; assembly: GCA_963921405.1. NCBI lineage: Eukaryota > Metazoa > Mollusca > Gastropoda > Stylommatophora > Helicidae > Cepaea > Cepaea hortensis. Next base: position 104,358,391 of record OY992881.1, on the reverse strand, counting down.
AATTGCCTATGTTTCACACACATAAAACAATTTGGGTTCTTTATAGCACTTCAAAACTCTTTTTCTCACTGCAGTTGACAACATTTTGTTGGTAAGTACGTTTTCCATGTTGTAGAAGGCCACCTCTGTCATGACAATTCTTGATCTAATCTCTGCAAGGCATCTTCCATCAGACGTTACCACTGTTCCGATACCGTTATGCCACTTCACATGTTTAAAAATGTTTCCAATTACTTGCATGTTACAATGTGATATTTCTTTCTTCATGGAGACGTCCATAATCTATGTACTCTTACAATTCAATTCCAACAGAGCTACTCACTGAGTATAATAACCACATCCATCTAATTCGGTAGATCTTGTTCGTTGTCAGCAATCAATACTGTATGGTCAGAATGCCATATAGTATTGTGTGTTGTCAAACGAATGCTACTCCTTTCATATCCTCTACATGTATCTTTATATGTTCACCATAAAGGTAGATAATGGTCTAATATAAGTCTCTCAGTTTGCTTTTAGAGCGAGGACGTAGACAATTAGTGATCTCATTTGTTTATGTTTGGCGTTCACTCGATTTGAACTCGAGCGTAGTCTAATACTTCTTATAGTTGCTATTATAATTGGGAGTTTGTTTTTTTTTTTTTTAGTTTGCATATCCTTTATAGGGCATTGCTGTCAACATCAGCATTTTCCAGCTGATTGTTAATTTCTTGGCAAGAGTACGCTCAGTAGTTTGCCATTGCTTTCTGAGCGACCAGCTCACATACCCCGTAAGTTACCGACGCGGTTAGAACCGCTACCGATTCTCGCCGTCGTCTCGTTACTCACGAGAGTATATGGGATTACGGAGAAAGTCGCTAACATCTAAGCCAGGGAGACCGGAATAATTGGGAGTACTGGATTAATTTTGGCGTTAGGTTTAGCTTTGTCTGTTATCAATATCCCCGACCACCAAGCAATCTCACGCCATTATCCAAGGTATTTGTAATTTACGTCCTCTAGTCAAGGGCAATGAAAAAACATTTAAATCCATTTGACCCGGTGACTGGAATAAACCCACTACAACGCGGTCAGTCATTGTGAAGAAGTAGCAAATTAATTGGTTGACAAACGTGTCTTAAAATTAATATCAAATGTAGTAAACAATCAATCACATTATTTATGTTTCCTACCTAGCAAAGTGATGTTGATTGTGTCTTTGAAACCTTGTTTCACAAAACACATAATATTGATAACGTTTGTTATAATACCAAAAATATTTATGAACTGACATAGCCCAGTTAACAAGATGTAAGTACATATATGTGCTACAGCCTCATTTATTACTAAAGTTGTTGGAGATTCCTCTTGAATCGACAAACTATCTGATTGAAAAATCGTTTGATTCATATAGTACATATTGTGCTCGTGAAGTTAAATCCTACTCGCATTTATGTACATAGTATTGTCTTGAGTGTTATGTGATGTTCAGCCTCACTGTCAAGCGCATCTAAATCTCAGTTTCAACATCGGAATGAAAGTTGAAACAAAGTTATACTGCATGCGAAATGTCAGTACAATTACTTACAAGCATACATGTTTAGTTATTTATGTAATAAACCACGTTGTTATTTACGAGCAAAGTGAATGACAGGCAAATGCAATGTGTTCAAAAACCAAACAAACAGTGTATATGTTTATAATTTAAAACATTGCTATTAAAAATAAAACTATGACGTACGGAGATTGCATTTTGTGGTCGAACTAATCACAACCTGTCAGGAATGTTCTAGAAAGCCATTACATTTAATAAATGATATATCGTTGAGACAAGTGCACCGGGCTACTGAGAGTGGCATGCAGTTTGGTCGACAGCCATTACATCTGGACTTATTATCTCTGGTGCATGGGTCACTCTCAGAGACGACTTGCTTCACCACTACAATTTCCCCAACATAAGATATCATTTATTTTCATATGCGAGCTACAGGTGAATACCCATATGTAGTATATGTACTCTATGTTGAAGTCAGTTGTGCCTCTATTCGATAAAGTGGCAACATGCTTATTTCTCTCCATGTAAATATCCCGGATGCACTAATACTATCGCTAGGTATGGATGAGAGTCTTAATGAAAGATGAATGATAATTGTAATAAATAACTACACACTCTGATTATAAATCAAGTTTCGAATCCTCATTGAAGATGCGAATAAATGTTAAAACTCCCGTGCTGGTCGACTGGATTGTCTTTGCTTTGAATTACCATCAAACATGTTCATTTATTTTTTATTTTTTGTTTTTTAAAATGGCCTAGACCCCCAAGTCGCATAGTAAATAAATTAAGGGCCCATTTACACGTCTCTGGGCGTATTGGGGTTATGGCGAGAGACCCATACTTTTAGTGTATATATATATATATATATATATGCGTCTTATGTGAGTTAATAAACATCTTCGGAATAGTCGCGGATAGCATCAACATATTAAGCTTTGTAAAGCAAGGCGTGAAATAACCAGTCACGACCCACACAACCAGTCTGCTAGTCTATATATAATATATGTGTGTGTGTGTATATGTGTGTATATATATATATATATATATATATATATATATATATATATATATATATATATATATATTAATATCAAGTCTTTGTCAGATATGTCTGAACTACCTTATAACAGTAGACGGTACTACCTGCTTTCTGTTAGCGCCGAATGTTGGGCAGCGCTTACCAAACCCGACACTCCACATTGTGCCAACGGCTTCGGGCGGAAGAGCACAATTGAGAAGGTACACGTCTTATCCTGGTACAAGGACATGCAGCCTAAAGACAAATTGTCATGGCATGGCAGATCAGACTCTAAGCCTTGGTTGGCAGCTGGTCTTGGATTGAAGTTACGACAGGCGGACAGTTATAACATTGCTTTGCTTATCCGACAGCTCCCGAAGCTGTCTTATTCAAGATGTATTACTGTTACCTTTCCTCTTGAGTGAACTAATCAGGCTGAGTGAGGGATCGTGCTGCAAGGGCAACACACGGTCTCTATATGTCAGCCCAGACTTTGTGCTATGAAGAGGTATAACTCCATTCAGGGCCTTAACCGGTCTCGTAATCAAAGTAAAATTTAGCAGTTACAAGTCCTTGTCAATTGGTATAGACTTGGGGAGCCACGGGTTGCCTCAGACTGTCGGAGACACCTACAGGTGTCACTGATCAGCTACCGCCCGCCTCAAGCTGAGCAGCTCCGGCCAATTAGGTGTTGATCTTCCACATGCTGTCTGCTTCAATGGGTGCTTGAGGCAATGACAAAATCTGACTCGCAGGCTGTAAAACAAATGCACCGGGTGCTACTGAAAAGAAAAATATAAACCTCAATATACTGCTTGCAGCCTGGAACGTAAGAACCATGTGTCCAGGATGTTCCACTGACCAGACGAATATTTTCGATGTGAGAAAAACGGCTGTGATTAATGACGAACTCAATCGTATTAACGTTAATATTGCTGGCCTGCAGGAGACTCGCCTCGCCGAGGAAGGGTCACTCGGGGAAAACTATTTCACATATTTTTTGGGAAAATGTAGAGAGCAGGAAGTAGAACAACAACATTGTGTGGGCTTTGCAATAAAGAATTAACTCCTAGGAATGACTGAAATTCCAGAGGGCGGAGAAGAAAGATTATTATTCCTGCGCTTGGAAACCTCTTATGGTTTTGCGACAATTATCATTGCATATGCACCGACACTCACTTCCTCTGATTATGTGAAGGATTTATTCTACGAAGAATTACACTCTGTGGTCAAGATAGTACCATAATCTGACACCATGTATATACTCGGTGATGTTAATGCTCGTGTGGGCAAGGACTCAAGTTCATGGCCAGTTTGCATTGGAAAATACAACAGCAGTCACATGAATGACAATAGGCACAGGCTGCTGGAGCATTGCACCAGAAATGACCTATGTATTGCAAACTCCTAAATATTGATTACATGTCTAGGATCAGAGGTAAATAGCATATTATACCTAGATCAGGTAATCATCATCAGGATTGGTAAGGCAGCAACAGCAATGAACAGGTTAAGAAAAAGAGTCTGGGAGAACAGGAAGCTTAGTGCCAAAACAAAAGCCCTTTTCTAGCAAGCCTGTGTCCTTAGCATCTTCTTCATGGCGGTAAAACTTGGTCAACTTACTCACACCAAGATAAACGTTTAAACAGCTTTCATATGCGGTATCTGCGAAGAATACTTGGTATTAAGTGGCAAGATAAAATCACACATACTGAAGTATTGGTGAGATCAGGTTGTGTGACGGTGTATTCCATGCTCAGCCTTCGCAGACCTAGATGGATAGGACACGTTAGGGGGATGGATGATGTTAGAATACCAAAAGGCATCTTTTTTGGTGAATTACAGATGGGTAGGAGATCTCAGGGTCGGCCTCTACTACGATACAAAGATGTGTGTAAGCGGGACATGATCGATACAGGCATTGAGAATGCACATTGGGAACAAGTCGCCACTGAACGTGTTGCATGGAGGGCAACTATCAGAAACTTGAATAATGACAAAGGAGAAAATGATTGCAGATACACAGAGCGTGAGATACATAAGATGGTGCATGATGGTGGAAATGACCATGTTTTCACATGCATCCACTGTGGACGAACATTTACAGCTCGAATTGGCCGTATCACAATCAAGAACGCCATGGTTTGTAGTTATTATGCATTTTTGAAGTACAAACTACCACTCTATAGTATGTCACGACGGCAAGGTGCCAACGAATGAAAACTCCCTAATTACAACAAAAGAGCAGCATAATGTCACATGGAATCACACACAAGATCTGGCCATTCACATCAGCTAGATTTCATCATCACAAGGAGACAACATTTGAACCAAACATCACTTCTTGAAGTTCCTTTAGTGTTGAGTGTGATACTGATCATTCGTTAGTTGTTGTTATTAGACTGAGACCAAAGGGAATCTACACGACTAAACGCAAATCTAGCCCCATGATTAATATTATCAACACCAAAGACCCTGATAAGCGCTTTGAGGTCAAACAGCAACTTGAAAACGCTTTTACTGATACATCGTAAAATTGTACAGCAAGTGAAAAGTAGGATAAACTTAAAGAAACTCTTTATAACATAGTGATAGGGGATTATGGCACTGGGAATAATAAGAGCCAGGACTGGTTTGCGTCAAACTGCAAAACACTACAGCCTTTGATTGATAGACACAAGATAGCTCTCTTAAGAAACAAAGAAAGAACAACGCGAAACATTCTCAGTGAACTGAAGCAACCTAGGAAAGATGTGCAAAAGGCTGCCAGGCAGTATGAAAATGACTATTGGATCAAGTTATGCAAGTACATGCAATATGCAAGTGATAAGGGAAACATAAGAAGCATGCATGAAGGGATAAAGAAGGCACGTGGTCCAAAAATCAAAAGATGTGTACCTCTGAAAACCTTGACTGGAAAAATCATCATTGATAGGAAACAGCAGATGGAAAGATGGGAAGAGCACTATTTGGAGCTTATGAAAGCGAGACCAAACTATCGGATAATGCCCTCGGCGCCATAGAGGCTCTGCCAAACTCTTGACAACCTGGACACATGACTATCGTGAGCATCCTTTCAAGAACATTCAAATTTGGGGAATAATTTGAAAACATGGAAAACAGTGTAAAATTGTGAATGAAAATATGTTTTACATTGTGTAACGTAAAAATAAAACATTTAAAAAACAACAACAATAGTGGTGCAATTCGTAAGATAATTCCTGGAATTGACATAAACATGATGAAATAAGCTGTGCATGTTAAATTAAAGTGGCAGTAATATGAAAGACGAGGATACAGAAAAAACATGGCATAGCATGTTACATGACATGCGTGCGCTCAGCTCTGTCTTTCTCTCTCTCTCTCTCTCCCTCTCTCTCTCTCTCTCTCTCTCTCTCTCTCTCTCTCTCTCTCTCTCTCTCTCTATATATATATATATATATATATATATATATATATATATATATATATATATATATATATATATATATATACGACATGCAGGGCGATGCGCTACCTTCTTGATTTTTCAATGATTGAAGACAGAATGCAAATTTGCAGAGCACGTTCCTATCTCAGAGTTAATACAAACACAAAACATCCACTGCATAGTTAAATTAAGAAGGTGAAGGGCAGCAGGTTAAAAAAGCAAGGTCGTGGATGGGTCCATCGGAAGGTATTCTTCAACATGTGTGTTCACTTGAGGACGTAGAACCTGGTGAGGAGTGGGTACAAGTGGCAACATATTTGTGTACGTCCTCTTCTTTTTGCATCCAACTAGACTGAAAATGCAGACAAGAAAATCCGGCTGCTGTGGGGGAAGAAGTACACGCGTTGAGATTCGAGAATTCGTTAGACGGTGATGCTGTCATTTACACAGATTGATCGGTCGTCCGACATGCGAGAAGCTCACGGACCTTTACGGCACAGGCCGGAGGGAGAATTGTGAAGCAGGACTCTGGTGCTTTTTTTTTTTTTTTTTTGAGACCACAAGTAGCCTGACTATGGAAGTCATGGCAGCAAGTAAAGCAACAACATGGCTTGAGACACAGACATTCACTAGGGCATGTTTCCTTAGCGACTCAATGAGAATGCTCACGAGGATAGAGATAAGGTGGATCCGAAGAGAGTGGTTGCTGTCTCTGGAGAGGTCTCGGCTGGCAAAGATTAGTTTCATCTTTGTGCCAGTGTATGCTGGAGTACAAGGAAATGAGCGTGCTGACAAGCTCGCAGGTATGGCTACTCTGGAAGGCGGACGCGCCATGGACCTGGCTGACATACTGAATGCTCTACGAGAAGTTAGAATTTTGCGAGAACCAAGTGATGACTGATTGTCAGGACTTCCGGTCACTACATGGCGGTTAGGCATTGAACCGTTAAGGTGTGTGGCGTGTTCATGCTTGTAGCTACGGTTTGCAATCGCAGTTTCCACATGTTGGACTGGTAATGCATGGTTCCGTCGCCCTGCTACTGAGTGAGTGCGTGGGTGACACTGTGAGCTGGGACATTCGCGTGGAATGCTTTTACATATGTCCTGTACAGTGACCTGCATGTTCGGAACAATGGCTGTTGCTGAATAGACTGATTTGCCTTTTCGGTTCACGAGTGTATTTGTCAGGAGACTCCTGGGAGTCTGCGCTGAAGCTGCGGAGTTCGTGCTTTATGTGACACTTTCGGCGGGTCGCCCTGCCGTAAGAGACCGAGCCATGTGCGAAAACCCAGGTCAATCAGGTCTTTCTGGTGACTGCCGAGTTCATTGATGATGAACTGTGGTTTTCGTGGATGAATTTTCTGTTGGCATTCTGGCGGCGGCATTATGCGCAGTGTACCTATACGGGCTGTTGGATTGTCGATAGTAGGGAGCATTTTGTGTGATATTCACTGGCACAGGAATGGAGCATAATGGGGACGACCCGTTGCCGTGAAGTTGGAACCTTGACTAACTAATTAACTAAGTGATGAATGTGAATTTACAACCATGGTCAGACTGCGAGAACAGCAAATTAAAAGAATTGGGGCCAAAAGAAAAAAAACACTACGCAGGAAGCCAAAGAAGAATGATAAACCAGCACAGAACTGGTGTCGTTAGCCGCTAAACGCTGCAGGATTTGCTGAGGAGGTGATCCGAGCACTTATGGACTGAATGGTTCGATGTGCAATGAGGATGATATGTCGACTAACTAACTAACTAACTAACTAACTAACTAACTAACTAACTAACTAACTAACTAACTAACTAACTAACTAATTAACTAATTAACTAACTAACTATCTAACGTTATTAATAAAATTCA
>OY992881.1:104255542-104345542 GCA_963921405.1 Cepaea hortensis | reverse complement strand
CTAAATTTATTAAATTTGTTATGTTAATTATATGATATGATTATATTACTTCTTATTTTTTTCTAATCTAAGTGATGTAATCTAACTATTTAAATGCAATTGTTGTGATGTGAGTTATGTACCTTAATTAAATGGATTATGTGACCACAATTTATGTACTTTTCCAAATACTATGCTAAATAATGTTTTTAAATGCACAAAGGAATTATATGAGTGATGTTCTTAATCTAACTGGTGTAAATGCTGTATGTTACCTTATCTACTCTTTTTAATCTATTATGATGTCAAATGATGATACTAATAAATGGTAATATTTAAAAGATGGTATGGTTTCATTAAGATGGAATAAACTAACTACAATGAAACTAAGTGAAATATAACAATCTAAATGGTACTATTCATATCATAAATTTAATTTAACTTGTAATAAACTATTCTTATGTCTAAACTAATATTCTAATCTAATTTTAATGGGTTAATTACTGTGCTAACTACATTATTAAAATAAATGAGAACTGTTATAGTTCCTGACCTACATCTAATTTATCACTATCTTAAAATATTATATTACATATCACAATAAGTTTATATACATAGTATTTGGTTTATACAGGTTAGTAGTTGCCTTCATGTATGTGCAATGGTTGTATAGGCATAATATAACCACACATTTCGCCTGGGTATCTGAAATACATTACACAGTCATCTTAATGTTCTCTCGGTAGTGCACGTGTAGAGTTCGCTGGTGTTGTAGCTCTGTCTTTTCGTGTCTGTAATTAAGCACTGTTCTGACACTGTTTTCTGCGGTTCATATATATGATACACCGGAATGGAGCTTAGTTGGAAATGAGCTGTCCTAGTTCACACGGTGGTATCTAAGTATAGCAGCACAGTTCTTAATCTGATGTCCACGGACACATGATAGTTCAGTGTTTTGGTACATGACTACACCAATAATGTGGATATGTATGTAAGCTATTTTACATCTTATATTATCAGATATCCATGTACCAACCATCACTCTACATTTACTGTTGGATTTCAGGTATTTTTACCCCAGATGGTAAAACTAGTGACCACCTGAATATCCGGTCATTTTGATGCACACCACTATGTATGACCGTGATCAGGGAGTTGTCGGTCTGGACAATGCAGTGAACATCCGTCAGAACTCGATGGAGCCTTCTCACCGTATAGATGAAGCCTAGGGCTGCAACTGTGATATGGATTCTTTGGACTCAGCATGTGTGATCTTACTGCTCACGCAGCAAAGCGGATGGAAGATGCCCTCAAAAAAAAAAAATTGGCCTAGTACTGCAGTGATGGAGATTCTGCTGGCATATGACCTAAGATAATAAATGAGCCTAGGATTAGGCAAGCGGAGGGATTGGAATATTTACAAAAAAGGATCTTCAATTTTGACAATGCAGGAATTAATAATGCATCTTTCACATTTCATTTCCAGAAGATTTTAAGACATTGGAAAATATATTTGTAATTTCTGAGTAATTTACTAATCCCAAAAGGTTTCTGACCTGTTTCTTTCTGTTAGACATGGTCAGATTCATAATTTTGGTACTACTTTTCAGGTCAGTCTACAGTTGGACTTGAGAAATGACATGACCCAAAAATGAATTTATTTTAGGCATAATTTGACTTTGCTGGTTTGACAGTGAGACCGAAGCGTCGCACTCTGTCAAAGGCATGTCTCAGTTTCAGTAGGTGTATTGTCCAGTCATCAGTATTCTGATTTATTCATGTGTATTCTATAAGTTCACTACATGTATGCCCCTCGTCGGATTTGCCAGTCTCACTAACTAGTGTAGTTGCGTTGTGTATGTCTGTCGTCTGATCACTTGGTGTTGGTGCAATCTGTTCGTCTGTCACTACCTCTGTCTCTTGTCTTGAAAAGTGAGGTTTCCGCATGTTGACATGGAATATCTCTAAGTGTCTGTTTATCGATATTTCATAGTCAACATGTACCATGGTTATGTGCTACTTTGAATGGTCCTTGCCATTTCGTTTGTATGGAAGTAGCCTAAATCTACTTGTTTTCGCACATTTGTTTGTGTGCTTGTGGTAGAACTGACCCTTCCTCTATCAAATGGCTTGGGTGCCAGTGTAAAGGGTTGTATTTCAGCTGTAGGATGTTTACCCTTCAACTTTTGTATCAATTGATGACAGCCATTACCAGCAAATAGATCATGACAAAATAATTTTATGTTATTGAAAAAACTTGGCCTGGCATTGCTGTATGCACGATGACCTGCACATGGTGTTTTGTGTGCATTGTTTAGCACACCTAACTGATGTTGTTCAAGTAACACCTGTTCATGGTTACTAGTAATATGACATGTAGTTGAAATGCCATTATTACGTCTAACGAACCAAGATGCATTCTTGGTCATTTTGGCTTTGCCTTTTGACAATTTTAAGTATGGAGACACATTAAAATCAGATTTCTGCTGGTGTATAAGTTTTTGTGTGTTTTTGTCATCTGTGCTGGTTGGAAAAAGCATTAGTAGTGTCTCATTTTGCAATGGGTCATGATGTTTTGAAGTGTCAACTCTGGTTGTTGCCTTAGCTGCATTTAATTTCTCCCATGCAACTATTTCTTCACTAGTACATTGTTTCAGTTGAGGTAAGCACCCCAAAATTAAATCTGTACAAGGGTTGTTAAGTATTGCACAAGTAAAGGTACCGGAAAGAAAAGGAGAATCAATACGGGCTTTTGCCAAAGGGTAAATTTCAACGTTACCCGAAAAGGTTCGGCATTTCACAGTGTCACCTGTGTAATCACCCGGACTCACTAGTTCTTTTCGAAGACCAATAAGGGTGCTGCCGCTATCCAGCAAACATTGGCATGGTACATCATTGACCATTGCATTGTGGAACACTAACTTGCCTCTGGAGGCTAATGCTGCATTCACACTCTCAGATGAGCATGGTACTGTATGTCCACATTCCAGTATTCCGTCTGCATGGAATTGGTGACATCGTTCACAGCTGTCAAAGCTTAACATATCGCTAGCAGCACACACATCCTCTGCTTGGTTAGTTGGTAAGTCACTTTCAATCTCACACTCATTCTCACTACCACTATCTGAAGAGGTGTCAATCAACATAGCGTTGTTAGCTTTCAAACGTTGGCGGCCAAGGCACTTATTAGAATAATGGCCATAAGAGGAACAAAAAAAACATTTGATTGCACGCCTGTATGCAGACCGTTTGCTTTGCTGCTTCTTGATCACATTTTCAAGATGCGCCGGATAATTCGGCGATTTGTCGCACATAGCATAAGTGTCGTGCATTAGTTGACAGTACATGCATTTGGAAACTTTTCTGTCTTTCTTATCATACTTCTGAAAAGGTTTTCTGTTACCCTGATAGTTTTTTGATTGGTCTTTGACAAAGGAAACTATCTCAGAGTCACTTGAGGTCTTAAAAATCTGTCTGTTAGAAGAAAAATATGCTGAGCCTTTTTTTTCGAACTGCTCGATGTTCTCAATGTCCGACTGCTGCAAAAACTTAGCAAAAGGAGAAGGTATAGTAGATATACACTTGTCCATAGCTATTAGGTTTTTTAATCTATCAAAGTCTTTTCCTATGTTAGCTGCTTTAAGCCACCTGTTTAGTACACTCTGCACATTTGAAAAATAATCTATAAAAGTTTCACTAGGTTTAGGTTTTAAATTTGAGAACTGAACCTGATACCCAGGGGCATCAAGTAAAAAGTGCTGCATAATCCTATCATGGATGTATTGATAGCTAGATCTAAGTTCAATAGGAATAGACTCTATTACTTTAAGGGGCTCACCACTTAGATTCTTCATGTAAATCGGAGCCCACATATCTAAAGGAACTTGGTGATATTTAAATTGATACTCTACATTCTCTGTCCAGGCAGATATGGAGTCCTCTTTACAATATGGTTTGATAATATTTTTGTATTTATTGAACTTATTTTCCTCTTGTTGACTTCTTAGTTTAGTGACAGAGATCTCTGCGTGTGAGTCTACATCCATGCTTTTCATCTTTAATTGTGTCTCTGATTCTACCTGAATTTGTTTTTCTTTAACTCTTGCCATTTCATCTATCTCTTTTTGCTTTAGATCTAATTCCTTTTGTTTTAATTCTTTCTCTTGATCTAATTGTTTTTGTTTCATCTCCTTATCATGTTCTCTTTCTCGTGCGCGTTCGTCCCTCTCCGCATTCTCTTTTCGTGTTTGTTCCTCTTTTGTTTCTTTAAATTTCTGATCAGCATATTGTTGTAGTTCTTTTCCTGTTAATTCCAGTTCTTTGCCTGCTTTTATGAAATCTGATAAAGTTGCCATCTTACTTTAGTACTTGGCTAACAGTGATATGCAATGATGACTTTAATCAGTTATTTATCTTTGATATGTTATGTTTGTTCTTATCTGATCACTATCAGTTGTGCTTTCTGTTTATACCCTGCCCAGATTTATCTTGCAGAAAAACAGAGTATACAAATATGTCAACGCGTTACAAGCTGAACAAGAGATGCACTATTAATCAAATTGCATGACAAAATATATAAGTGTACTCAGCTTAATGTGGGAACGAAGCTCCTTTGACACAGGTCACCTTGTTTGGTACACTGGGGTGGCGACACGTTTCGTACGTAGCACACGGTATTTGGCCCACAGGTGTATGTGCACAGCTGTTGTTTGCCCTCTGATATATAGGGCAGCAGTAAACACGCCTACTAAACGATATGATTTACTCGACAACTAAGGACAATGACTTAGACAATGACAGACTTACGAACACCTAGAATATGTATTAATTAATTTTAATGTCAATGTCCTGTCTTTGTTTTAAACAATAATTGCCTTTCGTTACTAACCTAGTTAATTTCTGTAAACGTTGTGCAGCTAAGTATCAGATGCTTAGCCCGAAAATAGTTCAATCGTGACGATAAGCAAAGAGAAAATAGACCCAAAAATGAATAAATGCTTGTAAAGAAATCAAAATAACATAATAATGTGTCAACAAATAAATATATTCATTTAGTAACTTAAATAAGTAAATAATAAACAATATACAGCACAGATTCAGGCGGGCCGCCGTTAAGCGATCTTGTAAACACTCGACTGCTTTATGCTAATGACGCAGAACAACTGTCTGTCAATCACTTTACGTCATCGCGCAGCGCTATTTTTAGATCTCAAAAATCAATATTGTCGGCTGCCTGTGTATTCCTGCGCCGTGAATCATGTTTGGTGCTTATTCAAGAATAAATTGGTAAATATATGAATAAATATAAGAAAATAAGAATATTAATACTTACAGCTTCGAAGAATACATGATTTCATTGAATAAATATATCATAAACACAATTAAACACTATTTTGTCACGATAGGCATATTTCTAGCTCGCAAATTCTCCTGTCTGCACAAATTATCGTTACTACAAAAATTAATCCCTAGTCTGGAGCCCGTGGATGAGTGGATTAGCTTGAACTTTTCGTTCAAGCTTCACTTCTTGACACCACAATTACCCTTTTACTGTGGGTATTAGCTTGGCGCTTTCGTCCAAGCACCACTTTCTGACACCACAATTACCCTGGCCTGTCAACAACTTAACTGACAGGTCTCATTGGGTACTTCTCACACACCCATACAAGACAACTTGCAAGTCGTGTGGGAGGCAAAATGTATGGTTCATTTTATTGCCGTTGGCTCGCTTACAAGCGGTAAACAGTCGCTAATGCAATACACAATATACAGCCACAGAATTATCTAACACAAACTGCTAACCCCATGCTAGTTCTATCTATTAGTGAACACAAAACTCCTAACGCTATTCTAAACGATGTGAACGCCTCAAGTCCAGTCTCCCGTCTCCCTAACCTCTCTCCCGTGGTTACACACCACGCGGGGTGACCTTCACCTTCGTGCGTGTTACCTCACATCGCACTCTGCTGGCAAACGTGGCCTGTTGAGTGTCTACTCAACTGTGCTATGGCTTCACGAGGTGTGGTACTATCGAGTCTTTGACACGATCCTTGTTCTAATCTCTTCAAGGCATCTCCCATCAGATGTTATTACTGTTCCGAGATAATTGTACCTATTCACTTGTTGAAGAATACTCCCATTTACTTGTATATTACACTGTGGTATTTCGTTCTTCCTAGTGACGACCATAATCTGTGTCTTTTTACAATTTAATTCTAACCCTTGTTGTTCACTGTGTAACAACCACATCTACTAAATTTTGCAGGTTATATGACTACTTATATGAATTAAATGAGATGCTCCCCACCAGGAGCTGGGCGAAGCCGGGCCGGGTCAGCCAGACAGACAGACAGACAGACAAACAAGCAGACAGACAGACAGATAGATAGATAGATTCCCGCCAGGGACTGGGCGAAGCCCGGCCGGGTCAGCTAGTAATCTCTAAAGTGTGATGAGAAAATTGTTTCCAAAATATTAAACTTGAGCATGTCTAAAACAAAGAAGGAACTCAGACATATGTTGAGTTTAAGAATTTATTACAGCAAATGCACATGCAGTGCACACTGACAAGACTTCCACCAAAAAGACAGAAGACAGTATATAGATAGAAATATAGATAGATAGATAGATAGATAGATAGATAGATAGATAGATAGATAGATAGATAGATAGATTGATAGATAGATAGATAGATAGATAGAGAGAGAGAGATAGATATATAGATAGATACATAGATAGATAGATAGATAGATAGATAGATAGATAGATAGATAGATAGATAGATAGATAGATAGATAGATAGATAGATAGAAAGGTAGATAGATAGGTAGATAGATAGGTAGATAGATAGATAGATAGATAGATAGATAGATAGATAGATAAATAGATAGATAAATAGATAGATAGATAGATAGATAGATAGATAGATAGATAGATAGATAGATAGATAGATAGATAGATAGATAGATAGATAGATAGATAGATAGATAGATAGAGAGGGTGGGATAGATGGAGGGAGAGCCGGTCGGACGGACGGGCAGGCAGGCAGGCAGGCAGGCAGACCGACAGATAGATAGACAGATAGATAGATAGACAGCCAGACAGACAGACAAGACAGCCGGGCCGTCAGACAGACAGACAGACAGACAGACAGACAGACAGACAGACAGACAGACAGACAGACAGTCGGAAACGGGAACTTATATGACTACTTATATGAATTAAATGAGATACTCCCCATCAGGGGCTGGGTGAAGCCGGGCCGGGTCTGACAGACAGATTGACAGACAGACAGATAGACAGATATACAGACATTCGGGAACGGGAACGGGAGCTTATATGACTACTTATATGAATTAAATGAGATGCTCCCCACCAGGGACTGGGTGAAGCCGGGCCGGGTCAGACAGACAGACAGACAGATAGTCGGGAACGGGAGCTTATATGACTCCATCCATCCATCATGTGCCATGCCGGTAAGCGTGGGCGGTCATGTTCTGCCATCTCACTCGATCAACAGAGTCGTGGATCAGTTCCGTGTTTCTGTCTCGACCATGCCACAAGGCCAAGCCATCCAGATACTTGTTTCTAGGTCTTCCCCTTGGTCTGTTCCCCTCGATCTTACCAGTTATCACCAAGTTCTCCAAATCATTTCTTCTCATAACATGCCCAAAAAATTGTGACTGTCTACGTCTAATGTCTCTGATCAGTTTACGATCTTCATTTGTTTCTTGAAGGACTTGTTCATTGGTCTTTCTGGCTGTCCATGGTATTCTTTGAATTTTCCTCAGAAACCACATTTCTACAGCAATCAGATGTTTTTCAGCCTGGCTGCTCATTGTCCAAGCTTCACATCCATATAAAAGTACAGGTTCTATGTAGCATCTCAACACTCTTTTTCTCGTTTCAATTGACATCTTTTTATTGGTCAGTATGTTTTTCATCTTGCTAAAGGCTACTTTTGCCATGGCGATCCTTGTTCTAATCTCTTCAAGGCATCTCCCATCAGATGTTATTACTGTTCCGAGATAATTGTACCTATTCACTTGTTGAAGAATACTCCCATTTACTTGTATATTACACTGTGGTATTTCGTTCTTCCTAGTGACGACCATAATCTGTGTCTTTTTACAATTTAATTCTAACCCTTGTTGTTCACTGTGTAACAACCACATCTACTAAATTGTGCAGGTTATATGACTACTTATATGAATTAAATGAGATGCTCCCCACCAGGAGCTGGGCGAAGCCGGGCTGGGTCAGACAGACAGATAGACAGACAAACAAGCAGACAGACAGACAGATAGATAGATAGATTCCCGCCAGGGACTGGGCGAAGCCTGGCCGGGTCAGCTAGTAATCTCTAAAGTGTGATGAGAAAATTGTTTCCAAAATATTAAACTTGAGCATGTCTAAAACAAAGAAGGAACTCAGACATATGTTGAGTTTAAGAATTTATTACAGCAAATGCACATGCATTGCACACTGACAAGACTTCCACCAAAAAGACAGAAGACAGTATATAGATAGAAATATAGATAGATAGATAGATAGATAGATAGATAGATAGATAGATAGATAGATAGATAGATAGATAGATTGATAGATAGATAGATAGATAGATAGATAGATAGATAGATAGATAGATAGAGAGATAAATATATAGATAGATAGATAGATAGATAGATAGATAGATAGATAGAAAGGTAGATAGATAGGTAGATAGATAGGTAGATAGATAGATAGATAGATAGATAGATAGATAGATAGATAGATAGATAGATAGATAGATTAGATAGATAGATAGATAGATAGATAGATAGATAGATAGATAGATAGATAGATAGATAGATAGATAGATAGATAGATAGATAGATAGATAGATAGATAGATAGATAGATAGATAGATAGAACGAACAAACTTTATTTTCAAAGGGTTAAGAATTGGGCACGCAGGCCCTTCTAACATTCTGCCCTTCTATCACTCTCTTCCATACATTATTTCATTCACACATCATTCAAGGCTAACAGAGAACAGCAACAATATAAAACTTATGCATTATAAAGGCATGGGCAAAATGCGAACATCAAAACTACACGACACAGTAACATTAGATAATGGTCTGACACTTATTAGCCATGTGAAATATACTGGCCTACCAAAAGGGGAATGGCTGTTATACTAGGGTTTTGTTGTTATTATTATTATCACTACTATTATGGGGGAAGGTAATCCGTACTGAGATAGTGTTCGAGTAATTTGCGATTATATGAATAGGGATTGGTGATGTCTTTGATTTCTTGTGGAAGATTGTTCCACAGCTGAGCTGCAGAGTACGTTAAGCGTGTTTTGTATAAGTCAATCCTAGGCTTCGAAATGTGTAATATGTTTAAACGTTTACTGTGTCTAGCATTATATTTAAACAATGGCCAAAGGTAATTTGGGGCATTCCGATGCAGAATTTTGTGAATTAGTTTAGCTTTATTGAAAAGCAGGAGTTTGCGGAGTGGTAGTAACTGAAGGCGTTTATACAGGCTGGGATTGTCAGATAAATGTTTGCTATAAATTAGACTCATGGCCCGTTTCTGGAGTGAGTAAAGTCGCTTGGTGTTTGAATTAGATCAACCGTCCCAGATTGTAGAGCAGTAGTCAAAGTGTGTCTGAATATGAGAAGTATAGAATAGTTTCCTTGTGTCCTCATCAAGGAAGTTTTTAATTTTGGCGAGTTGGTAGACTTTTTTCGCTGTTTGTTTAATGAGCGCTTGAACGTGGGAATTAAAGGTTAGGTTTCTATCAATGATTAGGCCTAATGTTTTGTGCTCAATTACACTTTCTACTGGCATGTTATCGATGTGAAGTTGAAGTGATGTGTGTGAGCTTAGAGTTTGAAGTCTTTGTCTAGTTGTTAATAACATTGATTTTGTTTTTGTGATATTAATTTGCATACGGTTTGAATAGCTCCACCTAACTACATTATTTATTTATTGTTGTAAAGACGACTCCAGTAAAATACAGTTTTCAGCGTTTGTGTACACTGTACAGTCGTCTGCAAATAGATCGCAGGACGATGAAAGATGCAAAGGTAGATCGTTAATATATATGGCAAATAATAGTAGATAGATAGATAGATAGATAGATAGATAGATAGATAGATAGACAGATAGATAGATAGATAGATATATAGATAGATAGATAGATAGATAGATAGATAAATAGATAGATAGATAGATAGATAGATAGATAGATAGATAGATAGATAGACAGATAGATAGATAGATAGATAGATAGATAGATAGATAGATAGATAGATAGATAGATAGATAGATAGATAGATAGATAGATAGATAGATAGATAGATAGATAGATAGATAGATAGATAGATGGTTGGATGGATGGATGGATGGATGGATGGATGGATGGATGGATGGATGGATGGATGGATGGATGGATGGATGGATAGATAGATAGATAGATAGATAGATAGATAGATAGATAGATAGATAGATAGATAGATAGCCAGGGGTAACATAGACCTCTGAGAAAAAAGAACTTTTTTTTTATCCGTGTGTAAATTAAGATGATAGCATTTGTCACATTTCTCAAATCAGAAAGGTGCCAAATTTGAAGAGTGGGTTGATGCTACATTTCAATGTTACGTATGTTGACGATAGTTCAAATACGACAACATGAGGCAGATAGTTGAGATAGTTTAAGACAGAGGACAAGGACAGGGACGAGTGTTCACAGTGACGACAGCTCACGACAGGCGACGATTTGTTTGAGTTAATACGATTCGTGTAAGATCGTCGTACGCATGACCCGTGGATCAAGGGGAAACATAAGAGTGTGTAAGAATCGAGTCGGATTCCGGAGAACGGGATAGAGCTAGATGCTAGCCTGTGCTAGAGATAATTAGACTGTAAAGTGAGATAGGGGCAGAGTCGTGTGGGCGAGCGACGGATTACCCGTTAGTTTACGACTAGAAATGTTGTTAATGGTATTTTATTAAAAGTTGGGAAACAATGAGTTAATTTGACAAAAAGTGTGCAGATAAGATGGTGATTAAGTAGATGTAATCGCGGTGTACATGCTTATTGGCTGGGGGAAAAAGTGTATTAGTTTATGGAAAACCATTCTTGCATGTTGAAAAGGAGTGGTGTGGGATCTTATTTGAATTTTAAATAAAAGATGATTGTATCCCGTAATATTGGGGCTGTCAAAGTAGACTTTCCGTGTAATCAAAACATCTACAATTTTTGTGAAGTCATTACCATTTCTGTTTATGACGCGCCCATGTGTTTGATGTTATGTTAAGCAATCTTCTGTATGTTAATGTAACAGTCTCTGACGCTCTATGTCGATGCTGTTTCTTCTCTCCATCTTAGAAGGTCATACATAAATGGTGTGTTATCCAAACTGATCCGTTAGTTAACGTATGTACACGCTTCGTAATATATTTTTCTGTGCTCTGGCTGTGGGCGATGTGACAGAAGACCGCCTTACATTTTTTTGTGTTTAAATGAAATTGTATGGGAGCCGGTCGTTCAGAAGGCAATGGCAAACTTCTGAACGTAAACTTGTCCAGGAATCACGAACAGCCCAAAAATGCTGGTGTTGACTGCTACGTCCTGTAAACCGTATGTACAACAAATCTCGTTTCTTTGTCTTTTGGACCAAATGTGTTGATGACAGTCCTCTATACCACCATCTCAGTCCATCCAGCTTCATTTATCTTGGTCTCCAGAAAAGGGCAGTGCGTTTAATTAATGGTGAAAAGCTTACCGAGAATTCTAACCTATATAAACGTCTCCGGTTACTGCCACTCCACAAGCGCCTGCTTTTTAATAAGACCAAACTAATTCACAAAATCCTATTTCAAAATGCTCCAAGCTACCTTTGGCCATTGTTTAAATATAACGCTAGACATAGCGAACGACTAAATATACTTCATGTCCCTAAACCTAGGATAGACTTATATAAAACAAGCTTAGCATACTCTGCCGCTCAGTTGTGGAACAATTTTCCACAAGAAATCAAAGACACCACCAATCATGATACATACATTCGCAACCTGTTTGAACACTACCTTAGTACAGACTACATGCCCCCATAACAAACAACACAAAAAAGACAATAATGGTAACTTATCTCAAACGACAACTAGCCAAAAAACATTCCCTTTGCACGTTACACCCTCCTTAGGTATTTATAATGCCCATGTTAAACACTGCCTCAGTGAGTCATTTGTTATTGATTATTTTTCATGCGTTTTAATGTTCTTTTGTTGTCAAAAGTTGCTTCATAAGTGATGTTGAATGAAAGAATGTATGAGAGGAAATAGAGAAGAAGGGCAGAATGTCAGACGGGCCTGCGTGCCCATTCTTAACCCTTTGAAAATAAAGACTTATTATTATTATTATTATTATTATTATTGGTCTGCCTCTGTCTCTCTTCCCCGTGATCTTTCCAGTCGTCACTATGTTCTCAAATGCCTCTCTTATCATTACACGACCAAAGAAATCTGCTTGTCGCATTCTTATTGATGAATATAGTGTTCTAGTTTCATTAACCTATTTCAGGCAATCGTTGTTAGATATTATGACATTTATGAAAACTTGGAACGATGGTGCGGTGGTTTTACCTTGACTTCCACATCCATATAGGGTAGTTAACCTATGCATTTGACAGCCATTTTCGACTGTCAGGTCACGTGAGTGCACTTATCCTAGTTTAGTTCTGATTTCCTATTATTTATATCTAGTTTTCTTCTGTTTCATTCTTCTTAACATGTATCGTTGTCAGCCTTAAAATTGAAGAAATTTCTCCACTTTCATTCATTACCGCATGTCCGTGTTGCCCCATGATCTCTTCAAATCTTGGAATTCAGGGTGTCCATAAAAAATTTGACATATTGCCTGTTTGTCGTTACCCATTATCCTTTGAAATTGCATGTGTGATTCTTCATAAACTGATCCACCTTCTTCGTTTGTTGGTGCATAACATTACATCACGATCATGTTTAATTTCTCTCTTGTGTGTGTGTATGTGTGTATGTATGTGTGTCTGTGTGTCGGTGTGTGTGTGTGTGTGTGTGTGTGTGTGTGTGTGTGTGTGTCATTTCAAGTGTTACTTGCGTGTTTCTACGAGATGAGGCACGCTGCCCTAAATGCAATCATTCGTAATCATTTTTAGCGAAATGCATGCTATACAGCAGCGGTACTATTATACTTGGGAATAAAATGAGCCTGAAGAAAAGAAAGAAAAAAAAACAATGTTCCATTATAGTATCACAAACGAATACAGTAAGTAAGCAGACTTGCAGCATCCTCGACACATTTTAATGTTACATCGCGAAATAGGTATATGATGCCTCATTTAGTACAATATGTGTAATTTATTGGGTGTTATTATTACGCCGCCCGGATTTACTACACAGAAACTTTCATAATGACCAATTTAAGAAAGGTCAAACTGGAATATAAGATCAATAAAATAAACATCTTCACCGCGAAAGGGGTTTGAACACGCGATCACTGGTCCGGAAGGCATGCATATTAGCCAACTGCACCACCGCTGCACCCACCATATAACATTGGTTATAATTATATCGGTACCATGCACTGTTAAATGTATGATATGCCAGATGATTCATTCTACGGTCAGGTAGCAGTTCACCCGTGGTGCACTTGTTACAGGCAACGTGTAATTTTCAGATGTATCGGCATTGCTTTGTTATTTGGGTATTTCCAAGTGAATCACCAATGAATCATGCATAATAGAAAGACACAATACGCCAGAAGTGAAGAATGAAACAATGACAGCAAAGCGGAGATCTGCATGTGAGAATGTGTGTGTGTGTGTGTGTGTGTGTGTGTGTGCTTGTGTGCAAGTGTGCGCTGTGTGTGTGTTTGTCTTGTGTGTGTGTGGACAGTGGGTAAGTTGCATTAAATTACCACCGATTGCTGCCAGTACCTGCTTATACCCAATATATATATATATATATATTTATATTGATGGAGTAATCCCCTCTCCCATCTTTAACCTTAACCCTTGGGTAGTTTGTCAGGTGTCTATAAAATAAAAAAAAACTTGATTTGTGTGGCGTTCATAGAAGAAGGAGTAAGAAGTAGAGACCAGAGGACGCAATACACAATATACAAATTGAAAAAAAAATATAGTTATCGACCTTGATTAGAACATGGTCAGACGGTTAAAAACCGTTATAACAATTCCCGCGAGGTACAAACAGTACGGTATTTCAAGGTATACGAGGAACTTGATGAGATGAGATGAGATGAGAGATGAAGGACCATCAATTCTGTCGATGGGATGCTCTTAATCTTATGAAAATTTACAAGATATTGAATTCGGACAACATAACAACAGATTATGAGCATTGTCTTAGAAGAATATGAAATATACTCGGCCTCTGAATACACCATAAGATACAGGATAAATATACCACTTAACACATTTAAGAATATGTTGTGTGTGATCTCAAAGCAATCAGAAGCCTTTACAGTATATGGTGCTATCCCTCATATTTAGAAACACGAATACTCTACTGATGATGCCATCAAAATCCCACCGACATGCGTTACTTCCCAAATGTATTTAAAGTCGGTTAGATCTGGGAGGGCAGGTTATTAAAAAATGCATCCTTACCTCGAAGGGGATTCGAACAAGCAATCAACGGATCGGTTGGCATGTGTGCTACCACTTCGCTACCGAGGCATCCGACACATAAGAGGAGTTATAATTACGTCGGTATATTTCTTTTGCATGTGTATGACACACAAGATGAATGATTCTACAGAAACTAACTACTGTTACTAATGTTAACGTTAACGTGTCAATTTTGGGCATTTCCAGTGAATCATCACAACATAAACACGATTTTATTTTATTCTCGCGCACGTCACGTTACTCACGAGTGTATACGGGGTTACGGAGAAAGACGTTAAACATCTAAGCCAGGGAGACCGGCACATGAAGATTAGGCTGGATAAATTAACTCAAAAGAACACATGAAGCAGTGTGTGTTTGTGTGTGTGTGTGTGGTAGTGTGTGTGTGTGGTAGTGCGTGCGTGCGTGCGTTCGAGCGTGCGTGCGTGTGTGTGTGTGCGTGTGTGTGTGTATGTGTGTGTGTGTGTGTGTGTAAAGTTTCATATCCCTTACAGTACGTTGCAATTAACACCAGCATTTTTCAGCGGCTGTTGATATCCTTGGCAAGATTACGCTCAGTAGTTTGCCATTGCTTTCTGAGCGGTCGGCTCACATACCCTTATGTAACCGCGATTCGCTGCCGAATTTCACGCAGCTTTTTTCCCCATGTGGATATACGGGAATTTCGGAGAAAGTCGTTAACACCTTCGCCAGGGAGACCGGCAATGGCAAAGTACTAAACGTAGATCATGCCATATTTGAAGTGTGCTTCTATCTGTATTATCATTAACTGAGGGAAACGATGTGGTGTATTACTTTCTGAACGACCCGTGTAGTTAACTTAAAGTCTAACTACACAGCTGACTGACAAACTAGCCATCTGCAGTTCTCCATTAACCTGTTCCCTGTCTTTACACTGGCAATACACTAAAACGCCAGGAGTCTACGGCAGTGTTCTTTTCCATACTGTTGAATTGTGCATGTGTGTTCCACACTGTGCAGGAGTGGAATAGTGGAGAGGATAAGACGAACGAACGAACGAACACACTTTATTTTCGAAGGGTAACAAATTGGGCATGCGGGTAAGCTTACATTCGGCCCTTCCAATCACTCATCTTTCGTTCATTAGTGAATAGTGCATTCACATAGGGAAAAAAACATTGTCAAATGAATGTTGTAAGCATAAACAATGCATGTTACCATGTTATGAGACAAATCCCCCACCCACCCACCCATTCCCTCTTCATCAGCGTGCCCCCCACACACACATCCACCACCCAGCCACACACATACCCACAGGCACATACATGATCCCATCCATCCACCAATCCCCCATCCCACACATCCCAAACACACCCCCACATGCATCATCTCTTTACCTACACACACATATTTCCCACCCACCACACATCCCCACCACACATCTCCACCCACCCACACACCCAGGCACACAAGCATGCAACCACCCATCCATACCCACCCACATATCCCCCACCTTCACACATTCCCCCCCCCCTCACGCATATATCCTCCAACCATCCCATAACCTACCAACACTCACCAACCCACACACCCTCAAACACTCAGCCAAACACACATCCCCCAACCACATTTCCAACACCCACACACACATATTCCCACCAACTCACACATCCTGCACTTACCCACACACAAAACCCTCACCCACCCACACATCCCCCACTTGCACACATATCACCCACCATACAATCTGCCCCACCCACACATCCCGCACCCACACACACATGCATCCCCTCCTACCCCCAACCTACACACACTCACCCTCCCACACATCCTCCACCCACCTACTCGTCAACCATCCCACTCCGATCTCCAAACCCCAATCACACATCCCTTAACTACACATCTCACCACCCATACATTCAAACACACACACACACACACACACACACACCTCCCCACCCATACACACATGCTCACCCATCAGCACATTCCTCATCCAAAAACACGCACCAACCACCCACACACAGCATACCACCCATATAACACACATCCACCTTCCCACCCACACACACATCCCCCACCCAAACACTCATCTCTCACACACATCCACCCACTCACGTACGCATCCATCAACCACTCACACCCACACGTCACCCACCCATCCATCAACACATGCATCTCTTATCTACCCTCTCACCCACACACACCCCAACCACCCAGCCAAACACATATCCCCCATCCTCACATACATCCTTCATCCACCCACACATCCCACACCTCCCCCATCCCACACAACATCCCACCCATAAACGCATCCCCCACACACACATCCTCTCACATGCATTCCCCATACACATCCCCGCCCACACATCTCTCACCCACACACACAAATCTCCCCACACATAAAAATCTCCCCACCTACCCACCCACACATCCCCCATCTACAAACATCCTCACCGCCCACACATACATCCTCCACCCACTCACATTTATTCCATCCACACTCACACACTCAGACCCACACAGACATATCCCATTTACAGACACATTCCACACCCATCCCCCACCCATCCCCCACACCCATCCGCAACACACACACATCTCCCACACAAACATTCACCCACCCAAATACACATTCCCCACCCGCATCCCCAACCAACCAACACCCACATACTTCCAACCATTCTCCCAAATATCCCCACCCACACGCACATCTCTCACACACATACATCCCCACCTACCACACATCCCTTCACCCATCCACACTTCACGCATCAACCCACACACATCCCCCACACACAACGCCTCCACATATACATTCCCAACACCCTCCCCACACACAAACATATCCCTCACATACACACCCACACCCACATCCTCACATCTAGACACATACATGATGCCTCACATGATCACTGAAACTAATAAGAACAAACTCCCACACTTTATACACAGTTGAAACACTGACTATTGTCGTGAGCATTCTCGCAAAAATTGTATGAAATGGAGAAAACATTGTACATATATATTGTGTAGCGTAAAAAATTGGTGATGCAATCGAACTCTCTCTCTCTCTTTCTCTCTCTCTCTCTCTCTCTCTCTCTCTCTCTCTCTCTCTCTCTCTCTCTCTCTCTCTCTCTCTCTCTCTCTCTCTCTCTCTCTCTCTCTCTCTCTTTCTCTCGCACTCACTAACGCTCTCACTCACATTACAGTAATGTTATATTATTATTATTTTTTTTTTTTTTCCCGCGTTTCCATCCTGTTTCAGGATATTGCGGTCAACACCAGCATCTTTCAGCTGTAATGTTGATTCCTAGGCTAGATTACGCTCATCAACACGCCACGACTTTCTGAGCGACCGGCTCCATACTCTCATAAGTCACTTTTGCGATTCGAACCACTGCTAATTCTCGTCGCGTCACGTGACGAGAGTATTCGGGGTTAGCGGAGAAAGCTGCTAACCCCTCGGCCATGGAGCCGGCTCAATGTTATATTATACATGATAAAATCAAGTGGCATACATACAAAATGATAATGTGAAAGATGAAAATACACAAAAAATATGGAATGGCATGTTACAGGACATGCGTGCACTAAACTCTCTTTCTCTCTCTCTCTCTCTCTCTCTCTCTCTCTCTCTCTCTCTCTCTCTCTCTCTCTATCTCTCTCTCGTTCTCTCTCTCTCGTTCTCTCTCTCTCTCGTTCTCTCTCTCTCTCTCTCTCTCTCTTTGTTACACAGGCACACATACACACTCACACTCATTAACACTCTCTATTTCTCTCTCTCTCTCACTCATACTCCCTGACTCTCTCACTCACTCTACAGCGATGTACATGTGTTCATGTTATAAATTATAACATTAATTGGCATTCCAAATGGTAATATGAACATGAGAATACACACAATATATGGAATAGCATGCTACATGATATGCGTGCGTTTAAATCTCTCTCTCTCTCTCTCTCTCTCTCTCTCTCTCTCTCTTTTCTCTCTCTCTCTCTCATTAACTTCTCATGCACTCTCTCACTCACCGACTGTCTCTCTCTCTTGCACACTCACTCGCTCACACACGCACATACACACATACTCACACATTCTCACCCTCACTCACTAACTCACTCTCCCTTACTCACTTACTCACCAGGCGGCTCTCTAACTCACACTCACTCACTCACTTTCTCACTCTCTCACACAGACAGGTATACACACAACACAACCTCTCTCTCACACTAACTCATTCTCTCACTCAATCTCTCACACATACGTGTACACAGGCATTCACTTACTCTTTCACTCTCGTAGGCACACGCGCATACATACTCTCTCACTTTCTCTGTCTCATACTCACTCTCTCACTCACACACTTCCTCATTCACTCTCTCACTCACATAGTGAAAAATGATAGTGAAAAAATGATACCAGTAGGTGACTTATGGAGGCATATAGTCGGTATGATGTAAGTGTTGAAAGAATTTTCGGTTGAATGTGTAGGGACTCATTGGCGTTTTCAGACCTGGTGGAAGGCTATTGCACAAGTGAGCACCAGAATACGCGAAACATGTTTTGTATAAGTCCAATCTAGGCTTTGGAACCTGTAATAAATTTAAGCGCTTACTGTTCATTGCATTAGATTGAATTAACGGTAGAAGATACTCTGGGTATTTTCAGATATAATTTTATTCACTAATTTGGCTGTGTTAAAAAGGAATCTCTTTCGAAGAGGTAGAAGTCTTAGATGACTATATAAGTTATTACTTTCAACGTGCTTTATGCGAGAAACAAGACGGTTTTGAAGCGAACACAGTCGTTTCATATTAGATTTAGGGCACCCATCCCAGACTGTTTAACAATAGTCGAGAGGTGAATGGATATAGCATGCATAGAATATTTTTCGTGTGCTTTCATCCAAGAAGTGCTGAATTTGAGTAAGTTGGTAAACTTGTTGTGCTATTCTCTTGGTGAGGACGTGAACATGAGAGCTCCAGTTTAGATGTCTGTCAATTAAAAGACCTAATGTTTTGTGTTCATTTACATTAACTATAGGTAACGTATCCATGTGGAGATCGAGCGGTGCCCCAGTTATGGCTAAAGTCTGTAGTTTTTGTCTGGTCGTTATAAGCATGGATTTGGTTTTGTCGATGTTAATAATCATGCGGTTTTCATTGCTCCATATACTAAGGTTATCAAGTTCGTTTTGCAAAGAGATCTCTAAGTCACTAAGGTTCTCTTGACTAGTGTATATAGTGCAGTCGTCTGCAGATAGGTCACACGAAGTATTGAGATATAAAGGAAGATCGTTAATATAAACTGCAAAAGGCAGCGGTCCTAGTATTGAGCCCTGAGGCACACCAATATTAAGTTGTGTGGGTCTTGATAGACAGATATTGAAGGACACTACTTGTTGTCTGTCGGATAAAAATGACGTAATTAGGTTCACCATACTGGTGCTAGTCCTCATTTGTTTGAATTTTCTAATTAAAATATCATGATCTACTATATCAAAGGCCTTTTTAAAGTCTACAAATACTGCTCCATAAATGTTGCCATTGTTGATACAAAGATGCCAGTTATCGGTCATTTTTGTTAGAGCACTATGGCAAGAATATTTAGGTCGAAACTCAGATTGACTGTCAATTATTAGATCGTTGTTAATTAAATGGGGTAATGTTATTTTATGTATGTGTTTTTCTAATGGCTTTGATAGCGACGATAGTAAGGAAATAGGTCTATAATTACCCAAGACGCTATTATCAGTTGAGCCATTTTTAGGTAGAGGATAAACTTTAGCAATTTTGAAGGCAGATGCAAAGTAGTTTTTGGACAGGCACTGGTTATATATGAACGTCAAGGACTCACTAATAATGAATGAAACCTGTAGCAAGCCGGGA
This sequence comes from Cepaea hortensis, assembly GCA_963921405.1. Lineage (NCBI taxonomy): Eukaryota > Metazoa > Mollusca > Gastropoda > Stylommatophora > Helicidae > Cepaea > Cepaea hortensis. The sequence continues at coordinate 104,325,027 of OY992881.1, read as the reverse complement.
TATACTTTTATATTTAAAACGCATTGCCACTGCCTCTTTCAATGCCGTCTTTCGCTCTTTAAACTACAATAAAGCCATTCCTTCACTTTTGGGGAGAGGGAGAAGAGAGGAATTTTCCCCTTTGTTGCCTGAGATATTAATTTTTCACATTTACATAGTAGCTTTGTGTCTGAAGCGGTCTCGGCTGGCAAAGATTAGTTTCATTTTCGTGCCAGGGCATGCGGGAGTACAAGGAAATGAGCGGGCTGACAAGCTCGCAGGAGAGGCTACTGTGGAGGGCGGACGCGCCATGGACCAGGCTGACATTCTGAATGCTATACGAGAAGTGAGACTTTTGCGAGAACCAAGTGATGACTGTGAATCTACAGCAATGGCCAGACTGCGGGAGCAGCAAATTAAAAGAGGGGTGGCCAAACAAGAACACTACGCAGGAAGCCAAAGAAGATTGATAAACCAACACAGAACTGACGTCGTTAGCCGCTACACGCTGCGGGATTTGCTGAGGAGGGGATCCGACCACTTATGGACTGAATGGTTCGATGTGCAACGAGGATGATCTGTCGACTAACTAACTAACTAACTAACTAACTAACTAGCTTTGTGCCTGTAGGTTCCATTTCATTTCACATACTCTCAAATGGCTAACCATATCTTAATATGTCATGGCTTCTACTATATACATGTTTCTTTATACTTTACGATACCTAATGAACATCTGTCCAAATGCTATTCTGTATTTGCTACTCATGCGAAGATAGATGAAGATATTCATTGACGAGTTAATGCCCTCCATGAAGTAAATGAACCCGGCTAACGCTAACGACAATTTAACGTATTTTCCATTTACTAATAGCTCAGGTTCAAAAGCAGCGGCAAGCATAATGACTGTCGTTGGAACAAAGCAAATTATAAACAGAGTGGAAATTGTCGCGACCATTTTAACAATTTTCAGGTTTCTTTTCAACATTTTCTGAGCCTGTGTGACATTGATTACAGTATTTGTCCATTCTTGTCTTTTACGTAGTTGAATGGTCAGAATTAATGTGCAGATTGTAACGACTGCAAATTCGGTAAACGGAATAATAAAGTTGTTGATAAAAAGGGTAATTTTCTCAACGGGGACTTTGTCTTCTCTGGAGATAAGCCCAAAAATGGTCTTGTTTTTGACAGATGAAAACTTAAAGTCTAGGCTGTTCACAAAATACACAGGTGTACCGCTAAGATTAAAGACGATGAAGATTCCAACCGTGGCCACCGTTGTTCTTTTTGGAGTCATAATACTCTTCACCTAAATGTGAAAAAACAAGGGTATAGAAATATAATAATAATGCGATTGTGGACAATAGTTAATACAACGAATATATGATGACAGAAAACGAAAAGTCACCTAATCTGATTTAGAAACAAAGGGCAATCTTATATTTAACATTCCCAAAGAAATGAAATGCGCTCGTACTATGTTAACGTATTGTTCACACCTGCACCAACATTACATGTTCACAGTGGAGTATACACTAATGATACAATTACTTTGCACTGTGATACATTCTATGGTGATTTTATAGGCAATTTTATGTTTTGTACCGTGCCTATACCGTGTAATATGAAACATACAAATCAGTAAACAAGCATATTTTTTAAGTCCAACCACTATTGGAAACATAAGAGAAGGGCTGTAAAAAAACAAGGTAATGACACTGAGTGATCAATGTTCTAAATACAAATTGCCGACAAATAAAACTTTATTTAGTGAGGGGGCGGGGAAGGTGTGTCCAGGAATACAATATATCTCTTCTGTCACAGTAGTACACTTCATTTTCTGAGTCAATACGATGTATGTTTCAAAGTAAACCGTTGTACTCTTTAAGAAACATATTAAAGCACTAAACACTATATTATCCGAATCTTAAATACAAACAAACAAACAAAACTAATTTTGCAGGAAGTTGCGATTAATTTTAAGTTCAGTAGTTTTCGCAATGACGCATTGTATAAGCTGTTGAGAAATCCACGATGACAGTATTTTATAGCCTTTCGACTGCACACAGTTTCCTGAAGACTAATTAACTCTCTTTTCCACCCACACTTCTATATGTGGAATCTATATTATTCATCAAATAGACCAGGCAAGAAACTAAATCATTATACTCCATCATAAATCAACTGCCTCTGAGGTCAGAGTGGGTTGGCCTGATGGCGAGGGACACCGTTAATAGGGAAAGCTAACCCACAAGCCACATATGGGTTGCGGGGTAGGGGTATCCCCTATCAAAGGAGAAGTAAGGCGCCTCCTTCCCTCCGCTAGCCTACGGGACACCCTTGGGCAAAGTGGAGTACCCGTTTAGCCCCCCGATCAGGGTTACGTGAAGCCATGGGTGCAGGTGGTGGATGAAGATGGAGAGCAGCCGACAGATAGTTGTAGGTTATGGTCTCCACCTTCACGACGGTAGGCAGAGGATCTCCTTTTTTGAGGAGACAATGGCTACGGTCACTGATCAGTATGGTCACTGCTGGGAAGGAAAGCAATGGCAAACTACCTTCTTTACACATGCCAAGAAAATCATGTTGTGTTCACTTATCGATAATCAGTCACAATTTTTTTGGGCATGTTATGAGAAGAAATGATTTGGAGAACTTAGTGACAACTGGTAAGATCGAGGGGAACAGACCAAGGGGAAGACCTAGAAACAAGTATCTAGATGGCTTGGCCTTGTGGCATGGTCGAGACAGAAACACGGAACTGATCCACGACTCTGTTGATCGAGTGAGATGGCAGAACATGACCGCCCACGCTTACCGGCATGGCACATGATGGATGGAACCCACAAGCAAATTTCAGTCAACCACAAGTATAAATAGTGTGTATGCACCACGCTTGCGTTCAAAGTAAGCGAATGAAAAAGAAAGGAAGAACACATTTCTTTGTCTGTCGATCACAAACATAATGACACATTATATTTCTGGACATCCCAATCTTACGTCGATATGATCGTACAAAGCAAAGAGCAGTCTATCGACATGAAGCTTAGGCAGGCCAATATAGGATTTTCAATAGCTTTGAACTTACTGAATATAAAGCGTGGCATGGATAGTATCCTATTTAGTCGAGTCATAAAGATTTGCTACGAGACACACTAAACGAGGAACTAGACACCCCTTACCCAACTGTAGAATCTCAATCTAAATTAGATATCAAGTCGACTTTGTCAATTATCACGGCCAGCCACCCAAGCCCACTAATACAGATCATCGGTTGCTAAACTTCAAGGGTTTCATAAGCTGACCTTTCGATGGGATAACATAATGAAACGAATACACTAATTACTTAAAACAGCAGTAAACCAAAGATTCTTTGCTTGCTTTAGAACCAGTGATGAAATATGCAACCACCCCAATACCCACTCCATCTGTAAAACAATAATAGTACACTAATAATAAAAATAATAAACCACGAAATCAAACCACAGCTATCAATTCCACTGTGAGTGCGAAGTAACTTACTTAGGTAGAGGGAAACACAATTAGAAATGTAGTCGAACATATACCAGTGTGTGTTTTCAAGAGCAGTAATCAGTCTTCTGGAATCACTGTGCAATCGAAAGGTTATAAAACGCCTTCAGTAGTTTGCCATTGTTTTCCAAGCGAGAAGTCAAAGTTCAAGTTCAATATAACTTGAGTTGAATTGAACTGAGTCAAGAATAGACATTGCACTCGGGATATTCCCATCAGCGCTCATATATCATCTTCAACAGCTAGCGTAGATTTCCAATACTAATGTTGCCCGTTACAATCTGATTATATGCCTATCTTGATTTACCTCTGAGTGACGACTGTCTCTGACTACCCCCTGCTGCCGCATTCTCTCTACACCATGATAGTCTATATATATTTCTGCATTGTTCCCGCACTCCCAGTAATCCTTCACCACATCTACATTATCATGCATGCAATCAACCCTCAATGATGCAGCACCAGCTGATCTGTCTGCTTGTTTATTTCCAACCAGACCAGACAGTCTGGGAGAAATGTCCCAGCGAATGCTCACAATCGTGATACCTGAATTGATGCAAACCATTCATAATGAAGCATGCCAGTCTCCATCTTAACAAGCATGCTTTGTGAATCAGTTGCAATCGGAAATGCGTATAGTTTGTTCTCCAACCAGTGGAAAGCTGCAATGACCGTTTCCACCTCCATTCTCAGACCTCAGTTGTTGTGTCATATGCCAAGCTCTCCTTTACTAAGCATTGGCCATTTTCTTTTGTTATGAATTACCAAGTACTTTTTTGTCTCTGAACACACAGAGCCATCGGTATACATAATCGCCACGACGAGAGTAGTTCTACTTCCGTAACGCCTACTGGCTACTCCCTCCACTCACGTCCCATTGATATATTAAATACACACAAGTCTGAATTTCTATTGGACACTCTGACCCACTAGTTGCCTCTGCCAATCTTCTCAAGTAGGCTCACTTCCCTGGCGGTATCTGATTTTGTGACAGTAATATTCATAGTCCGTACTCTACGAATGTAATGATCAAGTGCTGAAAAAAGTGTGAGTATCATTTTCTGGCCCGTGTCCCTTGCTTCCGTACACGTTAGTGTGTTCAACCCCATCTGACACTTTGTAACCACCACTTCAGGATGATACCTAAAGTACAGGGTTCTAGCAAAGTGCGTTAATGGTTGCAAAAACAGTTCCAAATGCAGACTGTTACAGTGATCACAGATTGATTATAGACTCATTAAAAGTAAAGTTAAAGAAAGTCAAGTATACACCAATCAATCAATCATGTGCCGTGCCGGAAAGCGTGGGCGGTCATGATTCGCCATTTCACTCGATCACCAGAGTCGTGGATCAGCTCAGTGTTCCTGTCTCGTCCATGCCATGTGGCCAAGCCATCCAGGTATTTTCCTCTCGGTCTTCCTCTTGGTCTGTTCCCTTCGATCTTGCCAGCTGTCACTAAGTTCTCCAGTCCATTTCTTCTCATAACATGTCCAAAAAATTGTGACTGTCTACGTCTAATTTCTCTAATCAATCTACGATTTTCATTTGTCTCTTGTAGTACTTGGTCATTGGTTTTTCTATCTGTCCATGGTATTATTTGCATTTTCCTCAGAAACCACATTTCTGCAGCCATCAGATGTTTTTCAGCTTGACTGCACATTGTCCAAGTTTCACATCCATACAAAAGAACAGGCTCTATGTATCCCCTCAACACTCTTTTTCTCGTTTCAATTGACATCATTTTATTGGTCAGAATGTTTTTCATCTTGCTAAAGGCTACTTTCGCAATGGCGATTCTTGTTCTAATCTCTTCAAGGCATCTGCCATCAGATGTTATGACTGTTCCGAGATAATTGAACCGATTCACTTGTTGAAGAATATTTCCATTTACTTGTATATTACATTGTGGCACTTCGTTCTTCCTAGTGACGACCATAACCTGTGTCTTCCTACAATTTAATTCCAACCCCAGCTGCTCACTGTGTACAACCACAGCGTCTACTAATTGTTGCAGATCCTGTGCATTGTCTGCAATCAATACTGTATCATCTGCATATCTAATGTTATTTATGTTTCGTCCTCCAATGCTGATTCCATTTAGGTCTTCTACATTTCTGAAAATATTTTCACTGTATAGGGAAAAAAGATCTGGAGACATTACACATCCCTGCCTAACACCTCTCTTAATAGGTTGGTATTGTCCTACTTCATTATCAATTCTTATGGCAGCTTGTTGTTTCCAATATATGTTTTTTATAAGTCTAATGTCTTTCCCATCAATTTGTAGATCTGCAAGCATATCCACAATGTTGACATTGTCTAACTCTATCAAAAGCTTTTGTGTAGTCAATAAAGCAAAGATGTATATCCTTGTTTACTTCTAAAGCACGTTCAATAACTGTTCGCAGCATATACACAGCATTTACTGTACCCTTTCCTTCTACAAAACCACATTGTTCTTCCCCTATTTCAGGTTGTATTTTCTTCCTCACTCTTTGCATGATAATTCGTAACAAAATCTTTGTGATGTGACTCATTATACTAATTGTTCTATGTTGATCACATTCTAAGGTTCCTGATTTCTTTGGGATTGCAATAAATACAGAATTACATAATTCAGAAGTTATATCTCCAGTATCATATAATGTGTTCAGCAGTCTAGTGACTTGATCTAGTCCAAATTCTTCTAAAACTTTAATCATTTCTGTTGTGATGTTATCTGCACCGGGGGCCTTGCCAGCTTTCATATGCTTAAGAACATTTTGAACCTCCATCTTTAAAATTGCTGGTCCTTCATTATTAAATCTAATAGCATACTGTTCCTCTCTGTTATCATTATACAGGTCTTTCACATAATCTGTCCATACATGTAGAATCTGATCTTTTTCTATTATGATTTTGCCATCTTTAGTTTTTAGACAGCCTGTTGATGTACTTGTTCTTTTATTAGTAAGTTCCTGAATTCTTTTGTGCACTAATTTGGTATTTTGACTGTTGTGTTGTTTTTCAATTTCTAAGCACTTTTCCTCAAGCCATGATTCTTTTGCCTTCCTACATAATATTCTGACTTGTCTGTGAATTTCTTCATATTTGGCAGGATTATTTTTGTTGAGTCTTCTTGTTTCCATTAAGTGTAAAATTTCCCCAGTCATCCATTTCTTACGACCCACCTTCTTTAATTTTGGAATAGTTGTTTCTGCAGCCACATTGATTGAATTTTTTAACATTTCCCATTGATCATCCACATCCTGGAATAGGATCTCTAGATCAGACAATATTTCAAATCTGTTCTGTACTTCTATGTTGAATTTGTTTTGTATTTCCTTGTCATTACTCAATGTACACAAATCATATTTAGTGTTCCCTGTTGTATACTTGACTTTCTTCAACTTTATCCTCAATGTTCCTGTGAGTAATCTGTGGTCACTATAACAATCAGCACTGGGAACTGTTTTTGCTACTGTTAGGGCGTTTCTAAATCTTCTGCTAATGAGAATGTAGTCAATCTGGTTTCTAATCCTGCTATCAGGACTCCTCCATGTCCATAATCTTCTAGGGTGTTGTTTGAACCAGGTGTTTCCTACAATCATTTCCTGTTCTTTTGCCCACTCTACTAGTCTGTATCCTCTTTCATTTCTCTCTCCTAAACCATATTTTCCTACTGTGTATCTATCCCCTTGCTTTCCTACTTTTGCATTGAAGTCCCCTATTATGATGTATACACCAGGAAACATTAAATATTATTTGTTTGAATTAAAAAAAAAAATTACAAGGAAATACAAGACAAGCTTATCATAGAAGTAAAGAACAGATGTGATGTATTGTCTGATCTAGAGATCTTATTTCAAGATGTGGACGATCAATAGAAAATGTGGAAGCATTCAATCAATTTTGCCGCAGAAACAAATATCCCAAAATTAAAGAAAGTTGGTCGTAAGAAATGGATGACTGAAGAATTTGTAAGACTAGTGGAAACAAGGAGACACAACAAATATAATCTTAACAAATATGAAGAGATTTGCAGGAACGTCAGAAAAATTATGTAAAGAAGCAAAAGATGCATGGCTTGAAAATAATTGCATAAAAATTTTAAAACAACACACCAGTAAAATACCAAATTAATGCACAGAAGCATTCAGGGGCGTTTTAATAAAGGGAGAGTTTATTCCGAGCTGGAGTCCGAATAGACAGAGTAGTTTATTCCGAGCTGGAGTCCGAATAGACAGAGTAGTTTATTCGGAGCTGGAGTATGAAGCTGTTTAAATATCAAGAATACTTTTACAGATTGGTATCCCCAATAACAATAATTGTGTTCCCATGCGAGTTCAAGAATTGTTAACTTGCGTTTCTGTACACGTACTGTTTACAGGCTTCAATCTTTGTTGACATTACCGACCTACTATTTCCTGCTATTGATGTCCTCACCATAGTTGCCATTCTAGATATTTTATATCCAGATCTAGAGGTTTTTTGCCGGCATCTGGAAACCGTTTTCTGACGTTTGGATGCTGGATGCAATTCTAGATACTTTTCATTTGGAGTCGGATATTTTGAATACTTTCTAGATTTTACTTTTCTTTCGGTGTCATTTACCCATTTTATGTTCGGTCTGGATGCGCGTAAATTATGGTAACTGCCATTATTTAAACTTTGAACTGACTTGGGTCAACGCTCAACAATCTGGCAAACCCCCCCCCCTCCCCCCCCCCGGTAATGAGTAAAATGGCGCATAAGGGCTCTGAAGAAAATTTTGGTCAGTAAACATTTAAACTTAAAGAATTTGGCTGCAATTGGAACCGATAATGCATCGGTAATGGTCGGTATCAACCATGGCGTGTATGCAAAATTGAAGGAAGATATCCCATCTTTAATCCTCATGAAATGTGTATGTCATTCCTTGCAGCTAGCATTATCACATGCCTCATCAGTCAGAATGTTTACCAAGGAATTTGGAATTCCTTATTGCTGAAACACATAACTGGTTCTCCAAATCATCTGTCAGACAACAGCAATATAATAATTTATATAAAGCATTAAATGATAGTTCCTCACCACTGAAAATTCTGTCATATTGCAAAACTAGATGGTTATCAATTCAACCAGCTGTTGAAGTAATTGTGAACCGATGGTTCGAGTTGAAGACACACTTCGAAATTGATTGATTGATTGATTGATTTAGAAATCGACATCACAGCATTCGGGGCATTCCCATAAGTGCTCCGTCCCCATCCTCAGCAGCCAGCGAAGAGTTTCAACACTAATAGTACAAGTAGCAATTTGATTATCCGTCTCGCCTTTCCTCTGAGCGTTGAGCGTCGGCCAGATCCCTTCGTCACTCCTCGTTGTCTCATTCTTGCTAGACCATGGTAATCCATTTGCTCCTCCGAGGTGTGCACGTGCTCCCACAAGGCCGCAACCACGTCTGCCTTGTCATGTATCAATACTCCAACCATCTGTGTAGATAATCACATCACTCGAGTGAGTATTGTCCTGAATTTGTTGCTGGATTTCCACTTCCGTGGCCCCTGCTGGCCACTCCCTGAACTCCCGGCTTAATGTGATTATAACTCTGCACAAGTCTGACTGCTCCGCTGGCACTCTGACCCACTCCTCTCCACGCCTAATGTTCTACAAGGGGCACACCTGTCTGATCGTATCCTCTGCCTGAGCCATCCATGATTTCCCTCTTATCAGCCGCTGACCCTTAACTGCGTCCAGCGCCTCATGCAGTGGGTGGTCTGTGTCTGCAGTTACTCTGAGGTATGCTTTCGCCTGCATCACCTTGAGCCTACCAGCAACAGTCGGCAGACCAAGGATGTAACGCATACACACTACTGGGGTGTCTCTAGTGCATCCCAGAATGACCCGCATAGCTTCGTTCTGTATGCGCTCTAACTTCACCAGCTGACTCTCTGAGACAGTGAGCAGACCTAATCCATAATCAATTACTGAGAGGATCAAATGCTGGTATAGTGTGAAAAGCATTCTCTGCTCTATGTCCATTGCAGCCATAGTTTTAAGTGCATTGAGTCCCTTTTGAGATCTTGTCACGACCGTCTTCACATGGTCCTTGAAGGATAGGCTCCTGTCAAATGTGATCCCCAGATACTTCAGTTTGTTCTCTCTACTGACATTCCTGCCATCTATCGCGAGGCTTGGGACATCAGCTCTTACAATCCTGTTGTCCAGATAACACCACAAAACAGCCGCCTTTTCCGGGTGGATGACAGCACTCATTTCTGTGCACCAGTCAATCACTTTATCTACTGTCGCCTGTAACTCCTGGGCTGTTTGCTCCCTATCTCTCCCCTGCCTATATGCAAGAATATCATCTGCAAATGTTAGTATTCTTCCAACCCCTGGTGCTTCTAGGTTTGCAATCTTGCTCGTATACACATTAAAGAGCACCGGTGAGACTGCAGATCCCTGTGGCAGTCCCGGGGTTAACATATGTGGCTTTGAGGTCCATGCACCCAGACGGAGAGCAACCCGACGAAAATGCAGGACGGCTGCTATCCAGTTCACCAACCAGGGATTGACCCCCTTCTCCATCAGTGCGGTCATCAAAATATCATATCGAACTCTATTGTACGCATCCTCGAAAATTTAGATGTATTGAAAAATATTTCACTCTTTTCTATTAACAACATACCTCATCCAGTAAAGGACATACCTAAATATTGTCAAGTTATTACATTTTTAGGGGCTAGTGTGGCAGAAGCAGAATATTAGTTAACAAAAATAAATTTGGTTGACTGGACAAACAAAACAGAAACTAAAGCTTTTTGGAGTGAAGTAAGACAATTTAAAGATGTCTCAGGTAACAGTCCATTCCGTGAGCTCTTTGAATGTGCGATGTCTGCCATGATACTACCCCATTCAAATGCTGATGCGGAAAGAGTTTTCAGTACTGTGAATTATACAAAATGTAAACTAAGAAACAGAATGAAACTTGATCTCTTAAATGCTATATTGACAATAAGATTTGGCCTGATGAGAGCAGGAAAATGCTGTTCAACTTATCAGCTCCCTGATCATATAATAAAAGAAATTGGAACAGCTAAAGTACACCAGAGTCATTTTGAATGTGAAGCTGAGGACATGATTTTATAGGTAAGTCACATCAATTTTCTTTTTAATGTTGCATATCCCTTACAGGATGGTGTAGTCAACATCAGAATTTTTCAGCTGCTGTTGATGTACAAGGCAAGATTACGCTCAGTAGTTTGCCATTGCTTTCTGAGCGACCGGCTCACATACCCCTGTAAGTTACCTGAGCGGCTCGAACCGCTGTCGGTTCGGGCGCAGCTGCGTTACTCACGAGAATATACGGGATAACGGCGACAGCCGTAACCTTTCGCCAGGGAGAGCGGCAGTCACATCAATACATATGTAATTTCTTACTTTCTCAATCAGGATATTTTTCCTAGATACTTTCCAACGAAATCTAGATATTTATGGATGTTGTTTGGGCCGTTTCTAGATACTTTTGGTCAAAAAAAAAAAAAAAAAGTGGCAACCCTGGCCTCATAATTCCGGTCCAAGCTGAATCGCCTCAGAAAGACATGATTAGGCAATTCAAACACCAGGCTTCCGACTTACTGGCCTGATGAATTAACAAATAAACAAGGAAATGCTACTCACATAAAGTGCAGGAAAACCTGGTATATGTGAAGCAGGTTGAAAAGAGAGAGGAGATAGATAGATAACGAAGCTAGTGTGAGAGACAGAGATATGAGGAAGATGTGTTGAAAGACATTAAAAAAGTGATAACTTTTATATAATACAAATAAGATAATATAAGTGACAAAACATCTGTTCATAATCATAGTTCCTAATATTTTTTTATCAAAAAGTCGCTTGCACCCAATTAATTGCTGACAAATAAAAAAAAATAAAAATAAGCGTCCAGCAGGGAATCGAACCAACAGCTCCCGCTTATCAGGCAGAGACACTTACCACTGTGCTACTGAGGATATGATTTTGAATCAACAAAAGTATATAACATGGGAGAGTTTATTCCGAACTGGAGCCGGGGTTTCTGGGTGATCACGTGATAGTCCGGGTGATTACGTAATCACGTGATAGTCCGAATAGACAGAGTAGTTTATTCCGAACTGGAGCCCGAATAGACAGAGTAGTTTATTCCGAACTGGAGCCCGAATAGACACTTTCTTTAATAAAAGAACACCTACATCAACAGGCTGTCTAAAAACAAACGATGGAAAAATCATAATAGAAAAACATAAGATTTTACATACGTGGTAAGATTATGTGAAAAACCTTTATGATGATACAAGAGAAGGACATTATGATTTTCGGAGTAATAATGAAGGACCATCAATTCTGAAGATAGAAGTTCAGAATGCTCATAACCGTATGGAATCTGGCAAGACCCAGGATCCAGACAACACCACAACATAAATGATACCTACCCTACAAAATTATGGAACAGATCAAGTCGCCAGATTGCTGAACACAATGTATGATACTGGAGATATACTTCATGTATTATGTATTTCTATATTAATGCAATCCCGCAGAAATCAGGAGCCTTTGAATGTGATCAATATCGAACAATTAGTATAATGTGCCACATCACACAAATTTTGCTAAGAATTATCCTGCATAGAGTTAGGAAAAACATGCAATCCGAAATAGGAGAAGAACAATGTGGGTTTGTAGAAGGCAAGGGCACAGTAAATGCTCTGTATATACTGAGAACAGTAATTGAACGTTCTATAGAAGTAAAATAAAGATCTATATCTTTGCTTTATTGACTACACACAAGCTTTCGATAAAGAGAGACATGTTAGCATGATGAAGATGCTTGCAATTCTACAAACAGATGGTAAAGACCTTAGACTCAACAACATATATTGGAAATAACAAGCAACCATAAAGATTGAAATGAAGTAGGTCAATATCAGCCTATTAGGAGAGGTGTGAGACAGGGGTGTGTAATGTCTCCAGATCTTTTTCCCTGTACAGTGAAAGTATTTTCTTAAATGTCAACGATATGAAATAAATCATCATTGAGGAACATACCATCAATAACATTAGATATGCGGATGATACAGTCATGATTGCAAACAATGAGCAGAATCTGCAACATTTAGTAGATGAGATTGCTGCACACAGTGAACAACTAGGGGTAGAAATAAATTGTAAGAAGACACTGGTTATGGTCGTCACTAGGAAGAAGGAAATACCACAATATAATATACAAGTAAATGGGAATATACTTAAAATAAGTCAAATCGGCACAATTATCTCCGAACAATCATAACATCTGATGGGAGATACCTTGAGAGATTAGAACAAGAATCACTATTGCGAAGGCAGCCTTTTGAAAGATTAAACACATAGTGACAAATAAAAATATGTCATTTGCAACGAGAAAAAAAGAGTGTTGAAGTGCTACACAGAACATGTTCTTTTGTATGGATGTGAAGCGTGAACAATGAGCAGAATATCTTTAAAAAAGTAGCTGATGGCTGTGAAAATTTGGTTTCTGAGGAGAATGCAAAGAATACAGTGGACAGACAGAAAAGCCAATGAACAAGTACTATCAGTTATCAGTTATCAGTTATAAGTTGGGGTATCTTCATTGCACTCCGGACATGTCCATAGGTGTTCAGATCCTCGCCCCCCCCCCCCAGCATATGCATCAGCGTACGGTGGCTAATAGTGCCAGTTCCGTGTTGGTTGACGAGGCGCTTTCTTTTCCCGATGTATCTCTCGCGTCTGGCCGTGCCGATTCTTACTCCCAAGTCTTTCATCCTGGACAGCGATGTGGATTCACTCAAGTCAAAGACCTCTGTTCTCGCCATATCTTTGAGGACGTTAATAACATCGGCACGATCCATGGGCTGGCCTTCTACAGAGGGTGCAGAGCCAGCCAGTGTATCAGCTCGTTCATTTCCCTCGACTCCCGCATGTCCCGGGACGAAGATGAAGGTGACTTTACGGACAACAGACTTCCGCAGCGACTCAGTCCACTGTCTACGTACAGATCCAGCTTCGACCTTCTGAATCATGCTCATTGAGTCACTTAGTACACACACGTTGGTATAATTCTGTGATTCCAGCCATATGAAAGCCTGTGTAACTGCCATCACCGCCATCGTCATGCTGCTCGTTTTCACAGAGTTGGCACCACTGGATTCTTGAATGGTTCGGCCCGCTGAACGGGCTGTAAATGCCCACGCACTTCTCTGCTGCTTTACAACAGATCCGTCTGTATAGATGAGCACTTCGGGGCTATCTGAGTGTTCATAGATGAGCGCGTTAACCTCTGCATTGACAGCGGCAGGGTTCTGCTCTCTGCACCGTCTGTCGAGTGTGATAATGCAGGAGAAAGTGCACTTAAAAGCTGGAGGCACCGGCACCCATTCCTTGCCGGGGTTGATACTAGTAAGACTGCAGACCTGTCTGACGACATCTTCGGCCCGACCCATCCATGATTTGCCCCTCTTTAGCCTGTCACCCTTTTCTCTGAATATAGCGTCATGCAGAGGGTGCTGCTCATCCGCACTTATTTTTAAGTATGCACGAGCTCTCCAGATCTTGATCCTGTGTTCCATTGTCAGGAAGTCAAGAAGGTATCTCGTTGCTACACAGCTGGTGTCTCTCGTGCAGCCCAAAATGATTCGCATGGCTTCGTTTTGTACCTTTTCAAGTCTTCCAATCCGTGTAGGGTTGACAGTAAGGATGGCCAGGGCATACTCGATGCGTGAAAGCACCAGTCATTGGAACAGAAGTATTAGCAGTCTTTGCTCGATATTGGCAGCCGCCATGACTCTCATTGCTGACAAATCTTTTCGAGCTTTCGTTATGACATAATCGACATGATCTCTGAAGGACAGGCTACGATCAAGGCTCACGTCAAGATATGTCATTGACTGGGTTCTACTCGAAATGCTTCCATCCATTCTTACTGCCGGCAGGTCTGTGTTCACAATATGGTTGTTTAGTGAGAACCATGTAACCGTTGCCTTTGCAGGGTTGACAAGGGCATCGGCATCAGCACACCATGAGGAAATTCGATCTAGTTCGCCCTGCATATCATTGGCAACCGCCTGTCTATCTCGACCCTGTCGATACACGAGAATGTCGTCAGCAAATGACAGAGTCCTACCCCTCCCGTCCAACTGTTGTTCAGTGATCGGCACCGTATACACGTTGAATAGTACTGGTGACAGAACTGCAGCTATCCATCGTACAAGGTGAGGTTGCACGTTCAGTCTGAGGTGGGTTTACATCAAGTGCTCGAAAGATACTTTATTATGTGCGTCCTCTAAGTCTATGGCGGCCGCACATGTCTCTTCTCTGACCTGAAATCCTTCGTAAACATCTTGAGCAAAGACCGCCGCATTTAGCCATGACTCTTTGTTGCGTCTGTATCCTCCAAGTGTGGGCGGCAAGCAGCTGAGTTGTTCCAAGTCACAAGCAAGTCTGTGTGCTACAATTTTCTCCAGTAGCTTGCCAACAGTGTTCTGCATCGTAATGATTCTGTAGCCGCTTATCTTGGAATGGTCTTTGTTCGGTTTTGGCAGCGGCAGCAAGTAGCAGTGTAGCCATTCTTCTTTTATCTGACCCAGTACTACAGAAACAAATGAAAACCGTAAACTGATTTAAGACATTAGTCGTAGACAGTCGAACATTTTGTTCACATTATGGGAAGAAATAAATTGGAGAACTTGGTGACAACTGGCAAAATCGAGGTGAAGAGAACAAGGGATAGGACAGAGAAGTAAATACCTGGATGGCTTGGCCACATTGTATGGTCGAAACACGAAGACTGAGCTGATCCACGATTCTGGTGATTGAGAGACATGGCAAAACATGACAGCCCACGCTTACCGGCATGGCACATGTTGATGATGATGAGTTCTGAATACAGGATACAGAAGGGAACTCCATCCCTCCGACAACGTACTGCTTGACTGTCATTGACTCGCTTACCAACCAGAATGTACCCACAATCAATCATATCAGATACGGACGAGGAAACATGTATGCCACTATAACGTAGCTAATTGTGTTCTCTGAGCAGTTGATCGACACTGGTCCACATGCTCTTAGATATAAAACAAATATGTAATGCTGAATCGCAACATGGAAATGTATGGTATGCTTTGCAGAAGTGAAAACATTGTGGAACATGTTCCGTGCTACAGAAATCGTATTGATGTTGCTTAGATGCAATTTTAAGTGAATAAAGCATCTCTTCAAAGGGTCCATCCATCCTGCATGTGCTATGCCGATAAGCGTGGGCAGTCATGTTTCGCCAAATCACTCGATCACCAGAGACGTGGATCGGCTCCGTGTTTCTGTCTTGACCATGTCACGTGGCAAGCCATCCAGGTATTTACTTCTCGGTCTTCCCCTTTGTCTCTTCCCTTCGATCTTGCCAGTTGTCACCAAGTTCTTTAATTAATTTCTCCTCACAACATGCCCAACAAATGTTGACTGTCTACGTCTAATGTCTGTAATCAGTTTACGATCTTCATTTGTTTTTAGAATGACTTGTTCATTGGTTTTTCTGTCTGTCCATGGTATTCTTTGCATTTTTCCCAGAAACACCATATCCGTAGTCATCAGATGTTTTTATTCAGATTGTTTGCTAGTTGTCGACGCTTCACACTCATACAAAAGTGTATGTTCTATGTAGCACTTCAACACTATTTTGCTCTTTTCAACTGATATCTCTTTATTTTTCAGTATGTTTTTCATCTTGCAAAAGGCTACCTTCGCAATGACAATTCTTGTTCTAATCTCTTCAGGGCATCTCCCATCCGATATTATAACTGCTCCGAGATAACTGCACCGATTCACTTGTTTAAGAATATGCCCATTTACTTGTATATTACATTGTGGTATTTCATTCTTCCTAGTGACATAATCTGTTTTCTTAAATTCAATTCTAACCCTAGTTGTTCAAATGGTATTTGTTCGACATGAAGATGTTCTTTACAAACAACACAAAACCGTACCCTCATAAATATATTTGTTTTATATGTGATGCAGCTATAAACTGAAAGGCTTGAACTTATCTTATATATAAATTGCGATCTCCGTCTGTCTGTCTGTCTGTCTGTCTGTCTGTATGTCCGTATGTCCTTTATGCGCTCGCGAACGGCCCATCCGATTGAGATGAAATTTTCTACACGCCTTTCTTTCATTCCAGAGCTGCCAACTGTCATATTTTTTTAGTGTGAAATCGCCTGCTTACCCAGTATTATTTCATTTTTCATTTTTCATTGTAATTTCATATATCTCAGGGGACCTAACTCTATAAAAGTTATTTCAAGGGGCATAACTTTTCTGTATAACTTATAGTCATATTGTGGCATCGTTTTCAAAGATTTATAAACTCTTTGTCCATAGTTATTTACCGGCATATGAGTTATAATAAATAATGATAAAATCTGTAAGGCATTTTCAAAGTTTTCATAAAAATAATGCACAATGCATAACATTGTAACTCATCTTTTTTTGCTTAAGAAGTTACTGTAGTCATGCAGGTGATTAGAAAGCGTTTTCATTAAAAATAATGGATGGTGTGTGGAAAGGCATTTTTTTAAGTTACTTTTTTTTGTTGTATGAATTTAATGAGACGCTACCCGCCAGGAGCTGGGCGAAGTCACGCCGGGTCAGATAGATAGACAGACCCACCTTTTCGCTGCAGTTGTCTACTCCTCCTTTTCCTTCTTCTGCTGATGCTGCTGCCGCCGCTCCATTTACCCAAGTTAATTGTTGGGGAAGATGTAAAGATCTTTCAAGTGCTCTTTCTAATGCTTTTTGTAAGTTGGTCTTCGTTTATCTAAGGTTGTTCTAACTGCAACCAATAAATGATTAGACAGACAGGCAGACAGACAGACAGAGAGGGACGGACGGACAGACAGACAGACAGACAGACAGACAGATAGTCGGTAACGGGAACGGGAACTTATATGACTACTTATATGAATTAAATGAGATGCTCCCCACCAAGGACTGAGCGAAGCAGGGCCGGGTCAGCTAGTGTATTATAAACGTCAACATAACAATATGTTATAAGTTGCATTCTGTAATATATAATACTTACTAGTAATGAGCTACATGTCGCCTTCAATGTCTAATACTTACTCTTTATGGGACCACATATAGTCTTTAATGTGTAATGCTTACGTTTAACGGGACTACAATAATACTCTTCGAAAACTAAAATAACTGAATAAATTGTGGCGTGCGACGGATATACCTACAAAACTTAGATTTTAAAGAGCAAGCATCTTTCCCATTGGGGTATACGCCTATAAGTCAAGGACATTTACTAAACAAGCTGAACAGGTCATAAATGCATTTAATATAAATGTTATAGACGGGCTCTAAGAATAAATTGGATACAGAAAATAACAAATGCATATGCACGACAAGATCTGAATATTGAAGGAAATTGGCTAATAAAGAGGAAAAAACAAAGAAAATTGAAATAGTTTAGTCACCTGAAATGTTACGAAAATTTAGAGACAACAATAATGGAGGGGTATATGCACGGAAGAGAAGAAGAGAAAGGCCAAAGAGAAGATGGGTGCAGGATGTGGCAGATGATCTCTAGATGAGTATATCGGGCGCGGGACATCTTGCTAATGACCGGGTGGTTTTTTTGGAAGATTGTTAAGGTAGCGAGGATCTGCAAAGGACATGCTACTGAATTAATGAATGAATGCTCTTAATGGAACTACATATAGTCTGTAATATGTAATACTTACTCTAAACGGGGCTACCACACTAATGCATTTCTCAAAAGCAATCATCGCCGTGATGCAACTGCTCACTCGGGTGAAGGCAAAATGTGGCATAGATGCCACGAGGTAAGTAACCTCCATACTTTCGAATGGCAAATCTGCATCTATAACAGCTGGAGTTATAAAGATGCATGTCCACACCATAGTTATGAGGCTGCACAAATCAGAGATTGATAAACCTGGATAGAAACAATTGAGAATTAGAAAATTATTGTCACACTCATGCGGCAAATATAATGCAATTGTGTACTGCACATTATGTTATATGAGTGACAATTAACTATGGTAACTGAAGATATTGTAGATAATTTAAAATAATGTGATTAAGAATCTGCTCTGTTCATCAATATTTGTGACTAATACTGAGTACTGGAATGTTACATACATGGAGTAAGTGAATATGTGGTCTCTGAAAATTTTGAGAATATTTTGGAACGACAAGAAAACACAATGATGAGATTAGATACGCAAGTGTTGCAAGGTCATGCAGCAAAACCACAAGGAAAGGATATGAATTGCTCACGTCTGTCGTAAGTTATACTTTCTTACTTAAGTGTCGTCCCTGGAGTGAGGGGAATTAACACCCACATTTTTATTAACCCAATATTGTCCTAGAGAAACCACCAGACTCCGTCCACCAACTCCATCAGTTTGTAGATACCTCTTTCTTACTCTCACTCACCCCTGGATCATGCCCCATCTCACTCCTCCCCAACATAACATACTCCACAACTCTAGCATTAACAAATAAATACAAAATAATTTATTAAACCAAGAGTATAGGTGTGAGAAGTGTGTGTGTGTGTAATGTGTAAAATGTATGTCGAATTCTAGTGTGTCTGTAGATTCAAAGCAGCAGATCAGGAGCCAAGTCATATGATCATCACAGCAAGGGTACGCCACAGCATGATAGCTTAGTACGTGTACATCTCACCCGGTGATGCGTCTCTTCTTCCAGACGTTGACTTTCTCCGAGATCCACTGGGTCGACTAAATGCATGATCCACTAAGAATTGTTATTGTATAATCCCCAATAATGGATCTGTCACTCACTATAATGACTAAGGTCCCTATAACTCAAATAAGTACGAGTCACTGTACAGAGAAACTAGGTTTCAATGTCACCGGTCTCACATTTGTTCTAGTCCATGTTCATAGCTTGTCACACACAAACAGTAAAGTACTTCTTCACTGCACTAAATTATTCCACGAGAACTTCATGTTCAAGATTCTTCTCTAGACTAACTTGTTCAGTGAAATGTGGTGAAGAAACTAGTGTCACCCGACCTGGGTGAATCCCTATTGTAATTTAGTTGGTTATAATGTTTCTCTCACTTGAGCCCAGTTCGTATGAACCCTCTGGATTCTAGGCTCAGCATAAACAGTGCTGATTTTACTTTCCTCTTATAAAATAAAGTGAATGTTAGTTGGATGTTCTTCTTAAGGCGAGTTGACCGCCATCAAACTCAATGTAGAGCTTCCTCATAGACGTAGGGGAACCTGTTAGAGAAAAAGACCACATAGGGGTGAAGGCCGCCTGATACTAATACTTACTAGCTGAATTTAGGCCGAATGCCTTGCTCAGAGAGTTATCAGTGAACTAAACTCTGTCAAGGATCAGAGTGGCTCATTACCTCAATATGAATCAGGTTAAGACAAGGAAATAACAATAACCGAGTGCAGAACCCCAGTGGGCAACCCACTGAAAGATCCCACTATTGGACACTTTCCCCACCTCCCAACCAATCCCTAATATCTCCAAATATCACCCCACTACACAATTCTCACTAGCAGAGCTAATTCTCACTTCCCTACTCTATTTTCAACTAACAGTGCTAATCATCACACTCTAGTTTTAATAAGGCTACTGCCTATATTAATTAGCTCTAAATAGACGATATTTGGTACCTTAGGCAAACCCGCATTAATCCAGGATGGCATCTATAACTTGCCATTAAGGCATATGTTATTTAATGTTACTAAAATCTAACACAATAGATGCTCTCCGAATTTCCTAACTGCGGTAACCCAACACACGTCAAGCCTAGTCAATTTTTCTGGTCTACACTAATCTACACAGGTCTTGTATCTGTCAAGAACTGGGAGTGTTAGTGAAATCTTTGATGTCAATACATCAGATGGTTTCAGGGGCAGATTATTCATTTCAGACTCAGATCTCTCCCCTGTTGCTCAACCAATGCAAAAGTTGTCTGTCCTTGGTTTTACAACCCAAAACAAGTAGCGAGTTCCTGCATTGTCCCAATGTTCACAATAACAAGCCTACAACTTTCTGTCGGGCGGTGACAATCAAAGCCGCCATTTCGTTTGATGTCGGGTGTCCTGATCTCACCGACTAGAAGTCACAACTTGCAGCTGTGAACCCAGACTGTTTTTCTGTAATTTTTATCATCTGATGTTAACGACAGTGGATTTCATCACAACGTCATATCAACAGAGCAAATGGTATAGAGGAAATAGATATATCCAGATTGGGTGAGAAGCTTATAAAGCTAGGCAACGACGATACTATGCAACATTGTCAACAAGATTGGGTATGTTACGACATAACTTTAACCCCACCTGGACATAAAAATGCAACTTTTAAATTGTAGCCCGATTCAATTGTACAATACCAACAATCACATTAATTTCAACACAGAAGCACATACACTATTTTCCACGATTCGTGTGTATGGCTTCTATGATTAAATGTACTTAGGATGTGCATTGTTACGAAACAAATTACTGTAAACTGTATTAGATCGTGCATCGTTCTCGTTTCAAATAAAAAATATAATACGTGCAAGGGTTCATTTAACTTATTCTAATTTGCATTTTGCTTGCCTAGTAAGTACGCATGCACTTGCGCATTCGTAAACGGAGCGGCAGCATGAATTTATTATGAAATGCAGCCTCGTACAATACAAAGACAAGACAGGTTAGGAAGGAATATTCTTGAGATCCTGTATCGGTAAGCTACACTGCAGAAATTGCACTCTAATGAAATAATGTAACGTACTTTCCGTACAATCTACGTTTCCTTTCTCTTTATGTTTATACATTATTGATGACCAAAGTCATACAATGAATATATTAAAAAACTCTAATTGTTTTATATTCTGGTAAATCACAACATATCGAAGACTATACACACTTTTTGATAATAAAGACACAAACTATTTAAATAAGTGTTCCAGAAACATTCGTAATATTTTGAATGCATAGAAAAAGAGATTATAAGATACATACAGTGTGGATATACGGGAAAACGGGCTCATGAACACACCGTGTCTCTTCATCGTTATACCTTGGCCATAGAAAACGTAGCACTGAATTTGAGCATGACAGCCGGGGATTCTGAGGTGAGTAACAAATACCTTTTTTCTTTTTTAAATTGTCATTTTCTCTTCATTGTTCTAAGATTTGTCTCATCCTGTTCCCATGCCTTAATGTAGTCACTGGGCGGTTTCCCCCGAGATAATATGTTGTGTTGTGTGTATGCATTTGTGCGCTAATGAAGGCTAGTCGCAGCAACGTCATTGTATTGTTTCGTAATTATGTTCAGTAAAGGTGCATTACTTTGTGTTATTTTATATTGTTTACATCGCCGGTGATAGAACTGTGATCCAACACACGGTTTGTGGAGGAAGAAACAGGGGCGGCCGCCACGAAGACATTCACAGGACATTGTGGGCATGAGGGTGCATGTGGCAGAGGAACTTTAGAGCAGCTTTTCCACGGAACATAACAGTAGCGGCGTTCTGCAAATGAACGGCTTCATCACAATAATCATGGAACTGATACGGCATAAACTACTTGTGAACACGCTTACGAGTAACATTTAAAGAAAAGAGTCGATACGTAGATGTCAATAGAAGCTAGAGGACATAACCATCATCATCATCATAACAAAGTGACGTGCTGAAAGATGTGGACGCTCATGGTAAGCGGTCTCACACAGTCATCGGGGCTGGAGTCAGGTCTGGCGTTCTTGTCCAGACCATACTATGCTGCCAAACCATCAAGGTATTCATCCATTTGTCTTCCTATTGTTCTCTTCCCACAAGCTTGCCAGTTGTCACTAAATCGTCTCCTCATAACATGTCATAACAATATTGACTGTCTACGGCTTATTTCTCCAATCAACCTCCATTTTTCATTTGTCTCTTGAAGGACTGTTTTATTTGATCTTCTGTTCGTCCATGGTATTCTATGCATTTATCTCAACGACTACATTTCCACCACCATTAGACGTTTCTCAGCTTGTCTGTTAATTGCCTATGGTGTACACGCGTACAACAATAAGGGTTCTATATAGCACTTCAACATTTGTTTCTCACTGTAATTGGCAACATTTTTTGTTGGTATATTTTCTCTGTCATGGCAATTCTTGATCTAATTCCTGCATATCATCTTCCATCAGATTTTACGACTGTTCCGATTAGTTATACCAATACACCTGTTGAAAAATAGTGCCACTTACTTGGATATTACAATGTGGTATTTCTTTCTTCTTGGAAACGACCATAATCTCTGTTTTGATACAATTCAACTGCAAACGTTGTTACACACTGAGTATAATAAACGCATCCAACTAATTTTAATTAATGTTTAAAATTAATTATTGTAATTAAAAATAAAAAGAATTTCCAAGATGGCGGTGTAAACCGCGTCGCTTCGATTCAGTGATTTAATTATGTTTAGTTTAGTTTAGTTTAGTTTAGTTTAGTCGTTGGATCAACATCACGGCACACGGTTTAACCCATAAGTGCTCCGTTTTCCTCCCAACTCAAACCTGAGTCTGGAGAAACTCACCTCAATGCACGAACTCCGTTGCATCGGCGAGGATCCTGAAATACTTTGGGTAGATTTTTAACTCCAAATTTTGCCCGGGCAGCGCCGTTAGGCTACTCTTTTTCGATTTCCAACTGCCAAGGGATTGTTTACAGGTGCAACAATACACACGGGCGTCCGATCTCACTACCCAGAGAGCAGGGGAAATTTTATTACTGGACGTCAGGTGGATTTTTTAAATGAATCCCGGTCGTCACTGGGGCCTGAACCCGTTACTTCCAGCACTCGAGGCGGACACCATATGTGATCTGTGCGTGTTTTTTAACATCAATCTGTTAAAATAAGGATACAACTACGACAGATCCAGCAAACTGGTAGGGAATGTATCTGTTAAAGTACTGTTGCTCGAGTATTATGGAGGAAATTGAAAGAAAAACGCAACTCTATCAATGTTCACGCCGGTAACAACACACCGAAGCCGAACAACAACAGGGGACTAAAAACAACTGC
Source organism: Cepaea hortensis (assembly GCA_963921405.1). Lineage (NCBI taxonomy): Eukaryota > Metazoa > Mollusca > Gastropoda > Stylommatophora > Helicidae > Cepaea > Cepaea hortensis. The sequence continues at coordinate 104,301,418 of OY992881.1, read as the reverse complement.
TAAACTTCGAAATACTTCACTTAAAAAGGAGATTTCCGCGACTTGGAATGTCAATGGTCTAGGATATAAGGAACCAGCTCTCGTAGAGTTTATTTAAAATCAAATATTCAAATATTAGGACTCGCAGATACTAGGAAAAAGGGGCAGAACACGAAACGAACACATGAAGGTTACGTTCTTATATGGAGTGGCGTCGACCAGCGAGCTACAGCTAAACATGGAGTGGGTGTTTTTGTTACATCCAGACAAAGCCAAAGCCATTATCAACACAAAATTTATATCGGAAAGGATAATACTAGTACAGATCAAAGAAGGAAATAGAACAACAACTTTTATAAACCATTCGTCTCATGTAACGACACTTACAGCGACGAAGACAAAGACGAGTATTTTGATAAACTTGCAGACACGTTAAATAATGTCAGGGATACAGATGAACTTATTGTGATGGGTAATTTTAACGGACGAATAGGCACACGAAGAACACCGTGGGATGATTGCATGGGGCTATTCAGCGACACAGAGACTGAATGTAACATCAATGGTCAACATCTACTCAACATATGCTCCGAACACGGACTAATAACAGCAAATAGTTTTTTTTTCCCAACATCGTCGTAGCCACACCAAAACCTGGTATAAATGGAATGACATAGACCAATCATCTCAAATTGACTTTATTCTACTTAGGAAATCAGACAGAAGACTACTATTAGATTCAAGGGCACTACCAATAACAGACGTTGATGCTGATCACAAACCAGTCATAATAAAAACGATTTCAACAAACAGAAAAATAAGAAACAAAAAGGTAACAACACATGTGATAAATTATAGGAGGCTACAGGAAAATACGGTTAAAGACGAACTCAATCAAGAAATCAAAAACCTACATAAGAAGATCAGTGATGACCACTCAAGCGTAGATGAGAAATGGACAGTTTTCAAGGCTGACATGTTCGACACACTGGACAATAAATGTGGAACAAAGAAAGTAGAGCAGGACAAAAGATTAAGAACAGCCTGGTGGAACAACGAAGTTAAAGATAGCATATTCAAAAAGAAGGTAGCGTTCAAAAAGTGGATCACAACTAGATCTGAACAAGACTATGTTACTTATAGAATAGCACGACGTAATGCCAAACGAACAATTAGAGCATATAAAGATGAATCCTGGAGAATATACTGTGAACAGATGTCGATCCTTAGCAAAGACTACCTAAGAGAATTTTATAAACGTGTCAACACAATGAGAAACAGAGATGCATGCTACATCCCAACCACTGTCATAAACAGCAACAGAGGTATACCAATATTTAATCCTCAACAAAGACTAGCAAGGTGGGCAGAATAATTTCAAGAACTACTTAACCCCACACATAACATAGAAAACCTCACTTTTGTGCCTAAAAGCCAAGGACAGCAAGAACCAAATTTCATACCTGCAGAAGTCAAAGCAGTTATACACAAAAGTCCTAAAAACAAATCACCAGGTCTAGATGGAATAACCGCAGAAGTTGTTCAAGCCTGTGGTGAAACAGGAGTTAAATGGCTAACAAGACTTTTTAATATAGCATAGGAAGAATGAAAAGTCCCAGATGATTGGCAAAAGGCAATAATAGCACCAATATGGAAAAAGAAAGGCAATATGAGAGAGTGCGAAACATGCAGAGGTATATCACTTCTGAGTCATATAGGGAAAATGTATGTAAAACTATTGGAGCAAAGATCTAGACCAATAGTTGAACAACATTTAAGAAAAGTACAATTCGGTTTTCGGAAAGGTAAAAGTTGCACTGATGCATTATTTACACTTGCACATTTTATGTGAAAAATCTATCGAATATAGTGACCAGCAGAATATTGTGTTTGTAGATCAGGAAAAGGCTTTCGATTGAGTAGACTGATACAAATTATGGACCATCCTTGAAGACTATGGGATACAATGACAACTGCTAGAAATCATCATAGCCATGTACCACTCGAGCCGAATTGCAGTAAGAACACAAGAATGTATATCAGATATGTTCAGTCAATACAGGAGTGAGACAGGGATGTGTGCTCTCTCCACTGCTATTTAATATCTACATGGACATAATTTCCAAAGAAGCAAGTCTCGACAGAATAGATTCAGAAAATTTAGAACTGTTTACTCTAGAAGAAACAACTGATCCACAAGAAATAAATGAACTTATTTTTGCAGACGATCAGTGCCTGTTTTATAGTGCAGAGAGCAGACTGCAAACTCATATTAATAATCTGAGCTCAACATGCAGGAGATACAATATGAGCATAAATACAGCCAAAACCGAAGTAATATTAGTTAGCAGATGACCGGGCTCACTAAGTATACAGATAAATAGCACGACTCTGAAACAAGTTAAAAAATTCAAATATCTTGGAAGCATGATCACAGAAGATGACAGATTGGACAGAGAAATCGAATTCAGATGCCAAAAAGCTTTCGCACTTACATATCAAGTATCACCCTTACTGAAACATCCAAATATACCCATGTCCGCAAAACGACAAATAACATCATATTCACACCAACCTTATGCTACCAATCTCAAACTTGGACTTTATCCAAATTACACCTTCGCAAAATCAACACCTGCGAAATGAGATGCATGAGGAGAGCTGCCAACTTAACAATCCGAGACCGAGTAAGAAAGCCTATTATCAGACAGACTGTGGGATCAACACCTTGTGCCACATTTATTGAAAGACAGAAGATCAAGTGGTTTGGCCATGTCGTTGGAATGTAACACCAGCAACTACCATCACTGGCCTTACATCAAAGATCATCTGCGACGAGACCACGAGGACGTCCAAGAAGAAAATGGATTGACGACATCAGAGACATTGTACAACCATACGGAATGACACTATCCAGTGCCGTCCACCGGGCGCTGGAACGCAAATTATTCCTCCCCACGTCGCTTGACGGCAGAAGTGGAAGATGATGATGATGATGATACTGCTCATGATGATGATGATTATGATGATGATGAAGATGATAATGATGATGATGATGATGATCCACTTAATGTTAAGATTGTGTTCGTTGTCATGAATCAATACTGTATCATCCGCGTAGCTTATATTATTGGTGCTTTGCCCACCGACTGATTCGACTATCATATCCTCTAAATTTCTCTTTATATTGTCACTATAAATGAACGAACGAACGAACGAACGAACGAACGAACGTTATTTTCAAAGGGTAACAAATTGGGCACGCAAGCCCGTCTTACATTCGGCCCTCCCAATCACTCATCTTTTGTTCATCAATAATACATGCATGATACATTCACATAGAAAAATAAAAGCATTGTCAAATGAGTGTTGTAAACATGTAGAAATGTAGACAATGAGCTAATAAGAGTCTCTCAGTACACTTTCAGAGCGAAGACATAGCAAATTAGTGATCTCATTGGATTATTTGTGGCAGTCGCTCCATTTCAACTCGAGCTTAGTCTACACTCATGCTACTATGTTAGTATTTGCTACTGTGATTGGGAGCACTGATTTGATTTTAACTTGAGGGTTAGCTTTGTCTGTTATCAATATCCCTGACCAGCAAGCAATATCTCCCACATTTTTAACTTACGTGGAATTTACTTCCTCCAGTCAAGGATGAGGAGTCAAAATTTAAATTCAGTTGACCGGTGACTGGAATGAACCCACTTTAACGCGGTCAGTAATTGTGAAGAGGGAACAAATTAATTGGTTGACAAGCTGTCTTAAAATGAATATCACATGATCAATCACACTATGTATGTTTCCTACCTAGCAAAGTGATGTTGATTGTATCTTTGAAACCTTGTTTCACAAAACACATAATATTGAGAATGTTTGTGACAATGCCAAACATGTTTATTAACTGACATAACCCAGTTAACAAAATGTAAGTACATATATGCGCAACTGCCTCATTTATTACTAAAGTTGTTGGCGATTCCTCTTGCTTCGACAATCTATCTATCTGAAAAAACGTTTGATTCATATAGTACAACATGTCCTTGTGATGTACAACCCGTGCTTGTATTTTGAGTAAATATTCCTGTCGTTTGTGTGACTTGCTGTTTAGACCCACTGTAAAGTATAGCTAAATTTCAGTTTTAACATCAGAATGAAAGTTAAAGCAATGTTTTAATGCATGCGACATTTCAATACAATTACTTAAAATGATACATATTAAGTTAGTTGTCTAATACACCACGTTGCTATTTGCGAGTAAACTGAATGACAAGCACATGCATGTTCATTAAACCAACATAAAAGTACATATATATATAATTGAAAACGTAAGATATTAATAAACTATTACGTACGGAGATTGATTTTGTATTCGACCTAATCACAACATGTCAGATATGTTGTAGTAAGCTATTACATTTAATAAATAACACATTGTTGAGACAAGTGGGAGTGGCATGGGTTGTGGTCGACAGCCATTATATCTAGAACTGTCTCTGGTGCATTTTTCACTTTCAGAGACGAATTGCTTCAACACTACAATTTCCCCAACAATAAGATATTATTTGTTGTTAAATCCGAGCTACAAGTAAACACTCATATGTAGTATATGCATCCTATGTTTAAGTTAGTTCTGGCCTAGAGAGACAACAGTGGAAGATAAACTCTATGGACCGCTGAGTGAACTGAAAAAGACTTAGATTCATACAAGAGACAACATTGCAGTTATAGACATAGTTTAGGCGAACGAAAGAAGAAGAAGAAGTTAGTTGTGTATCTAGTTGAGAAAAAAAGCAATATGCGTTTTTTACCCTATGTACATAACCCGGATGCACTAATGTTAACGCTAGCTATGGACGGGAGTTGTAATCAAACATATATGATAATTGTAATAAACAATGCCACATGCTGGTTATAAATCGGTTTTTGAATCCGCATTGAAGATGCGTATACATTTTTAAACTCGCTTGCTGGTCGACTCGGTGGTCATAAGGCCGAATTACCATCGAACAAATCGTTTTTTATTGTGTTTTTAATGACCAAGACTCTCAAGTCGGATAGTAAATAAATTAAGGACTTATTTGCTCGTCTCAGAGCGTATTGGGGTTATGGAGAGAGACCCATACTTTTAAAGCTATGTCGGCGCTAAGGAGGGGTAGGGGTGGGGGTGTTTTGATGGTGTGATCAATAATATCACGCCGGCCGCCTCCTAGGACATTTCCTGATTCACATTTTAGCCTGGGTAGATCTGGGAGCACAGATCTAATTGTTGGAACAACAACCGTTTAGATTTGAATTCAAAAACATGACCGCCTCTTCTTAAGCAAACGTCTAGCCATTAATCTTCTGCGGCTAATCTACTGAGGTCGACCCAGCCTTGGATTTTTGTCTGTTTATGTTAATTAACACTTTAATGGAGTACTCACAGCCGTTAACAATACGGTTCGGAAAATTTTCCGATCCCAGAAAATTGACACAATAACTAATTAAATTCAGTTTGATGATTCCAGATAAATACGAGGGTAAGTTAATAAGTAAGTCACAAATGTCTGTAGAAAAATTACTAAATATAACAACTTGAAACCAGTTTATTTGTATAAATACAGTGTCCCTCTATTTCTCAACATAATGTCCACCAACATTGATGCATTTATCCCATCGTTTTATCAGTCCTACCATACCGTCTGCATAGAACTGCGTGCTTTGTTTCCATTTACATGTCATCCCACAGAACTGTGTGACTTACTTATTGACTAGTCCTCGTATATTTTTTTCTACCTACCTATGCACCACTTTACGGGAAATCGCTAGGGGCTAGGTCCATTGAAAACTAACCTTGGCGGGAGACATTTCCAGAGTGACGCCGAAGTTGAATGTGGAATGAAAACGTGGTTTGGACAACAGAGCAAGCAGTTCTATGCAGCCGGTTTGGGAGGACTGATAAAACGACGGCATAAGGGCACCAATGTTGGTGGAGATTATGTTGAGAAATAAAGAGACAGCGTATGTATAAAATAAACCGGTTTCAAGTTGTTATCGTATTTAATTATTTTCGGACAGCCATTTGTGACCTACTTATTGACTATCCCTTTATATGTCTGTTTTTAAACACGGTCTTTAACGTTGATGGTAGTTATAGAGCACGGTAATATTCAAGCAAGGATGAGATTTGATTTCAGGAATCCTAATCTCCCTCTGTCTCTCTGTCTCTCTGTTTCTCTGTTTCTCTCTCTTTCGCTCATTTTACCATGTTTTTTTTTTCCCCATGTGAATGTACCATGCCTAATATGCTTTATTTATGCTTACAAAATCAATTTGACAATGTTATTGTTTTCCCTATGTAAATGTAACATGCATATTTGATGAATGAAAGATGAGTGATCGAAAGGGCCTGCGTGCCCAATTTGTTACCCTTTTAAAATAAAGTTTGTTCGTTCGTTCGTTCTCTCTCTCTCTCTCTCTCTTCCTCTCTCTCTCTCTCTCTCTCTCTCTCCCTTTCTCTCTCTCTCTCTCTCTCCCTTTCTCTCTCTCTCTCTCTCTCTCTCTCTCTCTCTCTCTCTCTCTCTCGGCTAACAGACAAGATCAGCAGGTTGGCTGTAAATCACAACGTTAGAAAATGACGCGTACACATTGGTATTAACGACAACCAACAAATCACAGGGTCTCAACTGCTGGCACACTTGAACGGAGTACGTCAGACTTTTCCTAACTCGCCAATTTTCTTCTTCTCCATCATATCACCGAGTTATGGACATCAACGCCGTCTAGCTGACATAAATAACAACATTTTGCTGAAGTTCCGTAGTTGGTATTCATTACATACCCATGAGACATCAACAGTACTCATTTCATTGTAACCCAGACACGTTATAGCCCAGCTACACTTTGTCAAGCATATATGATGTCGCTGTACCAACAACCGACACACCCTGGTATTTATTAGCAACTTAGCACAAAGCAACACCTGATCTCAATACAAGAAAGAGCCTCTCCTAGAACGTATATGTGTATATTTGGTTATTGTTTTATACAGTAACGTATTAGATTGTACGTTACTTTAAACATTGACTCGTATTGGTGTCACATAAATTGATAATTAGTTGTATATCTTTTATAATACTTCCTATTGTGTTTATACTGTGAGTGAGGGGTTCTTCACTGCTAATCCTTACTGATTTTATACGCTTTTTTTTTTTGCATATTGACAGAGATATTACTGTTTCTCTTTACTTTACTTTAGAGTGTGTATTGTTGTAATGTACGTTAGTTGCATTCATTTTGTGTTTTTTTTTTTTTTTTAAATCTATGATTACGCATTGTTAAAATGTCTAATAAGTACGAACACTGGCTCAGTAATAATGGGCTCAGAATCGGGCATTTAAACATCTGCAATCTATTAGGGAGGATTCCCGAGCTATCACTTATACTTAATAACAATTTTCACATGTTCGGCGTTAGCGAAAGTCGATTAAATGGTAACATCTCAGATGATGACATCGCTATCAGAGGTTTTAAAACCATTAGAAGAGACCCCTATCAGAAACAAGAGGCGGGTATTGCAGTTTATTTTTCTAACTCGCTTAACGCCCACCGCAGGCTAGATTTTGAAACATGTGAGATTGCGTGTGTATGGCTTGAGGTTAAACATCACATTCGCATACCCCTAGTAGTTGGCTATCTTTATCGAAACCTCTGGTTTAATGAAATATTTGGTATGAAAAAGTCACCACTATGGTGGATGTAGTCTTTAGTAATACGAGATAAATAATAATGCTAGGTGACTTCAACATGACACTAACAAATCAAAGAAAACATGGGAAAACATAATAGAGTCATATAACTTCCAAAAGTTAGTCAAACAAGCCACTAGAATAACAAAATCATCTGCAACACTTATAGACCATATTTATACTATGTGTGCTGACAACATCACATAATGTACTGTACCTATTAATGTAATGAGCGATCACTACCCAGTATGTTGCACATAGTCAAAAAGAGGTACTAAAACTCCAAAACACAAACATATAAGTATAAAATATAGAAATTATAAAAGTTTCAATCGAAATGTCTCTTTACAAGACTTGCTCAACTCATCTCTGGACTATGTTTACCAACTTCCTAACCCAGACTATGCTTTGGAAAATTAGCTGAAGACCTTTCTAAGTATATTTGATAAGCATGTTCCATTTAAGGAAGTTCGTGTTAAACATCACACTAAACCCCCGTGGATCACACAGGGGGTAGTTGAACTTATGAGAGACCGGGACAGGGCACATAAAAATAGAGATATATCTATATGTCGCTTGTCGTCCCGGGAGGAACGTGGAATCAACAAGCACACCTTTAAGATCATTATACTTGGGAATTATTGACAGACTTTTGTCTACACTCCTCCGTTCTGCCTTCTACTCATTCTCTCTCTCTCTCTCTCTCTCTCTCTCTCTCTCTCTCTTTCTCTCTCTCTCTCTCTCTCTCTCTCTCTCTCATTCCTTCATAACATACCCTGACAACAGTTTCCTCCAACAATTAATAAAATATTTATTGCTGAAAACTATGTCAGTTGTATGTATTGAATGTGTATATGTAGTTGGTAGTGTCTTCTATTGTGAGTGTGAGATAGGACTCTGGAATTCGTATGTACCGTATCCTTTCTCCCATCTTTATACGGCCATGCAAACAGACATCACACATATATGGACAGCTCTCACCCTGGATGCTCCTCTCCGCTTGAGTCTGGACATAATCCAATTATTGAAAACAAATGTTCAATGTTTGATCACCAGAAAATAATGCGATTTAGGTAAGTCTAGGAACTCCGCATATTTCCTTTTTGGAAGTTAGTAATATCCCTTACTGAACCACATCACTACGGTATAACACTGTCTCTAGATCTACTATAAATGTTTTATACACTGTCTCCAGTTAGGTAATTACCACTTGTTGTAGGCATGGAAACTGTTCGTGAATTATCCATTGTTTCTTTATATAAGTCTACAGTGCAAATATTTGCATTTTTATGTCGCTTTGCCTGGATAGAATGAAAGTTATTTCCATGGTTTTCCAAACCTGGATACAGAGTTCACTTATTTATTTCGGGCCCCGATTATTGAATGGCTATGTTTAAGTTGTACTAGTGAAGTACTTTCTCTGTTCACGTGAAGTAACTTTCGTATCTTCTCCGAGTCTGTCAGGAGTTTTAGTGGAACCTGTGGGTGATATATAACCTGGTGATATTAGTCTGCTTTAGACTAATTCTTATATGAGGGCATGCTTCCAGCCGTACTCAGACGCTTCGGAAATATACTCTGACATAAGACAGATGAGTTCACTAAAGTCTACACGATTAGCTAAAAGAAGGAAATAGTAACAGCAAAGCACAGTCACCTAGTTACTGATGCTCTATTCCTAAGCTAAAGCGAGATTACCTTATATATTCTATGTTAGTCCATGAATCGAAATACACAAGCACATTAAAGCACCAATGTCCCATCGCCTTTAAACAATAAGAGACCTATATTTCTTTCCTACTTAATGACGCATAGATCCATTCTCCTATCTAGTTTGGTAGCACACTAGCCCCAAAAACAAGTTTCAACTATTTATACTAAGTTCTAATTCTCCGTCCCGTTTGATCAACAATCAAATTTGCCGTAATTCTCCACATCAAAAGTCTGTGAAGACACGTATTTGCTCCTGGCGCTCCGCCCCGTTCCTCCGTTGAGTCCCGCGTTCCTCGCTCATCGTACATCAAAGAGTTCTAACTCTTTGATCAACGTCGTTGCGTGTTCCCCAACCAGATGTCTCCGCGTTGTTTTGTCCGGTGAAATCGGCAATCAATGAACCCTCACACTGTATCTTATTTCTCTACCATTCGGTCAATGACCGTCAATTTGTCCTCACCTCAGACAGTACTCGATTGTTTTCCATCCTCATGCATTGCACTTAATTTTATATTAAAGTTTATCGGGGAATCACTAAACTCACAGTATCCCGTGACATCTATGCACCATGGTCTAAGAAACAAAGTTCAATATGTTATTAGAAAGGAAAAGAAAACCTATTTTAAGAACTTAATAATAGATAAAACCAACTCTATAGATATATGGAAAGCAATTAATACCTTGACAAACAAACACAAATCATCACAATCATTACCATCAAATCAGGTTACATGTGATCAATTCAGTAGATTCTTTCAGTCCGACATAAACCAACTGAAGGCTGCAATACCAGATGCGCCTCATGATATATCTTTGTTATCATCATTATGTGAGAACAAATTCTACGAAGACATTCCCTCCAACACATCGCTAATGACGACCACTGAAGTATTTACTCATCTCAGTAACCTAAAGAGCAATAACTGCACCGGCGATCCGCGAGTCACTAACTTTTATATACAATCAATGTCTCACCAGAGGTCACTTCCCATCAGGCTTTAAAATCGCTAAAGTGTATCCTCATTTAAAAGCTGGTTGTTGTGACATGTTGATTGGATGACAGAGGACCTAGTTTGTAGTGTTCTCTGGAGATATATCTTGAATAATAAATATACAAGAAAAGGATATGATTTAGCACGTTTTGTCTAGAGGTCACTCAAATGAGCTAATCATTCCCGCAATAGCCTTTTTGGAGAACCATTTCCTCTGGCTCAACCCCCACTGTGAGACCACTATGTATCTACACAGAAATTTATAAAGAAGTAAAAGGTTTCTCAAGGCCAAAAGAAGATCTGAACTATTCGCCACAGAACAACTGAGGATCCCTCTCTCTCATTATAATGTTGCCAGTGTGCTATTCGTCCGTCACATTAAATCTTCTTTTCTTTATTTTGTGTCAAAAGTGACCTATATCAGTTGTCCAGTTACTTTGGGACTGTAGGATTCAGTTCTTGTAGGCAAACTCAACATTAACTGTACATTGCATCTGTTGGACAAGACATCTACATGACAGTTTCTTGACAAAAGTGGGACATACATTCACATAGAATTGTTTACACAACAATTGTACAAGACATACATCATTAGATACTTGACAACATCTATACAGGACTTTCCACACTATTTGTAACCAACCACAGTACATAAGACAGTCATCAGGTACAATATTTGACAGCACTGTACAAGACATTCTCTTGAGACTTGTACTTAAAACACTGATTTATTAAATACATTTTACTGAGCTGATGGTGAGTCGAGTGAAGACTCATGATTCATCCCCTGGCATGTCAACACTTCAAAATAATACATATAAAATGTACAAATTATGTCACACATGCATGTAGATAAACATGACACCACACTCGGATCCCTCCTCCAACCAATAACCAAAACCCCCCTCCTCCTCTCTAATCACCACTACACCATTGATTACAGTCCCTATCACATCTCTTCGTGTCTCTTGGGAATTTTATGAAATCCTATCATGGAAAAACCCAAGGGAGGAACTACTGTTCTGGGTCTGTTGAATCCTTTTATCATCAGCATTGATGTTGGACAAGCTCCAGTTAGCAGATTTCCCAAAATCTCCATGGCAGATTCATTCCTCTGGATGACAAGATTTGGTATGATGATACGGTACTGCATCTCACGGTTGATCAGGCTATCTGTGAAAACTGTCACTGGGTACTTCAATAATGATATACATAATGTCCAATATATTGCAGCACTTCACCTCGCCCTCACTTCACCTACAGCTCAAGTCACATTCTTCAATCACTGTGTGAGCACCATGCTGGATATTTTCCAAGTTGAGTCTTAGATAAACATACACTGCAGGTTGCTTCACCAGTTCCCTATGAATGTAGTTCACACCTAAAGAATTGATGTTATTCTCAGTTGACATTTGATTGAATCAAAGATCACTGTCCAGCTCACCACTATTTTAGTGCTTCAGATTGTGTTATGCTCCCATTTGTGCATTCAGCTGTTGAGAGCTGAGAGAAAATTCTTCTTTGATTTTCTTGCATTTTGATAGGGAGTCACTTTTGGATCTAGGACTTCTGTTTAGTTGTCCCAGATGATATATGGAATGCCTCTCCATCTCCTGTTCTCTGTTGTCCAGAGAAAAATATATTATAGAATCTTTAAGGGCATTGTTGGGTCATCACATCACACTAGCGACCGCTCTCGATGGAATCACCGCTCAAACTAATTAGATTTAAAATGTGGCCCAGGAATAGCGTGGGCTCATTACTTATTAGCCAATGAAAAAGCAAGCGCATACCGCTGCTCTCCCCTAACTCGTTCCAGAACATTCGATCTAAGAATAGGCCTTCTATTTGGGATGGTCCCCGTTCAGACTTAAAGTATTTTTATGAATGTGTCGGGCTGGGAATGGGGGAGTTCTGATCCATCATGCTACATGGCCCCTCTCTTAAATATTTTATAGGTATGACAGATGATCTCAGAAAACCACAGTTCCCAGATCCCTCAGGTGGTTTTGTCAATTACTCCCTGTCTCCCTTTACCCTACTAGAGTAGTACATTTGGAACTAAGTGATTTTTCTCCTTAAAAAAAAATCTGCCCCAACATTGCATCTGTTGATGAATTTGGTGGCAAACGCAAAGACCATGAAGTTAGCCCTGCATTAAGTTCCTTTAAGTCACTGGGAGCATCAAGAGTCCTGACTCCACTCATCTATGAACTGCTCTTCTATTTACCTCTGACAGTGCTCCATCACCGACATCCTTGCTATATTTCCAGTTGTTATAAATGATCTCTCTGAGTCACACCATTTCGTAATGTATGAATGGACCATAGAGATTCATTATGTGAAGTAATGGCTTTGCAATTAAGCCAACTTCCAGATGACGTTTAGAGAGAATGGTTGCATTCCATGTATCTCTCAACCTTTCCACCTTGTCAGAACTTCATTCTTCCATTCGCCACTGGAGAATGATAATCCTGTGAGAGTGTATTTAACTGAACACTTTCTCCAACAGTAATCTTGGCATTTGGAACTGGGTTAAAATTTTTGGTCAGCACCGAAGCAAAGACAATCACTTCCGGGTGAACTGTATAGCAGCCGCTGCAGAACTTGTTAAGGCTAAAATCTACTAGTGCAGATTTGGTTAGCGTTGGACACAGGGTCTACCTTTCCAATAAGCCTCCTGTGTTTGCAGATGGTAGCAATTTCCCATTATATTCCTTTGACTCATTTCTGTAGTCCTACCATAGATTTAGAGGTGCACTTGTCGGTTGAGATTCTCTCATTCCGTTATGCCTCTATTTTGATGTGTTGTGAGAAGTGACAGCATTTTCTCTCCTTAGTTGCTCTATTTTCTAACGTAGCAACTGAATTTGTAGATGCAGCCAGACTTTGACATATACTACTACCAATATAGAATTCCAACTAGTTGTCTTCAGCCATGCTTGAGCTAAATGCTTTTGAGTGGCTGGAGTATCCGTTCTTTCTCTCCCACATGAGCAAAACGTTTACTTTGGCGAATATAAGGCGTTTCTTCTCAGCATTAGAAAAGTCCGTCATTATCACAGCCACCTTTGAGGGGGGTGATTATGTGGGTATAGCTCCTTAGGTCCCAATATTGACTGGAATTTTGGAAGCCATTTTACTGATTTAGAGGGCAGGACTGGCTAGGTCTTGTGAATATACCTCGCATCTCAGTAATAATATAAGATTCCACTGCGGAATGCATGGTTCTTATTATATAAAGAGTCGACTGCTGAACTGCAGGGATCTTTATCTTGAAAGGAGTCAGCTGTTTTTGAGAACAGTGATCTTTCGCTATTAGTCCACTGAATCGTAGACCATGTGTATAGAGTGTCAGCTGCTGGAGTTGCAGTGAGCTCTACCATATAAGAGTTAACTGTTTGGAGACAGTAATCCTTATTACATTCCCACCATTCTTCCGGCAGAAAGTCTTCCCAATTGAGAATGAAAAAGGGGAATGACATCAGTTGTACTCAACTTTGTCCTCCCTTTAGTTCCCACCATTTTTAAGGCAGAAACGCTTTCTCAACTGAGGATGAATTGACGGCCGACGTCAGAGACGGATCCTGTTTTATCTCTTCATGAAATTTTTCAGGTTGTCCACGTTATGCTCCTAGTCGTATGATACGCCAATCCCACCAGGTTGGTTATCCATCGTTTCCCAGACACATACTTCATGTACGCGCTCCTCTTCCATATGAATGGCTAGGGGTCCAGTTATTTTGATGGCCTTCCTGAAGATTCAATGAGTTAACTCCTGGTGACATGGATCCTAGTACACCAGAGAGATTACACCATCGAATAATAGACTAATGTCTTATAGACACCAGACTGTGGTCGGTTTTATATGACCGCCCATAACATCAGGTAGAATCTTCCTTTCATCTCGTCCATCACGTATCAAGTAAGCTTAATAATACCACTACTTCAAGAATGGCAAGTGACTGAGTTGATAAGGATGTTTCTCCTGGAGATTTCAATTGTGCTCCCCTCCCAGCAATTTGATCAGGATATACTGAGAAGATCACACACTGAAGAATAAATCCAACGTCGAATCGACACTGGACAATAGCCGGTACGAATACTGACTATAATCGAGAGTGTGTTATTGTTGTGTCTTTATGGGTGCCCTATGAATTTAACCATCAGTGCTCACCAACTTAACCCTCAGTATTGCAAGCATGTTATGGGGAGAAGAGAATATAAGGAGTTGTTATCTTATGTGATGTGGTGACATTAAAAATGTTGTAGTTACAACAATATTTCCCCTCTCTCTCCCATGCCAGCAATTAAATTTGGAGATGGAGAAGGCCCCATATTCATTTACTGGATCAAGTGTCCTAATTTCAGGGACAAAAAGGAATTTTACCCCTGTAATAGCTGTCTCAGTTATATAAATAATTTGTCTTCTCTGGTGTCTCAGGTACCTTAATATTTGATACATACATTGAACAACCAACATGCACAAAATTATACAACAATATTGACAAGCTAATAATCATTTCACACTGAGAAAAACAAATATCATGGATACAGCAATTATGTTGACCCATAAGATATGTATACACCATTTTCAGTCTGCTACATTGAATCCTAACTGATATATTAAAATAGTGATACATGCAATATTATCACTATTAATGAAATCAAACCTTCTAGAGATTTATTGTGGGTTTACATGTCTGGACAGTTGCCCTCATATAAGAGACAGGGTCCATTAAACAACACCATAAAAACTCAAAGAATTGGGTCTGATTTGCGAGAGGTCACCCCGGATTTTAATACCAACATAGAGATCCCAAAAGTGAGTCCTATGCAGGGTATGCCCAAGGTTTGTATCCTGACATCAGGGCACCAGGTATGTGAGCCCCTAGCAGGTTATTACCAGGGTTTAAATCCGAGACGTGTGTTCTTTTTCCCAGGGTTTGTATCCCGGAAAGAGCAACCGAGTTATGTGACATGTTGATTGGATGACAGAGGACCTAGTTTGTAGTGTTCTCTGGAGATATATCTTGAATAATAAATATACAAGAAAAGGATATGATTTAGCACGTTTTGTCTAGAGGTCACTCAAATGAGCTAATCATTCCCGCAATAGCCTTTTTGGAGAACCATTTTTCCTCTGGCTCAACCCCCACTGTGAGACCACTTTGTATCTACACAGAAATTTATAAAGAAGTAAAAGGTTTCTCAAGGCCAAAAGAAGATCTGAACTATTCGCCACAGAACAACTGAGGATCCCTCTCTCTCATTATAATGTTGCCAGTGTGCTATTCGTCCGTCACATTGAATCTTCTTTTCTTTATTTTGTGTCAAAAGTGACCTATATCAGTTGTCCAATTACTTTGGGACTGTAGGATTCAGTTCTTGTAGGCAAACTCAACATTAACTGTACATTACATCTGTTGGACAAGACATCTACATGACAGTTTCTTGACAAAAGTGGGACATACATTCAGATAGAATTGTTTACACCACAATTGTACAAGACATACATCATTAGATACTTGACAACATCTATACAGGACTTTCCACACTATTTGTAACCAACCACAGTACTTAAGACAGTCATCAGGTACAATAATTGACAGCACTGTACAAGACATTATCTTGAGACTTGTACTTAAAACACTGATTTATTAAATACATTTTATTGAGCTGATGGTGAGTCTAGTGAAGACCCATGATTCATCCCCTGGCATGTCAACACTTCAAAATAATACATATAAAATGTACAAATTATGTCACACATGCGTGTAGATAAACATGACACCACACTCGGATCCCTCCTCCAACCAATAACCAAAACTCCCCTCCTCCTCTCTAATCACCACTACACCATTGATTACAGTCCCTATCACATCTCTTCGTGTCTCTTGGGAATTTTATGAAATCCTATCATGGAAAAACCCAAGGGAGGAACTACTGTTCTGGGTCTGTTGAATCCTTTTATCATCAGCATTGATGTTGGACAAGCTCCAGTTAGCAGATTTCCCACAAGCTCCATGGCAGATTCATTCCTCTGGATGACAAGATTTGGTATGTAGATACCGTACTGCATCTAACGGTTGATCAGGCTATCTGTGAAGGCTGTCACTGGGTACTTCAATAATGATATACATAATGTCCAATATATTGCAGCACTTCACCTCGCCCTCACTTCACCTACAGCTCAAGTCACATTCTTCAATCACTGTGTGGGCACCATGCTGGATATTTTCCAAGTTGAGTCTTAGATAAACATACACTGCAGGTTGCTTCACCAGTTCTCTATGAATGTAGTTCACACCTAAAGAATTGATGTTATTCTCAGTTGACATTGATTGAATCAAAGATCACTGTCCAGCTCACCACTATTTTAGTGCTTCAGATTGTGTTATGCTCCCATTTGTGCATTCAGCTGTTGAGAGCTGAGAGAAAATTCTTCTTTGATTTTCTTGCATTTTGATAGGGAGTCACTTCTGGATCTAGGACTTCTGTTTAGTTGTCCCAGATGATATATGGAATGCCTCTCCATCTCCTGTTCTCTGTTGTCCAGAGAACAATATATTATAGAATCTTTAAGGGCATTGTTGGGTCATCACATCACACTAGCGACCGCTCTCGATGGAATCACCGCTCAAACTAATTAGATTTAAAATGTGGCCCAGGAATAGCGTGGGCTCATTACTTATTAGCCAATGAAAAAGCAAGCGCATACCGCTGCTCTCCCCCAACTCGTTCCAGAACATTCGATTTAAGAATAGCCCTTCTATTTGGGATGGTCCCCGTTCAGACTTAAAGTATTTTTATGAATGTGTCGGGCTGGGAATGGGGGAGTTCTGATCCATCATGCTACAGTTGTCTAGACCATCGTCTCATGAGTAATTATAGGCCAATTTCCATGTTATATTCACTATCCAAACAGCTGAAAAAGCACATCCACAAAACATCACTAGAGCACTTAGTTCGCCACAAACTAATAGTTGACAGTCAGTCAGGATTTCGGCCAAAATATATTTTTGTGATACTGCCCTAACAAATATGATAGAAAACTGGCTTTATAATATTAACAACAATACTCTATGTGGAGCGGTGTTTATAGACTTTAGAAAAGCATTCGATATGATAGATCATACTGTTCTAATTAAAACACTAGAAACAATGAATGCAAGCTTTAATATAGTGACATTTATCAAATCATTTTTATTAGACATAAAACAAGTAGTATCACAAAATAAACCTTCATCTCAAGCCATTACCATATATATTAGAGTACCTCCGTGATCTTTTCTTGGCCCTCTTTATTTGCCATTTATATAAATCACCTTCCCTTATATCTGTAGTCGTCCTGCAGAGTATATGCAAACGCTATTGGTCGTAATGTGTTAGAATTATCCTTGCAACGGGAAATAAATAGTGTAGTTAACTGGAGTCATGCAAGCCGCATGCAAATTAACATTTCTAAAACAAAATCTATGTTAATGGGAACAAGGCAAAGACTTCACACTCTTAACTCTAAACTGCACATTGGTAGCACGACTATAGAAAGTGTAACCGGGCACAGGGCACTGGGTCTTATCATAGATCAAAATCTAACCTTTAACTCCCATGTTCATGCTCTCGTTAAACAAATAGCCATTAAAGTATGCTAACTTGACAAAATAAAAATGTTTCTTGACGAAAACACAAGAAAGATATTCTATACTCCCCATATACAAACACATATTGATTATTGCTCTACAATCTGGAATGGATACTCCAAATCAATAACAAAACGCCTTTATTTACTCCAGAAAAGGGTAGTACGTTTAATTAATGGTGAAAACCTTACCGACAATTCTAACCTACATAAATGTCTTCAGTTACTGCCACTCCACAAAAACCTACTTTTTAATAAGGCTAAACTAATTCATAAAATGCTATTTCAAAATGTTCCAAGCTACCTTTGGCCATTGTTTAAATATAACGCAAGACATAGCGAACGACTAAATATACTTCATGTCCCCAAACATAGCATATACTTATATAAAACAAGTTTAGAATTCTCTGCCGCTCAGTTGTGGAACAATCTTCCACAAGAAATCAAAGACACCACTAATAATTACACATACATTCGTAACTTGTTTGAACACTACCTCAGTACAGACTACATTCCCCCATTTAAACAAAACCAAAGAAAAAAAGTCAATAATAATGGTAAATTATCTCAAACGACAACTAGCCAACAAACATTCCCATATGTACGGCACGTTATACCTTACTTAGGTATTTAAAATGTCCATGTTAAACATTGCCTCAGTGAGTCATTTGTTATTGATTATTTTGCACGCGTTTAATGCTTATTATTCTTTTGTTGTCAAAAAACTTCTTCATAAGTGATGTTGAATGAAAGAATGTTCTCTCTCTCTCTCTCTCTCTCTCTCTCTCTCTCTCTCTCTCTCTCTCTTTCTCTCTCTCTCTCTCTCTCTCTCTCTCTCTCTCTCTCTCTCTCTGTCTGTCTGCGTCTGCTTCGTGTGTTAGCCGGGCGGAAGGAAGGTTGTAATCCTCGAACTCTGGTTCGGCTGTACTTAGTGGGCCTCGCATTGTACCCACGGACTCATAGGTCAAGTTACAATTCTTCTTCTTCTTCTTCTTCTTCTTCTTCTTCTTCTTCTTCTTCTTCTTCTTCTTCTTCTTCTTCGTCTGCTTTTTTCCGGACGTGATTGCTTTGTGCTTGGTTACATCAGAGCTACGATACTTGCGCCTTTCGGCCGACACTTCTGTGACATTTGTTGACCGGGTTAATCTTCCGGAATGTTTCGAAGGACATTCGACTTCCATTGTTGTTGTGACACCTACCTACACCCTGGTCAAGTTAGAACGTCCGAAGACATCTCGGTCAACCCTCAAACAATGTCAGGGGCAGACCATTTCATTCCCCGCCATCAAAGGAGGCTTCCATAAGTGCAGAGCCCTCTGGTACTGGGCTCAAGGAATCGTCACGTCATGCACACGGCTGCTTAGCCTCACTTCCGTATATTTGGCATTTCGTTCATGACAGGCCGCTCTCACGCAAAATAGGAAACGGCATCTACTCAGCGAGATTTCGGCTCGGACTTTCCATGAAATGGTATTGCTAGCCACGCAATATTCTCATTTGTGCCTCTGGGTCGCTTTCACGACTCTTACAGTTAGTGATGCCATCCCTATACCAGCGGATTCACCTAGAACAGCCAAAGATATACCGGTCGGTCCTCAATTGAAGGCAAGGTCAGACTATGGACAGTCCCTGCCATCCATGGAGGTTTTCATAAGTGCAGAGCAGGCACATTGCACTCTGATACTAGGCCCACCCAAGGAATCGTCAAGTCCTGCAATTGCCTGCTTAGCCTTACTTCCGTATATTGCCCCCCCCCCCCTGCCGGTCACCACATTTTGTTCCCCCAGAAACCAGGATAGAGCAGTCTGCAGATGACATCCACACAAGGAGCCTTTTTCATTCGGTCTTTCCATATAATGGTTTTGCTAGCCAAGCAATATTCCATTTGATGCCACTGGGGCGCTTTTTCATCCGTTGATAACACTCACTCAGTAAGCTTCCGATATTGATTTTTCTCGAAATGAATTTTCTAGCCAAGCAATATTCAATTTCGTATCGCTGGAACATTTCTTAATCGCTCATGTCGGACTTTCTACGTAACGGGTTTGATAGCCATGTAATATTCCACTTTGTGTCACTGGGACGCTTTTTGATCATTAATGCCCACACAATAGTGGCACTTGTCGTCTTTACAGACGAAAGGAATACGGTAGGCTGCAGATGCTGCCGGCTCAGCATCTCACCTCATTGCAGCAAAGTGTGAGTAACGGCCAGGCCCTCACATCCGGGGGATGTTGACTTAAAGGCGTCCAGCCATATCCCTAAGCTGAGAGCCATAAAACAATTATCTGGACTAAGCATGTAGGGGCACCTTGCAAAGGATTAGGACTTTATAAGCAATGGATTTGCTAGCTAAAGTGCTCTTTTCGCGAGGGTCGGAGCATGGTAAGCATTTATTAACTGTATAATTGTCACAGGTCTCTAAGCAGGATCGTTTCATCTAAGGAACCTCGACTGATTTAATGAGCCATTCGCGGTTTCAATGTGAGCTAGTGTGAACTTAGACAAGCATGGCTTATTCTTTGAGACAAGCATATTACTACTGACAGGATCACCCAGCTATCTATCACACAGACGGAATATTCACGCGCACGCAGGCCAAAACTAGCAATCGCTCAGCGCGCTCCCTCGGTACCCGGTGATTCATACAAAAACACACTACGAACACCGACGAGCATTAAGCTACACCAGACAGAACTGGCCGAAAAGCTATGCCAGCTTACTGACTGCAGACCTACTACTCATCGAGAGAGAGAGAGAGAGAGAGAGAGAGAGAGAGAGAGAGAGAGAGAGAGAGAGAGAGAGAGAGAGAGAGAGAGAGAGAGAGACCGTTTACCGATACTTTGGTGGAACTATCGTTCACAAATTGCTCTTTCGCCAGATCAAACCGCTTCTCCGGCTTCGCGATACGGTCACATTCTCAAAACGCCTGCCTCGCTAACTTTCGACGGCTGGGGAGTTCCCGATTGGGTACACATCATACAGCTATCCGGGACAACGAAAGCCAGAGGTGGGACTGAACATGCGAACTAGACCAGCCCTCACAAGTTGAAATTATATCTCTAGTCACATTGATTCTTAAGGCTAGATGAAAGGTGTCAAAGACAGGGAAGGCGAAATAGAATTTCCCCTCCTACCGCTGCGTATTGTTACCGCAGACCGTCTTCAATGTAGAATAACGTCATTGCTTGCCATTATCGCGATATATACGAATGACATTTTAATTTGTATATAAGCTACCGTATTTATGGTGATGTTTTCCATGAGGATCTATGAGTCATCACATCACATGTATCCAAAACATGAAAATATCATACTCACAAGACACCAAATGCAGTTTACATCACAAAGACGAAGAAAAGTATCAAAGAAAGCTGACATAGGAAGACTGCCTCACGCAGTCGAAACCAGACAACATACGACTATGGACTCTCACTCGAGATGTGTTGCTGAGAAGTCAGCAGAAGGCCTACTTGCCAAAACTTGCTAAATGTAGGGTAAGATTATTCACAGGCAAATAAGAAAAGAAATCATAACCTAGCCCAGACTAATCCAGGCAACCTGAAACTAAAGTATCACAGGGTAGTGCATGGTGAAAGTTACTTTGCAGGAGCTAGAAAAGTGTCTCATTCAAGAAATATCCAGGAGCTGTCGACATTACAAAAGAAATTTTTTAAACACCTTGGACACTTTTATTTAAAAGTTATCCTGATGATCTACAACCAGAGCTGGACTAGATGGAAGAACCCATATAATCTATCCTGAAACAAGGAAATGACATAAAGGGTCCCAAAACTACAGACCCATACACTTACTGACCTGTGTAGGCAGGCCACGGAGAGTCTTGTAAATAAAAGACTTATTTGATTCTTATAAACGTATGGAAGAATGAGGGAAGTTAATTAAATTGTCTCTCAGAGAGAACTTGTTAGTTAGTTAGTTAGTTAATTAGTTAGTTAGTTAGTAAGTAAGTTAGTTAGTTAGTTAGTTGGTTAGTTAGTTAGTTAGTTAGTTGGTTAGTTGGTTGGTTAGTTAGTTAGTTAGTTCGTTAGTTAGTTAGTTAGTTAGTTAGTTGGTTAGTTAGTTAGTTAGTTAGTTAGTTAGTTGGTTAGTTGGTTGGTTAGTTGGTTGGTTAGTTGGTTGGTTGGTTGGTTGGTTGGTTAGTTAGTTAGTTAGTTAGTTAGTTAGTTAGTTAGTTAGTTAGTTAGTTAGTTAGTTAGTTAGTTAGTTAGTTAGTTAGTTAGTTAGTCGACAGATCATCCTCATTGCACATCGAACCATTGAGTCCATAAGTGCTCGGATCCACTATTCAGCAAATCCCGCAGCGTGTAGTGGCTAATGACACCAGTTCTGTGTTGGTTTATCAGTCTTCTTTGGCTTCCTGCGTAGTGTTCTTGTTTGGCAACCCCTCTTTTAATTTGCTGTTCTCGCAGTCTGGCCGTGGTTGTAGATTCACAGTCATCACTTGGTTCTCGCAAAAGTCTTACTTCTCGTAGATCATTCAGAATGTCAGCCTGGTCCATGGCGCGTCCGCCCTCCACAGTAGCGTTACCTGCGAGCCTGTCAGCCCGCTCATTCCCTTGTACTCCCGCATGCCCTGGCACGAAGATGAAACTAATCTTTGCCAGCCGAGACCGCTCCAGAGACAGCAACCACTCTCTTCGGATCTCCCCAATCTCTATCCTCTTGAGCATATTTATTGAGTCGCTAAGGAAACATGCCCTAGTGAATGTCTGTGTCTCGAGCCATGTTATTGCCTTACTTACTGCCATGACTTCCATAGTCAGGCTACTTGTGGTCTCAGCAAAAGCACCAGAGTCCTTCTTCACAATTCTCCCTCCGGCCTGAGCCGTAAAGGCCCATGAGCTTCTCACATGTCGGACCGACCCAACTGTGCAAATTACAGCATCACCGTCTAGCGAATTCTCGAAAATCAACGCTTATATTTCCGCCTCCACAGCAGTCGGGTTTTCTTGTCTGCATTTTCTATCTAGTTGGATGCAAAGTGAAAAGGATGTGCAGAAATCTGTTGGCACTTGTACCCACTCCTCGCCAGGTTCTAAGTCCTCAAGTGAACACACCTGTTGAAGAATGTCTTCGGCTTGACCCATCCAAGACCGTCCTCTTTTTAACCTGCTGCCCTTCACCTTCGTAATTTCACTATGCAGAGGATGTTGTGTGTTTTGTATTCTGCCTTCAATGGTTGGAAAATCAAGAAGGTAGCGCATCGCATTGCATGCTGTATCTCTTGTACATCCAAGAATAATGCGCATAGCTTCATTCTGTATCCTTTCCATCCTTTCTATCTGCTTACGGCTGAGAGTCAGGATTGCCATCCATCCATCATGTGTCATGCCGGTAAGCGTGGGCGGTCATGTTTTGCCATCTCACTCGATCACCAGAGTCGTGGATCAGCTCTGTGTTTCTGTCTCGACCATGCCACGAGGCCAAGCCATCCATGTATTTGCTTCTAGGTCTTCCTCTTGGTCTGTTCCCTTTCGATCTTACCAGTTGTCACAAAGTTCTCCAATTCATTTCTTCTCATAACATGCCCAAAAAATTTTGACTGTCTGCGTCTAATGTCTCTAATCAGTTTACGATCTTCGTTTGTTTCTTGAAGGACTTGTTCATTGGTCTTTCTGGCTGTCAATGCTATTCTTTGCATTTTCCTCAGAAACCACATTTCTACAGCCATCAGATGTTTTTCAGCTTGACTGCTCATTGCCCAAGCTTCACATCCATATAAAAGTACAGGTTCTATGTAGCACCTCAACACTCTTTTTCTCGTTTCAATTGACATCTTTTTATTTGTCAGTATGTTTTTCATCTTGCTAAAGGCTACCTTAGACATGGCGATTCTTGTTCTAATCTTTTCAAGGCATCTCCCATCAGATGTTATTACTGTTCCGAGATAATTGTACCTATTCTCTTGTTGAAGAATATTCCCATTTACTTGTATATTACATTGTGGTATTTCGTTCTTCCTAGTGACGACCATAATCTGTGTCTTTTTACAATGTAATTCTAACCCTCGTTGTTCACTGTGTGTAACAACTGCATGTACTAAATGTTGTAAGTCCTGTTCATTGTCTGCAATCAAGACTGTATCATCTGCGTATCTAATGTTATTGATGTATCGCCCCCCAATGTTGATTCCTTCCATATCTTCAATATTTCTGAAAACAGTTTCACTTTACAGGGAAAACAGATCTGGAGACATTACACATCCCTTTCTCACACCTCTCTTAATAGGCTGATATTGGCCTACTTCATTATCAACTCTTATGGCAGCTTGTTGTTTCCAATATATGTTTTTTACAAGTCTACGGTCTTTTCCATCAATTTGTAGATCGTCAAGCATCCTTATTATGTCGACATGTCTCACTTTATAGAAAGCCTTTGTGTAGTCAATAAAGCAAAGGTGTAGATCTTTGTTTACTTCTATAGATCGTTCAATTACGGTTCTCAGTAAATACACAGCATTTACTGTGCCCTTTCCTTCTACAAACCCACATTGTTCTTCTCCTATTTCAGGTTTTATTTTCTTCCTAACTCTTTGTATGATAATTCTTAGCAAAATCTTCGTGATGTGACTCATTATACTAATTGTTCGATGTTGATCACATTCCAAGGCTCTTGATTTCTTTGGGATTGCAATAAATACAGAATTGCATAATTCATGAGGTATATTTCCAGTATCATATATTGCATTAAACAGACTGGCAACTTTATCTATTCCATATTCTTCTAAAGCATTAATCATTTCTGTTGTGACACTGTCTGAACCGGGGGTCTTGCCAGATTTCGTATGGTTAAGAGCATTCTGAACCTCCATCTTCAAAATTGCTGGTCCTTCATTATTATTTTGAACATCATACTGTTCGTCTCTGTTTTCGTCATAAAGGTTTTTCACATAATCTGACCATACACGTAAGATCTGATCTTTTTCTATTATGACTCTTCCATCTTTTGTCTTTAGGCAGCCTACTGATGTACGCGTTCTTTGATTAGTAAGCTCCTGGATTCTTTTGTGCATTAGTTTCGCATTTATACTGTTGTGTTGTTTTTCAATTTCTTCGCAGTTTTTCTCAAGCCATGTTTCTTTTGCCTCCTTACATAAGGTTCTGACTTTTCTGTGAATTTCGTCATATTTGGATATATATGGATTGCCATCGCATACTCAAAAACAGACATGACCAGCTCGTCGTATAGAAGACATAAATGGCGCTGCTCACAGTTTGCTGCCGCCATCACCCGCATCGCAGCCAACCCCCGCTTGTCCTTTGTTATCACCTGGTCTATGTGCTCATTATAAGCAAGGCTTCGATCAAACCGTATCCCCAGGTAATTCATTGCCTGCGTTCCTTTCACCGTCTCTGAACACAGATTTACAGTTGGTGTTGGAGTGTTGACAATATGATTATTCAGCGACAAGCAAGCCACTGTTGCCTTTGTTGGGTTGACCATTGCCCCAGCCTCCACACACCAAGTACTTATGCGATTGAGTTCGGTTTGTAGTTCCACAGCAACCTGATCTCTATCCTTACCCTGACGATACACTAAAACATCGTCGGCATATGACAATGTCCTACCAGGTCCAGTGATCTGCTCACTGGTGATTCTCACTGTGTAGGCGTTGAACAGTACCGGAGATAAAGGTGACACCTGTGGTAGGCCAGGATATATTGTTGTTGGTTCCGAAGGCCAACTGCCACATCTGAAAACTACTTTCCGTTGGAAGAGGGTGCAGCGATCCAACTAAGGAGGAATGGACTTATTTTGAGTTCAAGTAGCTGAAGCATTAAACAATCCAATGGTACTCTTTCGTACGCGTCCTCAAGATCAATTGCTGCAGCAAATGTTTCAATGCCTGAGTGGGAACCTTCATAGACATAATGGGCCAAAACTTGCTGCATTGGTCCAGGTTTCTTTTTTTTGGACGGTACCCACCCAGTGTAGGTGGGAAAACATCTTGCCGCTCTAGCTGGCTTGATATTTTCCTGGCAATTACCTTCTCCAGCAGCTTGCTTATTGTATTCTGCATGGTTATAACTCGATATCCCTGAATTGCTGTGTGGTCTTTGCCAGGCTTCGGCAAGGGAATCAGATAGCTGTGTAACCACTCCTCCTTGATATTAGCACTCCCTATACTGTTGTTGTACTTGCCTGCTAGTTCCTCTAGCTCGTTGTCGGTACATCAGTTGATGTCGTCGTATCTTATGCCATCTGGCCCTGGAACGCTGTTCTTTTTATCGTCGAAGCACAGCCTTGATTTCTTTCACTGTCACTGTGTCTTCATTCGAAGTATTCTGGGCCTTGCACCTGTCTGAGGTGACCTCCATGGCAAGATTTCGGCCTCTCATGTCTGTCTGGTTGCTCTGTTCTAGATAGCGTTCAAAGAGGGCTTTGCCCTTATCCTCGTCAGTCCTCTGCCATTTGAGGTCAGCACCTTGGAAGTCAGAAATGCTCTTATTCTTGACTATCCCGCTCATGTTTTTATGTAGTCGCCAGAACAATTTATGTGACTTGTCTGTGCTTACTCTTTGACACACCTCTGCCCATTTTTCACTTTTAAACACCTTGAGCAGTTTTTTTAAATAGCTTACTTTTGTGTGCATCTCTCTTTCTAAGTGCATGCAGGGACAAGGTTGGACAGCTCTGTTCTTATTGGCATTTTGCCATCCCCTTACATCACTAGGCTTATCCACCCACGCCTTCTCCACCTCAAATTTTCACCACGGTGGCTGCTTCCAGCTTTGTTTTTCCTGCCCTGAAGCTTTCTGCGCTTGTCACGTCTTATTTTACTCACCACATCTTGCCCTGCACTGTCATACTGGATAGTCTTGACCATTAACTTGTGCTGCCTGGTTCTGCTTTTCCACCAATATGCTGCAAGGGTGGTGGTCGCTGCCGTGGTGTCCTAGGACACTCCATCTACACACTGTAGTTGGCAGAGAACTGGTTACTGGCCTCAAACGAGGGCAGTCCACATTCTTTGGGCATTTCATGAAAAGTGGAAAAGAAGAAGGCTGACTTATGTCGTTATAATATGAAGACTGGAGGTGAAGCAATGTCGGGTGGAAGACAAGGGGAAAGATGATGGATAGTTTGACCTCCTGGTATGAAATAACGTCATAACTGGAAATTATTCGCAGCGCAAGGGCCAGAAGGTTGTGGGCAGACATGATCACCTACGCCACCCAGCATGGAATATAAGAAGAATCCGCATCCATGATATCAGCGTTTAGCTATGGCTATAGTATATTGTTCGAGAAACCTAATTCAATACTCACCTGGTTTAACTAATGGGTTTCTGAAGGTCTGTAACCCCGGTGCATATGTGTCCGAGTATTTCGGCTTTTACAGGCCCTCAGATGACTGACTGTTACTGCCTCGGAGATGTCTCCTAGTCGTATATGATCACGACCCTGGTAATCCGTTTAGTTTGAGTCTGTTTCAGAACACATGTTGATTCTTCCGCTACAATATTGTTGCAGTAGACGTCGTTCTTGTCAAGGAAGTACAGCACATTTGAAAGAGTCTACATGTATTTACCGTGGAGGTTGCTGTTATGTATCACTGTTTTCTCTCTCTCTCTCTCTCTCTCTCTCTCTCTCTCTCTCTCTCTCTCTCTCTATGTGTGTGTCTCTCTTTCTCTCTCGCCCCCCCCACTCTCTAACTCTCTCTCTTTCTTTATCTCGCACTCTCTCTTTCTCTCCCTCATTCTCTATTTCTTTCTCTCACTCTTCCTCTCTCTCACCCCCCCCTCTCTCTCTCTCTCTCTGTGTCTCTCTCTCTCGCCCCCCACTCTCTCACTCTCTCTCTTTCTTTATCTCGCACTCTCTCTTTCTCTCCCTCATTCTCTATTTCTTTCTCTCACTCTCTCTCTCTCTCACCCTCTCTCTCTCTGTGTCTCTCTCTCTCGCCCAACCCACTCTCTCTCACTCTCTCTCTCTTTCTTTATCTCACACTCTCTCTTTCTCTCCCTCATTCTCTATTTCTTTCTCTCATTCTTCCTCTCTCTCACCTCTCTCTCTCTCTCTCTCTCTCTCTCTCTCTCTCTCTCTCGCCCCCCCCCCCCCCACTCTCTCACTCTCTCTGTCTTCTCTATCTCGCACTCTCTCTTTCTCTCCCGCATTCTCTATTTCTTTCTCTCTCTCTCCTTCTCTCTCTCTTTCTCTCTCTCTCTCTCTCTCTCTCTCTCTCTCTCTCTCTCTCTCTCTCTCCCCCAGTGCTTCTGAAAGCCACTAGCATGTTTCCATTGTATATCTCATGTATAACTGTCCCTATGTTTTTCGCTTATTGGTAGATTTTACGATATATACACATCACAAGAAAGTAATCAAAAACGAAATCAACAAGCATCACACGTATTCCATGACACAATATACATCTACATTTTTGATTGACTGCACCTTGCCGTCTTGACAGATGCTAGTTTGTAAAATGAAGTTACACTTCTCCATAACACAAAGCCTGCGCTGAATTTAGAGACCATGAGTTGCCCATGCAGCATAATCCTTTCTCGACTACCTAGTTTACCCCAGAGGAAAGGTAACACCAATACGTCTGGAACAAGACAGGTTGCAGAAGCCGGCGGATCAGCAAAGCAATATACTCTGTCCTAAAAAATGTTAACTAGTTCAGCAAACCTAGAACTATAAACTAGCATTTACAATAAGAAAATGTCTTGTATGCCATGGAGCGGCCTGTTGGCACATCGCAGCTGTGATATTTACTGTTGGATCAGTGGCGAAATTCGGAATGTTTCTTTTCTTGGTTTTCCTGGGGATGCGAAGGTTTAGGCCGTTTCTTTTCTTGGGCCATGTGCAGTAGGATAACTTCACATGCCCTGGACGGGAATATCATCTTGACGCGCCATCACTATACTATTTCAGTGGTGCTTCGTTTATATCTCTAGAGATGCTTAATCTTGATCTTGTAGGCATCTTTCCTTCTACTTCTGATGGCCGTTGAGCCAGTCGTGTCCAGTCTATAACCGTTAACTACTTAGACCGAACTCAACGTAGCTTGCATAACATGACCCTGGTGCAGTTTTTCATTCTCTATTTTACTAATATTATACACATGACACTGTCGATATCACAATCATTTATTCCACTAAAGTGTCACGAATATACACAACAGTGCCTACACATAACTATTCTAAAAGAGAGACATAGTGTTAGTCATGCTCTATTAACTCAGAACTAGGTCCGACCCTGACCATTGCTATAGTCTAACTGATCAAGATGGCATTGTGTCCTCGCACAAAACGTCCAGGCTGCTTTTCATGCTTTGGTGACCAATGCCGTGGAAAGTTACTTCACATGGTCACTTCATGAAGACCGCGATTGTTAAACCTCATGCCATATTCCAGGCCGTCGGCTTCGTGGCTTAGAGGTTATGACTTTTCTCCATAATCTCGTATACTCTCGTCAGGTAACGTGATGACGGTTCAAATCAGCAGTGGTTCGAATCGCATCGGTAACTTACGGGGTATGTGAGCCGGCCGCTCAGAAAGCAGTGGCAAACTACTGAGCGTAATCTTGCCAAGAGATCAACATACAGCTGAAAGATGCTGGTGTTGACAGCTAAGTCCTGTAAAAGGATATGCTAAATAAAAAAATAAAAAAATTCCAGGCCTGTATAACTGGACCATGGTATTGTCCACGCATTGAAGCGTAATGAGCAGATGCTGCTAGACCAACATGTGTAATGAACATTCGTCCCTGGATTGGTAATGTGACACACACCGCCTCTACTCCCCATAAAAATGATACTTGCTAGTGTATGCTGGTCTGACCTGTGAGACGGGTCAATTGCAAAATTCATTGATGATGATTCAAACGTATGACCTCCAGAACTACAGGTAAGCTTGCTTTTCACAGCGCTTAGTTGGTCCCATAATTCACAATACCGACATTATTATTTCTGAACAGTATCATGTTTCTGCCGATTTCGTAGCTTAGAGGTTATGACTTTTCTCCGTAATCTCGTATACTCTCGTCGGTAACGTGATGACGGTGAGAATCAGCAGTGGTTCGAAATCGCATCGGTAACTTACGGGGTATGTGAGCCGGCCGCTCAGAAAGCAATGGCAAACTACTGAGCGTAATCTTGCCAAGAAATCAACATACAGCTGAAAGATGCTGGTGTCCTGTAAAGGATATGCAACACACACACAAAAATCACGTTTCTACCTGATTAGCATGAACGTTATAAACAATGTGTGCATAGCAGAAAAGCGATCAAAACGAGAATTCATAGGATAATAGAGCGAGGAGCAAGCTAGAAGAAAAAATAACAGATATAAGCTTCACAAGTATTGGATCATAAGATAGTTTTACTGAATTACGTCAAGGACATACTGTAAAGAACATTTGAAAATCTTTGAGGGGTTGTTTAGAAGACCCATTCTTCTTCTTCTTCTACCCTTACTCCATTGACTTTAGTAAAGTGTTGGTCAACACGAAAGGATAACTTATCCACTATATAATGTTGCCAATGGCACTAGCTTCACATCTGACGCATATACAATGTCACGAAATGTCAAACACGCGTGTCTTCGCGGCTGGGAAAATCCCGGAGGCGGAACTTAGCTGAGTATCGGGGTCGCCAGTTATTGTTAGCCGCGTGGAAGTCGTCTAAATTTGTAACTTCTAGTCGGTTCTTTTCTGTCTACGTTATTGATATTCTGGGCTAGCATTATGCACCCGGAATATATGCGAACTGAACTGGACGGTGTTTCTCGAGGGTAGAACCCAGGTTTCTCGGGGAAAGTAATTTTCCCGGGATTGGTAATTTCTGCGTGCCTAGAGAGTTCTACGCAACTTAGAAGATAGCCATTTCTGTCAGTAGCTGTCATTTCTCACACCTGAACGGACGCAGAATTTCAGTCCATATTTGTCTACATGGAGATGTTGAGCACCCGACAAGATTATGGCTGCTTGCGGGATTCGTTCACACTCGAAGATAAATGATCTATTACTTCTTTACTTGTCTTATTTAATTGTATTACGCGATTATTTGTGCCGAACTAGGTGGTAGCTGAGCCAAACTCAGGAATGTTAATGCAATGCAGTCGATCGAGCCGTGGCGTGAAGCCAGGGCGAAGACTCGTGAGTTTATTTCTTGTTCTGACAATAATTATATGTATACTGATGGAATTAAGAATTGATTTAAGTCCTTTAGTACAGGCCTGTGATACTCGGAAGTTATAATAGCTGTTTGATTTAAGAATGTGCATTTATATGTAATACAGCCTTAAAATTGGTGTGATGTCAATTAATGATAGTCTCCAGTGCTAATCTAGTGGACAGGGCAAGATTACGTAAGGCATGTAATGTGGTAAGATGATTAGTAATTAATTAGCATAGTTACAGTGATTATTCCTTGGGAATGTGGTGCTGATGTATCCCTTAGGAATGTAGTGATGATGTGTGCCAAGGGAATGTCGTTTTGATTGATGCAGCGTCATTGTGGTGCGACTCTGGGCGGTCCGGTGAGTAGTGGTACAGTGCGCTTGCGGGAGGGATGGCGTATGTATGTGCGCGGGGAATTCCAAGAAGAATGTTGCTCTTATACTCGACACTTTACTCTTCTCAATCCTCATTGTCTGGGGACACGTATACTAGGTTAGGGTGATGAGGGAAAGGATTCTTGTATACTTCGATGGACGACACAAATTATGGGATGGAATGCTTGCAGCGTTCTAAATAGGAGATAACTGGTCCTAACAGACCAATGAAACCGTTTCCACTGTGCCCACTACTAATTAACGGGGTAAGGGAACGGGGGAGGAAACGGTTACCCTCTACATGGGATGTGCTTTCATGTTAAATAATACTAATACTCTTTGTCTTCCAGGAAGAAAGGGATAACAAAGGGAGTTTCTTTCGGGTCTGGGACGTTGATCCCAGAAGAGAAACAGAGGCTAATGATTATGATGCTGATAATGATGATAATGAGGGAGCGCAATTATCCGGACGGACAATTCTCAATGAAAGAAACCTCTATACTTATTTAAGATAGAGATGATATCATAAGGAGTGTATATAAAGAGGAGTGAAGAGGGAGTACGGGAGGTACTAGGATGCAGTAACAGGGGTACTGAATGACAAGACCGGTACTTTATAAAAACAGTGCCTCCCAGACGAGCAATTCTACGAGCTGTCTGACAACTGAAGCTCACTCAAGCCTGAATATCCTTTCTGATGTAGATGATCAATAACCTATAATAACCGGTTGTAATAATTTTTTACTCTGCAGGCATGTGCTTTTAACGTGTGCTATGTATGTCAGTGTTAATACCGAATGCTCTCACCCACTACTCTCTTTGCAGGGTTTGCCTTCAAAGTTGGAGTCAAGATAGTTATATTAACAAGAGAGATCCTGGCTCTTTGCTCATTCTAGGTGGTCAATGCACTGGGAACACGCCAACGCATTGTCCCTCTATTACAGCACACCTTAGGTTGATAAGACATTAGGTACCTGCTACGTCAAACTTCGGTAATCTGTAGCATCAAGGTAATAGACGCAGTCGCTTCGAATATGACCATCTCAATGGTTTATCAAGTGTTTTGCCAGACCCATGTGGGATCTAACATACAGACTATCGTCATGTGTGACTATATTATAGTAATCTCTGAGGTGACATACACTCTCAGTCAACAGACCCAGTTGAGGTCCCACCAGTGATCTCATTAGTGACGAATAACCTTGGTGATGAGACATTACGTTCCTGCTACGTCAATATGCGGTACTGTGTAGCATGAAGGTAAAAGACTTAGTCGCTACGAATATGACCATCTCAATGGTTTATCAAGTGTTTTGCCAGGCCCAGGTGGGGTCTAGCATACAGACTATCGCCAAGTGTGACTATATTATAGTAATCTCTGAGTTGACCTGCACTATCATTCAACAGACCCAGTTGCGGTTCCACCAGTGATCTAATTAAAAATCAAATCAAATCAACTTTATTAGGGTCACAAATTGGGCGCGCAGGCCCGTCTTACATTCGGCCCTTCCAATCACTCGTCTTTCGTTCATCAAGAGCATTATACATTTACATAGGAAGAAAAATAAACATTGTGAAATGAATGTTGTAAACATAAACAAGGCTAAACATGGAGTAAAATGTGTACATAAAAAGTATGTGACGTAAAAGTAGTGATGCCAGCGCGTCCCACACACACACACACACACACACACACACACACACACACCACACACACTCTCTCTCTCTCTCATTCACTCTCACTCTCACTCATTCACTCACACACACACTCTCACTCATTCACTCTCCCGCTCACTCATTCACTCTCCC
The DNA here is from genome assembly GCA_963921405.1 of Cepaea hortensis. Taxonomy (NCBI): domain Eukaryota; kingdom Metazoa; phylum Mollusca; class Gastropoda; order Stylommatophora; family Helicidae; genus Cepaea; species Cepaea hortensis. Next base: position 104,268,031 of record OY992881.1, on the reverse strand, counting down.
GTTCACTCATTCACTCTCCCGCTCACTCATTCACTCTCCCGCTCACTCATTCACTCTCACGCTCACTCATTCTGTCTCTCCCGCTCACTCATTCACTCTCCCGCTCACTCATTCACTCTCCCGCTCACTCATTCACTCTCCCGTTCAATCATTCACTCTCCCGCTCACTCATTCACTCTCACTCATTCACTCTCACGCTCACTCATTCACTCTCACGCTCACTCATTTATTCACACACCCACTCATTCACTCTCACGCTCAATCATTCACTCTCCCGCTCACTGATTCACTCTCACGCTCACTCATTCACTCTCACTCATTCCTTCTCACGCTCACTCATTCACTCTCACTCATTCACTCTCACGCTCACTCAATCACTCTCACGCTCACTCATTCACTCTCACGCTCACTCATTCACTCTCACGCTCACTCATTCACTCTCACGCTCACTCATTCACTCTCCTGCTCAATCATTCACTCTCCCGCTCACTCATTCACTCTCACTAATTCATCTCCCGCTCACTCATTCACTCTTCCGTTCACTCATTCACTCTCCCGCTCACTCATTCACTCTCCCGCTCACTCATTCACTCTCACGCTTACTCATTCACTCTCACGCTCACTCATTCACTCTCACTCATTCACTCCCACACACAGACACTCTCACTCATTCACACTCCAGCTCACTCATTCGCTCTCACGCTCACTCATTCACTCTCCCGCTCACTCATTCACCCTCACGCTCACTCATTCACTCTCACGCTCACTCATTCACTCTCCCGCTCACTCATTCACTCTCACTCATTCACTCTCCCGCTCACTCATTCACTCTCACGCTCAATCATTCACTCTCCCGCTCACTCATTCACTCTCACGCTCACTCATTCACTCTCACGCTCACTCATTCACTCTCACGCTCACTCATTCACTCTCACGCTCACTCATTCACTCTCACGCTCACTCATTATGTCTCTCATTCACACTCACTCACTCTCTCACTCAAACTACAGTAATGAACATAAGTTTAGATTATACATGATAAAATCAAATGGTATTTAACTTATAATTATTCACTTTATTCACATTATTATAATTAGTCACTAAGAGCCTTGCAGTATATCAAGATTGGTGAAAATGGCGATTACCAGAACGTCTACGACCCAGACCGGGTCATTCAGACACTGATGACATTAGCCGAGCTACCACGCTCCAACGTGTTTGCTTCGCTCAAGGATCTTCATTGGGGGGACACCTTGGGACCTAGGGTCTGCCCAGTCAGACTGTATCTTGAGACTGATCGCCAAGTTAGCTACGTCATTGGGTGATCCTTCATCAACTACCTGTGGTGGTAGTAACATCCTGTCACTGGAACTCAAGATAGATATCCCAGTCGGTGATCACCGTGGACACTTGATGAGAAAGAATGCTTCCTCAACCCTCAAGTCAACAAGTCAGGACATAAGGATACGACGGAGGCTCACTGACCTCATGATGACACTTGCATCATCCTTGACTCTTCTATGCTCTGTTGTCTAATAGTATATAGACCTACTTTCTGTCTTAATCTTCCTTCTTTTGATCTCGACTATATTGCAAATTAAATTTCACTTTGGTTCCCATGTCTTTGCTTGACTCTACGTGTGTCATCTGGGCTGAGAGCCCCCCCCCCCCCCCCAAAGGGTATTAGTCCTTAGGTTGAGAGGTGCAAGACAGGTGGAGACCCGAATCTATAGGGGTTCAGTAGATGAAATATACTAGTGTGTGGTCAGTTCAGGGTGGGAAAGTCGAAGTGTACCACTACCCGTCAAAGCCAAAGGGGTCTCGGTACAGACATACATCTACTAAAGCAAATCTCATACGTACCATATTAGCTACTAAATTTATGTTATTCTTACCACCCACGTGAGAATAGCATATTATCTTTTCGGTATGTTCCATGTATCAGTTATCAGTTATCATTTGGGGTATCTTCAATGCACTCCGGACAGGTCCATAGGTGCTCAGATCCTATCCCCAGCATATGCATCAGCGTCCGGTGGCTAATAGTTCCAGTTCTGTGTTGCCTGACGAGGCACCTCGTTTTCCCGATGTATCTCTCGCGTCGGGCCGTGCCGATTCCTACTCCCAAGTCTTTCATCCTGGACAGCGATGTGGGTTCTCTGAAGTGAAAGTCCTCTGTTATGGCCATATCTTTAAGGATGTTAATAACATCGGCACGATCCATCTACAGAGGGTGCAGAGCCAGCCAGTTAATCAGCTCGTTCATTTCCCTCGACTCCCGCATGTCCCGGGACGAAGATGAAGGTGACTTTACGGACAGCAGACTTCCGCAGCGACTCAGTCCACTGTCTACGTACAGATCCAGCTTCGACCGTCTGAATCATGCTCGATGAATCACTTAGTACACACAAGTTGGTATAATGCTGTGATTCCAGCCATATGAAAACCTGTGTAAATGTCATCACCTCCACCGTCATGCTGCTCGTGGTCATAGAGTGGTGACCACTGGATTCTTGAACGGTTCGGCCCGCTGAGCAGGCTGTAAATGCCCACGCACTTCTCTGCTGCTTTACAACAGATCCATCTGTATAGATGAGCACTTCGAGGCTATATGAGTGTTCATAGATGAGCGTGTTGACCTCTGCATTGCCAGCGGCAAGGTTCCGCTCTCTACACCGTCTGTCGAGTGTGATAATGTAGGAGAAAGTGCACTTAAAAGCTGGAGGCATCGGCACCCATTCCTTGCCGGGGTTGATATTGGTAAAACTGCATATCTGTCTAAAGACATCTTCCGCCCGACCCATCCATGATTCGCCCCTCTTTAGCCTGTCACCCTTTTCTCTGAATATAGTGGCATGCAGAGGTTGCTGCTCATCTGCACTTATTTTTAGGTATGCACGAGCTCTCCAGATCTTTATACTGTGTTCCATTGTCTGGAAGTCAAGGAGGTATCTCATTGCTACACAGCTGGTGTCTCTCGTGCAGCCCAAAATGATGCGCATGGCTTCATTTTGTACCTTTTTAAGTCTTCCAATCTGTGTAGGGCTGACAGTGAGGATGGCCAGGGCATACTCGATGCGTGAAAGCACCAGTCCTTGGAACAGAAGTATTGGCAGTCTTTGCTCGATATTGGCAGTCGCCATGACTCTCATTGCTGGCAAACCTTTTCGCTCTTTCGTTATGACATAATCGACATGATCTCTGAAGGACAGGCTACGATCAAGCCTCACGCCAAGATATGTCATTGACTGGGTTCTACTCAAAATGCTCCCATCCATTCTTACTGCCGGCATGTCTGTGTTCACAATATGGTTGTTTAGTGAGAACCATGTAACCGATGCCTTTTCAGGGTTGACAAGGGCATCGACATCAGCACACCATGAGGAAATTCGATCTAGTTCGCTCTGCATATCATTGGCAACCGCCTGTCTATCTCGACCCTGTCGGTGCACGAGAATGTCGTCAGCAAATGATATAGAATCCTACCCCTCCCGTCCAACTGCAGTTCAGTGATCGGCACCGTATACGCGTTGAATAGTTCTGGTGACAGTGGTGAACCCTGCGGCAATCCTGGACATATCGTTATCGGCTCTGAAGACCAACTCCCGCATCTTAGCACCAGCTTCCCTTGGAGCAGAACTGCAGCTATCCATCGTACAAGTTGAGGGTGCGCTTTCAGTCTGAGGATGGTTTGCACCAAGTGCTCGAAGGATACTCTATTGTGTGCGTCCTCTAAGTCTATGGCGGCCGCACATGTCTCTTCTCTGATCTGAAATCTTTCGTAAGCATCTTGAGCAAAGACCGCTGCATTCAGCCATGACTCTTTGTTACGTCTGTATCTTCCAAGTGTGGGCGGGAAGCATCCGAGTTGTTCCACGTCACAAGCAAGTCTATGTGCTACAATATACAATGTATATTCTGATATAGTGCTATACTCATGGCATATTGAGTGTTTGTACCAATGTCAGTACATTCTATTCTTTTTATATATCAACCCCTTTACATCTGTGTTGTCTTTCCTAATCCGCTCATATGTTTTTTAAAGATTTCAGGTGAATGTAATGGTCGAAATGGTGTTTATCAGCGATCCAGTCTTTTGTGGATTGTCCACATCCCGTCATAGCACTTATTGAAGCGCTTTCGTTCTTATTGTTTGGCTGCGTTATTGTGTCATTAATGTGACATATTCTTGATGGACTATATTTTACGGCTGAATGTTTCTACGAGACTAAGTATCTTGCCTTTACTGCAACCATTTCAATATCGACTAGGATTAAATGTATAAATCGGTGCATTTTTACTATTATTTGCATAGATGGGCGAATACAATGAACTCTAAAGGGGGAAAAAAACATGTTCTTTTACATTATCACACAAGAATAAGTACAAGCACACTACCATCGACCCCTTTCAACGATACAGTACATAGTGGGTATATGGCACCATATTTCATACAATATGCACGAGGTGGTTAATGTATTGTGCCGGCTTTACTACCTAGGATATTTCGTCATTACCAGTTCAAGATGTGTCAATATGTAAACCAGGGACAGTGAGAAAAGAGCTTCACCTCGAAAGAGATTTGAACACACGGCAACTGTACCGATAAGCATGTGTACTGGTCAGCTGCCCTGCCTCATCACGCAGCATATAGCAGGGGTTATAATTATCTCGGTACGATACTTATTAAACGGCATAATATGCCAGCTGAGTCATTCCACAGAAAGCTAGAAATTCCCTCATGCACCGCTTGTTAAAGACAATGTGCACTTTTCAGATATATCGGCATTAGGTTACAATTTGTGTATCTCCAAGTGAATCACCATTTATATATTGTGTGTGTTACAATTTGTGTATCTCCAAGTGAATCACCATTTATATATATATATATATATATATATATATATATATATATATATATATATATATATATATATATAGATATATATCAACACACACACACACACACACACACACACACACACATAACGTAGAGGGGCAGCACAGAGATCACGATGTCCGCCACTGGCTATTGTGTTCGTTTCTCAGAAGGGACTGTGCGTATTTATTTCTTACTAGCTGAACCGGTCCGGCTTCGCCCAGGCCCTGGCGGGGATCTGTCTGTCTGTCTGTCTGTCTGTCTGTCTGTCTGTCTGTCTGTCTGTCTATCTGTCTGCTTGTCTGTCTGACCCGGCCCGGTTTCGCCCAGCTCCTGGGGAGCATCTCATTTAATTCATATAAGTAGGCATGTAAGATCCCGTTCCCGTTCCCGACTATCTGTCTGTCTGTCTGTCTGTCTGTTTGTCTGTCTGTCTATCTGTCTGTCTGTCTGTCTGTCTGACCCGGCCCGGCTTCACCCAGTCCCTGGTGGGGAGTATCTCATTTAATTCATATAAGTAGTCATATAAGCTCCCGTTCCCGACTATCTATCTATTTGTCTGTCTGTCTGTCTGTATGTCTGTATGTCTGTCTATCTGTCTGACCCGGCCCGGTTTCGCCCAGACCCTGATGGGGAGCATCTCATTTAATTCATATAAGTAGTCATATAAGTTCCCGTTCCCGACTGTCTGTCTGTCTGTCTGTCTGACCCGGCCCGGCTTCGCCCAGTCCCTGGAGGGGATTTGTCTGTCTGTCTGCCTGCCTGCCTGTCTGTCTGTCAGTCTGTCTGTCTGTCTGTCTATCTGTCTGTTTGACCCGGACCGGCTTCACACAGTCCCTGGTGGGGAGCATCTCATTTAATTCATATAAGTAGTCATATAAGTTCCCGTTCCCGACTGTCTGTCTGTCTGTCTGTCTGTCTGTCTGTCTGTCTGTCTGTCTGTCTGTCTGTCTGTCTGACCTGGCCCGGCTTCGCCCAGGCCCTGGCAGGTATCTGTCTGTCTGTCTGTCTGTCTGTCTGTCTCTCTCTCTATCTATCTATCTATCTATCTATCTATCTATCTATCTATCTATCTATCTATCTATCTATCTATCTATCTATCTATCTATCTATCTATCTATCTATCAATCTATCTATATATCTTTCTATCTGTCTGTCTATCTATCTATCTATCTATCTATCTATCTATCTATCTATCTATCTATCTATCTATCTATCTATCTATAATATTATATATCATCTTTTCTATCAAACAGAAAGCAAGTAGTATCACATAATAAATCTCTGTCTCAAACCACTACCTTCAATATTGGAGTACCGCAAGGCTCTATTCTTGGCCCTCTACTATTTGCCATATATATTAACGATCTACCTTTGCATCTTTCGTCGTCCTGCGATCTGTTTGCAGACGATTGTACAGTGTACACGCTGAAAACTGTATTTTACTTGAGTTGTCTTTACAACAATTATTAAATAATGTAGTTAGGTGGAGCTATTCAAACCGTATGCAAATTAACATCACTAAAACAAAATCAATGTTATTAACAACCAGACAAAGACTTCAGACTCTAAGCTCACACACAACACTTCAACTTCACATCGATAACATGCCAGTAGAAAGTGTAATTGAGCACAAAACATTAGGCCTAATCATTGATAGAAACCTAACCTTTAATTCCCACGTTCAAGTGCTCATTAAACAAACAGCGAAAAATGTCTACCAACTCGCCAAAATTAAAAACTTCCTTGATGAGGACACAAGGAAACTATTCTATACTTCTCATATACAGACACACTTTGACTACTGCTCTACGATCTGGGACGGTTGTTCTAATTCAAACACCAAGCGACTTTACTCACTCCAGAAACGGGCCATGAGTCTAATTTATAGCAAACATTTAACTGACAATCCTAGCCTGTATAAACGCCTTCAGTTACTACCACTCCGTAAACGCCTGCTTTTCAATAAAGCTAAACTAATTCACAAAATCCTGCATCGGAATGCCCCAAATTACCTTTGGCTATTGTTTAAATATAATGCTAGACACAGTAAACGTTTAAATATATTACACATTCCGAAGCCTAGGATTGACTTATACAAAACAAGCTTAACGTACTCTGCAGCTCAGCTGTGGAACAATCTTCCACAAGAAATCAAAGACATCACCAATCCCTTTTCATATAATCGAAAATTATTTGAACACTATCTCAATATGGATTACCTTCCCCCTTAATAATAGAGATAATAATAATAATAACAAAACCCTAGTATAACAGCCAGTCCTCTTTTGGTAGGCCAGTATATTCCACATGGCTAACAACAAGTGTCAGACCATTATCTAATATTACTGTGTCGTGTAGTTTTGATGTTCGCATTTTGCCCATGCCTTTATAATGCATATCCTTTATATTGTTGTTGTTCTCTGTTAGCCTTGAATGATGTGTGAATGAAATAATGTATGAAAGAGAGTAATAGAAGGGAATGTTAGACGGGCCTGCGTGCCCAATTCTTAACCCTTTGAAAATAAAATTTGTTCGTTCGTTCGTTCTATCTATCTATCTATCTATCTATCTATCTATCTATCTATCTATCTATCTATCTATCTATCTATCTATCTATCTATCTATCTATCTATCTATCTATCTATCTATCTATCTATCTATCTACCTATCTATCTATCTATCTATCTAACTATCTATCTATCTATCTATCTATATATCTATCTATCTATCTATCTATCTATCTATCTATCTATCTATCTATCTATATATCTATAGACAGGGGACTAAACTTAAGATATAAAAATGCTACTAAAAGTTATGTCTCTTGTTTTATATTTGTTTATGTTCAGTCATGTAATTACAAAATTAAATTTTAGTAAGGTAATAGATGATAGTACACTAAAAATAAACTACGACAGTTGGTTGCACAGGAATGAGAAGAAGACGTGTAGAAAATTCCATCTAAATCGGATGGACCGTTCGCGAACGCATATAGAACGGACCCACATACATACATACATACATACATACACACACACACACATACATACATACATACATACATACATACATACATACATACATACATACATACATACATACATACATACATACATACATACATACATACAAACAAACAAACATACATACATACATACATCAATCGATCAATCATGTGCCATGCCGGAAAGCGTGGGCGGTCATGATTCGCCATTTCACTTGATCACCAGTGTCGTGGATCAGCTCAGTGTTCCTGTCTCGTCCATGCCATGTGGCCAAGCCATCCAGGTATTTTCCTCTCGGTCTTCCTCTTGGTCTGTTCCCTTCGATCTTGCCAGCTGTCACTAAGTTCTCCAGTCCATTTCTTCTCATAACATGTCCAAAAAATGTTGACTGTCTACGTCTAATTTCTCTAATCAATCTACGATTTTCATTGTCTCTTGTAGTACTTGGTCATTGGTTTTTCTATCTGTCCATGGTATTCTTTGCATGTTCCTCAGAAATCACATTTCTGCAGCCATCAGATGTTTTTTCAGCTTGACTGCACATTGTCCAAGTTTCACATCCATACAAAAGAACAGGCTCTATGTATCCCCTCAACATTCTTTTTCTCGTTTCAATTGACATCATTTTATTGGTCAGAATGTTTTTCATCTTGCTAAAGGCTACTTTCGCAATGGCGATTCTTGTTCTAATCTCTTCAAGGCATCTGCCATCAGATGTTATGACTGTTCCGAGATAATTGAACCGATTCACTTGTTGAAGAATATTCCCATTTACTTGTATATTACATTGTGGTACTTCGTTCTTCCTAGTGACGACCATAACCTGTGTCTTCCTACAATTTAATTCCAACCCCAGCTGCTCACTGTGTACAACCACAGCGTCTACTAATTGTTGCAGATCCTGTGCATTGTCTGCAATCAATACTGTATCATCTGCATATCTAATGTTATTTATGTTTCGTCCTCCAATGCTGATTCCATTTAGGTCTTCTACATTTCTGAAAATATTTTCACTGTATAGGGAAAAAAGATCTGGAGACATTACACATCCCTGCCTAACACCTCTCTTAATAGGTTGATATTGTCCTACTTCATTATCAATCCTTATGGCAGCTTGTTGTTTCCAATATATGTTTTTTATAAGTCTAATGTCTTTCCCATCAATTTGTAGATCTGCAAGCATATCCACAATGTTGACATGTCTAACTCTATCAAAAGCCTTTGTGTAGTCAATAAAGCAAAGATGTATATCCTTGTTTACTTCTAAAGCACGTTCAATAACTGTTCGCAGCATATACACAGCATTTACTGTACCCTTTCCTTCTACAAACCCACATTGTTCTTCCCCTATTTCAGGTTGTATTTTCTTCCTCACTCTTTGCATGATAATTCGTAACAAAATCTTTGTGATGTGACTCATTATACTAATTGTTCTATGTTGATCACATTCTAAGGTTCCTGATTTCTTTGGGATAGCAATAAATACAGAATTACATAATTCAGAATGTATATCTCCAGTATCATATAATGTGTTCAGCAGTCTAGTGACTTGCTCTAGTCCAAATTCTTCTAAAGCTTTAATCATTTCTGTTGTGATGTTATCTGCACCGGGGGCCTTGCCAGCTTTCATATGCTTAAGAACATTTTGAACCTCCATCTTTAAAATTTCTGGTCCTTCATTATTAAATCTAATACATACATACATACGCACGCACGCACACACACATACATACATACATAAATACATACATACATACGCACGCACGCACACACACATACATACATACATAAATACATACATACAAACATACGCACGCACGCACACACACATACATACATACATAAATACATACATACATACATACGCACGCACAAACACATACATACATACATACATACATACAAACAAACAAACAAGCATGCATACATACATACATACATACATACATACATACATACATACATAAATACATACATACATACATACATACATACATACATACAAACAAACAACAAACAAACAAACATACATACATACATAAATACATACATACATACATACATACATACATACATACATACATACATACATACATACATACATACATACATACATACATACATACATACATACATACATACATACAAACAAACAAACAAACATACATACATACATACACACACACATATATACATACATACATACATACATACATACATACATACATACATACATGCATGCATACATACATACATACATAAATACATACATACATACATACATACAAACAAACAAACAAACAAACATACATACATACATACATACACACACACACACATATACATACATACATACATACATACATACATACATACATACATACATACATACATACATACATACATACATACATACATACATACATACATACATACATACATACATACATACATACAAACAAACAAACAAACATACATACATACATACACACACACACATATACATACATACATACATACATACATACATACATACATACATACATACATACATGCATGCATGCATGTATGTATGTATGTATGTATGTATGTATGTATGTATGTATGTATGCATGCATGCATGCATGCATGCATGCATGCATACATACATACATACATACATACATACATACATACATACATACATACATACATACATACATACATACATACATACATACATACATACATACATACATACATACATACATACATACATACATACATACATACATACATACATACATACATACATACATACATACATACATACATACATACATACATACATACATACATACATACATACATACATACCTACATACATACATACATACATACATACATACATGCATACATACATACATCGCCTTTTATAAATATAGATAAAGATAAAAACAAAATGTTGGATGGAATAGACCCCTTCCCGAACTTTAATCTTGACTTTGGGATATTTTGTTGAATATCTGGCCTTCCTTGACAACGGCAAAGAACTCAGAGGATCCGTGTATTCGCTGCACACATAAAAAACATCAATCATAGGATGTGAGTCGAAAAGATCCGATTTAATTGTGCCCTACCCACGCTATATTTCAAAATAAGAAACCACTAGCATGTCGATAAGCGTGGGTGGTCATGTATCGCCACCTCATACGATCACCATAGTCAGTTCCGAAAGTATTGTCTCGACTGCCATGTGACCAAGCCCTCCAGATGTATACTTCTCCTCTTGTTCTTTTCCCCTCAAAATTGCCAGTTGTCACCAAGAAGAAAACATTCCAGAAAATAAATAGTTGCTGTATGTTTCACTCAGGTAGACACACGGATGGAGTTAACCATCGGTGCTGATTTTTGAGGTGGACTGATAAATGATTTTTTTTTCCGCATATCCTTTACAGGACATTGCAGTCAACACCGGAATTATTTAGCTGCTGTTGATGTCTTGGCAAGTTTGACGTTCAGTATTTTGTATTGTTTTCTGAACGACCGGCTCACATACCTCCGCAAGTAACCAGCGTGACGCGTTCCGCTACCTAATCTTGTGCAGCTGTGCTTCGTACGAGAGTATACGGGATTACAAACAATGTCCTTAAAGCCTGCGCCAGGGAGACAGGCAAATGAGACATACAGGCATTAAATATATAGCCATGCACTAGCATAGTACAGATGGTAAAAAGAACGGGTATCCACGTGTGAAGATTGGGACAACGATAAGGCAATGGATAGGATGCTTCTCAAACGGCCATATCGGCATGTGTTGAATCCGTGTTAAGGTGGTATTTTTGTTTGGGAGGCTCTATTCGCAATTCCATTGCGAATAGAAAAATATTATATTCGCAATGGAATTGCGAATAGAGAAAAATTATATTCGCAATCGAATTGCGGGAAGTAACAAACATGTCACAGCGTCTGCTCACTAGTTAATTTTAGTTTGGGCCATTAAGAAGTCTAAGAAGGTGGTTAATTTAAATAGGAATGTTCACTGTTGCGAGTTTAATTCTGCCAAATTCTCCGTATTTTTTAATGAATCACTCTTCTTCTTACTTCTGTCCGTTCTTTTGGCATCCCGTTTTATTTTTACATTACGTTAGTCCTGTTTAAATATCAAGAATAATTTTTCAGAACAGGTATCCCCAATACAAATAACGATCCCTACAAATAATTCTACCGTCCTACTATTTACTATTTATGTCCTGATAATATCGCAGCAGTGATGATTATGAATTTTAAAAAATGTTGCCTCCCCGGCGGGGAATCGAACCTCGAGCACCAGGCGGAGATACTAACCACTAAGCTACCGAAGACACGTTGATATCAACAATATATTGTAATATGGACACACGAGTAGGAATAATCACGTGACCTACTTCGATTGCGAATATAATTTTTTTATATTCGCAATTCCATTGCGAATAGTCACTTCGTTTTTGTTTTACTTTATATCTATGCAACGAGGAAGAGAACGAACGAACGAGCTTTATTATCACAGTGTTAAGAATTGGGCACACAGGCCCTTCTAACTGTCTGCCATTCTATCACTCTTTCATGCATTATTTCATACAC